>JAQPPZ010016913.1:6164882-7397859 GCA_028583015.1 Wollemia nobilis | reverse complement strand
TACCTTCTCCAAATTTCATCAAATTGCATCCATCCATTCTTCTTATCATAATAAAACATTTTGTGAAGGTTACAATAGTTTTGGAAACAAATTTTGTCATTTTGCTCAAAAAGCGCATCATTCATCATTGATTTACAAATTGGGTTAAAAACATTCAAAACCTTCACAAAATTAACAACATTCATCAATTCTTCTAATCTATCGTCAATTTCATTTATTCTTCTTTCATAATGCATATTTTTGCCAAATTAAATTAAATTAAACCTCGTATCTAGTGGTATATTCTATCACCTTGGCGATTGCAGCGATTTGCGTCCATGCAATTCGGTAAGAGGATTAAACCACCATAAGGACACTTACCATTTATCATCATCAATTATTTCACTGTTTGAAAATTGGAAATCAATTTTGGGTATCCTAATTTTCAAGTGATCTCATACCAAGATTAATTTGCTCAACAGTTGTCATTGATGGCCTAGTTCATGGGGCCTTAAACATGGACAATCTTCAATATCATCATTATTTTGAGTCTTTCTAGATATTAAGGCTACCTATGTTGATTGGTTTCGACCCGAGGAATTATCCATACAGTCACTAGGAGCATCTCTGAGTTCTGGACTCTTTCTTTCATATTGCATCTCTGCATATCAATGGCACCAACAAGGCAATTTCATCAACAGTATGGATTCACCCACAGGAGTTGGGGCATCCGTTATCAATTTTTAACTTTCCTAATAGTAGAATTCATCTTACATGATCATGGAATTTACAATTTGGCAAAAATCCTTTTCTAACTGTTGAGGCGGAAAACGGTTCATCTTTCACATCACTCATATCGTCTTCAATCATATTCTTTTCTGGTTCGTACACCAACCCATTTTCTGTTGGGACATAAACAGATGGTTCGTACACCAACCCCTTTTATGTTGGGACATAAATAGATGGTTCATACACCAACCCCTTTTCTGTTGGGACATAAACAGATGGTTCATACACCAACCCCTTTTCTGTTGGGACATAAATAGATGGTTCATACACCAACCCCTTTTTCACTGTTGGGGCAAAAACGGTTCATTTTCTTTCGAATTTCTTCCAATTGGCTCGTGAGAACCATTCTCACTCGCCAATTGAGGGGGTAAGCTGATAAATTTTAAACATTCTTTTATTCTTTGGTCTTCAAAGTTGTGCTTTAGTCTTGAGAGAGAGTTGCGTCTGATCCAGCTTTTCAGGTGTCCTAAGGCATCTGTAGACACCAAAATCCAGCCACTTGCAAGTCATCTATACCTTCCTGTCAGCCACGTGTCGGTCATCCACCTTCCCGCCATTATTTGGCCCAAATCCACACTTTTCTGCCATTATTTGGCCAAATTTCACCTTTCCCGCCATTTTTCATCCCCAAATGTATTTAAATTAATATATATATATATATTTTTTAATATTTTAATATTTTAATATATATATTTAAATAATAGTTTAAGTGATTTAATCTGATCCGTCTATCCTTCATTTAATCTCATCCGTCCATCCATCTTAATCCATTCCACAACCAAGATTTATTCTCTACCCTTGGATCCGCTTTAATCTTAGCCACACGTTCAAAGTGTCGTTAAAACCCTAAAGTGTGCCCTAAGAGTGGATTATAAATTGAGTCACTTTGATGGCTCAAACCCTATGTCTTTTGCTACTTCTATTTCTAATTCTAATTCTTCTACTGCTATCTCCTCTCTTCTGCTACCCTTTTCGCCGCATCTATCATCGTTTCCATCGTCGCTTTCGCCGCCATTCCTTCTGCAGCACTCTGCAGAATCTCCCATTCCTGTCGCAAGTGCCCACGGGTGTTTACCCCTTCACCAAGTGCCCACGGGCATTTATCAAGTGCCCACGGGCGTTTACCAAGTGCCCACGGGCGTTTACCCATAGCCACAGACTCAGACCGGCGTCTGTAACCCAGATCCAGAAGCACGCGGGCGTTCGATGAGTGCACCAGGGCGCCTTCCGCAGCCTATTCTGACAACAACATTACTTCCAGGTGTCGCCTGGTCTAGCTGCGTTAACAGAGAACAGGTATAAATTAGTTTAAAGCAAGTAACCGTATTTTATGTATTAATCTGTTATTGATTTCCTGCATTCCATTTTTATAGGGTATTAAAATATTAAAATATATATATAAATATTAATTTAAATACATTTGGGGATGAAAAATGGTGGGAAAGGTGAAATTGGGCCAAATAATGGCAGGAAAGTGTGGATTTGGGCCAAATAATGGCGGGAAGGTGGATGACCGACACGTGGCTGACAGGAAGGTATAGATGACTTGCAAGTGGTTGGATTTTGGTGTCTACAAAAATAGTTTAACAACTTGAAGGAAATGTATACAGGAACACAAATGGCATCTTAGAGTGGATCTTCAACAAATAAGGTACCATTGTTCGATGGGAACAATTATGCTTTCTGGAACATAAGAATGAAGACTTACTTAAGGAACAAGGATATGAGATATGGCAAGCAATTGAGGATGGATACACACCTCCAGTTAGTCCTCCTATAGATAAATATGGTAATATCCTACTAATGCAAAGGCAATTAATGCAATATTAAGTGTTTTATGTGAAGCAGAGTTTGTAAAAGTTGTGAATTGCACATCAACAAAAGAGATTTGTAAAAAGTTGAAGAAAACATATGAGGGAGACAAAAAGTTCAAGATGGCAAAATTGCAAAATTACAAGAAAATATTTGAAGACTTGAAGATGAAGGATGAGGAAGACATTGCTACATACTTAGTTCATGTGGATGAGGTTTTTATATTCCATGCAAGGACTTGGGTTTAAAGTTGAAGAATCAGATGTTTGTCAAATTTTTTTAAGGTTACTCCCTATGAGGTATATTGGAAAGGTTTCATCCATAGAAGAAATAATATATATTGAAAATTTGACTATGGATGAGTTACATGGAACTCTCATAGCTTATGAGATGAGAATAGGCAAGTATCCTATCACCAAGAAATAGGCATCCTTAAAAGTAGCAAAGAATACAAAAGATAAGAATCCATATTCAAGTGATGAGTCATCCAGTGATGAAGAAGCAAACTATGGCAGAAGGAACAAGGACTCAAGAAAGCACAAAGGTATACAAATAATTAAATGTTTCAACTATGGTAAATATGGTGACTATGCATCTAACTATACAGAAGTTGGAAGTAGTAGTAGTGAAGAGAAACAAAATCATAAGATAAAGGAAGAAAGAAAATCTAGGTATGAGAAGAAAAATATGGATGGACAAGGCAAGCATGAAAATAAGTTTTTTTAAAGGCATAAGAAGAGTTTTTATGCGGACAAGACAGACAAGGTTTCAAGTGATAGTGATGAAAGATCCTCAGATAGTGAAAAAAAAAGAAATTCTCCTTTTGGCAATAAAATATGAAGGAAGTGATCTTGTTGAAGATAAATCTGAATAATATGAATATTCTCTCAAAGATAAATAAGTAGAGAAAGAATCAAAAGATTAAGAGGAAGGAGTAGTAGATCTAGAAGTTGAAATTATTTATGCTCTTAAAGAATTGAAAAAGGTCAGAAAGCAAAGCTCAATTTCAAGAATGTGATGAGGAAAAAGGAAAGCTTATACAAGATCTGAAAAAATCAATAGATAAGACAAGGATATTTAAAAAAATCTAGAGGTAAAAGTCATAGAATGTGAAAGATTAGAACAAGAGGTAGTTTCTCTAAGAAATGAAATGAAAAATTCTAAAGACAAGCTACACAAGTTTGGTAAAAGCTCAAAGACCTTAGATAATATTATCAATGCACAAAGACCTTCATATATCAAAATAGAACTTGGTTTTGAATAAGGACAAGGGCAATATGAAAAATGGGATTCAAGCTCCAAAAGAAAGGAAATATCAAAAGAAAAGAGTGAGGAAGAATCTAAGATGTATGATGATGAGTCAGGAAATGAAAGTAACAAGGAAGAAGACAATGCACAAATAGAGAATAGGGATCATCACAAAAAGAAAGGACTAAGAGACCAATGGGTCCAAGGCAATATTTCTTCAAAGGACGTTGCTTCTCATGTAATAGGTTTGGTCACAAGGCTATGTAGTTTAGGACACATGGAAATAAGGAGTATGGTACTAATAGGAATTTCAAATATGGATATCTCTTTCAATGGTATTGCTACTCTTGCAATCATTTTGGTCATAAATCAATTCATTGCAGGGTTCATAACAGGAATGGGTATGGCTTCACCAGAAGGAACTTCAAGATATTTGCAGCTTCTAGAAACCACAACATCAAGTGTTATAAGTGCAATAATGTTAGGCATATGGCCAAGTGGTGTAGAACATAATTTCCAAGGACAAGCAAGAACAAGGAAATTCAAAAGGATCAAAAGGATATGTTGAGAAAGAAGGTTGACAAAGGAAAAGAGTATTGCATGCTAGGAGTAGTTTTAATCCCAACCAAAAATTAATCACCTCAAGGAAAGGAGGTGGGGAGGGGGTTGAGCTAATAGTCTTATCTTTAGCCCCAAAGGAGTCCCTTTGCCATTGATGACAAAGGGGAAGATATTTGAGTTAGAGGGAGAGCATTCAATCAGGGAGAGCAGTTTCTTAGGGGGAGAAGAATTGGAAAAAGGAAAAAGGAATGATTAAGGAAAAGGGTTGCCATCAATGACAAAGGGGGAGATTGTTGGAAATTTTGAGTAATAATGTTGTCATTGATGTCAAGTGTTTGGTTCAAGGTAAGCTCATTTTGGTACAAGAAAAGTGGTAAAAGGATTGGTTATAATATCTTATATTATAAGCCAAAAGGGTTGGCTAACAGGGTTGAGGACAAAGGATTACACCCATGGTTTTAGAGAGAAAATGAGATATTATAATATTTTAAATATTATAATAATTAAGCCAGGAGGGCTTAATAAAAATATATTATAATAATTAAGCCAGGAGGGTTTAATAAAAGGACAAAAAATATTTGGTGAAAATCCCATGCAAAAGTATTATTTAATACTAGATTAAATAATATAATATTTAACCTAAGGTTAAAATATTATATTAATTAATTAATTAAATTTTGAATTTGGCTAAGGCGTAAAAAATTCAAAATTACATTGGAGGCATATATTTTTGTCGATATTTTAAATACCACCTTGGAGCATATAAAAGGAGGTAACAAAATCACATTTTATTGGAATTCTTGGAGACATAGTGTATGCGAATGAATTTTGAAGGAAGTGCATGCGAACAAAATCCAATGGAGGAGAGAGGAGAAACATGGACGTTTCTCATTTGTTGATGAGCACAAGGAATAAAGTGAGGGTGAAAGATAATTATATGCACCAAGGGCTGGTAGCCCAAGTGGTAGGTGGGTCCTGCACTATGTCGTTGGCATAAGTGAGGTACGGGGTTCGATTCCCCCAGTTTCGGTTTGATTGTTTTATTATAGGATTTATGAAGGCGATAGATATTTAGGGTGGGAGGCTAAATCTTAGCCTCAATCGCTTGGCTAATGTAAGCGATCGAAGTGCTACGCTTTTTGGATAAATTTCGGAGGGTCTATTCTCATGCATGATGTAGATAATTAATTTTTTTGTATAAGGCATGCATGTGGTTGGTTTATGATGTGTGCGCTTCTTTGTTAATTGCCGACTATGGTATATATTGGTGGATGATTAATTTGGTCTATGGTTTGAAAACTTAGGAGATATATGGTGAAATATTTTTACTATAATTTTTAGGGTTTAAATATCATTTATTTAAATCTGTTAAGTTTGGAGCGATAAATTTGTGAAAGGTTTTATGATTGTAATATTTTTTTTTTTATATGAAAATGGAGTGAAAAACTATTTTGAAAGTGTGGAGATAAAAGGTGTAAAAGAGATTTTATTTGATTGTAAATTTTTCTTTATGAAATGAGAATTATTGAAAGAATTTTGAGAGCTTTAATGAAGTGTCTTTGAGAACTAAGGAAGAGCCCTAGAGTATTATTTTCAGAAATCATTGAAGAAAATTTATGAGGACATTTTGAGATAGACTATTGTTATCTAACCTTGGTGTGGTACAAAAGGAATTGGTTGTGAGTGAGACATATTTTGAAGACATATCTCCATCAAAGCAAAAAGGTATGGGCACATCATATTTTTTTTTGAAGTGTTTGTTGGATTGAATATCGTGAAACATAAGGTGGATTAAAAAGGATTGTTTGATAAGCATTGTTGGAAATATTTGAGTGAGTTCTATATGCTTCATGGTTGAATGTTTAAAGAATATTTGAGATAGAAAGTGGGAATTATTTGAGTTAGGGTTTGAGACCCATATTGTGCTTTTTGTTGGAAGTAGTGTGAAACACTTGGTTAGGGTTTGTAAGCAAGTTGTGCTTCATTGGTTGAATGACTGAGTGAAATTCTTGAGCATTGATTTTGAGTGATATTGAAAGTTAATGTACAAACATTAGAAATCAAATTTGTGAAAGTGACAGACTTAATGATTGAGTAGAACATATTGAATTTTTTATAGAGTACATCATGCTCTATATGTTCCATAGATTAAACAAATTCTAAATAGAATAGGTCTAAACTACTTCAAGTTAAAGGAATTACTTTGAAGATTAGACAAATAATTTGATAGCATTGTGTGTAATATTTGAGATTAATTGAGCATATCTTGTGAGTTTTTTTGAGCATGTATTAGAGCATATTTGAGCAAGTCTTTGTGAAAACTTGAAGGCATATTTGAGCAAGTCTTGGTGAAAACTTGAAGGAAGATTTGAGCAAGTCTTGGTGAAGACATGAAGAAATATTTGAGCAAGTCTTGTTGAAGACTTAAAGGTAAATTTGACCAAGTCTTGGTGAATATTTGAAGGCATATTTGAGCAAGTCTTGGTGAAGGCTTGAAGGTAGATTTGAGCAAGTCTTAGTGAAGAATTGAAGGTAGATTTGAGCAAGTCTTGGTTAAGACATGAAGGCATATTTGAGCAAGTCTTGGTGAAGACTTGAAGATAGATTTGAGCAAGTTTAGGTGAAGACTTGAAGGTAAATTTTAGCAAGTCTTCATGAAGATTTGAAGGTAGATTTGAGCAAGTCTTGGTGAAGACTTGAAGACATATTTGAGCAAGTCTTGGTGAAGACTTGAAAGCATATTTGAGAAAGTATTGGTGAAGACTTGAACGCATATTTGAGCAAGTCTTGGTGGATACTTGAAGGTATATTTGAGCAAGTATTGTGAATATTTGAGATAGCATTGAGAGCATGTTTGATTTATGCAATATTTTTGTTAAGGCTTGGGGAAGATCTAAGTAGAGTTGATCAAGCTTTGTGTTAAGGCTTGGGGATAGAGTTAAGAAAAATATTTGTGAGCAGATTTGTACTACACTTGGGATAGAGTTTGGTGTAGATTTAATACAAATTTGAGAGCAATATTTGGAGGTGATATAGTAGAGGATAACATTCTCCAGTGGATAGATATCCATTAGCCAAGACAGTGAGGACATAGGTATTCTATGGAGAAAGATCCACAAGCCATAGTAGTGAGGGTAGAAGTCTTCTAGAAGATCATCAACTAGAGCAAGGGGAAAGAGTTCTCCTATGGAGTGTGATCCACAAACCATCTAGGAAGATAGAGTTCTTATATAGAGATATATATACAAACCAGTTGAGGAGATAGAGGTTTCCTAGATCAAGTTCCATGAACCACAAAAAAAGGGGAAAGAGTTCTCTTGTGGAAAGATATCCACAAATCATAGCATAGGGGATTGGTGTCTCTTTTGGACAAAGGTCCATAAACATTGTAATAGGAAATTGATTCCCAAGAGATTTGTTGAGAAAATTTTAGTAGAAATATTTTCTCTGTGGAGTAGCCCACATTGGGTGAACCATGTTAAATTGGTATCTCTATTGTGTGTGATGATTTATGCATTGCTTTGATTACTGATATTGATATTACTATTGATAATATTGTTTGGGAAAGAAAAGTGAAAGTTGATCTTATACTTTTCACCCCTCCTCTTAGTATAATCTTGTGTTCTTCAATGAATTGATCACACAAATAAATTCAAGACCCCACTAAGAGAAAGGTTCATTGACTGTAATGGGATTAAGGGGTAGAGGAGTGTTCTAATTCCTTCTAATGAAGAATTTGCACTCATCACATTTTATTACCCACTAGAGAGCATCATTGAACATGGTGGGCCAATAGTATCCTACTCTTATAATATTCATTATGGTCATACGCATTGAGTAATATCCACCAAAGAATCCCTAATGAAATTCCTAGAGCAACAAAGCAATTCATTTGATTTTTAACATCTTAAGAAGACATCATCAAAGTTTATTGAGAATAAAACTCCCCAATGAGGGAATAATATGTATTTTATAATTTGTATGCTATCCTCTAAGTTTGATTCAAGTCTGGGGGATACTAGCTTTGTTGTATGCAATTGATATGGTCTTGGACCCAGTTTTGGTTTAGTCCAATGATGAGAAATTATATCTCATTTTTATTTCTTTGCATCAACAAGGTCATGTGCAAGTATTTGATATAAATCTCTACCTCTAATAAATTTATTGGTTTTTATTTTAATATTGTACTTGAGGATATGGATAATCCATTTGATATAGTCTTTAATAATTGAATGGATGGCATTAGTGATAAATTTTTTATTTTAAATAAAATGCTTAAATTTTATTAGGATTTTGATAAGGGAATATGTATACACCTAAATCATGTCATGCTTAAGGGAGTTTCTCACACAGACACATTCATAAGATCAGATGATATAATCTTAGACTTTCCAAGCATTAACAATGGTTATCACCACTCATTTGGGGCCTTTTCAAGCCATCCAAGCCTAGCCACTCAAGCCAAGAGTGGCCAGTTCCTAGCCGCTCAAGCCTAGAGTCACCAGACCTTAGCCACTATAGACAACAGTGGCCAAATCTTAGTCACTGTAGATGATAGCGGCTAAATCCTAAAAGCAATTTTTTCAACAAACAGGCCTAATCACGGGCGGAAGTGGTAGTCTGCATGCAATAAAGGTGACTGGGAGTAAATTTGCATTCCTTTTCATGACCAGTTCACATAGGAGACTTGATTTTACATTTAGACTTTAGTTAACTGGCCTCAAAACATAAACAAAGGACAAAAGCTTCTCATGCTAACAACCAGTTCACATAGGATACTCAAGTTGGAAGTTATGTTTTAGTTAACTGGCCTCCAAACATAGAAAAAATAAAAATCTTCTCATGCTAACTCACACTATGCATGAGAAATTCATTCCTAGGGCTTGGACATAGACCTAGGATTTTACACTATAAAAGGTGCAAGCCTAAGAGCACCACTGGGGGATCATATATAGATATTTTATCGATATTGGTCATTGAGGAGAGCTTTCAAGACTTGGAGAGTTCCCTTGGAGATCGCGTGTACGCTGAATCCCTGATAGATTGGAGAGCATAGCAACCATTATTTCAACATCGGATACAAGCTTTGATCCATAGCTTTGGAGCAAAGAGGACAAGAGTCACTTTAGCAGTTGTTGTCTTGGATAGTGGCCCGTAGGCTTAGCTTAGGGTTTATACTTTAGATCCATTATTTTGTTTAGCACATCATCAACATAGCATCATTTCATTCATTCACATTTATAGCATTAGTCTAATTTGCACTTGCTTTCATTTGTTATATCCATTTCTAACAACCTCATCCGGGGAGGTATTCTCGGACATCTAAGCGTGTGTTGTTGGTTAATTGCTTACAGGGCCATAGGTTGATCGAACAGAGTCTACAACATACAAGAGCAAAAGGGATCCCTCTAGGAAATAGGCCTAGAGAAGAGGCATCTATAAGCCCTCATACATTTCCATGTGTAGAATCAGGAAGCTTTTTGAAAGCGCACCACCTCTTCGCTAAAGGGGCACTCTTTGCCTATTTTTAACCTTATTGTATCGAAATGGGTATCCCTAAGAGGGACCGACATGTAACTAGGTTTTAATATGAATAAAGAGATCCATATTTGTTATTTTTGTGTTATATGCTTTTCATTGTCTTCCATTTCAGCTTGGGTTTTTAATACATTGCAAGTAGCATAAAAAAAAGAGCAATGTGTGTATCCCAGGTTCGCTACAGATGGAAATCACGGTGGGACAACCATTGATTTTTCATTTGCTATCAGAATACTAACTTAGTTTTGTGTGCAGGTCTAGCTACTCTGAGCTACAGTGGCCAGCAATTAGTTACTCTGAGCTATGGTGGCCAATAGAGATTTAGCCACTCCCACTAACAGTGGCCAAGAACCAGCCGCTTTGGTCAACAACGACCAGAATTGGAGTGCAACAGAGGTCAAAACATCGACTCTTTGATCTGGATTAAAGGTTGGTACAACTTCTCTAATATTTTACAGCTTTCTATATGATTTTGTGTATCTAAAATAGATAACTTAAAGCACATTTATGTTTGGAAATTGAAATAATAAAAGGATAAATAATTAAGTATTTTGCATATCTTATGTTTTCTTTTAGATTTCCACTAGGCGTTACTAGAAACAATGGCTTATGCCTAAAAATTTCACCCTAGAATCCAATGTGCTAGACATTGTATGTTGTTTTCTTGCTTTGAGGCCCTTCTAGAGGCCATAGTTGCATGAAATAAAGTGCACTCATACAAATCATAGTATTTCATGCATCTTTCTGAATATTGAAACATATTTTTGCACTTAGGCATATAGGAAAGACTCTTTGTTGCTATATGATGCATGAACTTGTCTCGCAATGCGGTGGAAGATTTGAATTTTTTTTATTTTCTTTGAGCACTAGATCTCCAACCTTGAATTCCCTTAAGTGGACTTTACTATTGTAAGTTCACACAAGGCGATCCTGGTAAATGTGAATATGCTCTAAAGCATTGAATCAATGTTCATCAAGAAGAATCAACTGATCAAGGCAGCCTTGTTATGCGACATCATCATTTATGAAGTCCTTTAATGTTATGCATAGAGTCAAAATTTATAACTCTAGTGGCATGATGGCCTCAGTACCATATACTAGTGAAAACGGTGTTGCCCCAGTGGGTGTCTGTATACTAATCCTATATGCACATAGTGCAAGAGGCAACTGCATGTTCCATTCCTTGTGATTGTCTTGCATCTTCCTCGAGATGGAGACTATTATTTTGTTTGAGGCTTTTGCTTGCCCGTTTGCTTGCAGATAATAAGGTATTGAAAAACTATGCTTAATATGGTATTTGTTTATTAAGGAACGCATATTTTTGTTCTTGAAATATGGCCCATTATCTGATATTATCTTAGAAGGGACCCCAAAATGACTTATGATATTATGGAGTATAAACTCCGCAATCCTTGGTCTAGTTATTGATGTTAAGGGGATCGCTTCCACCCATTTAGTGAATTATTTTGTTGCCATTATGATGAATGTGTATCGGCCTGAGGATAGGGGTGAGATCTTCCCAATCAAGTCTAGTCCCCACTACGATAATGGCCATGTTGCCTGGATGGGTTGCAAGGCTTGCAATGGTAAGTGTGTTAGATTTGCATGATGTTGGCACTTAATGAATTTTTTAACATACTCATAGTAGTCCTTTTCCATGGTGGTCCAATAGTAATCCATTCTCAAGATGTGATTGATGATGGCCATGCCACTGAAATTCCCTCCACATGTGTCGTCGTGAGCTTGCAAAATTTCCCAAGATGCTTCTTGGGGCTCAAGACAACGAAGTAATACTCCATCATATCCTCATCTGTAGAATATTTCTCCTAGCAAGATGTATCTTGTTTATTTCTATTTGAATGTTCACCTTTTAGTATGTGACAAACCTTGAGGTACTATTCCAAGCTTCAGGAAGTCTCGCAGTTGGGAAAGCCAATCCTGATAAGCCATGGCTTCTATAGAAAATACAACTTACTTTTCCTGTATTCTTGAGCTAGTGAACATGGATTGAGGAACAAATCTATGGTGTATGGTTGCACCACACTCCATAGGTCCTTGGGAGATCAAATACCCTCAAGGTGCCATTTGCAAGAAATCTTTGGCTGCAAAGTACCAATCCTAATTTGGCTCAATGTTGATCATGTTGACTGATTCAAATTTATTAAAAGCTTCACGGTGTATTATTGAGTGCGAAAGACTTTCACATGAATGGTTGTAAAATAAGCAGATGAATTCTGAGGGATTAAGGATCCCAAAGAGGCCATGGTGTCTGCAAATCTATTTGATGTATGAGGGATTGCCTCGATGTCATACCATTCTAGTCGGGCTAGGTATGTGTCAACAAGTTCCTTGTAAGTCTTCAGCATTGAGCACCTGCATTGAAATATTCCTTTGACCTGGTTTACTATGAGCAAGGAGTCACCAAAGATATTTAGTCTTTTAGTGCCCATTTCTATAGCTATTTGGAGTCTCAGGATCAATGCTTCATATTCTATATTGTTGTTTGTGCATGGGAAGTCTACTTTGAATGATAAGGGTAATGGAGCACCCTGTGGTGTGATAAATACAATCCCTACTCCACCCCCTTGTTCACACTTTTAACAACAAAAGAATAATGATGTGTCTCTTTATTTCTTAGGTTCTTCGAGTTCTGGTGGATCTGATAATGCAAAGACCATATCATCAGGCAATTCTATAGTGAGAGGCATGTTATCCTGAAGAGGCACCTCTACTAATTGATCTGCTATGACTTATCCCTTGATGGACTTTTGGCTTATAAACTCTAGATCAAATTATGTCAATAGCATGATCCACTTTGTGGTATGTGTGTTGTGATATGTCTTGCTCATCATGTACTACAAATGATTTTGTTTTGATATGACGTAGGTCATATGGCTCAACATGTAGTGTCGCAACTTTTGAGTTGAAATACCACTGCTAAACACAACTTTTTGACATGCGCATATCCTAGCTCATAACTCACCAAGGTGTGACTAATGTAATATATGGCTTGCTCTTTATCTTATGCATTCTTTTGGTCTAACATGGTGCTCAATGTGAAATCAGTAGCAGTATATATAGTAAAAATGGTATGTTCTACCTTTGTGGGGCCAATACTAGTGGTGTGGCCAAATAAGTTTTGATCTCTACAAAGGCTTGATGGCATTCTTCATCCCAATGAAAGGGGACCTCCTTGCATAGCAACTGATTCATGGGTCAGAATTTGTCTAATAATTACACGATGAATCTCTTGATGGATGATATCTTGCCTTGTAGGCTCCTTTGTAGGATTGGCTTTGATGCCTCTCTTGGATACGATGAATCCCAAAAGCCTTCCAGAAGTTACGCCAAATACGCACTTCTTAGGATTCAATCAAAAATTGTGTTCTATGAGGTGATCAAAGACTTGTCTAAGGACTTCAATGTGCTCTTGCCGCAACAGGGACTTGGCCAGTAAGTCATCCATGTAATCCTATAATATCTTATGCATATAATTATGGAATATGTATGTCATGGACCGCTGATATGTGGCACCAACATTTTTGAGACCAAATGGCATCACTTTGTAACAAAATGTTCCCCACGGAGTAATGAAAGCATTTTTATGTTGATATTTAGGATTAATCCGGATCTGGTTGTATTCAAAAAAACCATCCATTAGGGAGAGCATCTCATGACCTACGGTTGCATCTACAAGAGCATCTATGTTTGGCAACGAGAATGAATCCTTTGGTGTTGCCCTATTTAAATTTTTGAATTTCATGAAGATACAAACTCTTCCATTGGGTTTCCCCATGGGTACTATGTTTGACACCCACTCTGGGTAGTCTATAGGAACTAAGAATACTACATCTAGTAGTTTTTTCAATTCATTCTTCACCATCAAAGAAACATTTGGATGCATTTTCCTTAGCTTTTGCTTGACTGGCTTCTTCATGGGATCCAATGAAAGGTTGTGAACGACTAACTTTGGATCTATCCCTGGCATGTACTTGTAATTCCAAGCAAAAATATTTGGCCTCTCTTTGAGGAGAGGAATTAGGATGGCTTGTTCCTCTGGAGATAAACTTTCTCTGAAATTGAATTTTCTTTGTTGGGTAGGATCATCGCTGATGTCCACCTAAAAAGTCACTTCTATAGCCACATGTGACCCATCCTCTAGTTGATGAGGCATGGGTATAAAATGAATGTAATCGATCGGATTTACAGGACCTACTGACTTAGGTTCCAAATCAACATGGAAGACGTCATACGCTCAACTTGAGGTAAAATTAAATGGTTGTAACATCTCTTCATTGGGGAAGATGTCTTCAGGCCCTATGGGCGAATTAGCACGATCTCAATCAATAGCATCTACATCAAGATGCAATTATTTGGTAGGATCTGCTATATTATGAAGTGGAGTGGTCAAATAAATGGAGATCATGTTGATGGATGGAATGAAATCTCCAGGACCACATGGGTGGAATCTTATCTCAGGGGTTTCCCTTCCATACTTATGATGAGGTTCTAGAGGAATAGAAATTTTTGGATATGGCCCATGAGCAGGGTGGATAATAGGATCATTGGGATCTAATCTCTATCTGAATGTAGGCATAGGGAGATTGACCATCTAGTGAATGTCAACTAGGTCAAGAGGTCTCCCCAAAAATTGTAGATGAGGGTATATAGCACAGAGTTCCACCTCTCTCTCTACTAGCTCATTGACTTATCGCAGTGAGGTACAAGATAAGCCATCTTGGTCTCATCCTCAAAGTCATCATCACTTATATAGAAATTGTTAGCATTGGTATGTGGCCCTAAGACAAGGGGCTCATGCCTTGGCCCCAAGTAAGCCATATTTGTTTCATCTTCATATTATTCGTCACTTATGAATAATCCATTTGCATTTGTCTCTTACTCCAAAGTTAGGGGTTGATGGCTCAGGCCTAAGTAGGATCTTTCTATTGAGTCTTCAGATTCATAGTCACTTTCATCTAATGTATACCCACTCTCATTGTGGATGGACCATGTGAATATTTGTAAATAGTGAGGCCCCTAGTAGGCTAAGCCAAGTTGCACCTCATCATAACTTGCTTCATATCCATTCTCCTCATACCATGAGTTGTACCCTATTGGGGTCGAATCAATTAAGATGTTTGGATGATAATTTTTTGGTGGCGGTACGTTCACGGTGGTCACTTGTTCGTTGCTCAAATTTCCTATTCTTGGGGATGATAAATAATGAAATCGATGTCTTATCCTAACCCTAAGCTTAATCTATCCAATGTTGCTGTAAGAGAGCCATCTCGACCTCCAATATAATAGCCTAACCCAAACCTATTGGAGGGAAGCTGATATTGTGGCTCATATAGCTGCCTGCGGCCCTGGTCATATATACCAAGGCCATAGTCATTCCAATCACAATGCTCAAAGTATCTTAGTTTAAACTCAAAATTAGAGAGCTAACGAAAATTTACCATGAATAATTCATCACTATCCTCTTATATTTCTAAAGACTTATGGGTATAGTCCATACCGGCATAGGCAAAATTGGTTTGGTTGGGAGGGATTCCAAGTGGAACCACTGTTCCCATTGGTGGCCTCAAGTCCTTAGGTTTTCCCATGTTTTGTACAGACTCAATGATAGGCATAAAGGTAATTTTATCCACAAGATACTCCCCTATGCCTGTGCTTTCCAAGTGTATTGATGCATGCGACGTGGATGACCCTACAGATGATACTAGCAAAGCAGGGTGGTAATCATTACCTCCATATTGATCTTGAAGATCTTCTTCTTCTATAGGACTTGGAATTTAAGCAATGGCTACATTTGGCACTTCCTTGGGCATTTATTCTTTGACTAAGGGTACCTTTAGATTTTTATTATCTTTTGGTTTTGATGTTGATGGTACTTTAGAAGCATTGACTATTTGTAGTGCACTAGGAGGTGTTGATGTGCATGGGTCTTTTCTTACCCTTTTTTCTCCATTATCCACTTGTGTGGTTGGGGATGAAGGCGCTACGTACAGGTGAGTAGAAGGGATTAAAAATTATCCTAGTATTTCCACCTGATGGACGTATTTAAAAGGCTCTTCATCGGCCAGAACCACATAGACTTTGTTTTTGTGCACATACTTGACACATTGGTGCAAGATCGAAGGCACACACTTCATAGCACTTATCCAAGGATGCCCTAAGAGGATGTTGTATTGCATGGCTCCTTCCAAGACATGACACATCACGAGGATGGTCTTGTACCCCACATTGATGGGTAGGACTATCGTTCCCATAGTATTTCATAAAGCATCATTAAAAGATCTCAATGTGTAAGCTCCTAGAATGATATTGGACTTGGGGATCTTGAGGTGCTCTATTGTTGTTGTTGTGATGATGTTTATTGATGAAACTGTATCAACCAAGACCCTCTTGAAAGGTAAGTCATTGATTTTTGCCACAATATTTGGCGAAGGGTCTGGTAAGGAAGCAGGTACTGTCTTAATCTCATAATCATAGAATCGAATTACAGGTTCCTGGTATTCTTGTACTTGTCCCATAAAGCGAGTGAATGCATTCACATATTTTGGTTGGAGATCAATTGTCCTTAAGATCTCCATTAGAGTCTCCCTATGCTTTGGGGATTGTTGTATGAGCTCATATATGGATAACTTATCCGGAGTTGTTTGTAGGTTTTGCTCTAATCTACTCCGTATAGTTACCATAGGTCATGTTGACGAACCTGGGAGGTTGTCTTGCCTTTGCCTAGGTGTGGCTGGGATGTTCATGGGAGCTACCAAAGGTTGTGGTTGACCATACCACCTAGTACTTGTTGCTATGTTAACAATCTCAACCATCCCAATGCATTTGTGGGTAGGTATATCAGCTCGAACCTGATTGACTTGGGCCCCTTGCTCTCTAGGGACCTCATGATTGGGCAACGGGTTTCTGTATATGCCCATGTCTCTGTTATTGGGATCCAGTGGGTTTTCAACTTTGAGTTCTCCCACATCAATCATGTTTTGCACTTGATGCTTAAAACCAATGCAAGCCTCAATGTCATGCCCCGGTATCCTGTGATAAGGATAAAATTGATCTTCCCTATATCCTTTTGGATTAGTATGTTTGGGATCTATAAGAGGTATATCAGGAAATCTGATCCTCCTGGACTTGCCCAACTGATTAAATATTGATTGCATTGATTCTTTCAGAGGCATGAAATAACAAGGTAGCTTGCATTCTCTGTTTTGCCCCTGATTGTTCCTTTGGTTGTAATTGACTGGTGGGGCATGTGCTTGATAATTCTGGGGTTATTGCACACCCCCATCCTTGGGTGTAGCCAATACGACTTTATTGACTAGAGAAGGGTTGCCCTACTTCTGTTTGTACTTGTCATTCTTACCATTCTTGTTCCACTCCTTTTTGTTTCAAAGTTTAATGGTTTCCTCATCTACTTTTATTTCTTTGATGAGCTTGGCCTGTGCCAAAGCTTCCTCAAATGAAATATACTACTAAAGTTGTAGTAAGAGGGATATGTGTTTAGAACAACTCTTGGTGAACATGTGAATGAACTCTTCTGTGGGAATGAAGAATGATAATTTTACGATGACTTTTCTCCATATATTTCCATAATACATTACTGGCTCATCATCATACTGTTTCAATTTGGCCAGGTCTGAAAGGTTCACCTTCTTCTTGGAACCAAAGGAGAAACACTTTAAGAATGTATTTACTAGTTTTTCAAAGTTGGTTATGCTATGCTTAGGTAGTTGGTTGAACCATTGAGTGGCAGCACCTAAAAATGTTATTATGAATGCTCTTAGCATGAGAGCATCGTTGTCTTCAAGATGAAAATAAGCATTGATAAAATTGGTGACGTGATCTTGTGCATCCTCTTCACCATTAAATTTTTCTAACCTAGGCATATCGAAGTGCTTAGCATATGGAGGGCTAGGTATTGATGGGAACAATGGTTGGTTGTGTATTTTGCTCAAAGTTGACGAGTTCCTGACTACCTATTTTTTCTCAAAGGATTTCATATTTTTAGCAAGCTCTTGAAATGCCTTTGATGCACAAATTTCCTCCTCTTGTAAGCCTACTTGTATGGGCAATGGAGGTAACTCTCTATCCATTTTATTTGTTCCATTTTCCTCCCTCCTATGAGGGGACTCAAGATTGTGATCCTGGTTTGTTATGTTTACCCTCTCCCCACTAGTTGGATTTCATTCATGATTTGATAGGGGATTTCATTGTGGGTTATCTTGTCTAGTGCGCCTATACTTAGGTGAGTCAGTGCATCTAGTCTTTTGGTAATCACAACCATTTATCTATAAATTTTTAAGAGCTATCCGCTCAGCATGCTCTCTTAGGCACTGCTCATGTTGGCGGAATTCTTTCTCTTTGTTTATCTTGTTTGAGAGCTTCCACTAGCTCTCACTCCTTACGTAATACATTTTCTAACTATATCATTTGGTCAATTTAAGTTGTTATAGAAGACTCATGTTTATCTGACTCTGTTCTTGTTGTCTTGACTCACATATTCCTTGAGGAGGTTTTTGCTGTACCTGTACTCTTGCTAGCTAGTGTGACTTTTTTGGTGTACTATTGAGTATCCCTACAATTAGACTTCGTGCATCTACTATAGGGTCACTCTAAGGTACCCCCATATTGATAGATGTGTTTAGAAGTCACAATTTGTGAGCTTCTAGATGCAGAGTTCTTAGTAGCTACAATTATTTGAGTTGGTCATGTAGGAAACCGATCCAACCCATCTAGTTGTCTTGTTCTCCATGGCTGGTCCTGTGGGGTGCCATTCACTCCTATGAGGTCATATTCTATCGAAATATTTCATTTTGTGTGAAGGTTTTCTTCTATCTGATTCCCATGATGAGATGTAGCTTTAGTTTCCTACCCTTCAGTGGGCATACCTATTTCATATGTTTCTTGTGAATCTTGAGGTGTTGCGACTCTTGCTTGCCTTCTTTATGAAGAGGGCTTTGTGGTGACATGTTTTCTCCATGTGGATGGATATGTAGCAGTCTCGTCATCCCTATGTGAAGAATAATTTTTAGAACCTTATTTATGTCCATATGAGGAGGAATCCCTTGAAGCTTCCTCACATCTTTGAGATGTTTCTATGTGTTTAGAGGAGGCCTTTGAGGTCTCCTCATGTCTCCTTGATAAGGATGGATGTGAAGCCTCTTTTTGTTTAAGTGACATTGTTCCATGGTGAGGTCGTTCGATGTTACTATGACTCCACATATGGGTATGAGTTGCTTCAGTCTCTCCCTCGATATCAAACCGAGGGTGTTTACTTATTTTTTTGACCATGTTTTCTATGAATTGATATTTTGAGTTGCAATTTAGGAATAGCCACACAATACCAAACAAATATTTATCTTGATTATCGATTTATGTGTGCCCTAAACTATTTGGTATGTTTTGATGTGTTGTTTTTTGATTTCTTTGCTCTTGTTCTTGTATTAAGAATGAGAAGAATCATCCATAATGGCAATCAATTACACCCATGTCAAACATGGTTTTCTCAAAATAAGCTAGGGTACACCGTTGAAGACCCAGTGGGGGGTTCGCCTAGCTCTTCCACTCTGAACCAATGATTATTCCAATAGTGGGATATAGTTTGAGCATAATTAAATTAGTATCACTATAAGTAAGTTTCTCAATCCATTTCTAGGAAGCTTTAGGGTGCAAACCAATGTACGGAGATGAATTCCAATGTCACTGGACTGAATTAAAGGTTGGTGATGAAATCCAACTCCCTAATTTTTAAATGAGATATGCGTGTGTGGTGTTCATTTTAAGCTTGTGTAACATAAATTGCTGGATAGGCCCATACATGATTTCATAGATATTTGGGCCTGGAGCATATCATCTTATATCATTATATGGTGTTGAAGAGCCTAAACCTCTCAATATCATTCACTTAAAGGCATTCTACACATAAAAAACAAAAACATTCAAATATGTCAAAAATACAAAAAAAATCAAATAGGTCAAAAACACAAACAAATCATAAAAACATAAAATTTCAAAATACAATCAAAGGCTCCAAGGGTAATTCATCCCGCTTGGTCAAAATCAAATAAAAAATGCTCCAAGGGTATTCAAACCGCTTGGTCAACTCCAATAAATTCAAATGCTCCAAGGGCATTCAAGCCGCTTGGTCAAAATCAATTCAAAAAGCTCCAAGAGTACTTCATGCTACTTGGTCAAAATAAAAAATCTCCAAGGGTACTTCATGCTACTTGGTCAAAAATCAAAAAGCCCCAAAGGCATAATAAGCCCTTTGGTCAAAATTAAACAAAAGTACAAAAACAACATAAAAATAAAAAATACAAAAAACAATTGCATCTCACATCTTGCATCCACATAATTGCATTGCATTTTCACATCCATTACAATTGCATATGTCATGAGAGCCTTAAAATTGATACCATAGTTTGTCACACAAATCATTAAAATCCATACCTCCATCACACATGTGTGTAATTGTGTTTTTCAACACAACCATTACTAGTTGCTATACATAATATACTAAGGTTTTTCGGTTAATCAACCACACTTAGTGTTCTTATCAATTTTTGTGGAAAACAAGTTTGATTAGTAGAAGGTAAGGTCTAGCTATGATAATGCCTTGGATATTCAATATCTCGTCACTAATTGAAACACTAAATTCCTAGCTGGTACAAGAAAAATATGAAAGCTGCAAAGCGGTGTAGGTTACCTTAAGTGAAAAGGATTTTCCTTGCTTATCCCCTATGCAACCGGTTTAAAGGTGCTGAGAATTGGCAAAAGGACTAGCTTTGTCCTATCCAAATCCCTTGCTTAAATCAAAATAAGTAAAATTCCAAAGCAAAGTACATATTAAAAAAGCCAAGCATACAATCCAGATTTCATAGCAATGATCCGATACACAAAATAGAAATTCCAAGAAAACTCGAACAAAGAAAAATCAATAAAAAATAAATAGTGATTTTCATCACTACATATAAGCAAAATAAATAGTTATTATCATCACTACAAAAAATCCTTGCTCAAAAAGAAAAAATCAATAAAAAATAAAAAGTGATTTTCATCACTACATATGAGCAAATATCCAAAGCCAGAAAGAAGTCAAAAAAGGAATAAAGCTTGAATCCCTGGAATTCTCAGCATTGTACAAAACTAAAAGGAGATATCCTTATGCATGACGATATGTCTACCGCAATTGCTTCATGCATTTGTGTAGACCAATATTTGAATGTGGATGAGCTAGCTTAGGTAACCCAATATTGCCTAGTGGTACAGTCCAACTAAGTCCAACTTAGGATGAGACGAACACTTGAGAATCCCTGATCTTAGCAATGGGCTGAAAGAATCCTACCTGACATCGAAGGAAATGCTTGAGTTCTATCTCAAAATATACAAGCACTTGCACACATAGATATCATGAATATCCAGTTCCATGGTAAAAGCCTTACTTTTCAAAATTCTAAGTGGTCAGTAGATAGTTGTTGATAGGGTAACTAGAGTGTTTGAATATTCGGAAAGCCCCAAAAATTCCTACATAGCAACAGATCATAACATCATTCACACCATCATTTTCTTTATAATATTCTATAAATTAGGGAGTATAAACATAGTAGGACATATACCACATATATATTAGAAATAGTATATAGATGGCCACTGACTACTTTATATATTTTAATTTATAGAAACTTATCAAGAAAATACATTACACACCATTAAATATCATATATGAATACTTAATAAATTCTTATGATAAGAGTGATTATTTAAATTCATGATTTTTTTTTTTTACTTTTTGTGGTATCACCCATTAAGATTGTCAATGCCATATGCATTCCTTATGTTTTAAGTGATTAGAGCATACAGGTTCGTTTATACCATCCCATCACATAAGTTAGATGCATACAATTAAAGCAAAATTAAACATGCATTTAACAATAACATCACATCCACAAACACAAGTCATTAATCATCCATCATCGCATCATAGAACACATCATAAAACATATAGGCAATATCCATTTGCATACAATCATGAATTCATCATTCATCATCAAAATACATCACGTCATATCATCAAATCATATAAGCATCTACACATCCATATAAGCATCTACAATATCATCTATCATCTAACATATACATCACATCATCATAACGCCATCATCACAACACATCATAAAATAAAATAACAACAAAAACATGAGCAATAAATGATACACATAAATATTCATAATGTAAAGATATCATAAAAGTATGTGTGTCAAGTCCATGGATGTACAAAAATTCCCATGGGCGATAGTCATATAGGTCAGTCAACCTCAAAAAAGAATCAAAACCAAGTGAACCATAAATAAAATATTGGGCATGCATCCCCTGCAGCACTGCTCCTTGTGGATAGATCTATGGGAGAATGGTGCGAGCTAGACACTGCTGGTATCTTAGTATGTGTCTGGGACCCATGACTAGGCTGGATAGAAGGCTGCCCTATTGTAGAGCTCCTACTAACCTGTGACCCACCTATAGCCCCTCTCTCCCTAGGGATGGATCCTAGCCTCTTGATCTGCATTGAGAGAGCAACAATTTGGGTTGAATCCTCAGCAATATGAACATCACTCTCATCCAAAAAACCCTATAGATGATGGATCTTAGTATCAAGAGCTACCCTTGAAGGATCCTCAAGAGCAAGAGGGGCAACAACAACCTGCATATGGGCATCTCCTCCCATAGCAGTCTACAAATCCTATATCTGGTCTGACAGTTGTGCTATAGTAGTATCCCTTTGAGCTATGATGGCATCGCATTGTTGTACCTGTATCTTGGCTAATCAGATCTCAGCCTCCACATCATGTAGCTACACCCTGAGAAGAGAATCTCTCTCCTTAGGGTCCATCTCCTCCTCCACCTCCTCAGGAGCCTCCTACTCCTTCGTTGCCACCTGATCTACCTACTGGCCCCATGTCGCAGTCCTAGCATGAACCCTACACCCTAATGGATCTTCCCCATATCTGCCATCAACCTCTAAGCATAGACTGCCCTCATCATACCACATAAAGTCACCCCACCACCACATAAATGCATCTGTAACTCCACCAGCTGCTCTAGTATCAATAGCTTGGACATCCTCCTCATCAGCTAGATCTATAACCTATCAGGTAGGGAGCTCTTTCTGCTCTGATGCACCTATACATAAATAGTACTAGTGGCACATCCTTATGCAAACCGTACTGACAAAGAACCCGAGAGTAGAAGAAGTACTCCCAAATGTTAATCTTACAACAAATGAGCCATCGCTCACACCGCATCCTAGCAGTAAAGCTGTCAGGGTCATCCCAAGCAGGATACTCATGATACGGGTGCCATATGATATCTCCATCCCGAAGTATAGTAAAAGTATCAGTGTAATGAGTCAGATCCCCTGCAAAATTGTGGCTCTTGCACTCCTCGATCTCTTTGGCCCATCTAGAACTATAGAACTACATCCTCATATCCATAGCTATGATCTCAATAGGAAGGCCCTTAGGTTGATCTACCCTAATGTACTCCCATCCCTAGATATGCAAAAAGCCAACTATAGATGATGCTAACACGACCCCTTCGGTGGATGTGGTATAGCTCATCATAACACTGAGCCAATAGACACTTGCCCCATGCATATTTGATAGACTCCTCGCTATCCATAAGGTCTTGAACAATCGCAAGGAGGTTCCAAGGGAACCTCAAGCCTGAGAAATCTGGGATAAGGAAACTGCTAATTACCATCAGCAGCACCGCATGCCTAGCTATGAAAACATGCTCCCAGTACCAACGGATGATAGACACTCCCCAAAAATTATTGTCCTTGAGAGCATCCTCAGAATGCCTTCCAAACACTCGAGTGAATACGACCTCCTGAGCATTAGTGCCCGAAGAAATAATAACCACCCATCAAAAGGGATCTGAAATATCATGTACACATCCTCTGGCATGATGGTCATCTCACCAGTAGGGAGGTGGAAGGTATTAGTCCGAGGGTCCTAGCGATGGGCCAAAGCCGTAAGATAAGCCTAGTACAACATAATATGAGGTAATATGGTAACATACTGGATCCCATGAGTCTTAAGCCACATCTAATCTGTGTCATCCAGAAGAGGTAGAATGTCATTCATGAGCAAGAATCTGGCTAAGGGGATTAGTCATTGTCACCTAAAGTGGCAAGAATATAGTTGTTAGAGACAGCAGCAGCCAAATCCCAATGGTCAAATTTCTAACTATTGGGGTTCAAAATTAGCCGCTCTGAGCGACAACGGTCAAATTTCCATCACTCTAAGTGACAGCGGCCAAAAGGTAACATGACAAACCCATGAACCCTCGACCATAAAATTCAAAAATATTAAAAAGGAACAAAAATGGGGACCAACCCACCATTTAAAAACTTAAACTAAGCCTAACTATGGATTCTATTCATTACCAAAAGGTTTAGTGAGGTTCATTTGCCAAATACTTAGTGAGGTTTAGTTTTACTCGAAAAAGGAAAAAAGGTTAGGGTTTAAAAAATAGAATACCTGAGAAGCTTTAGTTCCTCCAACAACTGATGTCTCACCCTGTGCATCTATGTCCTTGACGCAGGTATCTTCAAAAATTGCAACTATCGTTGTCTCACTAGAGCTCTGAAAAGTGGATTGACAACAAATGAAAGTGACAGGTCAAAACCCTAAAAATGCAATTTTTATATTTTCAAATTATGCCTTGGCCACTACTGATGTCAGCAGCCTAAACTTCATGGCCTTTCAAGGCAACAATGGCCATAGGAAAAAATTCAAAGGCCCCTGGACCTGACAGGGGCTTGCTCCACAAAAAAAAAACAAGAAAAATCCTTCCATGGGGGGTGACAAAAACATTAAATAAATGTATTTTGATGAATTGAAGTCATCTTAATGACCAAAATAACAAAAAAATCACATAAAAACATAATCTCAAGCAAGCCTCGTACCCAGTTACTTGCTCTATCCACTCGATGATTGTAACGATTCACACTCCATGCATTTCAATGAGATGAGCAGGTTAACATAAGGCCACTTGGGGCAAAAAACATTTCATTTTGGTATTACGATGTGCCACCCTTCAATCCCGAAGAATACCAAGATGTTCGTACTGCTCCATGGTGCGAAAATATCATCCTAATTCCCCTATGATATTAAAAATACTAAGACAAAGTGATACAATATAAACATAAATAGAATCACTCATCCTAACTCCCTAAGAAAGCTATTGATGGTTGTACCACTCCTCGAGATAGGGATAGATGATTATCATAAACAATTGGAGTCACACTCGGATTTGGGATTGCCCATTACAAGCAACAAATGCTATAAAGGAACCAGATTAGTCATGTAAGTCAAGCGACTTGTTGTTTCATTCATTGTCATTTCTTCACCAATCCATTGTGTGAGGAAGTAGTTCAAAACTTCAACATAATCATAATCAAATCAACAAAAAATCACTCTATCATAACAAAATTGTGTTCATCCTATGAATCATTGCATACAACAATCACAAATTTCCCTTGTTTGCTAGGAACGTAAGAAGACATGACATATTCAATTGTAGCTCTCCTACCGATCGAAACTATTGTAGCAGTTGAAGCTACCCGATTGAGTTTGAGGAATGAGTGCAATTTAACATGCCCAAGCCATTGAGCTAAGTCCTCTGAATTTGGGGGAAATGATTCAAGGTATGCACACCATCTTGCATGATTGGTCCATCCAACATTGATCAGACCATTCATCACCATACACCCTACAAACAGATCAGTCTATGTTTTTTCTCAGCATTGTGATTTTCACACAGTGTATCGCAAAAAGGGGCATCTGTAGACACCTAAATTGTGTCATGCTTAGGGGATATGCTCACATAGAAACATTTATAAGATCATATGACATAATATTGGACTTTCCAAGTATTAACAGTGGTTCTCACCACTCATTTGGGGTATTTTCAAGCCATCCAAGCCTAGTCGCTCAAGCCAAGAGTGGCCATATCCTAGTCGCTTAAGCCTAGAGTGGCCAGAACTTAGCTTCTACAGATGACAGTGGCTATATCTTAGTCACTGCAGATGATAGTGGCTAAACCCTAAAATTAGTTTTACCAACAAACATGCCTAATCATGGGCGGAAGTGGCAGTCTACATGCAATAAAGGTGAGCAGGAGTAACTTTGCATTCCTTTTCATGACCAGTTCACATAGGATTCTTGAGTTTGCATTTAGAATTTTGTTAACTAGTCTCCAAACATAAACAAAGGACAAAATATTCTCATGCTAATGACCAGTTCACATAGGAGACTCAAGTTAGCAGTTATATTTCAGTTAATTGGCCTCCAAACATAGAAAAGACAAAAAGCTTCTCATGGTAACTCACACTACACATGAGAAATTCATTCTTAGGGCTTGGACATAGACCTAGGGTTTCACACTATAAAAGGTGCAAGCCTAAGAGCACCAAAGGGGGGATCATATATACATATTTTATCGATCTTGGTCATTGAGGAGAGCTTTTGAGACTTGGAGAGTTCCTTTGGAGATCACGTGTACGGTGAAGCCTTGATAGATTGGAGAGCATAGCAACCATTATTTCAACATTGGATACAAGCTTTGATCCATATATTTGGAGCAAAGAGGATGAGATTCACTTTAGCGATCGTTGTCTTGGACAGTGGCCCACAGGCTTAGCTTAGGTTTTAGACATTAGATCCATTATTTTGTTTAGCACATCATTAGCATAGCATCATTTCATTCGTTTGCATTCATAGCATTAGTCTAATTTGCATCTGCTTTCATTTGTTATATCCATTGCTAAAAACCTCATCCTGGGAGGTATTCTGGAACATCTAAGCGTGTGTTGTTGTTTCATTGCTTACAGGGCCACAGGTTGATCGGACGGAGTCTGCAACATACGAGAGCAAAAGAGATTCCTCTAGGAAACAGGCCTGGAGAAGGAGGCATCTATAAGCCCTCATACATTTCCATGTGCGAAACCATGAAAGCACACCACCTCTTCATGAAAGGGGCACTCTTTTCCTATTTGTAACCTTATTGTATTGAAATGGGTATCCCTAAAAGGGACCGGCATGTAACCGGGTTTCAATACGAATAAAGAGATCCATATTTTTTATTTCCGTGTTATATGCTTTTCATTGTCTTCCATTTCATCTTGGGGTTTTAATACATTGCAAGTAGCGTAAAAAAAAGAGCGGTGTGTGCGTCCCGAGGTCACTACAGAATATACTTATTTTTCAACAAAAATATACCACTCCTCATATCCCTTAAGGCTCTATCTAAAGAACACAATGGGATGCTCATTGGATTCAAAATCCTTATGGGCAAGGACAACTACTATATTGAGTTCACCACCATAGGCATAGAGGATGAAATCCTTATTGTAATCAAAGTTGGTTTGCACCAAATATTCTACGATGGCCTACTTGATATCCTAGAGATCCTTCTTCCTTTTCTCAATTCACTTAAATTGGAGTCCTTTCTTTAAAATATAGGTATGGGCCTAACAATGGAGGAAAATTTTTGTATGAACCTTTGAATGAAGTTGATTTGGCCTAGGAAATACTAGAGGGACTAATCATGTTGTCGTAGACACAACTTGAGAATGGTCTCGACCCTGTTAGGTGTTGTAATCACAATGACACTGAGAGGGGGGGTGAATCAGTGTGTTCTTTAAAAACTTCTAAAACAATTAGATTATAAAACCAAAGCGAGTTTAAAGCGAGATAAAAGAGATACTAAATGCATCAAGAAAGCATCACACATAACACAACATTTTAACGAGGTTCACCAATGTGGCTACTTCTCAAAAATACTGCTTGGACTACCATCCAAATCCGAGTCAATGCAAAGCTACAACTTTACATAATCCTTTACCGGCACCAAGCTGGAAGGAGCACCAACCCCTTAACTTTATCTGCTTCAACGAGAATGGAGCACCAACTCCTATTTTACCGGCACCCTCTTGGAAAGAGGCACCAACCCCTTAATTTTCCAGCACCAAGCTGGACAAATTGTTTACCGGCACCAAGTGGAAAGAGGCACCAACCCCTTAATTTGCAGCCCAGCTGGACTTCAATATTGAATAAAAAAATGTTTGACATATACCTTTGTTATTGCAAGACTCTAGCTGGTCTACATCACCTTTGCAATCTCTGTGCACTCTGCTCTCTCTTGCACAATCACTTCACATGGTTCTTTGCCTTGCTACAGCCAGACTTTGCAATCAACTTTGCCCTTCGCGCTTCTCTGCACACTCTGCTTTCTCTGTGCACACGCTTCGCACACTCTGTGTCGTTTCACATTATGCTCTCTGCTCAACACGAACTTCACTTTCACAAACACTATGCTCGCATTCGCACTTTATCTTTACACCCCACTTTTCAAACTCGAAGTACCCTTGCTTTTATAGAAGAAGTTTTAGGAACAAACCCTAAAAGAACGTCGGTTGAGAAACCCTAGAATTTGTCAGCTGCCAAACCCTAAAATCCGTCGGCCAGATTTAACTTTGTCGGCCTCAAACACTTCTTCCACCTTCGTCACTTTCCTGTAGCTTATTGCCGTGAAATAGTAACATGTCGGCCCTTTTAATTTAATTTAATATTTTAATTTAAATTTTAAATAAAATAAAATTTAAACTAAATATTTAAAATTAAATATCTTCATCATCGGGGCATCTTTTTCAACGAAACGAAGAGCCAACTTGGGTTTTAAGAAAAACCCATTTCAAATCTGTTATCCATGGTTTTAAATAAAACTTTTTATTTTGATGCCTTGGTTTTCACAAAAAACCTTTAAAATTTAAACTAAATATTTAAAATTAAATATCTTTATCACGGGGCATCTTTTTCAACGAAACGAAGAGCCAACTTGGGTTTTAAGAAAAACCCATTTCAAATCTGTTATCCATGGTTTTAAATAAAACTTTTTATTATGATTGCCTTGGTTTTCACAAAAAACCTTTCCGCTTCTTGACATCTCAGGTTCTGAAGACTTCTTCTTCTCATTCAGAATTATGTTTTCTATTTGTGCATCTATCATTTAAGGACTCATGATCTGACTAACTTCTGAACTTTATCCTCTGCATCTGAGTGAATTTTGAACTACCTGTCCATTGCATCATTAGATCCTAGTATGTATTGACAACAATGACAATCCTCCTGCCAACACCTTGCTCAACATCTGAACTCCTATCCATTGTACTTTGGCTGCACCTTCTTGTTCAATAAACTCTTGTCCATTGCATCAATAAATCTGTCTAATTGTGTTGACAACAATGACAATACTATTTGCTGCACTTTGCTCAACAATCTCCCCCTTTGGAATTGTTGGCAACACATGTGCAATTTTCTGTAAATCTTCTCCCCCTTTGACAATAATACCAAAGGGCTGCTGAGACTCCCCACGAGTCTATGCACAATATTCTTAGACACAAATTATTACAATTAGCAAATATTCCAAGCATGAACAAGAAGAAAAACAAGTACACAAATGCTCCCCATGAGTCCAAGACCACTTCATTTCACTGATTGACAACATCATGATAAGCATAATAGGCATCAATAAAATCAACAATGTGAATAGCGGCAATAACCGGTGAATGACACCATCACCGTCAACTTCACCAATATAACATGTGTAATAACATGACTGAACCATTGTCTTCTATGCAACTACCCTCTGTTGCTTTGCAAACTCAAACTTGTCCATTGTTAGTGAAGGCATACAATAATCTTATATAGCCAATTTTTTTTTTTTTTTGCAATGCCAGCAACACCTGCATACAACTTCACCATGCATCTTGGATATATTCTCAACAAGCTTGAACCCAATGACAGTTGTTTGTCTCTCTCTTTGCAGTGAGAATCCAGGAGGCTACCTCAATCCACTTTCAACTCGTGCGAGTACCAAACAACGTACCATGACACAACCAACATCTTTTCTCAACCAATTAGGGCTTTAGCAACAATGCTTATAGACAAGGTTTAACCAACATCATTCAACTCAAGATTAACTTTGAAGCATTCAACCAATCACTACATGAAAAGGAAACTAGTAGACATCCTTTTCCTTCCAAAGGTATTTGAACAAGACGACCACCAACATAAATCACCAAGGCAAAGAATAACTTGCTCAAATCAAACTCAATGGAGTAAGCCCAAATCATGTATCAAGAAAAGCATTAACTTGATCAAAACAACCACTATGAAAGCAACTCAACTATTCATCACCAGGTTGGAAATCATCTGTTTGCTCATTAAAAAACTTTTTTTTTCAATCTTCCCATTCAACATCCTGATTTCACTTTTGTCAACAGAATTGACAAGTGACTCACATCTGTACCAATTTTTGTCCGACCTTGCAATTTTTTGCCAACTCTTACTTTCAACTATGCATGTCGGAAGAAGACATTTTGTCAAACACTTTATGGCCAACCGTAGTGCACCTTACTCGGCCTCAAGCTTCTTATCCTTGGAGTGGCATTAAATCAATAGTTAAAACAAAGCATACGTGAATTAAATATATTCACCAAGGTGTCATGAAAGATCTGGCAATCTTCACATCAAAGAGTAAAAACAAATACATGTTGCTCGAAACACACATACATGGCTAGGGCAAGCATTCTTTCGTTGAGCAAATTATCTGGACTATTATGATTCGTAATTTTGAACAGTGGTATTAAGAATCATCAACGGTACAACAGTGACATATCTCAAAACTACCAATGGTGACAACTCTCAAATTAAACACCACACTTCACGGCATTTCCACAAACCACTATATAAACTGAAAAACACACTTTAACAACTATACAACATTAACTTTTTGCTTACCTTTCATCCTCAGATACCTAGACAAATACATAGGAGCATTAAAATAAAACTTTAATATTGCTCCTCCTGAGGATGTGCCACCTGGAGTTGCTTAGAGCAATGGCAGAGTAGCCTCCTTCGGTCCAAGGAGACACAATTTCCTTTCTTCTGTCTTTCTCCAGACTTTCCTGAACTTGGGCTTGGGTTTTTCAACAACATCCCTATTTTGCTCCTGTTCGTGAACTTGAACATTTCTCTTGTGGGGTTGTCTCTTGTGCATTCTTGATGGATGATTATTTTCTTTTCTTTTATGCACATGATATGTTCCTTGTCGGTGTTGTCCTCTTGATGAAATCTAGGGTTTTGCCTTAGATTAGATATAGAAGTGCTTGGAGAGAACCTTGCTATGTGCCCTTGACCGTTGCATTTAAAACATTGCACATGTTTTATTCCATTCTGTATGTGCATTCTATGTGTATGATGAAATCTATGGTATTGCCTTAGATTGGATACAGAAGTGCTTGAACAAAACCTTGCTATGTGCCCATGGCCATTACATTTAAAACATTGCACGGGGTGTTCACTCAAAAAAATAGAAGTATTTTTATCAGCATAACTCTTTGATCTATTGTTCAGTCCACAATAAATTGCCTTGTGACCAAAGTGGTTGCATTTAGAACAATAGCCATAAAAAGCATTATTATTAAAAGAGTGAGAGTGAGAGAACCTCTTTTCTTGTGGTTGCTTTCTTGTAGATCTTCTTTGATATTTTCTTCCTTTTGAGGATTCAACTTGAGACTTTTCTTGTTTCAATCCTTCAGCCGAGGACTTCTTCTTCTCTGCATATTTGGAGGATGAAGGTTGTTCGACTTCATATCCAAGACCAAACTTAGGTTGTGGAGCTTCTTTGTTGATTTATCATTGTATCTAGCAACTCTGTGCTCTTCTCAAATTTGAGATTTATATTGGCCTCTTTTAGTTGTTTCTTCAATGAAACAATCTCTTCTTCTTGTTGGCAGCATACAGTCTCTTTCTCATTGATCTGAGACCTAAGAATATCTTCAATCCTTTTGTTCTGTTCTACTTGCAACTTTAGATCAACAATAACCTGTTTATATTCCTCTTCACTTGTGCTGTATACATCATTCTTATTATCCATCTGTGTCTTCAAGGCTTCTTTCGATTTCTTGGCCTTTTGAACTTGTAGGAAGAGATCTTCAATCTCATCCTCATATTCTTCTAATTTCTTGGACAGTATTTTGTTCTTTTTCTTTTCTATTCTCCACTCTTCAAGAGCAGATATCAACTCTCCTTCAAAATCTACTTCAGCCTCAAGATTTTCATCACAAACTTCAGGATTCACTTCTTCTACCTTTTCCGGTTCAAATTTCTCTTCTACAGGAACCGAAACTGACTGGGATGCCTTTTTGGATGAGGATCTATTCTTCTTAGCCATTGTGTACTAATCCAAGATCAACCCTGATTGATTTAGCCAAAATTGGGAACTTGGCTCTGATACCAATTGTTGTAATCACAATGACACTGAGAGGGGGGGTGAATCAGTGTGTTCTTTAAAAACTTCTAAAACAATTAGATTATAAAACCAGCGGAGTTTAAAGCAGGATAAAAGAGATACTAAATGCATCAAGAAAGCATCACACATAACACAACATTTTAACGAGGTTCACCAATGTGGCTACTCCTCAAAAATCTGCTTGGACTACCATCCAAATCCAGTCAATGCAAAGCTACAACTTTACATAATCCTTTACCAGCACCAACTGGAAGGAGCACCAACCCCTTAACTTTATCTGCTTCAACAGAATGGAGCACCAACTCCTATTTTACCCGCACCTTCGGAAAGAGGCACCAACCCCTTAATTTTCCAGCACCAACTGGACAAATTGTTTACAACTAGAAATAGGCACCAACCCCTTAATTTGCCAGCACCAGCTGGACTTCAATATTGAATAAAAAAAATGTTTGACATATACCTTTGTTATTGCAAGACTCTAACTGGTCTACATCACCTTTGCAATCTCTGTGCACTCTGCTCTCTCTTGCACAATCACTTCACACAGTTTTTCTGCCTTCTACGACAGGACTTTGCAATCAACTTTGCCCTTCGCGCTTCTCTGCACACTCTGCTTTCTCTGCACACGCTTCGCACACTCTGTGTCGTTTCACATTCTGCTCTCTGCTCAACACGAACTTCACTTTCACAAACACTATGCTCGCATTCGCACTTTATCTTTACACCCCACTTTTCAAACTCGAAGTACCCTTGCTTTTATAGAAGAAGTTTTAGGAACAAACCCTAAAAGAACGTCGGTTGAGAAACCCTAGAATTTGTCAGCTGCCAAACCCTAAAATCCGTCGGCCCAGATTTAACTTTGTCGGCCTCAAACACTTCTTCCACCTTCGTCACTTTCCTGTAGCTTATTGCCGCGAAATAGTAACATGTCGGCCCTTTTAATTTAATTTAATATTTTAATTTAAATTTTAAATAAAATAAAATTTAAACTAAATATTTAAAATTAAATATCTTCATCACCGGGGCATCTTTTTCAACGAAGCGAAGAGCCAACTTGGGTTTTAAGAAAAACCCATTTCAAATCTGTTATCCATGGTTTTAAATAAAACTTTTTATTTTGATTGCCTTGGTTTTCACAAAAAACCTTTAAAATTTAAACTAAATATTTAAAATTAAATATCTTTATCACGGGGCATCTTTTTCAACGAAGCGAAGAGCCAACTTGGGTTTTAAGAAAAACCCATTTCAAATCTGTTATCCATGGTTTTAAATAAAACTTTTTATTCTGACTTGCCTTGGTTTTCACAAAAAACCTTTCCGCTTCTTGACATCTCAGGTTCTGAAGACTTCTTCTTCTCATTACGAATTATGTTTTCTGTTTCTGTGCATCTATCATTTAAGGACTCATGATCTGACTAACTTCTGAACTTTATCCTCTGCATCTGAGTGACTTCTAAACTGCCTGTCCATTGCATCATTAGATCTAACTGACTGTATTGACAACAATGACAATCCTCCTGCAACACCTTGCTCAACACTGAACTCCTATCCATTGTACTTTGGCTGCACCTTGTTGTTCAATAAACTCTTGTCCATTGCATCAATAAATCTGTCTGAATGTGTTGACAACAATGACAATACTATTTTCTGCACTTTGCTCAACGTTGATTTGGCCTAGGAAATACTAGAGCGACTAATCATGTTGTCGTAGACACAACTTGAGAATGGTCTCGACCCTGTTAGGGTATATGGCTATTACTTATTTAAATATAATGTGTCCTAGGATCTTTCCTTGTGGTGCATAGAAAATATAATTATTTGGGTTGAGACACACCTCAAACTTTTGATATTGTTGAAACACCTTATCCAAATGAGCTAGATGATCTTTTTTTTTTTAGAACATCATGAGGTCATCTAGGTAGACCAATATGATCTTTTTCAGAAAGTCACTATAAGCTATTTCCATGGCCCTATGGAAATAATATCTCAGTATTATAGACCAAATGATATTCATTGATAGGCAAAAGTTATCCACTTGGTTGTGAACATTGTTTTATGTTTGTCATATTTAATCCATATCTAGTTAAACCCTGAGAAGCCATCAAGAAGAGAGAATATTTCTAACCCTACTACCATTTGCAATATATGATCCATGGAAGGTAGTGGGTAGTGGTCCTTTAATGACACCTAATTTAGGTCTCTAAAATCAATGCATAACCAAATATCTCTATTTGTTTTTGACTAGAACTAGATTGGATACCTAGGTGGTATGTTTGAGTGGTATATTATTTTTACCTCTATAAGCTTGATAAGCTCTTGTCTCATGAGGGATCTAGTTTAGGATTCATTGACCTCTATTTTTTCCTTATTGGCTTAGAATCTAGATCTAGCTCTATGGTGTACTATATAATATCCTTATAATACCCTTTAGGTCCTCAAAGTTCTAAGATTTTATTTTAATGTATTTTTGGCATAGGCTAATCAAATTCATTCTTTCCTCCTAGGTAGCCATTTTTTCTATTCTCAAAATATTTTTTAGTTATAATCCTTATATCCTGGTAATCATCCTTACTTATCGTGATACCTTTATTTCCCTTGAAATGGTCATATAGATTAAATAGGGATTCAAGCATTAATAATACTCTAGGTAACTTATCACCTTTTAGTTATATGACTTGGTCCCAATAGGTCTCTTATATATTTGGTACTAAGTCCTCTATGAACTTAGCTTCTTGTTGAATAAATGGGATGATGTGCTCATGATTGTTAAAGACTTGTCAATATGTATTGTTTTTTGGAATAGACAGCCTAATGATGACTTTGAGATGTTGGTGATTGTTTCCTAGATCTTCTATCAAATCATATTAGGATCCAATGACTACCATGTGGTCGATGTCTATATTATAGTTATAGGGAACTATTATTAGATTGACCATGTCATACATCTCCAATAGGTCCTAGACCATATTGTGGTATGATTTCATTAGCCAAATCTTAGCTAGGCGTAAATATTTGACTTGTTTGATGATGAGTTGAATATCTCCATATATCTACGATGCCTTAATATCTATTTTTGGTTACCGTTTGTATATCATGCACCAAGGCTTCATACTTTACCATGTTGTTTGAGTAAGTAAATTGGATATAGTAGGATTATAGCATTTTTTCTCCTTCAAGTGATACCAAGTAGATGTCAATTCCTGTTTTGGTCCTTTGCTTGGCTTAATCAAAATACAACTGCTAGAGTCAAGTTATATATTTTAGGGCTTTGGTAAATTCTAGTAGAAATGGATTTTCCTCTTGGATTATGTAGGTTCCCAACCTAGTTGGTTCCAAAACATCATACGGGTTTCAATCTTACATTTAAGCTACTCATTTGTCCATATGGTTATTTAGAACTAGAGTGTGGACCTCATCCTCCATTAATTTGGATTTTGACCATTCTTCTTCTATGATGAAGGTTTGTGTTACTTCATCTTTAATAGATGGATCATGTTCTATATGATGGATGTGTAGTGGTTCAAAGGGGGTATTTACATTAGTTCCAAACTATGTTCTTAGGATCATGTGCATCTAGTCCAGGGACAGGTAACCTCCAATTTTGGTTGTAAAATATTGGAAAAGGAATATGCCAAATGATGCTAATAATTCAATCATTGCTACTTCCTAGGTTATAGTAACATTGGGGTAGGCATGTAGGGTGATGGAGAAATCCTTTATAAGATTAAATATTAGAATTAGAGTCTTGTCTAGTTGCACAACTCCTTTATTGATTGGCTTATAAGCTAGTCCTACTACATTAGTCGCTAGCCTAGGCATAACTAAAGTATAGTGTTATATAGAAGGTAATGCTTTTAGAGGGATACTCATGTTAGATAGAAGGTAAAGGGCTTATTTCTACTATGATTAGGGATGGATACTTGTTAGATAATCAATATTTTTTACCTTTTGGTAATATGTTACTTTTCCAAGCCTTCCTCTAGTTCCTTCATCTATTTGTGTAAAGTGAGGATGTTCTAAATTGGCATGGGTATGATGGAAATATTTAGGTTATCAATTACATAAAATTAGTCCAACAATTAGAATTTTGGTACAATACTTGTAATCCACTAGGGTTGCAATCACTAGGCAAGGAGATTGGATGTTTTACCTATTTTGGTATAGGCTCCCTCGATATCCTTGGGTTATTCTTATAGGACTATCTTAGTTATGAGCCATTGAATTCTTGTGTAAATTTTGGGGTTGCATAATACACCTCCAAATTCTCTTCTATAGCTCTTATTTTACCTCTAGTGAAGATACCATATTATGCTTGAGGTTGGTTGTTTAGTGTGGCACTTGTTCTCTTGGGAGTGACAAAGACATTGCTCTTCCCATGTTACCAATGTTTATTTCTATGGTCTAGTTTTAGGACTTGTAATTACTTTTAAGGGTTAAATTTCAAGGGTTAGTCTTAGTGTTTACAAAATTGGTTCAAAATATGTAGATTGAAGCATGGGACACATTGCTTTCTAGAATTACTCATAACTAGGGAAGTAAGGATTAGGATAAGGATATTTCTAAGCACATGGATCTACTATGTAATTATTTTAAGTTAGAACCACATATTTTACAAGGTTATGAGGAAGTTACATTTAGATCAATATGAGTAGTAGCTGGCATTTGGAAGCATGAGATCGATCAAACTCTTTGTTGGTTTGGGTTGGATACCTTTGATAATTATTTGGAGGAGGTTGATAACCCTGGTAACCCAATTGGAAGGGAGGTTTTGTATAGTTTTTATAGTTAAAACTTTGGAGATTATGTTGATGCTTAAGGGCTATTATTTTGTCAAACATGGTTTTATAGTGTTCATATTTTCAATTTCTAAATATTGTGATATTGAGGGAGGTTGGCTTGGGATAGGTAGGTTTGTCTATACTAGAACCTAATTTAAAACTAGGGTTTGCTGAAAGGTTATGGAATTCATAATTAAATGTGGTTGATAGGGAGGTTAGGTGTTAGGAAAAAGAGGTATGTGAGCCCCAGGAACTAATATCCCAATCTAGATAAGATATTTTTTGGATTGAATGAATATCCCATAAGCCTCTGGTAGTGTATTCCTCCCTCTAGACTTTATAAACATAGCTATATTTTAATTAAAATATTGTAAATAGAAGATGAAGGCCATGCCTAGATATGGTCATATTTCATCAAGGACTTTATACCAAGTCTTTTCGAATCTGGTATTAAAGTTATCCATAGCATCCATAGGGGATTTCTTGATGGTATGAGAGAAACCCCATCTACTTTCTTCTCAAACCTTTCCATAAATAGGTTAGCAACCTAATGCCAGTTAGTGGTAGAGTTTGGTGGAAGTGAGATATACCATTCATGCATCTTCCTCTTATAATATGTGGATAACAACCTTAGAACCATATTCTATTCCTAAATATTATAGTATGTATAGATTGACCCTGTGATGGAGGTGCTTCATTAGAGTAGTTACATATTCCTCAAATAAGAATGGAAAAAAATTTAATGCCAAGACTAGAATCTCAGCCCATGTGGCTAGTGGGATCAACGTCTACCATTCCATATCAATATACTTCTTTACTATGGGTTATGTGGTGAAGCCATGTTTTGTTTTATATCTCTCCTTCTATGACCACGATTTAGTGGTTGTAATAACAACTATGGATTTACCCTTGTATTGGACCTTGTGATAGGCTTGGAGGTCATAAATTACTAGGTTCACCTTCAAACAATGGAGTTGTGGCTCAATGAATTTGTCAAAAAAAAACTTAAAAAAAACTATTGAGGACTAGTTTTGGTTTCATGCTTTGGGCATAATGATGATCCACTATGGTTTTTGAGTGTATTTTGTGCTCATGTCTTACATGGATAATATAATCAGTAAGTTTAAATATCATGGGATATGCCTCTAGGGACAACCTTTGGGGTTTTTATTAATCTTGGCTCCTTGTTTAGATGTGATCTTGACACACACTTCCTTAGCTAGCCTAGTCTACTAGGTTTTACCTAGGAAAAATGATGAGAGTAAGGCAATAAAACTAACCTAAAATATAGGTGGTGATGCACTATGAATTATAAGGATCCTTGGTGTAGTTATGGGATTAATGAACACATGCATAAATCATGCCAACAAGGATGAACATAATTCTAAAATGGTATATTTCTTACTTATAAAACTTACACAAAGACTAGGACATGATACTAGTCATAGCTCATCATGTAAATTTACACAAATATAAATACTAGAACATAAAGCAAACTCTTTTTTATATATTTTTAAAGCATTCATATACATATACTAGAAAGGAAAAGGCTTGAAGAACTATACACAAGCCGACTCAAGGCTTAAGTCTAGCTAAATACACAAAATAAATGAGAGAAATAAGTTATCTTTTTATGCTAAATACTTAAATAAAATAACCACAAGATCTAAAATAAAGTTACAATTTCTTCAATGATCCTAGCATGTAGATAATATTCTAGAGTTTTTAATTTTTCTTCTATGGCTTCACTATAGATCAATTTTGAAGTAATATCTAAGTTTCCTTTAGTCTTTGTAAGTAAATTCTTGATTCCAATATTTATGGCATTTGCCCTTTTCTTTCTAATAATATTTTGCATATCATTATCCATTGAATTCTTTGAAGTAGACATACTTATTCCTCCTTAGGTTTTTATAATAAAATAAGAACACTTTTCAAATTTTCAACCTTTCAAATAATTATGTTTTAAATCTTATGTCTCCCTATGTTTTCAACTTCTAAATTTTTGTTTGAAGCGGAGCACAAAATAATAAAAACATAGGCATTACCTTCAACATTGATAATTAGGAAATATATAGTGCAAACATAGGCTATAGATAGCCTTAGGATATTAAACAAAATAATATTCCTAATTAATGCTAACAACTACATGCTAACCTACTAATGTAATAAAAATGATTACAATGACTAACCAACTAGGTAGGTTAACGTAGTCAAGTTGACTACTATCACCTAGTTACCTAGTTACCACAAGATATTCAAAACAATAAATATCTTCAAGGTAAAAAAGCAAATGTAATAATCTAAATCTACCATGCGGTAAGTAAAATATACCTAGGAGAATATATTAATTACCAAATGAGGTAATAGTTATAGTTACTGTAGCAAAGTAACTCTAACATCCCTCCTTATTACATTATTTGGGTAATGTATATAAATATCCCAATACAGTGAAAACATGTTGATATGCGGGCTCTTGCTCTGGCTGCTCTAAGCAAAAAATGGATCATTCCTCACTTTGTTTTCACATCATCAAATTTCCTTATTGTAATATTGTCATCCAACCGGATTGCATGGGCAACCATCAAACAATGGATCTTGTGATAGGCTTGGAGGTCATAAATTACTATGTTCACCTTCAAACAATGGAGTTGTGGCTCAATGAATTTTTCAAATAGTGGATTTTCTAGGTGAGTTTTGAATATGCTTCAACGAATTGATAGATTAAGGTTTCACAAAAACTTTAGCTAAACACCTTTAATCAACAAGAAAAAATTTGGGGTTCATTCCACTAGGTATGCTAAAAAAACTTTAAAAAAACTATTGGGGACTAGTTTTGGTTTCATGCTTTGGGCATAATGATGATCCACTATGGTTTTTGGGTGTATTTTGTGCTCATGTCTTACGTGGATAATATAATGAGTAAGTTTAAATATCATGGGATATGCCTCTAGGGACAACCTTTGGGGTTTTTATTAATCTTGGCTCCTTGTTTAGATGTGATCTTGACACACACTTCCTCAGCTAGCCTAGTCTACTAGGTTTTACCTAGGAAAAAGGATGAGAGTAAGGCAATAAAACTAACCTAAAATATAGGTGGTGATGCACTATGAATTATAAGGATCCTTGGTGTAGTTATGGGATTAATGAACACATGCATAAATCATGCCAACAAGGATGAACATAATTCTAAAATGGTATATTTCTTACTTATAAAACTTACACAAATACTAGGACATGATACTAGTCATAGCTCATCATGTAAATTTACACAAATATAAATACTAGAACATAAAGCAAACTCTTTTTTATATATTTTTAAAGCATTCATATACATATACTAGAAAGGAAAAGGCTTGAAGAACTATACACAAGCCGACTCAAGGCTTAAGTCTAGATAAATATACAAAATAAATGAGAGAAATAAGTTATATTTTTATGCTAAATACTTAAAGAAAATAACCACAAGATCTAAAATAAAGTTACAATATGAAATGTATGATAATGATAATATTTTGAACATATAAAACTCATGAATTGTTTTTGCAACTACTCATAAAACTGCCATTAATGAAATCTCAATAAATTAGTATCTTAATACAAAATGGAGATCTCAAATGCTCCATGCTTCATACACTATCACTCTACATTGTGTGTATAAAATGATAAGACAAGATGTGATATGATATAATTCACACTCACCTATAGATATATATAGATATATATAATAGAGTGTGACTCTTCATATGGAGTACTCTTGGCCTTCCATATTCTCGTGACTCTTCACCTTCCTATTCTATGGACTCATGTGACTCTTCACCTTCCTATTCTATGGACTATAATGCACATACATAATTAAATACTTTGCACACTCTAACACTACTTGTGCATTTATTACATTACATAAATTAAATACTCACACTCTAATCTAAGATACGCTCCTAATCTAAAGATGTACCTAAGGTGGTACATTAGCATGTACCATATAATATAATATATTCCAACACCCCCTATATTACATTATTTACTTATTTAAGACTTTAGTCTTCAATATGGATCTTTTTCTTCTACTGACTTTGTATTGTATACCTCCTTGATAAGGTTCTTTCTCCTTTTTCTTATCTTCATCAATGATGTTGTTCTTTATGCTTTCATATGATAACACATTATCAAATTCTTGCAAAAACATTTTCTCTTTCCCTTTGTCCTTCATATCACAAGTCTTCTTCAATATAGAACCTTCCGAGTGTACACTTATAGCATCATAGTAAGACCCTAGATTAGATGAAATTTAAGCATCAATATTACATGAATAATGAAATATCTTCTCTACGAAGGAATCATCTATTTTTGTTTTTTCTTTAAGTGATTCAGTCAATTTATTTTGCTTAATACTTTATTCTTTGTAATATTTGAGTGTAAGTAATGCCATATATAATATGCTACTAATTTATAATGGAATTAGAGTATATTTATTTTCATTATCAATTGCTTCAATGATCCTAGCATGTAGATAATATTCTAGAGTTTTGAATTTTTCTTCTATGGCTTCACTATAGATCAATTTTGAAGTAATATCTAAGTTTCCTTTAGTCTTTGTAAGTAAATTCTTGATTCCAATATTTATGGCATTTGCCCTTTTCTTTCTAATAATATTTTGCATATCATTATCCATTGAATTCTTTGAAGTAGACATACTTATTCCTCCTTAGGTTTTTATAATAAAATAAGAACACTTTTCAAATTTTCAACCTTTCAAATAATTATGTTTTAAATCTTATGTCTCCCTATTTTTTCAACTTCTAAATTTTTGTTTGAAGCGGAGCACAAAATAATAAAAACATAGGCATTACCTTCAACATTGATAATTAGGAAATATATAGTGCAAACATAGGCTATAGATAGCCTTAGGATATTAAACGAAATAATATTCCTAATTAACGCTAACAACTACGTGCTAACCTTCTAATGTAATAAAAATGATTACAATGACTAACCAACTAGGTAGGTTAACGTAGTCAAGTTGACTACTATCACCTAGTTACCTAGTTACCACAGGATATTCCAAACAGTGAATATCTTCAAGGTAAAAAAGGAAATGTAATAATATAAATCTACCATGCGGTAAGTAAAATATACCTAGGAGAATCTCTTAATTACCAAATGAGGTAATAGTTATAGTTATTGTAGCAAAGTAACTCTAACATCCTTCCTTATTACATTATTTGGGTAATGTATATAAATATCCCAATACAGTTAAAACATGTTGATATGCGGGCTCTTGCTCTGGCTCCTCTAAGCAAAAAATGGATCATTCCTCACTTTGTTTTCACATCATCAAATGTCCTTATTGTAATATTGTCATCCAACCGGATTGCATGGGTAACCATCAAACAATGGACCTTGTGATAGGCTTGGAGGTCATAAATTACTAGGTTCACCTTCAAACAATGGAGTTGTGACTCAATGAATTTTTCAAATAGTGGATTTTCTAGGTGAGTTTTGAATATGCTTCAACGAAATGATAGATTAAGGTTTCACAAAAACTTTAGCTAAACACCTTTAATCAACAAGAAAAAATTTGGGGTTCATTCCACTAGGTATGCTAAAAAAACTATTGGGGACTAGTTTTGGTTTCATGCTTTGGGCATAATAATGATACACTATGGTTTTTGGGTGTATTTTGTGCTCATGTATTACGTGGATAATATAATCAGTAAGTTTAAATATCATGGGATATGCCTCTAGGGACAACCTTTGGGGTTTTTATTAATCTTGGCTCCTTGTTTAGATGTGATCTTGACACACACTTCCTTAGCTAGCCTAGTCTACTAGGTTTTACCTAAGAAAAAGGATGAGAGTAAGGCAATAAAACTAACCTAAAATATAGGTGGTGATGCACTATGAATTATAAGGATCCTTGGTGTAGTTATGGGATTAATGAACACATGCATAAATCATGCCAACAAGGATGAACATAATTCTAAAATGGTATATTTCTTACTTATAAAACTTACACAAAGACTAGGACATGATACTAGTCATAGCTCATCATGTAAATTTACACAAATATAAATACTAGAACATAAAGCAAACTCTTTTTTATATATTTTTAAAGCATTCATATACATATACTAGAAAGGAAAAGGCTTGAAGAACTATACACAAGCCGACTCAAGGCTTAAGTCTAGATAAATACACAAAATAAATGAGAGAAATAAGTTATATTTTTATGCTAAATACTTAAAGAAAATAACCACAAGATCTAAAATAAAGTTACAATATGAAATGTACGATAATGATAATATTTTGAACATATAAAACTCATGAATTGTTTTTGCAACTACTCATAAAACTGCCATTAATGAAATCTCACAAAATTAGTATCTTCATACAAAATGGAGATCTCAAATGCTCCATGCTTCATACACTATCACTCTACATTGTGTGTATAAAATGATAAGACAAGATGTGATATGATATAATTCACACTCACCTATAGATATATATAGATATATATAATAGAGTGTGACTCTTCATATGGAGTACTCTTGGCCTTCCATATTCTCGTGACTCTTCACCTTCCTATTCTATGGACTCATGTGCATATGGACTATTATGCACATACATAATTAAATACTTTGCACACTCTAACACTACTTGTGCATTTATTACATTACATAAATTAAATACTCACACTCTAATCTAAGATACGCTCCTAATCTAAGGATGTACCTAAGGTGGTACATTAGCATGTACCATATAATATAATATATTCCAACACCCCCTATATTACAGTATTTACTTATTGAATACTTTAGTCTTCAATATGGATCTTTTTCTTCAACTCACTTTGTATTGTATACCTCCTTGATAAGCTTCTTTCTCCTTTTTCTTATCTTCATCAATGATGTTGGTCTTTATGCTTTCAAATGATAACACATTATCAAATTCTTGCAAAAACATTTTCTCTTTCCCTTTGTCCTTCATATCACAAGTCTTCTTCAATATAGAACCTTCCGAGTGTACACTTATAGCATCATAGTAAGACCCTAGATTAGATGAAATTTAAGCATCAATATTACATGAATAATGAAATATCTTCTCTACGAAGGAATCATCTACTTTTGTTTTTTCTTTAAGTGATTCAATCAATTTATTTTGCTTAATACTTTATTCTTTGTAATATTTGAGTGTAAGTAATGCCATATATAATATGCCACTAATTTATAATGGAATTAGAATATATTTATTTTCATTATCAATTGCTTCAATGATCCTAGCATGTAGATAATTTTCTAGAGTTTTGAATTTTTCTTCTATGGCTTCACTATAGATCAATTTTGAAGTAATATCTAAGTTTCCTTTAGTCTTTGTAAGTAAATTCTTGATTCCAATATTTATGGCATTTGCCATTTTCTTTCTAATAATATTTTGCATATCATTATCCATTGAATTCTTTGAAGTAGACATACTTATTCCTCCTTAGGTTTTTATAATAAAATAAGAACACTTTTCAAATTTTCAACCTTTCAAATAATTATGTTTTAAATCTTATGTCTCCCTATTTTTTCAACTTCTAAATTTTTGTTTGAAGCGGAGCACAAAATAATAAAAACATAGGCATTACCTTCAACATTGATAATTAGGAAATATATAGTGCAAACATAGGCTATAGATAGCCTTAGGATATTAAACAAAATAATATTCCTAATTAACGCTAACAACTACGTGCTAACCTTCTAATGTAATAAAAATTATTACAATGACTAACCAACTAGGTAGGTTAACGTAGTCAAGTTGACTACTATCACCTAGTTACCTAGTTACCACAAGATATTCCAAACAGTGAATATCTTCAAGGTAAAAAAGGAAATGTAATAATCTAAATCTACCATGCGGTAAGTAAAATATACCTAGGAGAATCTATTAATTACCAAATGAGGTAATAGTTAAAGTTACTGTAGCAAAGTAACTCTAACATCCTTCCTTATTACATTATTTGGGTAATGTATATAAATATCCCAATACAGTGAAAACATGTTGATATGCGGGCTCTTGCTCTGGCTACTCTAAGCAAAAAATGGATCATTCCTCACTTTGTTTTCACATCATCAAATGTCCTTATTGTAATATTGTCATCCAACCGGATTGCATGGGTAACCATCAAACAATGGACCTTGTGATAGGCTTGGAGGTCATAAATTACTAGGTTCACCTTCAAACAATGGAATTGTGACTCAATGAATTTTTCAAATAGTGGATTTTCTAGGTGAGTTTTGAATATGCTTCAACGAAATGATAGATTAAGGTTTCACAAAAACTTTAGCTAAACACCTTTAATCAACAAGAAAAAATTTGGGGTTCATTCCACTAGGTATGCTAAAAAAACTTTAAAAAAACTATTGGGGACTAGTTTTGGTTTCATGCTTTGGGCATAATGATGATCCACTATGGTTTTTGGGTGTATTTGGTGCTCATGTATTAAGTGGATAATATAATGAGTAAGTTTAAATATCATGGGATATGCCTCTAGGGACAACCTTTGGGGTTTTTATTAATCTTGGCTCCTTGTTTAGATGTGATCTTGACACACACTTCCTTAGCTAGCCTAGTCTACTAGGTTTTACCTAGGAAAAAGGATGAGAGTAAGGCAATAATACTAACCTAAAATATATGTGGTGATGCACTATGAATTATAAGGATCCTTGGTGTAGTTATGGGATTAATGAACACATGCATAAATCATGCCAACAAGGATGAACATAATTCTAAAATGGTATATTTCTTACTTATAAAACTTACACAAAGACTAGGACATGATACTAGTCATAGCTCATCATGTAAATTTACACAAATATAAATACTAGAACATAAAGCAAACTCTTTTTTATATATTTTTAAAGCATTCATATACATATACTAGAAAGGAAAAGGCTTGAAGAACTATACACAAGCCGACTCAAGGCTTAAGTCTAGATAAATACACAAAGTAAATGAGAGAAATAAGTTATCTTTTTATGCTAAATACTTAAAGAAAATAACCACAAGATCTAAAATAAAGTTACAATATGAAATGTACGATAATGATAATATTTTGAACATATAAAACTCATGAATTGTTTTTGCAACTACTCATAAAACTGCCATTAATGAAATCTCACAAAATTAGTATCTTCATACAAAATGGAGATCTCAAATGCTCCATGCTTCATACACTATCACTCTACATTGTGTGTATAAAATGATAAGACAAGATGTGATATGATATAATTCACACTCACCTATAGATATATATAATAGAGTGTGACTCTTCATATGGAGTACTCTTGGCCTTCCATCTTCTCGTGACTCTTCACATTCCTATTCTATGGACTCATGTGCATATGGACTATTATGCACATACATAATTAAATACTTTGTACACTCTAACACTACTTGTGCATTTATTACATTACATAAATTAAATACTCACACTCTAATCTAAGATACGCTCCTAATCTAAAGATGTACCTAAGGTGGTACATTAGCATGTACCATATAATATAATATATTCCAACACCCCCTATATTACATTATTTACTTATTTAAGACTTTAGTCTTCAATATGGATCTTCTTCTTCAAATCACTTTGTATTGTATACCTCCTTGATAAGCTTCTTTCTCCTTTTTCTTATCTTCATCAATTATGTTGGTCTTTATGCTTTCAGATGATAACACATTATCAAATTCTTGCAAAAACATTTTCTCTTTCCCTTTGTCCTTCATATCACAAGTCTTCTTCAATATAGAACCTTCCGAGTGTACACTTATAGCATCATAGTAAGACCCTAGATTAGATGAAATTTAAGCATCAATATTACATGAATAATGAAATATCTTCTCTACGAAGGAATCATCTATTTTTGTTTTTTCTTTAAGTGATTCAATCAATTTCTTTTGCTTAATACTTTATTCTTTGTAATATTTGAGTGTAAGTAATGCCATATATAATATGCTACTAATTTATAATGGAATTAGAATATATTTATTTTCATTATCAATTGCTTCAATGATCCTAGCATGTAGATAATATTCTAGAGTTTTGAATTTTTCTTCTATGGCTTCTCTAGAGATCAATTTTGAAGTAATATCTAAGTTTCCTTTAGTCTTTGTAAGTAAATTCTTGATTCCAATATTTATGGCATTTGCCCTTTTCTTTCTAATAATATTTTGCATATCATTATCCATTGAATTCTTTGAAGTAGACATACTTATTCCTCCTTAGGTTTTTATAATAAAATAAGAACACTTTTCAAATTTTCAACCTTTCAAATAATTATGTTTTAAATCTTATGTCTCCCTATTTTTTCAACTTCTAAATTTTTGTTTGAAGCGGAGCACAAAATAATAAAAACATAGGCATTACCTTCAACATTGATAATTAGGAAATATATAGTGCAAACATAGGCTATAGATAGCCTTAGGATATTAAACGAAATAATATTCCTAATTAATGCTAACAACTACGTGCTAACCTACTAATGTAATAAAAATTATTACAATGACTAACCAACTAGGTAGGTTAACGTAGTCAAGTTGACTACTATCACCTAGTTACCTAGTTACCACAAGATATTCCAAAAAGTGAATATCTTCAAGGTAAAAAAGGAAATGTAATAATATAAATCTACCATGCGGTAAGTAAAATATACCTAGGAGAATCTATTAATTACCAAATGAGGTAATAGTTATAGTTACTGTAGCAAAGTAACTCTAACATCCCTCCTTATTACATTATTTGGGTAATGTATATAAATATCCCAATACAGTGAAAACATGTTGATATGCGAGATCTTGCTCTGGCTGCTCTAAGCAAAAAATGGATCATTCCTCACATTGTTTTCACATCATCAAATTTCCTTATTGTAATATTGTCATCCAACCGGATTGCATGGGTAACCATCAAACAATGGACCTTGTGATAGGCTTGGAGGTCATAAATTACTAGGTTCACCTTCAAACAATGGAGTTGTGACTCAATGAATTTTTCAAATAGTGGATTTTCTAGGTGAGTTTTGAATATGCTTCAACGAATTGATAGATTAAGGTTTCACAAAAAATTTAGCTAAACACCTTTAATCAACAAGAAAAAATGTGGGGTTCATTCCACTAGGTATGCTAAAAAAACTTTAAAAAAACTATTGGGGACTAGTTTTGGTTTCATGCTTTGGGCATAATGATGATCCACTATGGTTTTTGGGTGTATTTGGTGCTCATGTCTTATGTGGATAATAAAATCAGTAAGTTTAAATATCATGGGATATGCCTCTAGGGACAACCTTTGGGGTTTTTATTAATCTTGGCTCCTTGTTTAGATGTGATCTTGACACACACTTCCTCAGCTAGCCTAGTCTACTAGGTTTTACCTAGGAAAAAGGATGAGAGTAAGGCAATAATACTAACCTAAAATATAGGTGGTGATGCACTATGAATTATAAGGATCCTTGGTGTAGTTATGGGATTAATGAACACATGCATAAATCATGCCAACAAGGATGAACATAATTCTAAAATGGTATATTTCTTACTTATAAAACTTACACAAAGACTAGGACATGATACTAGTCATAGCTCATCATGTAAATTTACACAAATATAAATACTAGAACATAAAGCAAACTCTTTTTTATATATTTTTAAAGCATTCATATACATATACTAGAAAGGAAAAGGCTTGAAGAACTATACACAAGCCGACTCAAGGCTTAAGTCTAGATAAATACACAAAGTAAATGAGAGAAATAAGTTAGCTTTTTATGTTAAATACTTAAAGAAAATAACCACAAGATCTAAAATAAAGTTACAATATGAAATGTACGATAATGATAATATTTTGAACATATAAAACTCATGAATTGTTTTTGCAACTACTCATAAAACTGCCATTAATGAAATCTCACAAAATTAGTATCTTCATACAAAATGGAGATCTCAAATGCTCCATGCTTCATACACTATCACTCTACATTGTGTGTATAAAATGATAAGACAAGATGTGATATGATATAATTCACACTCACCTATAGATATATATAATAGAGTGTGACTCTTCATATGGAGTACTCTTGGCCTTCCATATTCTCGTGACTCTTCACATTCCTATTCTATGGACTCATGTGCATATGGACTATTATGCACATACATAATTAAATACTTTGCACACTCTAACACTACTTGTGCATTTATTACATTACATAAATTAAATACTCACACTCTAATCTAAGATACGCTCCTAATCTAAAGATGTACCTAAGGTGGTACATTAGCATGTACCATATAATATAATATATTCCAACACCCCCTATATTACATTATTTACTTATTGAAGACTTTAGTCTTCAATATGGATCTTTTTCTTCAACTCACTTTGTATTGTAGACCTCCTTGATAAGCTTCTTTCTCCTTTTTCTTATCTTCATCAATGATGTTGGTCTTTATGCTTTCAGATGATAACACATTATCAAATTCTTGCAAAAACATTTTCTCTTTCCCTTTGTCCTTCATATCACAAGTCTTCTTCAATATAGAACCTTCCGAGTGTACACTTATAGCATCATAGTAAGACCCAAGATTAGATGAAATTTAAGCATCAATATTACATGAATAATGAAATATCTTCTCTACGAAGGAATCATCTATTTTTGTTTTTTCTTTAAGTGATTCAATCAATTTCTTTTGCTTAATACTTTATTCTTTGTAATATTTGAGTGTAAGTAATGCCATATATAATATGCTACTAATTTATAATGGAATTAGAATATATTTATTTTCATTATCAATTGCTTCAATGATCCTAGCATGTAGATAATATTCTAGAGTTTTGAATTTTTCTTCTATGGCTTCTCTAGAGATCAATTTTGAAGTAATATCTAAGTTTCCTTTAGTCTTTGTAAGTAAATTCTTGATTCCAATATTTATGGCATTTGCCCTTTTCTTTCTAATAATATTTTGCATATCATTATCCATTGAATTCTTTGAAGTAGACATACTTATTCCTCCTTAGGTTTTTATAATAAAATAAGAACACTTTTCAAATTTTCAGCCTTTCAAATAATTATGTTTTAAATCTTATGTCTCCCTATTTTTTCAACTTCTAAATTTTTGTTTGAAGTGGAGCACAAAATAATAAAAACATAGGCATTACCTTCAACATTGATAATTAGGAAATATATAGTGCAAACATAGGCTATAGATAGCCTTAGGATATTAAACGAAATAATATTCCTAATTAACGCTAACAACTACGTGCTAACCTACTAATGTAATAAAAATTATTAAAATGACTAACCAACTAGGTAGGTTAACGTAGTCAAGTTGACTACTATCACCTAGTTACCTAGTTACCACAAGATATTCCAAACAGTGAATATCTTCAAGGTAAAAAAGGAAATGTAATAATCTAAATCTACCATGCGGTAAGTAAAATATACCTAGGAGAATCTATTAATTACCAAATGAGGTAATATTTATAGTTACTGTAGCAAAGTAACTCTAACATCCCTCCTTATTACATTATTTGGGTAATGTATATAAATATCCCAATACAGGTGAAAACATGTTGATATGCGGGCTCTTGCTCGCGTCTGCTCTAAGCAAAAAATGGATCATTCCTCACTTTTTTTTCACATCATCAAATGTCCTTATTGTAATATTGTCATCCAACCGGATTGCATGGGTAACCATCAAACAATGGACCTTGTGATAGGCTTGGAGGTCATAAATTACTAGGTTCACCTTCAAACAATGGAGTTGTGACTCAATGAATTTTTCAAATAGTGGATTTTCTAGGTGAGTTTTGAATATGCTTCAACGAATTGATAGATTAAGGTTTCACAAAAACTTTAGCTAAACACCTTTAATCAACAAGAAAAAATGTGGGGTTCATTCCACTAGGTATGCTAAAAAAACTTTAAAAAAACTATTGGGGACTAGTTTTGGTTTCATGCTTTGGGCATAATGATGATCCACTATGGTTTTTGGGTGTATTTGGTGCTCATGTATTACGTGGATAATATAATGAGTAAGTTTAAATATCATGGGATATGCCTCTAGGGACAACCTTTGGGGTTTTTATTAATCTTGGCTCCTTGTTTAGATGTGATCTTGACACACACTTCCTTAGCTAGCCTAGTCTACTAGGTTTTACCTAGGAAAAAGGATGAGAGTAAGGCAATAAAACTAACCTAAAATATAGGTGGTGATGCACTATGAATTATAAGGATCCTTGGTGTAGTTATGGGATTAATGAACACATGCATAAATCATGCCAACAAGGATGAACATAATTCTAAAATGGTATATTTCTTACTTATAAAACTTACACAAAGACTAGGACATGATACTAGTCATAGCTCATCATGTAAATTTACACAAATATAAATACTAGAACATAAAGCAAACTCTTTTTTATATATTTTTAAAGCATTCATATACATATACTAGAAAGGAAAAGGCTTGAAGAACTATACACAAGCCGACTCAAGGCTTAAGTCTAGATAAATACACAAAGTAAATGAGAGAAATAAGTTATCTTTTTATGCTAAATACTTAAATAAAATAACCACAAGATCTAAAATAAAGTTACAATATGAAATGTACGATAATGATAATATTTTGAACATATAAAACTCATGAATTGTTTTTGCAACTACTCATAAAACTGCCATTAATGAAATCTCACAAAATTAATATCTTCATACAATATGGAGATCTCAAATGCTGCATGCTTCATACACTATCACTCTACATTGTGTGTATAAAATGATAAGACAAGATGTGATATGATATAATTCACACTCACCTATAGATATATATAGATATATATAATAGAGTGTGACTCTTCATATGGAGTACTCTTGGCCTTCCATATTCTCGTGACTCTTCACCTTCCTATTCTATGGACTCATGTGCATATGGACTATTATGCACATACATAATTAAATACTTTGCACACTCTAACACTACTTGTGCATTTATTACATTACATAAATTAAATACTCACACTCTAATCTAAGATACGCTCCTAATCTAAAGATGTACCTAAGGTGGTACATTAGCATGTACCATATAATATAATATATTCCAACACCCCCTATATTACATTATTTACTTATTGAAGACTTTAGTCTTCAATATGGATCTTTTTCTTCAACTCACTTTGTATTGTATACCTCCTTGATAAGCTTCTTTCTCCTTTTTCTTATCTTCATCAATGATGTTGGTCTTTATGCTTTCAAATGATAACACATTATCAAATTCTTGCAAAAACAGTTTCTCTTTCCCTTTGTCCTTCATATCACAAGTCTTCTTCAATATAGAACCTTCCGAGTGTACACTTATAGCATCATAGTAAGACCCTAGATTAGATGAAATTTAAGCATCAATATTACATGAATAATGAAATATCTTCTCTACAAAGGAATCATCTATTTTTGTTTTTTCTTTAAGTGATTCAATCAATTTATTTTGCTTAATACTTTATTCTTTGTAATATTTGAGTGTAAGTAATGCCATATATAATATGCTACTAATTTATAATGGAATTAGAATATATTTATTTTCATTATCAATTGCTTCAATGATCCTAGCATGTAGATAATATTCTAGAGTTTTGAATTTTTCTTCTATGGCTTCTCTAGAGATCAATTTTGAAGTAATATCTAAGTTTCCTTTAGTCTTTGTAAGTAAATTCTTGATTCCAATATTTATGGCATTTGCACTTTTCTTTCTAATAATGTTTTGCATATCATTATACATTGAATTCTTTGAAGTAGACATACTTATTCCTCCTTAGGTTTTTATAATAAAATAAGAACACTTTTCAAATTTTCAACCTTTCAAATAATTATGTTTTAAATCTTATGTCTCCCTATTTTTTCAACTTCTAAATTTTTGTTTGAAGCGGAGCACAAAATAATAAAAACATAGGAATTACCTTCAACATTGATAATTAGGAAATATATAGTGCAAACGTAGGCTATAGATAGCCTTAGGATATTAAACGAAATAATATTCCTAATTAACGCTAACAACTACGTGCTAACCTACTAATATAATAAAAATGATTACAATGACTAACCAACTAGGTAGGTTAATGTAGTCAAGTTGACTACTATCACCTAGTTACCTAGTTACCACAAGATATTCCAAACAGTGAATATCTTCAAGGTAAAAAAGGAAATGTAATAATCTAAATCTACCATGCGGTAAGTAAAATATACCTAGGAGAATCTATTAATTACCAAATGAGGTAATAGTTATAGTTACTGTAGCAAAGTAACTCTAACATCCCTCCTTATTACATTATTTGGGTAATGTATATAAATATCCCAATGCAGTGAAAACATGTTGATATGCGGGCTCTTGCTCTGGCTGCTCTAAGAAAAAAATGGATCATTCCTCACTTTGTTTTCACATCATCAAATGTCCTTATTGTAATATTGTCATCCAACCGGATTGCATGGGTAACCATCAAACAATGGACCTTGTGATAGGCTTGGAGGTCATAAATTACTAGGTTCACCTTCAAACAATGGAGTTGTGACTCAATGAATTTTTCAAATAGTGGATTTTCTAGGTGAGTTTTGAATATGCTTCAACGAATTGATAGATTAAGGTTTCACAAAAAAATTAGCTAAACACCTTTAATCAACAAGAAAAAATGTGGGGTTCATTCCACTAGGTATGCTAAAAAAACTTTAAAAAAACTATTGGGGACTAGTTTTGGTTTCATGCTTTGGGCATAATGATGATCCACTATGGTTTTTGGGTGTATTTTGTGCTCATGTCTTATGTGGATAATAAAATCAGTAAGTTTAAATATCATGGGATATGCCTCTAGGGACAACCTTTGGGGTTTTTATTAATCTTGGCTCCTTGTTTAGATGTGATCTTGACACACACTTCCTTAGCTAGCCTAGTCTACTAGGTTTTACCTAGGAAAAAGGATGAGAGTAAGGCAATAATACTAACCTAAAATATAGGTGGTGATGCACTATGAATTATAAGGATCCTTGGTGTAGTTATGGGATTAATGAACACATGCATAAATCATGCCAACAAGGATGAACATAATTCTAAAATGGTATATTTCTTACTTATAAAACTTACACAAAGACTAGGACATGATACTAGTCATAGCTCATCATGTAAATTTACACAAATATAAATACTAGAACATAAAGCAAACTCTTTTTTATATATTTTTAAAGCATTCATATACATATACTAGAAAGGTAAAGGCTTGAAGAACTATACACAAGCTGACTCAAGGCTTAAGTCTAGATAAATACACAAAGTAAATGAGAGAAATAAGTTAGCTTTTTATGCTAAATACTTAAAGAAAATAACCACAAGATCTAAAATAAAGTTACAATATGAAATGTACGATAATGATAATATTTTGAGCATATAAAACTCATGAATTGTTTTTGCAACTACTCATAAAACTGCCATTAATGAAATCTCACAAAATTAGTATCTTCATACAAAATGGAGATCTCAAATGCTCCATGCTTCATACACTATCACTCTACATTGTGTGTATAAAATGATAAGACAAGATGTGATATGATATAATTCACACTCACCTATAGATATATATAGATATATATAATAGAGTGTGACTCTTCATATGGAGTACTCTTGGCCTTCCATATTCTCGTGACTCTTCACATTCCTATTCTATGGACTCATGTGCATATGGACTATTATGCACATACATAATTAAATACTTTGCACACTCTAACACTACTTGTGCATTTATTACATTACATAAATTAAATACTCACACTCTAATCTAAGATATGCTCCTAATCTAAAGATGTACCTAAGGTGGTACATTAGCATGTACCATATAATATAATATATTCCAACACCCCCTATATTACATTATTTACTTATTGAAGACTTTAGTCTTCAATATGGATCTTTTTCTTCAACTCACTTTGTATTGTATACCTCCTTGATAAGCTTCTTTCTCCTTTTTCTTATCTTCATCAATGATGTTGGTCTTTATGCTTTCAGATGATAACACATTATCAAATTCTTGCAAAAACATTTTCTCTTTCCCTTTGTCCTTCATATATCAAGTCTTCTTCAATATAGAACCTTCCGAGTGTACACTTATAGCATCATAGTAAGACCCAAGATTAGATGAAATTTAAGCATCAATATTACATGAATAATGAAATATCTTCTCTATGAAGGAATTATCTATTTTTGTTTTTTCTTTAAGTGATTCAATCAATTTCTTTTGCTTAATACTTTATTCTTTGTAATATTTGAGTGTAAGTAATGCCATATATAATATGCTACTAATTTATAATAGAATTAGAATATATTTATTTTCATTATCAATTGCTTCAATGATCCTAGCATGTAGATAATATTCTAGAGTTTTGAAATTTTCTTCTATGGCTTCTCTAGAGATCAATTTTGAAGTAATATCTAAGTTTCCTTTAGTCTTTTTAAGTAAATTCTTGATTCCAATATTTATGGCATTTGCCCTTTTCTTTCTAATAATATTTTGCATATCATTATCCATTGAATTCTTTGAAGTAGACATACTTATTCCTCCTTAGGTTTTTATAATAAAATAAGAACACTTTTCAAATTTTCAACCTTTCAAATAATTATGTTTTAAATCTTATGTCTCCCTATTTTTTCAACTTCTAAATTTTTGTTTGAAGCGGAGCACAAAATAATAAAAACATAGGCATTACCTTCAACATTGATAATTAGGAAATATATAGTGCAAACATAGGCTATAGATAGCCTTAGGATATTAAACGAAATAATATTCCTAATTAACGCTAACAACTACGTGCTAACCTACTAATGTAATAAAAATTATTACAATGACTAACCAACTAGGTAGGTTAACGTAGTCAAGTTGACTACTATCACCTAGTTACCTAGTTACCACAAGATATTCCAAACAGGTGAATATCTTCAAGGTAAAAAAGGAAATGTAATAATCTAAATCTACCATGCGGTAAGTAAAATATACCTAGGAGAATCTATTAATTACCAAATGAGGTAATAGTTAAAGTTACTGTAGCAAAGTAACTCTAACATCCTTCCTTATTACATTATTTGGGTAATGTATATAAATATCCCAATACAGTGAAAACATGTTGATATGCGGGCTCTTGCTCTGGCTACTCTAAGCAAAAAATGGATCATTCCTCACTTTGTTTTCACATCATCAAATGTCCTTATTGTAATATTTTCATCCAACCGGATTGCATGGGTAACCATCAAACAATGGACCTTGTGATAGGCTTGGAGGTCATAAATTACTAGGTTCACCTTCAAACAATGGAATTGTGACTCAATGAATTTTTCAAATAGTGGATTTTCTAGGTGAGTTTTGAATATGCTTCAACGAAATGATAGATTAAGGTTTCACAAAAACTTTAGCTAAACACCTTTAATCAACAAGAAAAAATTTGGGGTTCATTCCACTAGGTATGCTAAAAAAACTTTAAAAAAACTATTGGGGACTAGTTTTGGTTTCATGCTTTGGGCATAATGATGATCCACTATGGTTTTTGGGTGTATTTGGTGCTCATGTATTACATGGATAATATAATGAGTAAGTTTAAATATCATGGGATATGCCTCTAGGGACAACCTTTGGGGTTTTTATTAATCTTGGCTCCTTGTTTAGATGTGATCTTGACACACACTTCCTTAGCTAGCCTAGTCTACTAGGTTTTACCTAGGAAAAAGGATGAGAGTAAGGCAATAAAACTAACCTAAAATATAGGTGGTGATGCACTATGAATTATAAGGATCCTTGGTGTAGTTATGGGATTAATGAACACATGCATAAATCATGCCAACAAGGATGAACATAATTCTAAAATGGTATATTTCTTACTTATAAAACTTACACAAAGACTAGGACATGATACTAGTCATAGCTCATCATGTAAATTTACACAAATATAAATACTAGAACATAAAGCAAACTCTTTTTTATATATTTTTAAAGCATTCATATACATATACTAGAAAGGAAAAGGCTTGAAGAACTATACACAAGCCGACTCAAGGCTTAAGTCTAAATAAATACACAATGTAAATGAGAGAAATAAGTTATCTTTTTATGCTAAATACTTAAAGAAAATAACCACAAGATCTAAAATAAAGTTACAATATGAAATGTACGATAATGATAATATTTTGAACATATAAAACTCATGAATTGTTTTTGCAACTACTCATAAAACTGCCATTAATGAAATCTCACAAAATTAGTATCTTCATACAAAATGGAGATCTCAAATGCTCCATGCTTCATACACTATCACTCTACATTGTGTGTATAAAATGATAAGACAAGATGTGATATGATATAATTCACACTCACCTATAGATATATATAGATATATATAATAGAGTGTGACTCTTCATATGGAGTACTCTTGGCCTTCCATATTCTCGTGACTCTTCACCTTCCTATTCTATGGAATCATGTGCATATGGACTATTATGCACATACATAATTAAATACTTTGCACACTCTAACACTACTTGTGCATTTATTACATTACATAAATTAAATACTCACACTCTAATCTAAGATACGCTCCTAATCTAAAGATGTACCTAAGGTGGTACATTAGCATGTACCATATAATATAATATATTCCAACACCCCCTATATTACATTATTTACTTATTGAAGACTTTAGTCTTCAATATGGATCTTTTTCTTCAACTCACTTTGTATTGTATACCTCCTTGATAAGCTTCTTTCTCCTTTTTCTTATCTTCATCAATGATGTTGGTCTTTATGCTTTCAAATGATAACACATTATCAAATTCTTGCAAAAACAGTTTCTCTTTCCCTTTGTCCTTCATATCACAAGTCTTCTTCAATATAGAACCTTCCGAGGATACGCTTATAGCATCATAGTAAGACCCAAGATTAGATGAAATTTAAGCATCAATATTACATGAATAATGAAATATCTTCTCTACGAAGGAATCATCTATTTTTGTTTTTTCTTTAAGTGATTCAATCAATTTATTTTGCTTAATACTTTATTCTTTGTAATATTTGAGAGTAAGTAATGCCATATATAATATGCCACTAATTTATAATGGAATTAGAATATATTTATTTTTATTATCAATTGCTTCAATGATCCTAGCATGTAGATAATATTCTAGAGTTTTGAATTTTTCTTCTATGGCTTCACTATAGATCAATTTTGAAGTAATATCTAAGTTTCCTTTAGTCTTTGTAAGTAAATTCTTGATTCCAATATTTATGGCATTTGCCCTTTTCTTTCTAATAATATTTTGCATATCATTATCCATTGAATTATTTGAAGTAGACATACTTATTCCTCCTTAGGTTTTTATAATAAAATAAGAACACTTTTCAAATTTTCAACCTTTCAAATAATTATGTTTTAAATCTTATGTCTCCCTATTTTTTCAACTTCTAAATTTTTGTTTGAAGCGGAGCACAAAATAATAAAAACATAGGCATTACCTTCAACATTGATAATTAGGAAATATATAGTGCAAACATAGGCTATAGATAGCCTTAGGATATTAAACGAAATAATATTCCTAATTAATGCTAACAACTACGTGCTAACCTTCTAATGTAATAAAAATTATTACAATGACTAACCAACTAGGTAGGTTAACGTAGTCAAGTTGACTACTATCACCTAGTTACCTAGTTACCACAAGATATTCCAAATAGTGAATATCTTCAAGGTAAAAAAGGAAATGTAATAATCTAAATCTACCATGCGGTAAGTAAAATATACCTAGGAGAATCTATTAATTACCAAATGAGGTAATAGTTATAGTTACTGTAGCAAAGTAACTCTAACATCCCTCCTTATTACATTATTTGGGTAATGTATATAAATATCCCAATACAGTGAAAACATGTTGATATGCGGGCTCTTTCTTTGGCTGCTCTAAGCAAAAAATGGATCATTCCTCACTTTGTTTTCACATCATCAAATGTCCTTACTGTAATATTTTCATCCAACCGGATTGCATGGGTAACCATCAAACAATGGACCTTGTGATAGGCTTGGAGGTCATAAATTACTAGGTTCACCTTCAAACAATGGAGTTGTGACTCAATGAATTTTTCAAATAGTGGATTTTCTAGGTGAGTTTTGAATATGCTTCAACGAATTGATAGATTAAGGTTTCACAAAAAATTTAGCTAAACACCTTTAATCAACAAGAAAAAATTTGGGGTTCATTCCACTAGGTATGCTAAAAAAAATAATAAAAAACTATTGGGGACTAGTTTTGATTTCATGCTTTGGGCATAATGATGATCCACTATGGTTTTTGGGTGTATTTGGTGCTCATGTCTTACGTGGATAATATAATCAGTAAGTTTAAATATCATGGGATATGCCTCTAGGGACAACCTTTGGGGTTTTTATTAATCTTGGCTCCTTGTTTAGATGTGATCTTGACACACTTCCTTAGCTAGCCTAGTCTACTAGGTTTTACCTAGGAAAAAGGATGAGAGTAAGGCAATAAAACTAACCTAAAATATAGGTGGTGATGCACTATGAATTATAAGGATCCTTGGTGTAGTTATGGGATTAATGAACATTTGCATAAATCATGCCAACAAGGATGAACATAATTCTAAAATGGTATATTTCTTACATATAAAACTTACACAAATACTAGGACATGATACTAGTCATAGCTCATCATGTAAATTTACACAAATATAAATACTAGAACATAAAGCAAACTCTTTTTTATATATTTTTAAAGCATTCATATACATATACTAGAAAGGAAAAGGCTTGAAGAACTATACACAAGCCGACTCAAAGCTTAAGTCTAGATAAATACACAAAGTAAATGAGAGAAATAAGTTAGATTTTTATGCTAAATACTTAAAGAAAATAACCACAAGATCTAAAATAAAGTTACAATATGAAATTTACGATAATGATAATATTTTGAACATATAAAACTCATGAATTGTTTTTGCAACTACTCATAAAACTGCCATTAATGAAATCTCACAAAATTAATATCTTCATACAAAATGGAAATCTCAAATGCTCCATGCTTCATACACTATCATTCTATATTGTGTGTATAAAATGATAAGACAATATGTGATATGATATAATTCACACTCACCTATAGATATATTGAAGAACACAAGCTTATACTAAGAGGGGGGTGAATAGTATAAGACCTCTTTTTACTTTTTCCTTTATACTTCAAAATAGTAAAGCAATATACCCAAATCAATATCAAAGAAATGCACAATATCATCCACAAAGTGACACCAATTTTAACGTGGTTCACCCAGAATGGCTGGGCTACGTCCACAAAACTTTTCTCTAAAATTTATCTCAAAGTTCTTTGGGAATCCTTCCCAATTACAATGTTTATGAGCCTCGGACCAAAGGAGATACCTTCCCCCAATCATAATTTATGAGCCTCTTCTCAAAGGAGATACCTTCCCCCAATCAAAATTTATGAGCCTCTTCTCAAAGGAGATACCTTCCCCTCTACTCTAGAAATGATCCCTTAGAAGATCAACTGCCTCTACCTCTTGCCAGCACGTGGAACTCCTTTCCACCGAAGACCCTCCTGTCCTCAATGCTTAGCCTAAGAGACCTTCGCCTTCTATGATCACGTCCATAGTAGCTCAGCAACATGTACCAAACATAGTCAGTCATTCTAGTACAAGTCTTCCTCTGTCTGTCAGATCTGTCCAACTCTTGAACAAATCAATCCTCTGCATACAAGCCTTCTGAAAGACTTGCCAATTGTCCTTAGGTTCTTCTCATAGAACCAATTCACCTTTGTCCTCAATTTCTCTGATAGAACTATCAAACTCAGCTCCCAAGTCCTCTGCTAGGACCTGTCCAAATCTGCTCACAAGTCCCCACCGGAACCTATCCAAAAACTGCTCACAAGTCCCCACCGAAACCTGTCCAAAATTGCTCACAAGTTCCCACTGGAACCTGTCCAAAAACTGCTCACAAGTCCCCATCGAAACCTGTCCAAAAACTCAGCAAGCTCACCAAGAAAAACTTTCTTAGTAGGAAATCACAAAGTGAATTGTTAGAGACCCAATGTGATTTGTCAAACTCATAGAAGCATAAAGAGAATTGTTACGAGACTCAATATGTTCTATACTCAAATCCCAATCTCAAAACTCAACTCAAATCAACTCAGCTCAATCTCAATCTCAAATCTAAAAACTCAACTCAATATCCGAAATGGATTGGATAGAATGTTTTCTTTCAAGAACATGAAACCCCAACAATTTCCAACTATGCAAAGAATCACATAACAATGATACTCATGTTCTTTTCATCATCAATTAGGGTTTCAACAACAATGCTCATCAAACAAGGTTTAGTCAACCAACACCACTCAACTCAACATCAACCTTGAAGCATTCAACCAATCATCACAAGAAAAGGAAACAAGTATAAATCCTTTTCCCTCCAAAGATATTTGAACAAAACATCCACCAACACAATATCACCAAATGTAAAGAATAACTTGCTCAAATCAACTCAATGGAGTAAGCCCAATATCATGAATCAAGTAAAGCAATAACTTGATCAAACAACCTCTATGGAAGCAACTCAACCATCAAACTCAAAACAGCCAACCAAGGGTTCCACAAACTCAATGCAAGTAGCAAGACTCACAAACATAAACCCTAGTGCACAATGCTTCCACTACCTCAAACCAGAATTATGCATTCACCAAAACTCTCATCAAGGATAACAATGCATAAGAAGTCTTCAACAAACCAGAAAATAGGATTTACACCCAACCAAAGGAAACCTAGTTGAAAACCTTTTCACTCCAACCTTATTTCAAAAAACATACACCAATCATACTCATAAGGAAAATGTGCCCATACCTTTTTGGAGTAGAAGAAAATTGATCCTTAAAGCTGTCACCACACACAACCCTCAAAATTCCAACCAAGTTAGGGTTAGAACCAAGATAAATGAGCATATATAAAAACTTTCCTTAATACACCTTTTAGCTTCTCTTCTTTAAAAACAACCACCAAAGAAGCCAAAAACACAACCAAAACTTACACCTTATATCTCCATTTTTAAATTTAGCATAGCAAAATACTAATCTCAAAAATACAACCAAAGAAATATTCCCTTATTTCTCCTATGTCTTTTAAACAATGCTAAACAATGCCAAAAATCATATCAAGAAAATAATCACACCTTATATTGGCTGCCCTTGAAGAATCCGAAATTTGCGGCACAAAACACGTTTTAATAAAAACATGACTAATCCATGCATAGCTCCCTCCGCGGGGATCGAAACGCAGACCTCCGCGTACGCAAGGCCCAAACGCAACCTTCGCTGCCACTAGCCCACAAGGGGCTTACGAAGTCCAAGACGGACTTCCTTCCACATAAACGGTCAAGCTTTCTGAAAGCTTTTCAAACCACGAGCTCTCCTCTTTCGCAGCGTAAACAGAACATTCGATCGTAGTCAAACCAATTAATTGCCTTCAATTTTTTTGAGAGGGTTTAACCTTAGGAACCTTCTCATATTTATAGTCCATACGTGGACTTTAGAACATGTCGACTGCAAAGAAAATTAATTTCAAATTTAATCAAAATTTGCTTTCTAAAGGGTTTAAAAACCCTTAAAGTATTTTTAATAAATTAAAAATAATTTCTCCCTTAATTAATAAAATAATTAATTAATTAAAACCTTGAAGGGTTTTAAATAATAATTAAATAAATAATAAAGAGAACCTTCATTGGTTTTAATAAAAACCATTGCCAATGGAATCTCTCCGGATTCTCTTAAAAAGATTCTCTTGGAATCTCCCACCTTTGAAGCCAACACATCCTCTTAACATTAATGTCATTTCCTTTTGACATCAATGACAACTCATAGACAAGAAGCTAGGATCTCAAACCCAAAATTGCCAACAATCTCCCCCTTTGTCATTGATGGCAAACCATGCTTCTCAACAACACTTGAACTCAACATTGCTGTAAAGAAATCAGCTCCCCCTGTCTTGAGGCTCTCCCCCTTACTCATATCTCTCCCCCTTTGTCATCAATGGCAAAGGGTCACCTTTGGGGCTTGGGACTAAGAATGAGCCTCTTAGCTTAGTCCCTCCCCCACCTCTTGTTGAGGTGTTTAATTCCTAGGTGGGAGTAAAACTCCCAACAGGCACTGATCATCATCAGTGTCTATAGCTGCCTTACCATGTCTTCTCTTGTTCTCCTTGTCCATATTCCTATTCCTATTCCTATCACCTGTTCTCGTTCTCGTTATCATTCATGTTCTTATCCATGCCTTGATCCTTGGACCCGTTCATACCACTGTTCCTGTTCTTGTACCTTGGAAGTTCAGCTCTACACTGTCTAGCTATGTGACCTTCATTGTTGCACTTATAACAAGTAACAATGTTATTTCTTTTAGGCATACCTATTCTTTGAATCCACCTATTCTGACTAACCCTATTCCTGTTATTAGCCTTGCAAAAAATTGCCTTATGCCCAAACTGTTTACAAGAGTAGCAATACCCTTGAAATAAATTACCACCTCTGAAACTGTCATTTACCTTCCTTACTTGAGTCATGCAATGTGAAGCCATGTGACGAAACCTGTGACAAGCAAAACATCTACCATTAAAATTTCCTGTAAATGACTTTCTAGGTCCTGTAAACTTTCTCCCCTTTTTTTGTTTCCTATTTTCTGTTTCGTGCATCTATCACTCAAGGACTCTTTCTCTGAAATACTCTCCTCATCAGAACTCTCTTCTTTTTGGAATCTCTTACTAGATTCCCCAACCTGTTCCTTGTGTTTCTTACCAAAACCAAGACCTATTTTATTTGTTGCCCTTATTTGATCTTTGATGATGGACTTTACCTTTTTGGAGCTATCTTGAAACCTGTAAATCTTATCCTTGTACTCTTTAGTTTCCTCTTTCAAAGAAGACATTTTTTGTTCTAACTCATTATACTCAAGAACCTTAGACTCTAACTCATCCTTGAGTTCTTGTGTCTTAGCTATAGAGAAGTCAAGACTTTCTATAAGATCATCTCTCTCCATACAACATTCATCTAACTTATCCTTGAGTCTAGCATTCTTCTTTCTTTCCTTTTCCAAAACACTAAGAGAATTAATAAGTTCACTTTCAAGATCCTTTATTTGTTTGCTTTTTGAATCATCAAATCCTTTTTCAGATTTATTATCACTAGGTGCTACCCTTTTCAAAAACCATACATGCATCTTCCTTATATTTTTCTGAAGCATCTTCATACATACTAGAAACCAAATCATTATTTGTACAATCATCCTCAAGGTGACCAAAATTTCCACATCTAAGACATTTCATGATAATGAATCTATGTTTTGGTTCTTCCTCTTTTTCTGATATGAACAACATCTCATTTTCATCATCACTTGAAGAACTTTTGATGCAGGAGCATCCGGCGACAGCAAGGCAATCTTGCATCAACCAAATTTTCTAAGTATTTTGTATTCTGTTTTATTTCTTTTCTTTACCATGGCAAAGGTTTTGTCGCGAAATCGTGGCATCTAAAAGAAATTAAGGCAAGTCTGAAGTTTTGTCGCGATATCGCGACATCGCGATATCACGATGTTTTTGAAAGCTAAGGCACGGAGGGAGTTTTCGTCACGATATCATGACGTCGCGATATCGCGACGTTATTTTGAAACTAAGGCACAGGGAAAGTTTTGTCATGATATTGCGACGTCCAAAAGGCAAAGGTGAAGGCAGAAGTTAAACCGAAAGGCGAAGGCAAAAACTTTTGCGATATCGCGACGTCGTGATATCGTGACACAAACCGAGGCAAAGGGCTCGCAGGCGAAATGGTCACGATATCGCGACATGTCGCGATTTCGTGACATGTCGCGATATCACGACCGGTTGAAGACAAATAAAAAATGGACACGTGGACAGGCCATGCACGTGGGAAAAGAGACAGCGGTTGCAGATAAATATTCTGACAAGGCGACAGCTACAGGCCATGGGCATTATGGATGAGACAGCGGTTCAGAGGAACAGTCTGACCAAAACGGCGGTTGCAGGGCAAGGGGGGTCTTTAATGCAAGCTTCCATAGCGGATCGGGGTAGTTGCCCATTGATGGAAGGAAATTTGAAAACTTGGCAGAGGAAGCGAACTTTCAGATTTTGTTTCATGAATTCGCTCAGGTGGGGGCATTAATTGCCTAGAGGGTCGAGACCTCGATAAAAACTCAAAAAATTGTAAGGGAAGGGATGGTGAGTTCGAGATTGAGAGGGGGAAGAATTATGCCGGTAGACGGTATTGTAAGACTGTGTTAAGCAATTTACAGAGAAATAATTTCAAGTTTTGTTGTGTGAATCTCGGCTTGCCATCAAGTGGTATCAGAGCGGGAGCTCCTGAGCATGTAACAGATCGTCGAAAGAGAGGCAGTTACACCAGGATCTATGGAAGGATTTGTAAGGGAAGAAAGAAAAAAAAATGCCTCCACGAAGAAACCGTGGTGGAGTAAGAAATATGGTGTCGGCAGAAGACTTTCAAGCTTTGCAGAGGCAAGTTCAGGCCCTACAAGAAGAGCTACGCAGAAGGCACGAGCCCGGAAGGGATGAGGGAAGTGAAGACGAAGTTGATGAAGAAGAAGACCAGTTTGAGGAAGAAGAAGAGGTTGTGGATCCTGCACAAGCCAGGTTGTACAAAGCCATCTCTCAGATTGGAAAGCAACCAAAAATGGAGGTTTCTACATATTCTGGAAACCTAAATCCAGAAGAGGTGATTGACTGGATAAATGACCTAGAAGAATATTTCGAATATGAGGAGGTTGAAGACCCTAATCGGGTCAAATTTGCTAAGACCAAGTTGAAGGGTCATGCCAGCATCTGGTGGAAGGGAATACAGCTAGAAAGGAACAGAAGAGGGAAGGAAAGAATAACAAGATGGGATAGAATGGTGGAAAAGCTAAAAAGACAGTTTATTCTAGTAGATTACGAGTTGGATCTGCTAAGGAAAATGCAGAGTTTGAGACAGACAAACAAAACTGTCCAAGAATACACCGAGGAGTTTTACAAGATCTCTATTAGAACTGGACATTTAGAGGCAAACAAGGAGAAGGTGGCCCGTTATATCAATGGGTTGAGACTCGGTATCCAAGAAGAGCTGAGCCTAGTTTGGGTAAGCACCATTGAGGATGCTTACCAGTTTGCCCTAAAGGTGGAAGAAAAGCTGAATAGGCGGTTTGAAGGCAAGCAAAGAGGAAGGGGCCGTGGTGGAAGAACTGGTGGGAGAACCAGTGGAGAAAAATACAAAGATCTAAAGAAGACTGGTGAAGCCAGTAGTAACCAAGATCAAAGGGAAGAGGATATTTATCAGCCCCATGATCAGAACAGCTACCCAAGAGGACGGGGTGGATCTGGACGAGGGTTTGGAAGAGGAGTATTTCGTGGGACCTATTTCCACTATGGTGAAGAAGGACATCGAGCATTCGAGTGTCCACAACACCGAGAAAGGACGAACAAGAGGCCTGAGGGTCCAGCCAGAGCTGTTGTGGCAGAGGAAGATGCTGGATCTGAACATTCTAAAGAAGTAGAGAGAGGGGAAGCAATGATTGTAAGGAGAGTCCTGTTGAATGAGGAGAAGGACACAGATCAGAGGAGAAGCTTATTCCACACAAGGTGTAAATGCGCGGGTAAGATTTGCAATATTATTATTGACAATGGTAGCATGGATAACCTGGTTTCAGAAGAAATGGTTACCAAGTTACAGTTAGAGAGGAAGAAGCACCCGCATCCATATCGGGTCACGTGGTTACAGAAGGACCATAGGGCTTTGGTCAGTGAGCAATGCTCCATTAAATTTAATATTGGGAATTATTGTGATGAGGTCCTGTGCGACATCCTGCCTATGGATGCTTGCCATCTATTGCTGGGAAGGCCCTAGCAGTTCGATCGGAGTGCAGTGCATGACGGTCGTGCCAACACCTACTCATTGACAAAGAATGGCATGCGCCATAAGCTGAAGCCCATGAAGGAGGTGGATGAAAAGGTGTGTAATAGCTCCATAATCTGTTTAGTTGAAGGGAGAAAATTTTTGGACGGTTTGAAGCATGAACATTTGTGTTATGCAATAATTCCTAGAGTTAGGGAGAAAGAATGCAAAGATACCCCAGCAGAAGTCCTAGATCTGTTGGAGGAATTTCTAGATATTGTGTCTGATAATGTGCCTGAGGGTTTACCCCCAATAAGGAAAATCAGCCACCATATAGATTTGGTGCCAGGATCGAGCTTGCCAAATAAAGTTGCACACAGAATGATGCCTATAGAAACTGAGGAGTTAAACAGGCAGGTCCAGGAGTTGCTAGAGAAGGGACTGATTCAGGAAAGTTTGAGTCCATGCATAGTACCTGCAGTGTTGGCGCCAAAGAAATATGGAGAGTGGAGAATGTGTATAGATTCTCGAGCCATCAACAAGATCACAATAAAATACAGATTTCCATTGCCAAGAATGGATGACATAATGGACTGTTTAAGTGGAGCCAAGTACTTCACCAAGATTGATCTCAAGAGTGGTTACCATCAGATCCGTATCAAAGAGGGAGATGAGTGGAAGACAACCTTCAAGACCAGAGAGGGCTTGTATGAGTGGTTGGTCATGCCATTTGGGCTATCCAATGCACCAAGTACCTTCATGCGGCTGATGAATGAGGTACTGAAAGAGTTTTTAGGAAAATTTGTCATTGTCTATTTAGATGACATATTAATATTTAGCGAGAACCCTAGAGGAACACCTGATGCATATCAGAAGGGTTTTTGAGAAGTCACGGGAGGAGCAGTTATTAATAAATCTAAAAAAGTGTAATTTTGTAAAGGAGTTAGTATACCTGGGATTTGTAATCTCAGTAGAAGGTCTAAAAATGGACCCAGAGAAGGTGAGAGCTATCATGGAATGGCCTACCCCGAGAAGCACAACAGAGGTAAGATCATTTCATGGTCTAGCCGACTTTTACAGAAAATTCATTAAAAATTTCAGCGACATTTGTGCACCCCTCACAGAGACAATGAGAGGGGATAAGAAAGAATTCAAGTGGACCTTAGGGGCTGAAAGGAGCTTTGATGCATTAAAGAAAAAGGTCACATAATAGCCTTGTTTTGGCACTTCCAGACTTTAACAAAGTATTTCGAGTAGACTGTGATGCCAGGTGGCGGTGCAATAGGGGTTGTACTTGAGTCAGGAAGGCAGACCTGTTGCTTATTTTAGTGAGAAGCTAAATGATGCTCGGAAAAAGTATTCAGTTTATGACCAAGAATTTTATGCTATAGTTCAGGCTCTAAAGAAGTGGAGGCATTATTTGTTGCCAAAAGAGTTTGTTCTATTCACTGATCATCAGGCATTACAGTACATTAACAACCAAACAAAACTGAATCAAAGGCACTTGAAGTGGGTTGAGTTCCTCCAAAGCTATACCTTTGTGTTGAAGCACAGAAGCGAAAAATCAAACAGAGTTGCAGATGCCTTAAGTAGAAGGCAAAATCTATTGATTGAAATGACAGTGGAAGTGGTAGGATTCGAAGAACTGAAGGGTCTTTATCCTAAAGATCCTGATTTTGCAAAATCCTGGACGGCTTGCTTGGCACTAGTTACTGTGGACAGGACAAAATGGTTGGATTTTCTAATCCAAGATGGAATGTTATTCAGGGGAAGTAAATTATGCATTCCAAGGAGTTCCATGCGGGAGAACTTAATCAAGGAAAAGCACAATGGGGGATTGGCTGGACACTTTGGTCGGGATAAGACCATTGCCCTGGTGAATGAAAATTACTACTGGCCGCAACTTCAGCAAGATGTGAAGAAGTTTGTGCAAAGTTGTAGAATATGCCAAATGGCAAAGGGCGGAAGATAGAACACTGGATTATATCAGCCATTACCTATACTTGAGAGGCCGTGGGAGGACGTCAGCATGGATTTCATCCTTGGATTGCCAAGAACATAGAGGGGAAATGACTCTATATTTGTAGTGGTTGACAGATTTTCCAAGATGGCACATTTTATTCCCTGCCAGAAGACAAGTGACGCGGTTCACATTGCAGGGTTGTTTTTCAAAGAAGTGGTACGACTTCACGGTCTACCAAAGAGCATTGTTTCTGACAGAGATACAAAGTTTGTTGGTTATTTCTGGAGAACCTTGTGGAAGAAGTTAAAGACAGATCTGAAATTTAGTTCTGCATACCACCCGCAGACTGATGGATAGACAAAGGTGGTAAATAGAAGTCTGGGTAATTTATTGAGATGCTTGATAACAGACAAACCCAAGGGATGGGATTTAGTTTTACCGCAGGCGGAATTTGCATACAACAATTCAGTCAATAAGAGCACAAATAAATCTCCATTCCAGATCATATATGGAAACATCCCGAGAAATGTGTCTGAACTGAGAAAGTTGGATAAAGGAGAAAGGCGCAGTGCTGAGGCAGAGGAATTTGCGAAACATATGAAAAGTCTGCATGAAGAAGTAAGGAAACAAATTATAAAAATGAATACTCAATACAAGACAAGAGCAGACCAGAAGCGGCGGTTCAAAGAATTCGAAGTGGGAGATGAAGTCATGGTCCATCTCAGAAAAGAAAGATTTCCTGCCAAAACTTATAACAAATTAAAGATGAAGAAGTTTGGGCCATGCAGAATACTGGAAAAACGGGAGTCAGGCAATGCATATGAAGTGGAATTGCCAAGTTGGCTTGACATTTCACCTATTTTTAACATTTTAGATTTAGTAGAATACCATGAGGGAGAGAGTACGGAGGCACCAAGTATAGAGTTTCGGCAAATTCCAGCATCTACTCCAACCACAGACGAGGTCGAGGAAATATTAGATGCTCGTGAAGGCAGAAGCACCAGGAACAAACAGTACTCAAAATATTTGATAAAGTGGAAGGGCAGACCTATAGAAGATGCAACTTGGTTGTCGAAGACAGAGGTTGACCACCTGGGTCTTCCCCTAACAAAACAGAAGTGAGGAGCACTTCTCATTTTACCCCGGGTGTCTGATGTAGGAGCATCCGGTGACAGCAAGGCAATCTTGCATCAACCAAATTTTCTAAGTATTTTGTATTCTGTTTTATTTCTTTTCTTTACCACGGCAAAGGTTTTGTCGTGAAATCATGGCATCTAAAAAAATTAAGGCAAGTCTGAAGTTTTGTCGCGATATCACGACGTTTTTGAAAGCTAAGGCACGGAGGGAGTTTTCGTCGCGATATCGCGACGTCGCGATATCACGACGTTATTTTGAAACTAAGGCACAGGGGAAGTTTCATCGTGATATCGCGATGTCCAAAAGGCAAAGGCGAAGGCAGAAGTTAAACCGAAAGGCGAAGGCAAAAACTATCGCGATATCGTGACACAAACCGAGGCAAAGGGCTCGCAGGAAAAATGGTCACGATATCATGACATGTCGCGATATCGCGACCAGTTGAAGACAAATCAAAAATGGACACGTGGACAGGCCACGCGCACGGGAAAAGAGACAGCAGTTGCAGATAAATATTCTGACAAGGCGACAGCTACAGGCCATGGGCATTATGGATGAGACAGCGGTTCAGAGGAACAGTCTGACCAAAACGGTGGTTGCAGGGCAAGGGGGGTCTTTAATGCAAGCTTCCATAGCGGATCGGGGCAGTTGCCCATTGATGGAAGGAAATTTGAAAACTTGGCAGAGGAAGCGAACTTTCAGATTTTGTTTCATGAATTCGCTCAGGTGGGGGCATTAATTGCCTAGAGGGTCGAGACCTCGATAAAAACTTGAAAATTTTTAAGGGAAGGGATGGTGAGTTTGAGATTGGGAGGGGGAAGAATTATGCCGGTAGACGGTATTGTAAGACTGTGTTAAGCAATTTACAGAGAAATAATTTCAAGTTTTGTTGTGTGAATCTCGGCTTGCCATCAACTTTCACTATCACTACTAGAACACTTACTTGCTTTGTCTAGGTAGAAACTCTTCTTGTGCTTGTGAGAATACCTCTTTCCTTGATTGTTGTGCTCATCTTTGTTTTTCCTGTGATGCTTGTGCTTTTCGAATCCTTGCTCTTAGAATCCTGTTTATCTTCATCACTTTCATTCTTGGGAACAAGACTGATTAGTAGCATAATGACCAAACTTTCCACAATTGAAACATCTTATATTTTTCATACTTTTGTGCTTTCTAGATAACTTGCCTTTCTTGCTGTAATATGCCTCTTCATCACTATAAGACTCATCACTATCTTGAAGTTGTTTACCCTTGGAATTCTTGGTAGCCTTGAAAGTTGCCTCTTTCTTGACATCAACCTTCACTTGAGTTCTCAACTCAAATGCTGCAAGTATACTATGGAGCTCATCCTTTTTCAACTTATCCAAATCTTTAGCTTCCTCAATAGCAGAAATATTTTCACTAAATCTATTAGGAAGATATCTTAAAATCTTATCACAAACATCATTTTCAGCAAGCTCAAGACCTAAGTCTTTCATGGAGTTAACAACCTCATCCATACAAAGCATGTAGTCACTAATATTTTCATCATAATTCATCTTGAGTTGTTCAAACATACCTTTGAAGTGTCTCAACTTGGCCTTTCTAACATTTGTATCACCTGTATGAACCACCTTCAACTGTTTCCACATTTCACTAGTTGTCTTGCATTGAATCACTTTGGTGACATCTACTTTCTGTAAGCCTTTCAAGATTGCATTCATTGCTTTTGAATTGCTGTGATGTAGGAGCCTTTCTTCTTTAGTATTAGGACCATGTTCAGGAATAGTGTACTCATCTTCAATCACTTCCCAAACCTCATTACCAAGTGCCATTAGATGAACCTTCATCCTTGCATTCCAAAGACCAAAATCTGACCCATCAAGAATAGGTGTTGCATTTCTACTTGAATGATCCATTGTGTTCTTTACTAGCTTTTCCTTCAAGCTATTAAACTTTCCGAAGGCACCTGCTCTAATACCAATTGAAGAACATAAGCTTATACTGAGAGGGGGGGGTGAACAGTATAAGACCTCTTTTTTACTTTTTCCTTTATACTTCAAAATAGTAAAGCAATATACCCAAAGCAATATCAAAGCAATGCACAATATCATCCACAAAGTGACACCAATTTTAACGTGGTTCACCCAGAATGGTTGGGCTATGTCCACAAAACTTTTCTCTAAAATTTATCTCAAAGTTCTTTGGGAATCCTTCCCAATTACAATGTTTATGAGCCTCGACCCAAAGGAGATACCTTCCCCCAATCATAATTTATGAGCCTCTACTCAAAGGAGATACCTTCCCCTAATCAGAATTTATGATCCTCTGCTCAAATGAGATACCTTCCCCTCTGCTCTGGAAATGATCCCTCAGAAGATCAACTGCCTCTACCTCTTGCCAGCACATGGAACATCTTTCCACCGAAGACCTCCTGTCCTCAATTCTTAGCCTAAGAGACCTCTGCCTTCTATGATCACGTCCACAGTAGCTTAGCAACCTATACCAAACACAATCAGTCGGTCTAGTACAAGTCTTCCTCTGTCTATCAGATCTGTCCAACTCTTGAATAAATCAATCCTCTTCATACAAGCCTTATCAAAGACTTTCCAACTATCCTCAGGTTCTTCTCATAGAACCAATGCACCTCTGTCCTCAAGTTCTCTGATAGAAATATCAAACTCAGCTCCCAAGTCCTCTGCTAGGACCTGTCCAAATCTGCTCACAAGTCCCCACTGGAACCTGTCCAAAAACTGCTCACAAGTCCCCACCGAAACCTGTCCAAAACTACTCACAAGTTCCCACTGGAACCTGTCCAAAAACTACTCACAAGTCCCCACCAGAACCTGTCCAAAAACTCAGCAAGCTCACCAAGAAAAACTTTCTTAGTAGGAAATCACAAAGTGAATTGTTAGAGACCCAATGTGATTTTTCAAACTCATAGAAGCATAAAGAGAATTGTTACGAGACTCAATATGTTCTATACTCAAATCCCAATCTCAAAACTCAACTCAAATCAACTCAGCTCAATCTCAATCTCAAATCTAAAAACTCAACTCAATATCTGAAATGGATAGGATAGAATGTTTTTTTCAAGAACATGAAACCCCAACAATTTCCAACTATGCAAAGAATCACATAACAATGATACTCATGTTCTTTTCATCATCAATTAGGGTTTCAACAACAATGCTCATCAAACAAGGTTTAGTCAACCAACACCACTCAACTCAACATCAACCTTGAAGCATTCAACCAATCATCACAAGAAAAGGAAACAAGTAGAAATCCTTTTCCCTCCAAAGATATTTGAACAAAACAGACACCAACACAATATCACCAAATGTAAAGAATAACTTGCTCAAATCAACTCAATGGAGTAAGCCCAATATCATGAATCAAGTAAAGCAATAACTTGATCAAACAACCTCTATGGAAGCAACTCAACCATCAAACTCAAAACATCCAACCAAGGGTTCCACCAACTCAATGCAAGTAGCAAGACTCACAAACATAAACCCTAGTGCACAATGCTTCCACTACCACAAACCAGAATTATGCATTCACCAAAACTCTCATCAAGGATAACAATGCATAAGAGTCTTCAACAAACCATAAAATAGGATTTACACCCAACCAAAGGAAACCTAGTTGAAAACCTTTTCACTCCAACCTTATTTCAGAAAACATACACCAATCATACTCATAAGGAAAATGTGCCCATACCTTTTTGGAGTAGAAGAAAATTGATCCTTAAAGTTGTCACCACATACAACCCTCAAACTTCCAACCAAGTTAGGGTTAGAACCAAGATAAATGAGCATATATAAAAACTTTCCTTAATACACCTTTTAGCTTCTCTTCTTTAAAAACAACCACCAAAGAAGCCAAAAACACAACAACCAAAACTTACACCTTATATCTCCATTTTTAAATTTAGCATAGCAAAATACTAATCTCAAAAATACAACCAAAGAAATATCCCCTTATTTCTCCTATGTCTTTTAAACAATGCTAAACAATGCCAAAAATCATATCAAGAAAATAATCACACCTTATATTGGCTGCCCTTGAAGAATCCGAAATTCGTGGCACAAAACATGTTTTAATAAAAACATGACTAATCCATGCATAGCTCCCTCCGCAGGGATCAAAATGTAGACCTCCACGTACGCAAGGCTCAAATGCAGCCTTCGCTGCCACTAGCCCACAAGGGGCTTATGAAGTCCAAGATGGACTTCCTTCCACATAAACGGTCAAGCTTTCTGAAAGCTTTTCAAACCACGAGCTCTCCTCTTTCGCAGTATAAACAAAACATTCGATCGCAGCCAAACCAATTAATTACCTTCGATTTTTTTGAGAGGGTTTAACCTTAGGAACCTTCTCATATTTATAGTCCATACGTGGACTTTAGAACACGTCGGCTGCAAAGAAAAGTAATTTCGAATTTAATCGAAATTTTCTTTCTAAAGGGTTTAAAAACCCTTAAAGTATTTTTAATAAATTAAAAATAATTTCTCCCTTAATTAATTAATTAAAACCTTGAAGGGTTTTAAATAATAATTAAATAAATAATAAAGAGAACCTCCATTGGTTTTAATAAAAACCATTGCCAATGGAATCTCTCCGGATTCTCTTAAAAAGATTCTCTTGGAATCTTCCACCTTTGAAGCCAACACATCCTCTTAACATTAATGTCATTTCCTTTTGACATCAATGACAACTCATAGACAAGAAGCTAGGATCTCAAACCCAAAATTGTCAACATATATATAGATATATATAATAGAGTGTGACTCTTCATATGGAGTACTCTTGGCCTTCCATCTTCTCATGACTCTTCACCTTCCTATTCTATGGACTCATGTGCGAATGGACTATTATGCACATACATAATTAAATACTTTGCACACTCTAACACTACTTGTGCATTTATTACATTACATAAATTAAATACTCACACTCTAATCTAAGATACGCTCCTAATCTAAAGATGTACCTAAGGTGGTACATTAGCATGTACCATATAATATAATATATTCCAACACCCCCTATATTACATTATTTACTTATTGAAGACTTTAGTCTTCAATATGGATCTTTTTCTTCAACTCACTTTGTATTGTATACCTCCTTGATAAGCTTCTTTCTCCTTTTTCTTATCTTCATCAATGATGTTGGTCTTTATGCTTTCAGATGATAACACATTATCAAATTCTTGCAAAAAAAATTTCTCTTTCCCTTTGTCCTTCATATCACAAGTCTTCTTCAATATAGAACCTTCCGAGTGTACACTTATAGCATCATAGTAAGACCCTAGATTAGATGAAATTTAAGCATCAATATTACATGAATAATGAAATATCTTCTCTACGAAAGAATCATCTATTTTTGTTTTTTCTTTAAGTGATTCAATCAATTTCTTTTGCTTAATACTTTATTCTTTGTAATATTTGAGTGTAAGTAATGCCATATATAATATGCCACTAATTTATAATGGAATTAGAATATATTTATTTTCATTATCAATTGCTTCAATGATCCTAGCATGTAGATAATATTCTAGAGTTTTGAATTTTTCTTCTATGGCTTCACTATAGATCAATTTTGAAGTAATATCTAAGTTTCCTTTAGTCTTTGTAAGTAAATTCTTGATTCCAATATTTATGGCATTTGCCCTTTTCTTTCTAATAATATTTTGCATATCATTATCCATTGAATTATTTGAAGTAGACATACTTATTCCTCCTTAGGTTTTTATAATAAAATAAGAACACTTTTCAAATTTTCAACCTTTCAAATAATTATGTTTTAAATTTTATGTCTCCCTATTTTTTCAACTTCTAAATTTTTGTTTGAAGCGGAGCACAAAATAATAAAAACATAGGCATTACCTTCAACATTGATAATTAGGAAATATATAGTGCAAACATAGGCTATAGATAGCCTTAGGATATTAAACAAAATAATATTCCTAATTAACGCTAACAACTACGTGCTAACCTACTAATGTAATAAAAATGATTACAATGACTAACCAACTAGGTATGTTAACGTAGTCAAGTTGACTACTATCACCTAGTTACCTAGTTACCACAAGATATTCCAAACAGTGAATATCTTCAAGGTAAAAAAGTAAATGTAATAATCTAAATCTACCATGCAGTAAGTAAAATATACCTAGGAGAATCTATTAATTACCAAATGAGGTAATAGTTATAGTTACTGTAGCAAAGTAACTCTAACATCCCTCCTTATTACATTATTTGGGTAATGTATATAAATATCCCAATACAGTGAAAACATGTTGATATGTGGGCTCTTGCTCTGGCTGCTCTAAGAAAAAAATGGATCATTCTTCACTTTTTTTTCATATCATCAAATGTCCTTATTGTAATATTTTAATATTGTAATATTGTCATCCAACCGGATGAACATAATTTTAAAATGGTATATTTCTTACTTATAAAACTTACACAAAGACTAGGACATGATACTAGTCATAGCTCATCATGTAAATTTACACAAATATAAATACTAGAACATAAAGCAAACTCTTTTTTATATATTTTTAAAGCATTCATATACATATACTAGAAAGGAAAAGGCTTGAAGAACTATACACAAGCCGACTCAAGGCTTAAGTCTAGATAAATACACAATAAATGAGAGAAATAAGTTAGCTTTTTATGCTAAATACTTAAAGAAAATAACCACAAGATCTAAAATAAAGTTACAATATGAAATGTACGATAATGATAATATTTTGAACATATAAAACTCATGAATTGTTTTTGCAACTACTCAAAAAACTGCCATTAATGAAATCTCACAAAATTAGTATCTTCATACAAAATGGAGATCTCAAATGCTCCATGCTTCATACACTATCACTCTACATTGTGTGTATAAAATGATAAGACAAGATGTGATATGATATAATTCACACTCACCTATAGATATATATAGATATATATAATAGAGTGTGACTCTTCATATGGAGTACTCTTGGCCTTCCATCTTCTCGTGACTCTTCACCTTCCTATTCTATGGACTCATGTGCATATGGACTATTATGCACATACATAATTAAATACTTTGCACACTCTAACACTACTTGTGCATTTATTACATTACATAAATTAAATACTCACACTCTAATTGATGCAGGAGCATCCGAGGGCAGCAAAGCAATCTTGCATCAAACAAATTTTTCTAAGTGTTTTGCGAGAAGAAAAAAAAAAAAATATATATATATATATATATATATATATATATATATATATATATATATATATATATATATGTGTCGCAAAATCGCGACCAAGGCAGGAAGCAAAGGCACGACGGATAGAATGTTGCAAAATCACGACCAAGGCGAGGAGCAAAGGCACAGCAGACAGAATGTCGCAAAATCATGACATGTCGTGATTTCATGACATGTCGCGATTTCGCGACATGTAACAAAATCGCGACATGTCACGAAATCATGACCAAGGCGAGGAGCAAATTCATAGTGGACAGAACGTCATGAAATCGCGACCAAGGTGAGGAGCAAAGGTACAACAGATCGAATGTCACGAAATCGCGACCAAGGAGAGGAGCGAAGGCATAGCGAACATGACGTCACGAAATTGTGACATGTCACGATTTCACGACCAGAGCAGGGAGCAAAGGCACGAAGGACAAAAGGTCATGAAATCGTGACATGTCATGATTTCATGACCGAAATTGAAGAACGGAGTCTCGATAGAAAAACGTCGCGATATCGCGACCAAAGCGGAAGCGAAAAGGCATGAAGGAAGGAATGTCGCAATATCACGACATGTCACGATATTGCGACCAGAGCAGGAGAGAGAAAGCATAGAAAGGAAATTGTCACGATATCGCGACATGTTGTGATATTGTGACCAAACAAAAAAACATGCACTCCAAGCTTCATAAAGGCGTCCCTTCGTGCACGGCAAGCTAGCGGTAGTGAAGCAACAGTTTCAAAGGAAGATTCCAACAAGCATGTTGGCCACTCGCGCATGATATCTAGAGACGCATTTATAGCAACTAGCAACGAAGCAGTAGTTCCAGAAGAAGATCTCGATGGTTATGGCAGCCAGTCGCACACCTCACCCAGAGTCTCATCAATGCAACTTTCCAGTATTGTTCCAGGTGGCAATTGCAGATCATGGGAAGTTTGAAAACACAGAGGGTCAGGACCTCGATAAAAACCCAAGAATTGTAAGGAGAAGGGGTGGCAAAATGGCAAATTGTTGTATATTCTCTGTAAATATTTTTGAAGCTACTAAATAAGGAATTTGGCTCTTTTTATTCTTGTTTTCGGTCTTGTGCTAGATCTTTTCTCTACCAAGTGGTATCAAAGCTGAAAGTTCCTGAGTGTTTAACAGATCGCTAGACGTGAGGTAGTTACACCAGGATCTGTGGAAGGGCTTGTGAGAGAGTGAACAGAATGCCTCCAAGAAGAAACCCTGTTGGTGGGAGAGGCATGGCGGCAGCGGAAGATGTCCGAGCTTTGCAGAGGCAAATACAAGCCATGCAAGAAGAGATGCGTAGAAGATTGGGGCCAAGAAGAGATGAAGGTAGTGAAGAGGAAGATGACAAAGAAGAAGGCTAGCCTGAGGAAGAAGAAGCAGTAGATCCTTCTCAAGCTAGACTATACAAAGCCATATCCCAGATTGGGAAGAGGTCAAAGATGGAGGTTTCCACGTATTTTAGGAACCTTGATCCAGAGGAGTTAATCGACTGGATCGACGATCTGGAAGAGTACTTTGAGTACGAAGAGGTTGAGGATCCTGATAGGGTCAGATTCGCTAAGACCAAACTGAAAGGTCATGCCAGTATTTTGTGGAAGGGAGTACAGCTGGAGCAAAATAAAAGAGAAAAAGAGAGAATAACAAAATGGGAACGGATGGCATAAAAGCTGAAGAGGTAGTTCATCCCTAGTGATTATGAGTTAGACCTGCTAAAGAAAATGCAAGGGTTGAGGCAATCAAGTAAGTCTGTAAAATAATACACATAAGAGTTTCATAAAATTATGATCAGAACAGGCCACTCAGAGGCCAACAAGGAGAATGTAGCCCATTACATTAATGGGTTATGAGCAAGTATTCAGGAAGAATTAAGTCTATTCCGGATGACCACCATAGAGGATGCTTACCAATTTGCCCTAAAGGTTGAAGAAAAGCTCAATAGGAGGTTTGAGAACAAGCAAAGAGGAAGAGGTCATGGTAGAAGAACTGAAGGAAGGACCAATGGAATAAGGAATGAAGATTATCAGAAAAATGGAGAAGATAGCAGTAATCAGGAACAAAGGAGAGAAAATACCTACCGCCCCTGTAATCAGAATAATGATTACCGATGAGGAAGGGGCAGAGCTAGACGTGGCCAGGGAAGAGGAATATTCCGTGGAACTTGCTTCTAGTGTGGAGAAGAGGGACATCACCAATACGAGTGCCCACAATAATGAGAAAGGAATAATAGGAGGCCGAAAGGAAATGCCAGAGCCGCGGTCACTAATGAAGATGTTGGATCTAAACATTTTGAAGAAGCAGAGAGAGTAGAAGTAATGATTGCAAGGAGAGTCCTGCTGAATGAAAATGGGGCCGCAGATCAGAGGAAAAACTTATTCCGCACAAAGTGTAAATGCGTGGGTAAGATTTGCAATGTTATTATTGACAACAGTAGCACGGATAACCTAGTTTCAGAGGGAATGGTTACAAAGCTACAACTGGAGAGGAAGAGACACCCGCATCCATATCGGATCGCGTGGTTGCAGAAAGACCATAAGGTGTTGGTTAGTGAACAATTCCTGGTAAAATTTAGTATTAGGAATTATCGTGATGAGGTCCTGTGCGATATCTTGCCCATGGATGCGTGCCATTTTCTGTTTGGAAGGCCATGGCAGTTTGACAGGTGCACGATTCATGATGGTCGTGCCAACACCTATTTCGTGACAAAGAATGGAATGTGTCATAAGCTGAAACCCCTGAAGGAAGTGGAAGAAAAGGTATGTGGCAGTGCCAGAATTTGCTTGGTTGACGGGAGAAAATTATTAGATGATTTAAAGCATGAACATATGTGTTATGCATTAATTCCTACAGTCAGGGATACAGAATGCAAAGATACCCCAGCAGAAGTCCTAGATCTGTTGGAGGAATTTCTAGATATTATATCTGATAATGTGCCTGAGGGTTTACCCCTAGTAAGGAATATCAGTCACCATATCGATTTGGTGCCAGGATCAAGCTTGCCCAATAAAGCTACACATAGAATGACGCCTGTAGAAACTAAAGAGCTAAACAGGTAGGTCCAGGAGTTGTTGAAGAAGGGACTGATTCGAGAAATCTTAATTCCATGCATAGTACCTATGGTGCTAGCGCCAAAGAAATATGGAGAGTGGAGAATGTGTACAGACTCTTGAGCCATCAACAAGATCACAATAAAATATAGATTTCCATTGCCAAGAATGGATGACATAATGGACTGTTTGAGTGGATCCAAGTACTTCACCAAGATTGACCTCAAGAGTGGTTACCATCAGATCCATCTCAGAGAAGGATATGAGTGGAAGACAGCCTTCAAGACCAGAGAGGGTTTGTATGAATGGTTGGTCATGCCATTTGGACTGTCCAATGCACCAAGTACCTTCATGCGACTGATGAATGAGGTACTGAAAGAGTTTTTAGGCAAATTTGTCATTGTATCTTTAGATGATATATTAATATTTAGCAGAACCCTGGAGGAGCACCTGATGCATATCAAAAGGGTTTTTGAGAAGCTGCGGGAGGAGCAGTTATTAATTAATCTGAAAAAGTGTAATTTTGTAAAGAAGGAGTTAGTATACCTAGGATTTGTAATCTCAGTAGAAGGTCTAAAAATGGACCCAGAAAAGGTGAGATCTATCATCGAATGGCCTACTCCGAGAAGCACAACAGAGGTAAGATCATTTCATGGTCTAGCCAGTTTCTACAAAAAATTCATTAGAAATTTTAGCAGCATTTGTGTACCCCTCATAGAAACAACGAGAGGAGATAAGAAAGAGTTTAAGTGGACCATAGGAGCAGCTAGGAGCTTTTATCTATTGAAGAAGAAGGTCACAGAACAACCTGTTTTGGCACTCCCAGACTTTAACAAGGTATTTCAGGTAGATTGTGATGCCAGTGGTAGTGCAATAGGAGTTGTACTGAGTCAGGAAGGCAGGCCTGTTGTCTACTTCAGTGAGAAACTCAATGATGCTCAAAAAAAGTATTTAGTTTATGATCAGGAATTTTATGCAATAGTTCAGGCTCTAAAGAAGTGGAGGCATTATTTGTTTCCAAAAGAGTTTGTTCTATTCACTAATCAGCAGGCCTTACAGTACATTAACATCCAAACAAAACTGAATCAGAGGTACTTGAAGTGGGTTGAGTTTCTCCAAAGCTATACCTTTGTGTTGAAACACAGAAGCGGAAAATCAAACAGAGTTGCAGATGCCTTAAGTAGAAGGAAGAATTTGTTGATTGAAATGATAGTGGAAGTGGTAGGATTCGAAGAACTGAAGGGTCTGTACCCTGAAGATCCTGATTTTGCAGAAGCCTGGATGGCTTACTTGGCACCTGTTACTTTGGATAGGACAAAATGGTTGGATTTTCTAATCCAAGATGGAATGTTGTTCAGAGGAAGTAAGTTATGCATTCCAAGGAGTTCCATGTGGGAAAACTTAGTCAAGGAGAAACACAGCGGAGGACTGGCTGGACATTTTGGTCGGGATAAGACCATTGCCCTGGTGAGTGAGAACTACTACTGGCCACAACTACAGCAAGATGTGAAAATGTTTGTGCAAAGTTGCAGAATATGCTAGATGGCAAAAGGCATGAGGCAGAACACAGGATTATATCAGTCGTTACCTGTACCTGAGAGGCCATGGGAGGACATCAGCATGGATTTCATTCTTGGGTTGTCGAGAACACAGAGGGGAAATGACTTCGTATTTGTGGTGGTTGATAGATTCTCCAAGATGGCACATTTTATTCCCTACCAGAAAACAAGTGACGTGGTTCACATTGCAGGGTTATTTTTCAATGAAGTAGTATGACTTCACAGTCTACCAAAAAGCATAGTTTTTGACAGAGATACAAAGTTTGTTGGGTATTTCTGGAGAACATTATGGAAGAAGTTGAAGACAGATCTGAAGTTCAGTTTTGCGTACCACCCACAGACTGATGGACAGACAGAGGTGGTAAATAGAAGTCTGGGTAATTTATTAAGATGCTTGATAGCAGATAAACCCAAGGGATGGGATTTGGTTTTACCGTAGGCAGAATTTGCATACAATAATTCTGTCAACAAGAGTACAAACAAATCTCCATTCCAAGTCATATATGGAAATAGCCCAAGAAATGTTTCTGAGCTGAGGAAATTAGATAAAGGAGAAAAGTGTAGTGTCGAGGCTGAGGAATTTGCGAAATAGATGAAAAGCCTGCATGAAGAAGTGAAGAAACAAATTACAAAAATGAATACTCAGTATAAGACAAGAGCAGACCAAAAGCGACAGTTCAAAGAGTTCGAAGTGGGAGATGAAGTCATGGTCCATCTCAAAAAAGAAATATTTCCTGCCAAAACTTATAACAAGTTGAAGATGAAGAAGTTTGGGCCATGCAAAATACTGGAAAAATGAGACTTAGGCAATGCATATGAAGTGGAATTGCCAAGTGGGCTTGACATTTCACCTGTTTTTAACATATCAGATTTAGTGGAATACTATGAGGGAGACAGTACAGAGGCACCAAGTACAGAGTTGTGGAGCATTCCAGCGTCTGACCCAAACAAAGACGAAATCGAGGAAATATTAGATACTCGTGAAGGCAGAAGCACCAGGAACAAAAAATATTTTGAATATTTGATCAAGTGGAAGGGCAGACCTATAGAAGATGCAACTTGGTTGTCAAAAACAGAGGTTGACCGCCTGGGTCTTCCTATCACAGATCAGAAGTGAGGATCACTTCTCAATCCACCCCAGGTGTTTGATGCAGGAGCATCCGAGGGCAGCAGAGCAATCTTGCATCAAACAAATTTTTCTAAGTGTTTTGCAGAAGAAAAAAATATATATATATGTGTCGTGAAATCGTGACCAAGGTAGGAAGCAAAGGCACGACGGACATAATTTCATGAAATCGTGACATGTCGCAATTTTGCGACATGTCACGAAATCGCAACCAAGGTGAGGAGCAAAGACACAGTGGACAGAATGTCACGAAATTGTGACATGTCACAATTTTGTGACATGTCACAAAATCACGACCAAGGCAAGGAGCGAAGGCACAGTGGATAGAACATCGTGAAATCACGACCAAGGCAAGGAGCAAAGGCACAACGGACCGAATGTCACGAAATAATGACCAAGATGAGGAGCGAAGGCATAGCAGACAGGACGTCGCAAAATCGTGACATGTCACGATTTCATGAATAGAGCAGGGAGCGAAGGCGCGAAGGAAGGAAGGTCACAAAATTGTGACATGTCACAATTTTGCGATCGAAACTAAAGAACGGAGGCTCGATAGAAAAATGTAGCGATATCGCGACATGTCGCGATATCACGACCAAAGTGGAAGCGAGAAGGCATGAAGGAAGGAATGTCACGATATCACGACATGTCACGATATCATGACCAAAGAAGGAGAGAGAAAGCATAGAAATGAAATTGTCGCGATATCACGACATGTCATGATATCGCGACCAAACAGAAAAACACGCACTCTAAGCTTCATAAAGGCATCCCTTCATGCACGGCAAGCTAGTGGTAGTGAAGCAGCAGTTTCAGAGGAAGATTCCAACAAGCATGTTGGCCACTCGTGCTTGATATCTAGAGACGCATTTATAGCAACTCGCAACAAAGCAGCAGTTCCAGAAGAAGATCTCGGTGGTTATGGCAGCCAGTCGTGCACCTCACCCAATGTCTCATCAATGCAACTTTCCAGTATTGTTCCAGGTGGCAATTGTAGATCGTGGGAAGTTTGAAAACACAGAGGGTCGGGACCTCGATAAAAACCCAAGAATTGTAAGGAGAAGGGGTTGGCAAAATAGCAGATTGCTGTATATTCTCTGTAAATCTTTCTAAAGCTACTGAATAAGGAATTTGGCTCTTGTTATTCTTGTTTTCTATCTTGTGCTAGATCTGTTCTCTACCACTAATCTAAGATACGCTTCTAATCTAAATATGTACCTAAGGTGGTACATTAGCATGTACCATATAATATAATATATTCCAACACCCCCTATATTACATTATTTACTTATTGAAGACTTTAGTCTTCAATATGGATCTTTTTCTTCAACTCACTTTGTATTGTATACCTCCTTGATAAGCTTCTTTCTCCTTTTTCTTATCTTCATCAATGATGTTGGTCTTTATGCTTTCAGATGATAACACATTATCAAATTCTTGCAAAAACATTTTCTCTTTCCCTTTGTCCTTCATATCACAAGTCTTCTTCAATATAGAACCTTCCGAGTGTACACTTATAGCATCATAGTAAGACCCTAGATTAGATGAAATTTAAGCATCAATATTACATGAATAATGAAATATCTTCTCTACGAAGGAATCATCTATTTTTGTTTTTTCTTTAAGTGATTCAATCAATTTCTTTTGCTTAATACTAAATTCTTTGTAATATTTGAGTGTAAGTAATGCCATATATAATATGCTACTAATTTATAATGGAATTAGAATATATTTATTTTCATTATCAATTGCTTCAATGATCCTAGCATGTAGATAATATTCTAGAGTTTTGAATTTTTCTTCTATGGCTTCACTATAGATAAATTTTGAAGTAATATCTAAGTTTCCTTTAGTCTTTGTAAGTAAATTCTTGATTCCAATATTTATGGCATTTGCCCTTTTCTTTCTAATAATATTTTGCATATCATTATCCATTGAATTCTTTGAAGTAGACATACTTATTCCTCCTTAGGTTTTTATAATAAAATAAGAACACTTTTCAAATTTTCAACCTTTCAAATAATTATGTTTTAAATCTTATGTCTCCCTATTTTTTCAACTTCTAAATTTTTTTTTTGAAGCGGAGCACAAAATAATAAAAACATAGGCATTACCTTCAACATTGATAATTAGGAAATATATAGTGCAAACATAGGCTATAGATAGCCTTAGGATATTAAACAAAATAATATTCCTAATTAACGCTAACAACTACATGCTAACCTACTAATGTAATAAAAATGATTACAATGACTAACCAACTAGGTAGGTTAACATAGTCAAGTTGACTACTATCACCTAGTTACCTAGTTACCACAAGATATTCCAAATAGTGAATATCTTCAAGGTAGAAAAGTAAATGTAATAATCTAAATCTACCATGCGGTAAGTAAAATATACCTAGGAGAATCTATTAATTACCAAATGAGGTAATAGTTATAGTTACTGTAGCAAAGTAACTCTAACATCCCTCCTTATTACATTATTTGGGTAATGTATATAAATATCCCAATACAGTGAAAACATGTTGATATGCGGGCTCTTGCTCTGGCTGCTCTAAGAAAAAAATAGATCATTCCTCACTTTTTTTTTCACATCAACAAATGTCCTTATTGTAATATTGTCATCCAACCGGATTGCATGGGTAACCATCAAACAATGGACCTTGTGATAGGCTTGGAGGTCATAAATTACTAGGTTCACCTTCAAACAATGGAGTTGTGGCTCAATGAATTTTTCAAATAGTGGATTTTCTAGGTGAGTTTTGAATATGCTTCAACGAATTGATAGATTAAGGTTTCACAAAAACTTTAGCTAAACACCTTTAATCAACAAGAAAAAATTTGGGGTTCATTCCACTAGGTATGCTAAAAAAACTTTAAAAAAACTATTGGGGACTAGTTTTGGTTTCATGCTTTGGGCATAATGATGATCCACTATGGTTTTTGGGTGTATTTTGTGCTCATGTCTTACGTGGATAATATAATCAGTAAGTTTAAATATCATGGGATATGCCTCTAGGGACAACCTTTGGGGTTTTTATTAATCTTGGCTCCTTGTTTAGATGTGATCTTGACACACACTTCCTTAGCTAGCCTAGTCTACTAGGTTTTACCTAGGAAAAAGGATGAGAGTAAGGCAACAAAACTAACCTAAAATATAGGTGGTGATGCACTATGAATTATAAGGATCCTTGGTGTAGTTATGGGATTAATGAACACATGCATAAATCATGCCAACAAGGATGAACATAATTCTAAAATGGTATATTTCTTACTTATAAAACTTACACAAAGACTAGGACATGATACTAGTCATAGCTCATCATGTAAATTTACACAAATATAAATACTAGAACATAAAGCAAACTCTTTTTTATATATTTTTAAAGCATTCATATACATATACTAGAAAGGAAAAGGCTTGAAGAACTATACACAAGCCGACTCAAGGCTTAAGTCTAGATAAATACACAAAATAAATGAGAGACATAAGTTAGCTTTTTATGCTAAATACTTAAAGAAAATAACCACAATATCTAAAATAAAGTTACAATATGAAATGTACGATAATGATAATATTTTGAACATATAAAACTCATGAATTGTTTTTGCAACTACTCATAAAACTTCCATTAATGAAATCTCACAAAATTAGTATCTTCATACAAAATGGAGATCTCAAATGCTCCATGCTTCATACACTATCGCTCTACATTGTGTGTATAAAATGATAAGACAAGATGTGATATGATATAATTCACACTCACCTATAGATATATATAGATATATATAATAGATTGTGACTCTTCATATGGAGTATTCTTGGCCTTCCATCTTCTCGTGACTCTTCACCTTCCTATTCTATGGACTCATGTGCATATGGACTATTATGCACATACATAATTAAATATTTTGCACACTCTAACACTACTTGTGCATTTATTACATTACATAAATTAAATACTCACACTCTAATCTAAGATACGCTTCTAATCTAAATATGTACCTAAGGTGGTACATTAGCATGTACCATATAATATAATATATTACAACACCCCCTATATTACATTATTTACTTATTGAAGACTTTAGTCTTCAATATGGATCTTTTTCTTCAACTCACTTTGTATTGTATACCTCCTTGATAAGCTTCTTTCTCCTTTTTCTTATCTTCATCAATGATGTTGGTCTTTATGCTTTCAGATGATAACACATTATCAAATTCTTGCAAAAACATTTTCTCTTTCCCTTTGTCCTTCATATCACAAGTCTTCTTCAATATAGAACATTCCGAGTGTACACTTATAGCATCATAGTAAGACCCTAGATTAGATGAAATTTAAGCATCAATATTACATGAATAATGAAATATCTTCTCTACGAAGGAATCATCTATTTTTGTTTTTTATTTAAGTGATTCAATCAATTTCTTTTGCTTAATACTAAATTCTTTGTAATATTTGAGTGTAAGTAATGCCATATATAATATGCTACTAATTTATAATGGAATTAGAATATATTTATTTTCATTATCAATTGCTTCAATGATCCTAGCATGTAGATAATATTCTAGAGTTTTGAATTTTTCTTCTATGGCTTCACTATAGATCAATTTTGAAGTAATATCTAAGTTTCTTTTAGTCTTTGTAAGTAAATTCTTGATTCCAATATTTATGGCATTTGCCCTTTTCTTTCTAATAATATTTTGCATAACATTATCCATTGAATTCTTTGAAGTAGACATACTTATTCCTCCTTAGGTTTTTATAATAAAATAAGAACACTTTTCAAATTTTCAACCTTTCAAATAATTATGTTTTAAATCTTATGTCTCCCTATTTTTTCAACTTCTAAATTTTTGTTTGAAGCGGAGCACAAAATAATAAAAACATAGGCATTACCTTCAACATTAATAATTAGGAAATATATAGTGCAAACATAGGCTATAGATAGCCTTAGGATATTAAACAAAATAATATTCCTAATTAACGCTAACAACTACGTGCTAACCTACTAATGTAATAAAAATGATTACAATGACTAACCAACTAGGTAGGTTAACGTAGTCAAGTTGACTACTATCACCTAGTTACCTAGTTAGCACAAGATATTCCAAATAGTGAATATCTTCAAGGTAAAAAAGTAAATGTAATAATTTAAATCTATCATGCGGTAATTCAAATATACCCAGGAGAATCTATTAATTACCAAATGAGGTAATAGTTATAGTTACTGTAGCAAAGTAACTCTAACATCCCTCCTTATTACATTATTTGGGTAATGTATATAAATATCCCAATACAGTGAAAACATGTTGATATGTGGCCTCTTGCTCTGGCTGATCTAAGAAAAAAATGGATCATTCCTCACTTTTTTTTCACATCATCAAATGTCCTTATTGTAATATTTTCATCCAACCAGATTGCATGGGTAACCATCAAACAATGGACCTTGTGATAGGCTTGGAGGTCATAAAATACTAGGTTCACCTTCAAACAATGGAGTTGTGGCTCAATGAATTTTTCAAATAGTGGATTTTCTAGGTGAGTTTTGAATATGCTTCAACGAAATGATAGATTAAGGTTTCACAAAAACTTTAGCTAAACACCTTTAATCAACAAGAAAAAATTTGGGGTTCATTCCACTAGGTATGCTAAAAAAACTTTAAAAAAAACTATTGGGGACTAGTTTTGGTTTCATGCTTTGGGCATAATGATGATCCACTATGGTTTTTGGGTGTATTTGGTGCTCATGTCTTACGTGGATAATATAATCAGTAAGTTTAAATATCATGGGATATGCCTCTAGGGACAACCTTTGGGGTTTTTATTAATCTTGGCTCCTTGTTTAGATGTGATCTTGACACACACTTCCTTAGCTAGCCTAGTCTACTAGGTTTTACCTAGGAAAAAGGATGAGAGTAAGGCAATAAAACTAACCTAAAATATAGGTGGTGATGCACTATGAATTATAAGGATCCTTGGTGTAGTTATGGGATTAATGAACACATGCATAAATCATGCCAACAAGGATGAACATAATTCTAAAATGGTATATTTCTTACTTATATATATATTTTTTAAGCATTCATATACATATACTAGAAAGGAAAAGGCTTGAAGAACTATACACGAGCCGACTCAAGGCTTAAGTCTAGATAAATACACAAAATAAATGAGAGAAATAAGTTAGCTTTTTATGCTAAATACTTAAAGAAAATAACCACAATATCTAAAATAAAGTTACAATATGAAATGTACGATAATGATAATATTTTGAACATATAAAACTCATGAATTTTTTTTGCAACAACTCATAAAACTGCCATTAATGAAATCTTACACAAAATTAGTATCTTCATACAAAATGGAGATCTCAAATGCTCCATGCTTCATACACTATCACTCTACATTGTGTGTATAAAATGATAAGACAACATGTGATATGATATAATTCACACTCACCTATAGATATATATAGATATATATAATAGATTGTGACTCTTCATATGGAGTACTCTTGGCCTTCCATCTTCTAGTGAATCTTCACCTTCCTATTCTATGGAATCATGTGCATATGGACTATTATGCACATACATAATTAAATACTTTGCACACTCTAACACTACTTGTGCATTTATTACATTACATAAATTAAATACTCACACTCTAATCTAAGATACGCTTCTAATCTAAAGATGTACCTAAGGTGGTACATTAGCATGTACCATATAATATAATATATTCCAACACCCCCTATATTACATTATTTACTTATTGAAGACTTTAGTCTTCAATATGGATCTTTTTCTTCATCTCACTTTGTATTGTATACCTCCTTGATAAGGTTCTTTCTCCTTTTTCTTATATTCATCAATGATGTTGGTCTTTATGCTTTCAGATGATAACACATTATTAAATTCTTGCAAAAACATTTTCTCTTTCCCTTTGTCCTTCATATCACAAGTCTTCTTCAATATAGAACATTCCGAGTGTACACTTATAGCATCATAGTAAGACCCTAGATTAGATGAAATTTAAGCATCAATAGTACATGAATAATGAAATATCTTCTCTACGAAGGAATCATCTATTTTTGTTTTTTATTTAAGTGATTCAATCAATTTCTTTTGCTTAATACTTTATTCTTTGTAATATTTGAGTGTAAGTAATGCCATATATAATATGCTACTAATTTATAATGGAATTAGAATATATTTATTTTCATTATCAATTGCTTCAATGATCCTAGCATGTAGATAATATTCTAGAGTTTTGAATTTTTCTTCTATGGCTTCACTATAGATCAATTTTGAAGTAATATCTAAGTTTCCTTTAGTCTTTGTAGGTAAATTCTTGATTCCAATATTTATGGCATTTGCCCTTTTCTTTCTAATAATATTTTGCATATCATTATCCATTGAATTCTTTGAAGTAGACATACTTATTCCTCCTTAGGTTTTTATAATAAAATAAGAACACTTTTCAAATTTTCAACCTTTCAAATAATTATGTTTTAAATCTTATGTCTCCCTATTTTTTCAACTTCTAAATTTTTGTTTGAAGCGGAGCACAAAATAATAAAAACATAGGCATTACCTTCAACATTGATAATTAGGAAATATATAGTGCAAACATAGGCTATAGATAGCCTTAGGATATTAAACAAAATAATATTCCTAATTAACTCTAACAACTACGTTCTAACCTACTAATGTAATAAAAATGATTACAATGACTAACCAACTAGGTAGGTTAACGTAGTCAAGTTGACTACTATCACCTAGTTACCTAGTTACCACAAGATATTCCAAATAGTGAATATCTTCAAGGTAAAAAAGTAAATGTAATAATCTAAATCTACCATGCGGTAAGTAAAATATACCTAGGAGAATCTATTAATTACCAAATGAGGTAATAGTTATAGTTACTGTAGCAAAGTAACTCTAACATCCCTCCTTATTACATTATTTGGGTAATGTATATAAATATCCCAATACAGTGAAAACATAGGCTATAGATAGCCTTAGGATATTAACCAAAATAATATTCCTAATTAACGCTAACAACTACGTTCTAACCTTCTAATGTAATAAAAATGATTACAATGACTAACCAACTAGGTAGGTTAACATAGTCAAGTTGACTACTATCACCTAGTTACCTAGTTACCACAAGATATTCCAAACAGTGAATATCTTCAAGGTAAAAAATGAAATGTAATAATCTAAATCTACCATGCGGTAAGTAAAATATACCTAGGAGAATCTATTAATTACCAAATGAGGTAATAGTTATAGTTACTGTAGCAAAGTAACTCTAACATCCCTCCTTATTACATTATTTGGGTAATGTATATAAATATCCTAATACAGTGAAAACATGTTGATATGCGGGCTCTTGCTCTGGCTGCTCTAAGCAAAAAATGGATCATTCCTCACTTTGTTTTCACATCATAAAATGTCCTTATTGTAATATTGTCATCCAACCGGATTGCATGGGTAACCATCAAACAATGGACCTTGTGATAGGCTTGGAGGTCATAAATTACTAGGTTCACCTTCAAACAATGGAGTTGTGGCTCAATGAATTTTTCAAATAGTGGATTTTCTAAGTGAGTTTTGAATATGCTTCAACAAATTTATAGATTAAGGTTTCACAAAAACTTTAGCTAAACACCTTTAATCAACAAGAAAAAATTTGGGGTTCATTCCACTAGGTATGCTAAAAAAAATTTAAAAAAACTATTGGGGACTAGTTTTGGTTTCATGCTTTGGGCATAATGATGATCCACTATGGTTTTTGGGTGTATTTGGTGCTCATGTCTTACGTGGATAATATAATCAGTAAGTTTAAATATCATGGGATATGCCTCTAGGGACAACCTTTGGGGTTTTTATTAATCTTGGCTCCTTGTTTAGATGTGATCTTGACACACACTTCCTTAGCTAGCCTAGTCTACTAGGTTTTACCTAGGAAAAAGGATGAGAGTAAGGCAATAAAACTAACCTAAAATATAGGTGGTGATGCACTATGAATTATAAGGATCCTTGGTGTAGTTATGGGATTAATGAACACATGCATAAATCATGCCAACAAGGATGAACATAATTCTAAAATGGTATATTTCTTACTTATAAAACTTACACAAAGACTAGGACATGATACTAGTCATAGCTCATCATGTAAATTTACACAAATATAAATACTAGAACATAAAGCAAACTCTTTTTTATATATTTTTTAAGCATTCATATACATATACTAGAAAGGAAAAGGCTTGAAGAACTATACACAAGCCGACTCAAGGCTTAAGTCTAGATAAATACACAAAATAAATGAGAGAAATAAGTTATATTTTTATGCTAAATACTTAAAGAAATTAACCACAAGATCTAAAATAAAGTTACAATATGAAATGTACGATAATGATAATATTTTGAACATATAAAACTCATGAATTGTTTTTGCAACTACTCATAAAACTTCCATTAATGAAATCTCACAAAATTAGTATCTTCATACAAAATGGAGATCTCAAATGCTCCATGCTTCATACACTATCACTCTACATTGTGTGTATAAAATGATAAGACAATATGTGATATGATATAATTCACACTCACATATAGATATATATAGATATATATAATAGAGTGTGACTCTTCATATGGAGTACTCTTGGCCTTCCATATTCTCGTGACTCTTCACCTTCCTATTCTATGGACTCAAGTGCATATGGACTATTATGCACATACATAATTAAATACTTTGCACACTCTAACACTACTTGTGCATTTATTACATTACATAAATTAAATACTCACACTCTAATCTAAGATACGCTCCTAATCTAAAGATGTACTTAAGGTGGTACATTAGGATGTACCATATAATATAATATATTCCAACACCCCCTATATTACATTATTTACTTATTTAAGACTTTAGTCTTCAATATGGATCTTTTTCTTCAACTCACTTTGTATTGTATACCTCCTTGATAAGGTTCTTTCTCCTTTTTCTTATCTTCATCAATGATGTTGTTCTTTATGCTTTCATATGATAACACATTATCAAATTCTTGCAAAAACATTTTCTCTTTCCCTTTTTCCTTCATATCACAAGTCTTCTTCAATATAGAACCTTCCGAGTGTACACTTATAGCATCATAGTAAGACCCTAGATTAGATGAAATTTAAGCATCAATATTACATGAATAATGAAATATCTTCTCTACGAAGGAATCATCTATTTTTGTTTTTTATTTAAGTGATTCAATCAATTTCTTTTGCTTAATACTTTATTCTTTGTAATATTTGAGTGTAAGTAATGCCATATATAATATGCTACTAATTTATAATGGAATTAGAATATATTTATTTTCATTATCAATTGCTTCAATGATCCTAGCATGTAGATAATATTCTAGAGTTTTGAATTTTTCTTCTATGGCTTCACTATAGATCAATTTTGAAGTAATATCTAAGTTTCCTTTAGTCTTTGTAAGTAAATTCTTGATTCCAATATTTATGGCATTTGCCCTTTTCTTTCTAATAATGGTTTGCATATCATTATCCATTGAATTCTTTGAAGTAGACATACTTATTCCTCCTTAGGTTTTTATAATAAAATAAGAACACTTTTCAAATTTTCAACCTTTAAAATAATTATGGTTTAAATCTTATGTCTCCCTATTTTTTCAACTTCTAAATTTTTGTTTGAAGCGGAGCACAAAATAATAAAAACATAGGCATTACCTTCAACATTGATAATTAGGAAATATATAGTGCAAACATAGGCTATAGATAGCCTTAGGATATTAAACAAAATAATATTCCTAATTAACGCTAACAACTCTGTACTAACCTACTAATGTAATAAAAATGATTACAATGACTAACCAACTAGGTAGGTTAACATAGTCAAGTTGACTACTATCACCTAGTTACCTAGTTACCACAAGATATTCCAAACAGTGAATATCTTCAAGGTAAAAAAGTAAATGTAATAATCTAAATCTACCATGCGGTAAGTAAAATATACCTAGGAGAATCTATTAATTACCAAATGAGGTAATAGTTATAGTTACTGTAGCAAAGTAACTCTAACATCCCTCCTTATTACATTATTTGGGTAATGTATATAAATATCTCAATACAATGAAAACATGTTGATATGCGGGCTCTTGCTCTGGCTGCTCTAAGAAAAAAATGGATCATTCCTCACTTTGTTTTCACATCATCAAATGTCCTTATTGTAATATTGTCATCCAACCGGATTGCATGGGTAACCATCAAACAATGGACCTTGTGATAGGCTTGGAGGTCATAAATTACTAGGTTCACCTTCAAACAATGGAGTTGTGGCTCAATGAATTTTTCAAATAGTGGATTTTCTAGGTGAGTTTTGAATATGCTTCAACGAATTGATAGATTAAGGTTTCACAAAAACTTTAGCTAAACACCTTTAATCAACAAGAAAAAATTTGGGGTTCATTCCACTAGGTATGCTAAAAAAACTTTAAAAAAACTATTGGGGACTAGTTTTGGTTTCATGCTTTGGGCATAATGATGATCCACTATGGTTTTTGGGTGTATTTGGTGCTCATGTCTTACGTGGATAATATAATGAGTAAGTTTAATATCATGGGATATGCCTCTAGGGACAACCTTTGGGGTTTTTATTAATCTTGGCTCCTTGTTTAGATGTGATCTTGACACACACTTCCTTAGCTAGCCTAGTCTACTAGGTTTTACCTAGGAAAAAGGATGAGAGTAAGGCAATAAAACTAACCTAAAATATAGGTGGTGATGCACTATGAATTATAAGGATCCTTGGTGTAGTTATGGGATTAATGAACACATGCATAAATCATGCCAACAAGGATGAACATAATTCTAAAATGGTATATTTCTTACTTATAAAACTTACACAAAGACTAGGACATGATACTAGTCATAGCTCATCATGTAAATTTACACAAATATAAATACTAGAACATAAAGCAAACTCTTTTTTATATATTTTTAAAGCATTCATATACATATACTAGAAAGGAAAAGTCTTGAAGAACTATACACAAGCTGACTCAAGGCTTAAGTCTAGATAAATGCACAAAATAAATGAGAGAAATAAGTTAGCTTTTTATGCTAAATACTTAAAGAAAATAACCACAAGATCTAAAATAAAGTTACAATATGAAATGTACGATAATGATAATATTTTGAACATATAAAACTCATGAATTATTTTTGCAACTACTCATAAAACTGCCATTAATGAAATCTTACACAAAATTAGTATCTTCATACAAAATGGAGATCTCAAATGCTCCATGCTTCATACACTATCACTCTACATTGTGTGTATAAAATGATAAGACAAGATGTGATATGATATAATTCACACTCACCTATAGATATATATAGATATATATAATAGAGTGTGACTCTTCATATGGAGTACTCTTGGCCTTCCATCTTCTCGTGACTCTTCACCTTCCTATTCTATGGACTCATGTGCATATGGACTATTATGCACATACATAATTAAATACTTTGCACACTCTAACACTACTTGTGCATTTATTACATTACATAAATTAAATACTCACACTCTAATCTAAGATACGCTCCTAATCTAAAGATGTACCTAAGGTGGTACATTAGCATGTACCATATAATATAATATATTCCAACACCCCCTATATTACATTATTTACTTATTGAAGACTTTAGTCTTCAATATGGATCTTTTTCTTCAACTCACTTTGTATTGTATACCTCCTTGATAAGGTTCTTTCTCCTTTTTCTTATCTTCATCAATGATGTTGGTATTTATGCTTTCAGATGATAACACATTATCAAATTCTTGCAAAAATATTTTCTCTTTCCCTTTGTCCTTCATATCACAAGTCTACTTCAATATAGAACCTTCCGAGTGTACACTTATAGCATCATAGTAAGACCCTAGATTAGATGAAATTTAAGCATCAATATTACATGAATAATGAAATATCTTCTCTACAAAGGAATCATCTATTTTTGTTTTTTATTTAAGTGATTCAATCAGTTTCTTTGCTTAATACTTTATTCTTTGTAATATTTGATTGTAAGTAATGCCATATATAATATGCTACTAATTTATAAAGGAATTAGAATATATTTATTTTCATTATCAATTGCTTCAATGATCCTAGCATGTAGATAATATTCTAGAGTTTTGAATTTTTCTTCTATGGCTTCACTATAGATCAATTTTGAAGTAATATCTAAGTTTCCTTTAGTCTTTGTAAGTAAATTCTTGATTCCAATATTTATGGCATTTGCCCTTTTCTTTCTAATAATAGTTTGCATATCATTATCCATTGAATTCTTTGAAGTAGACATACTTATTCCTCCTTAGGTTTTTATAATAAAATAAGAACACTTTTCAAATTTTAAACCTTTCAAATAATTATGTTTTAAATCTTATGTCTCCCTATGTTTTCAACTTCTAAATTTTTGTTTGAAGCGGAGCACAAAATAATAAAAACATAGGCATTACCTTCAACATTGATAATTAGGAAATATATAGTGCAAACATAGGCAATAGATAGCTTTAGGATATTAAACAAAATAATATTCCTAATTAACGCTAACAACTACGTGCTAACCTACTAATGTAATAAAAATGATTACAATGACTAACCAACTAGGTAGGTTAACGTAGTCAAGTTGACTACTATCACCTAGTTACCTAGTTACCACAAGATATTCCAAACAGTGAATATCTTCAAGGTAAAAAAGTAAATGTAATAATCTAAATCTACCATGCAGTAAGTAAAATATACCAAGGAGAATCTATTAATTACCAAATGAGGTAATAGTTATAGTTACTATAGCAAAGTAACTCTAACATCCCTCCTTATTACATTATTTGGGTAATGTATATAAATATCCCAATACAGTGAAAACATGTTGATATTCGGGCTCTTGCTCTGGCTGCTCTAAGCAAAAAATGGATCATTCCTCACTTTGTTTTCACATCATCAAATGTCCTTATTGTAATATTGTCATCCAACCGGATTGCATGGGTAACCATCAAACAATGGACCTTGTTATAGGCTTGGAGGTCATAAATTACTAGGTTCACCTTCAAACATTGGAGTTGTGGATCAATGAATTTTTCAAATAGTGGATTTTCTAGGTGAGTTTTGAATATGCTTCAACGAATTGATAGATTAAGGTTTCACAAAAAATTTAGCTAAACACCTTTAATCAACAAGAAAAAATTTGGGGTTCATTCCACTAGGTATGCTAAAAAAACTATTGGGGACTAGTTTTGGTTTCATGCTTTGGGCATAATGATGATCCACTATGGTTTTTGGGTGTATTTGGTGCTCATTTCTTACGTGGATAATATAATCAGTAAGTTTAAATATCATGGGATATGCCTCTAGGGACAACCTTTGGGGTTTTTATTAATCTTGGCTCCTTGTTTAGATGTGATCTTGACACACACTTCCTTAGCTAGCCTAGTCTACTAGGTTTTACCTAGGAAAAAGGATGAGAGTAAGGCAATAAAACTAACCTAAAATACAGGTGGTGATGCACTATGAATTATAAGGATCCTTGGTGTAGTTATGGGATTAATGAACACATGCATAAATCATGCCAACAAGGATGAACATAATTCTAAAATGGTATATTTCTTACTTATAGAACTTACACAAAGACTAGGACATGATACTAGTCATAGCTCATCATGTAAATTTACACAAATATAAATACTAGAACATAAAGCAAACTCTTTTTTATATATTTTTAAAGCATTCATATACATATACTAGAAAGGAAAAGGCTTGAAGAACTATACACAAGCCGACTCAAGGCTTAAGTCTAGATAAATACACAAAATAAATGAGAGAAATAAGTTAGCTTTTTATGCTAAATACTTAATGAAAATAACCACAAGATCTAAAATAAAGTTACAATATGAAATGTACGATAATGATAATATTTTGAACATATAAAACTCACGAATTGTTTTTGCAACTACTCATAAAACTGCCATTAATGAAATCTCACAAAATTAGTATCTTCATACAAAATGGAGATCTCCAATGCTCCATGCTTCATACACTATCACTCTACATTGTGTGTATAAAATGATAAGACAAGATGTGATATGATATAATTCACACTCACCTATAGATATATATAGATATATATAATAGAGTGTGACTCTTCATATGGAGTACTCTTGGCCTTCCATCTTCTCGTGACTCTTCACCTTCCTATTCTATGGACTCATGTGCATATGGACTATTATGCACATACATAATTAAATACTTTGCACACTCTAACACTACTTGTGCATTTATTACATTACATAAATTAAATACTCACACTCTAATCTAAGATACGCTCCTAATCTAAAGATGTACCTAAGGTGGTACATTAGCATGTACCATATAATATAATATATTCCAACACCCCCTATATTACATTATTTACTTATTTAAGACTTTAGTCTTCAATATGGATCTTTTTCTTCAACTCACTTTGTATTGTATACCTCCTTGATAAGGTTCTTTCTCCTTTTTCTTATCTTCATCAATGATGTTGGTCTTTATGCTTTCATATGATAACACATTATCAAATTCTTGCAAAAAAAATTTCTCTTTCCCTTTGTCCTTCATATCACAAGTCTTCTTCAATATAGAACCTTCCGAGTGTACACTTATAGCATCATAGTAAGACCCTAGATTAGATGAAATTTAAGCATCAATATTACATGAATAATGAAATATCTTCTCTACGAAGGAATCATCTATTTTTGTTTTTTATTTAAGTGATTCAATCAATTTCTTTTGCTTAATACTTTATTCTTTGTAATATTTGAGTGTAAGTAATGCCATATATAATATGCTACTAATTTATAATGGAATTAGAATATATTTATTTTCATTATCAATTGCTTCAATGATCCTAGCATGTAGATAATATTCTAGAGTTTTGAATTTTTCTTCTATGGCTTCACTATAGATCAATTTTGAAGTAATATCTAAGTTTCCTTTAGTCTTTGTAAGTAAATTCTTGATTCCAATATTTATGGCATTTGCCCTTTTATTTCTAATAATAGTTTGCATATCATTATCCATTGAATTCTTTGAAGTAGACATACTTATTCCTCCTTAGGTTTTTATAATAAAATAAGAACACTTTTCAAATTTTCAACCTTTCAAATAATTATGTTTTAAATCTTATGTCTCCCTATTTTTTCAACTTCTAATTTTTTGTTTGAAGCAGAGCACAAAATAATAAAAACATAGGCATTACCTTCAACATTGATAATTAGGAAATATATAGTGCAAACATAGGCTATAGATAGCCTTAGGATATTAAACAAAATAATATTCCTAATTAACGCTAACAACTACATGCTAACCTACTAATGTAATCAAAATGATTACAATGACTAACCAACTAGGTAGGTTAACGTAGTCAAGTTGACTACTATCACCTAGTTACCTAGTTACCACAAGATATTCCAAACAGTGAATATCTTCAAGGTAAAAAAGTAAATGTAATAATCTAAATCTACCATGTGGTAAGTAAAATATACCTAGGAGAATCTATTAATTACCAAATGAGGTAATAGTTATAGTTACTGTAGCAAAGTAACTCTAACATCCCTCCTTATTACATTATTTGGGTAATGTATATAAATATTCCAATACAGTGAAAAAATGTTGATATGCGAGCTCTTGCTCTGGCTGCTCTATGCAAAAAATGGATCATTCCTCACTTTGTTTTCACATCATCAAATGTCCTTATTGTAATATTGTCATCCAACCGAATTGCATGGGTAACCATCCATTGCAACTGCTAGGTGTACTAGAGTAGATCACTACATATGAGGTTCATTCTATAACAAAAAGTTTTGATAAGGTAGTTAAGGTGTCGGTCGCTACGAAAATGCACCCTTATAAGTTTCCCCACTTGTTGCAAAAACATGTTGTAATGGAATTTCTACAAGAAGTGTGATTAAAGTGTTGGTCGTTGTTGAAAATGCACCCTTATAAGTTCTCATCCCTTTTTAGCAAAAATATTCTATGAGGTAGGAAAGAAATGTTGATCCCCCCTTAAGTGCAAAAGATATGCAACTCATGAAGCTTTTAAGGATTTTACAAAGATTGCCTCCTAGGCAAATTTTAAAAAATACGCCAGAAAATCCCCCCCTTTTATTACAAGTACTTAAAAAAAAAAGAGTTTGCTATTTATGAAGACTAAAAAGAGGTACAATCACCCCTTTATTGCAAGTACTTCAAACAAAAATATTTGCTATTTATGAATCCTAAAAAGAGGATTGAAATGGTGCTTGCCTAGGGTGACAAATTTGTTTCCCTTACAAATTTGTATGGGCCATGAGCATCTTGTGTGCTCTTTCTGAATCAAAATTAGAATCAGAATCAGACACTTCACTAGCATTATGGTCTCTTTGTTGTCTATTTTACCTCTATGATGTGTCTTTGTCATTTTTTTTTCTTGTTTTTAAACCAACATCGATTGGTGTCATGGTTGTTCTTTTTACAATTTGTGCAAAACTTCTTTTCTGATTGAGGTTGTTTGCCCTTATATTTTGAATATGATCCTAAAGATGATCCTATAAAAGTTACCTTTCTTCTTTCCACCCTATTTTTTTGGGTAAAGTGTATTGTTTGACACTTCATCATTTTGGATCTACTTTTACTCCTAAATCATTCAGCTTTGACTTCAGTTCTACCACTTTGCAAAGGAATAGCTCTATTGTTTCTCCTGACTTCATATGGAGTGTATGAAGTTAAGTTTGAAGGTTTAGAATAGTTGATTGATTCTTACCTTCAAAAATAGTACTTAATGCATCCCATGCATCTTTACCAGTTTTGGCTTCACTTATGTGAGGCTGGATTTCATTAGTAGTAGCTAGGAGAATCAACATGAGAAGACGATTGTCCTTTTTATCCCATGCATTCTGATCTGATCCTGGTGTAGTGGGTCTTTTAATTAAATCCAAAATCAAGACTTGGAACTAGAAAGAGTTTGGGGATGTTCATAAAAAAATATGAAGTTATTGCTCAACATGAAAATTTGAATAAGAAAATCCGTTTAGATGGCCTCACAGAGAATAGAAGTGCATATGAAATTAAACTCACAACTCAGTTAGAGGAATGGGAAAAAAGAGAACTCTTATGGAATCCAAAATCTAGAATTTAATGGCTCAAAGAAGGAGATCGAAACACAAATTTCTTCCAAAAATATCTTCTAGCCTGAAGATCTCACAACTTTATTTCTTCCCTAAAATTAGATTCTAGAGATGTTGTCTATACTTGGGATGGCATGAACTCTATTGTTGTCGATTACTTTTCCAATATTTTTGCTGCTATTCCTCTTGACTTAGCTTCTCAAAAAATATTATTCAAGCAATCCCTTATCTTATTACTTTTGAGGAGAACTCTATTTTGACTGCTCCTATTACTATCAATGAGCTTCAACATGTAGTTTTTAAAATACAAAAAGGGAAAACCCCAGGTCCTGCTGGTTTTCCCATTGAGTTCTACCAAGAGTTCTAGGATATCCTTCATGATAATTTATTAGAGGTGGTGGAAGAAGCCAGGAAAGCCAAAGAAATTTTTAAGGTTATCAATAAAAATTATATTACTCTTGTTCCAAAATCTCAAGAGGTTGATCATATCTCAACTTTTAGACATATTACTTTATGTAATGTTCTCAAAATAACTACTAAGATCATGGCAGAAAGGTTGAATCCTCTTTTGCATAAGAATATTTTCCCTGAATAAGGGGGTTATGTGGAAGGGCATCAAATAGTATATGAGATAGTTCTTGCTCAGGAAGCCATCCATTCCATGGATATGAAAAAATATCCTTCCATGTTCATTCAGCTAGACTTATCCAAAGCTTATGACAGAGGGGATTAACACTTCCTTATCAAAGTTTAAGTCAATTTGATTTTTCTAAGGATTGTATGGGTTGGATTATGGGATGTATCTCTTAAATTTCCTACTTAGTTCTTATAAATGGCAGGCCTTCTCAGTCATTCCCAACTTCCAAAGGTATTAGGCAAGGTGACCCGCTATCCCCTTATTTATTCTTACTGAATGCTTGGGTAGGACTATAACCAAAAAGAGGGAAAACAAAACCCTTGAGGGAGTTACCATTGCTTATGGAGCTAGAACTATCTCTCATATTCAATTTTTTGATGACTCTACTCTTTTAGGTAACTACTCTTTTAGGTAAAGCTACAGTTAAGGAAGTTTCTAATATTAAGCAAATCATTAGCTATTTTTCTAAGGCTACTAGGCAGTTGATCAATGAAGACAAATATAAAGTTATTTTCTTTCACTGCTCTTCTAGAAATGAATCCATGGTCTTGGATAAATTAAGATATAATAATACCTCCCTTTCGATCACTTATTTAGGTATTCCCATCAATATTCAAAGGCAAAAAAAATATTGGAATTGGTTGTTGGACAAATTCAAGAAGAAAATTGAAAAGTGGACCAACATGTGGCTTTATTCTAGGGGTAGAATCACCTTGGTAAAATTAGTCCTTCAAGCTATTCCTATTTATTTTTCTTTCGTGTTGAATATCCCAAAGGTTGTTCTTCGATAATTGGATCAAATTAGTCATCAATTCCTCTAGAGTAGTACTAAGGAGAAAAGAAAATGGGCCTTGGTAAAATGGGAAACTTTATATCTTCCTAAGAATGAAGGGGGGTTAGGTTTTTAGTTTTCTATTAATAACAACAAATATTTAGCTAATAAATTATATTTGAGGATGTTGCATAACCCCAATGCTCTTTGGGCCAATAATCTCCATGCTAAATATATTGAGAACAAAAGTCCTGAAGACCTTGTTCGCTATCAACTTCCTACCAAAGGTTCTCATATTAGCAGTTCTTAATACTGGTGAGGATTTGATAAAGAAATATTTATTTTGGATCATTCATAATGGTCAACAAGTAAATTTTTGGATAGATTCTTGGGATGGTCATAAGCCTTTGATAACTCAGTTTCCTGATTGGAGGCCTTGGATGAAGGAGCTTCACCGAGCTAATTGGATAAAGGTGGCTAATTACTATCGGTACCATACTAGTAATTCAAAGGTTGGTAGATATTGTATCCCTATTGAGGATTGACCTATTAAAATCCTAGAAATTCAAATACAAGATATCCAAGGCATACTTCATATGATATCTCTCTCTTGGTCCCATGAAAAACATTATTTTGGATGGAACAACACTACTAAGGGTGAGTATTCAGTTGCTCAAGGTTATTTGACCTTATGCCATAATAATACCAACCAATATTTTGACATATTTTATTAGTTGTGGGCTCAAAATATTTGGCCTAAGATGAGGTTCTTTACTTGGCTTTTATTGCATCGTAGGGTGCTTACTGGTGAGCAACTTATGAAGCGTGGTTTTCATGGCTCTTTTAGATATGAAATGTGTGGAGAGAATGTAGAAAATCTCAGCCATATTTTTATTGAGTGTAATTTAGCCTCTGAGATATGGAGGAGAATGGCCACTTTACTTGGCTTACAATGGTCCAATTTTTTTACTTTTGAATAGCTTTAGAGGGATTGGACTAAACAAGAGGGTGTTGATCACTTTATTAGGCAGTTCGTTTGGATGGGTTCTACCATTATTCTTTGGAATATCTGGAATGAAAGGAACAACCAATTTTTTAATCAAGATAGGAAGGATATTCACTATATTTGGAAAAATACCATAGCCAACTTGGTTGAATCAGTCCATAAACTCCTTAATCACCCCCAAAACTCCCACCAAATATGGGATCAAGTGATGTAGATATTGAAGATTAAATATTCTAACGACAACCAACTTAAAGGGAATGTGAGTATTTGTAAGATAGATAGGACAAGAAATTAGTAACCTCCTCCTAAGTATTTTGGGAAATTCAATACTGATGAAGCCCCTAGAGGGAACCCTAGAAAAGCTAGTGCGGGAGGAATTGGTAGACTTTTAGATGGCTCCTTGGTTTTTATTTTTTTCTGATAATTTGGGCATTCTTTCCAATAACCTTGTTGAGGGGTATGGTATCCTCAGAGGCCTTCAAGAGGCTACTAAGGTTGGATGGTAAAAAGTATTAGTTGAGTCTAACTCTCAACTATTGATTAATATTTTGAATACTCCTAAGAATCATAAGGTTGGTTGGAGAATAAAAATAATTATTGAGAAGATTCAATTAATCTAGATGGGATTTTTGAAAGTTGATTACAATAATGTGGTCAGAGATTAAAACAAGACTTCTAATGCTTTATCTAATTGGGCTTTGGATAAAGGTGATCTTACTTGTTATGGCCACCCTCCTAGATGGTGGGCTTCACAAATAAGGGAAGCTCCTCTTTCTAACATTTCTTTGGATGGCTCTAGTTCTGAAGGTACCTAGTTTCTTCTTGCATTATTTTTGCTTCTCTTTGATTTGGTCAAGGTATTTTAGTTCCCGAGCTCAAACTATTCTTTCTTTTGTTTCCTCTATTGATTCTTGCCTTAAAAGTATTTTGGTCTAGAAAGGACATTTTTATGTTCATTTTTTTTCTTTTTATTTTTTTTTATTAGTTTTTTGAGGTGTGTGTGTTTTTTTGTTTTGTTTTGTTTTTTTGTTCTTTGTGTTATTTTTTGTTGTTCTTGTGTTTTTGTTGTTTTGTGTTTTTTTTTTTGTATTTTTTGTTATTGTTCTTATGTTTTTGTACGTTTGTCTTAATTCGTATTTTTGTGTGTGAGTATTTTCTATGTTTTTTGTTTTTGTTTATTGTCTGTTGCTGGTTGTTTTTTTATTTTTATTTTTTAGTTTTTTTGGTTTTGGTTGTTTTTATTTTTCATGTTTTTTTTGGTTGTCTTTGTAGTGTTATGTTGTTTTTGTCATGTCTGTGTTTTATTTTGTTGTTCTTATGTTTTTCTATGTGGTTAGTGTTGTGTTTTTTTTTATCTTATTGTGTGTGTGTTTGGTTGTGCTTTATATTTTTGACACACTCAAGGAGCATGTTTTTTATTTATTATATTATTATTATTTTTATTTATTTATTGTAATATTATTATGTGTTTGTTTGCTCCTTGAGTATGTCAAATTTGGTAGGTCAGGTTCGAGCCTTGGGCGATTTTTATGGAATGGATACCCCTACCTCCTTGGGTCTTACTCGAAAGTGGCATCTTTTCTAGGATGTTTTTCACAAAAAAAAAATGCTCAATAATTTTTTTACCAAACCATGCACTAGATGCCATGTAAATTCCAATGTTATGGTGGTTATAGACCTCTCAACACTTGCATTTGATTTTTTAACATCGTAGCTCTCTTTGGTGCTCAAACTTGCTTGCCCTTCATTAATGCTCAAGTGGTACTAAAACATTCCCACCTTAACAATCATTAATTGCCATGATGTCACTTGCTAATTGACCATTGTAACTTCCAAATCTTCACTCGATAACACACTACTCCTCTACACTTGGTATCAATCTTCAATTCCTTACTAAAAATGCTCCTACTCTTTTTTTTTTAGTAATACTCCTTATACACATCCACCATGGGGATTGAACCCAGGTTACATCACCGATAATGCAAGTGGCATCCTTACTGGTAGACCACACTCACATGAATAATGCTCCTACTCTTTAGTTTCTCTATACTCAATGTCTTATTTCCAATATAATAACAAATGAATGTAATGGCATTTGGATTGCTCTCAATGGTTCACAAATTTTGGTGTGCTCTACTTTTTTTAACATTGCTTACTCTTGGCTTTGGTGGCTCCTTGGTTTTTGGTGCTCAATGTCTCAAATTCTCTTGAGTAACACTTTCTTCTATAGTGCTTAATATTTCTTTCAGTGATGTTATGTATTCCTCTCTATCCAAAAATGGTAGCTCTTCCTTGTTGAATTCTCTTCTATAATGGCTCCTATTTGACTCTATGCTTGATGGCTTCTTATCTAGTAACTCCACCTAGATAACCAAGCTTCTTAACTTTTGATAAAACCTTTGCCTTTTGGATAGTATGTTACCTCCAAACTTTGCTATAAACGATAGTATAGATTTGATATTTTATCTTTGCTTTGTCTCTTTCCTTATATTATATCTAACTTCTCCCTTTTTACTACATGTTTTAATCCATTGTGAATGTTATCTTATTCAACTTTGAAGACATAAACTTGAGACCTTTTTTTTTTTTTTTTTTAGAAAATCGAATATGGTGCTTTCAAAAACTTAAAAATAATCCTTGGATAAAACACTTTTATAACCTCAAATTTCAAACTTTTTTGGCCTCCTTCGTAGCTAAATTTCTTGGTGATTTGATTCACCTTTTTTAAATCTCGAATTTGTAAATTTTGTAGCTTCAATTCCTTTTTTTCTTCTGCCCTAAAAACATTAATTTTATAGCTCTAATCGCTGCATTAATTTTCTACCTCTTAGCCTTTAACTTACTGCTAAAATACATGATTGTTGTAGCTTCTATTCTCCTCCAAATATATTCTCTCAACCTTTGAAACTTGTAGCTACTAATGCTGCTTTCCTGCAATCCAAGAACTCTTTTTTTAACTCCTCTACTTTGTTGTTTTCTTTTACCGTCAAGCCTTTCTTTAATTGGATGTTCAAGTGCACTTCAAAATCTATCCAATTCTTCTTCAATTTTCAGTTTTATGTCACCTTCAACTTGTTGTATTGTGACTCTTGAAATTCTACTACAAAAATCAGCAATTTTATCCTCCACAAATTAGCCTTCAAATCCTTAATGGTTGTCTTCAAATTTCTCAAATGGGTGGCCTCTTCTATCTCATTTCTCCTACTTAGCTCTTTCTAAATTCTATTTTCACATCTAACCTCTTTCACTGGCCTCTTCCTCAATAATATGAATGTTTTGTGGTCTTTAAAAAATCTTTCTTAAATTTGAAATCGTGAATAAATAAATAAAAATAATATATATATATCTTATGATAGTATGCTGAATCCTTCTTCCTTTTGGGCTTGTTGTTGGATGGTGATAATTGTCCTAAATTTCCTTTCTTATAAGCTTCTCTTGCTTGCAATATTCTACATCAATATTTCTTCAAATTGCCTCCAATGGCCACTTCTTAAACTTATTCAATAGAGATTCTCTAGCCTTCTTCTTTCTCCTTCCAAATTTGCTTGAAACCTCTTCTCTTGGGTTTCTAAAGTCTTCAACTCTTCAATTTGAACTTTTCTTAGTCCTTCTCTATATTATTTCTCAAATCTTCTATCTATTTTCTATAGTGGGGACCTCTTCTCTGAGGTCTCCTCCTTCTCAATCTTCCTTCTAAACTTTGCAATGGGAACCTCTTCTCTCGGGTGTCCTCAATATTCAATAGAGCTTATTTGGATTCTTTCTCCTTATTTTAATATTTAATATTTAATATTCTATGGGGACCTCCTTCTTGGATCTCCTTGGTGGAGAACAGATCTTGCTTAGTACAGAAAAACCAGAAAACAAGAGCCCAAGATTTTGTATTCAATACTTTGGAAGAAATTTACAAGAATATACAGCCAAACTGCCGTTTGCCAACCCCCTCTCATTACAATCCATGGGTTTTTATTGAGGTCCCGATCCTCTGTGCTTTCCCACTTCCCACGATCTACAATTGCCACTTGGAACAATTCTGGAAAGTTGCATTGATGAGACTCTTGGTGAGGTGCGCGACTGGCTGCCATATCCAACGAAATCTACTTCTCGATCTGTTGCTTGTTGTTAGTTGCTTTAAATGCGTCTTCCAGATATCCTGCGCGAGTGGCCAACATGCCCGTTGAAATCCTCCTTTGGAACTGCTGCTTCACTGCCTCTAACTTGCCGCGCACGAAGGGACGTCTTTAAGAAAGTCTGGAAGTGCGTGTCTTTCTGTTTGGTCACGATATCGCGACATGTCGCGATATCGCGACCATTTTCCTTCTGCACCTTCTCTCTCCGTTTTGGCCGCGATATCGCGACATGTCGCGATATCGCGCCATTTTTTCTATCGGCCTCTGTTTTGCCGTTTCGATCGTGAAATCGTGACATGTCACGATTTCGTGACCTCTGGTCTCCGTGCCTTCGTTTCTCCTTCGACGGTCATGATTTCGTGACATGTCATGAAATCGTGACATGTCATGATTTCGCGACCTCTGGTCTCCGTGCCTTCGTTTCTCCTTCGGCGATCGCGATTTCGTGACATGTCACGAAATCGTGACATGTCACGATTTCGTGACCTCTGGTCTCTACGCCTCTGGTTTCCTGCCTTGGGTCGCAATTTCGTGACATGTCGTGAAATCGTGACATGTCACGAAATCGCGACATTTTGTCCGCTGCTCCCCTATCTTCAGTTTTGGTCGCGATATCGCGACACTTTTGTGTCGCGATATCGCGACACATATTTTTACTTGCAACACTTAGAAAAATAACATTGCAACACTTAGAAAAAAATTAACAACAAAAGTTTGGTTGATGCCCGATTGCTTTGCTGCCCTTGGATGCTCCTGCATCAGACACCCGGGTGGATTGAGAAGTGATCCTCACTTCTGATCTTTGGGAGGAAGACCCATGCGGTCAACCTCGGCTTTTGATAACCAAGTTGCATCTTCTATAGGTCTGCCTTTCCACTTGATCAAATACTCATAATATTGTTTGTTCCTTGTGCTTCTGCCTTCACGAGTATCTAATATTTCCTCTATCTCTTCTTTGGTTGGGCTAGACGCTGGAATGTTCCACAATTCAGTGCTTGGTGCCTCTGTACTATCTCCTTCATGGTATTCTACTAAATCAGATATGTTAAAAATAGGTGAAATGTCAAGCCCACTTGGCAATTCCACTTCATATGCATTGCCTGAATCCCATTTTTCCAAGTATTTTGCATGGCCCAAACTTCTTCATCTTCAACTTGTTGTAAGTTTTGGCTGGAAATATTTCTTTTCTGAGATGGACCATGACTTCATCTCCCACTTCGAACTCTTTGAACCGTCGCTTTTGGTCTGCTCTTGCTTTATACTGAGTATTCATTTTTGCAATTTGTTTCTTTACTTCTTCATGCAGGCTTCTCATCTGTTTTGCGAATTCCTCAGCCTCTGCACTGCACTTTTCTCCTTTATCTAATTTTCTCAGCTCAAAAACGTTTCTCGGACTGTTTCCATATATGATTTGGAATGGAGATTTGTTTGTGCTCTTATTGACATAATTGTTGTATGCAAATTCCGCTTGCGGCAAAACTAAATCCCATCCCTTGGGTTTATCTGCTATCAAGCATCTTAGCAAATTACCTAGACTTCTATTTACCACCTCTGTCTGTCCATCAGTTTGTGGGTGGTATGCAGAACTGAATTTCAGATTTGCCTTCAGCTTCTTCCACAATGTGCTCCAGAAATACCCAACAAACTTTGTATCTCTCTCGTAAACTATGCTTCTTGGTAGACCGTGAAGTCGTACCACTTCCTTGAAAAATAACCCCGCAATGTGAACCGCATCACTTGTCTTCTCGCAGGGAATAAAATGTGCCATTTTGGAGAATCGAGTCAACCACCACAAATACAGAGTCATTTCCCCTCTGTGTTCTCGGCAATCCAAGAATAAAATCCATGCTTATGTCCTCCCACGGCCTCTCAGGTACAGGTAACGGCTGGTATAATCCTGTGTTTTGCCTTACGCCTTTTGCCATCTGGCATATTCTACAACTTTGCACAAACTTTCTCACATCTTGCTGAAGTTGCGGCCAGTAGTAATTTTCATTCACTAGGGCAATGGTCTTATCCCGACCAAAATGCCCAGCCAGTCCTCCGCTGTGCTTTTCCTTGATTAAGTTCTCCCGCATGGAACTCCTTGGAATGCATAATTTACTTCCCTTGAACAGCATTCCATCTTGGATTAGGAAATCTAACCATTTTTTCCTATCCATAGTAATAGGTGCCAAGCAAGCCGTCCAAGCTACTGCAAAATCAGGATCTTCAGGATAAAGACCCTTTAGTTCTTCGAATCCTACTACTTCCACTGTCATTTTAATCAGCAGATTCTGCCTTCTACTTAAAGCATCTGCAACTCTATTTGATTTCCCGCTCCTGTGCTTTAACACAAATGTATAACTTTGGAGAAACTCTACCCACTTCATGTGCCACCGATTCAGCTTTTGTCCGGTCGTTGATGTACCGCAATGCCCGATGATCGGTAGAATAGAACAAACTCTTTTGGCAACAAGTAATGCCTCCACTTCTTCAGAGCCTGAACTATAGCATAAAATTCCTGGTCATAAACTGAATACTTTTTCCGAGCATCATTGAGCTTTTCATTGAAATAAGCTACAGGTCTGCCTTCTTGGCTCAATACAGCCCCTATTGCACTGCCACTGGCATCACAGTCGACCTGAAATACTTTGTTAAAGTCCTGGAAGTGCCAAAATAGGCTGTTCCGTGACCTTTTTCTTTAATGCATCAAAGCTTCTTTCAGCCCCTAAGGTCCACTTGAACTCTTTCTTATCCCCTCTCATTGTTTTCGTGAGGGGTGCACAAATGCTGCTGAAGTTTCTTATGAACTTTCTGTAAAAGTTGGCTAGACCATGAAATGATCTTACCTCTCGTTGTGCTTCTTAGGGTAGGCCATTCTATGATATCCCTCACCTTCTTTGGGTCCATTTTCAGACCTTCCGCTGAGATTACAAATCCTAGGTATACTAACTCTTTCTTGACAAAATTACACTTTTTTATATTTATTAATAACTGCTCCTCCCGCAGCCTTTTCAAAAACCCTCCCCGATGTGCATCGGGTGTTCCTCCAGGGTTCTCGCTGAATATTAATATATCATCTAAATAAACAATGACAAACTTTCCTAGAAACTCCTTCGAGACCTCATTCATCGCCCGCATGAAGGTACTTGGTGCATTGGACAGCCCAAATGGCATGACCAACCACTCATACAAGCCCTCTCTTGTCTTGAAGGTTGTCTTCCACTCATCTCCTTCCCCGACACGGATCCGGTGGTAACCACTCTTGAGGTCAATTTTGGTGAAGTACTTGGCTCCACTCAAACAGTCCATTATGTCATCCATCCTTGGCAAGTGGAAATCTATATTTTATTGTTATCTTGTTGATGGCTCGAGAGTCTCCGTGCACATTCTCCACTCTCCATCCTTCTTGGGTGCTAGTACCGTAGGTACCGCACACGGGCTAAGACTCTCCCTAATCAACCCTTTCTCCAAGGAACTCCCGGACTTGCCTCGTTTAGTTCTTCGCTTTCTATAGGTGTCATTCTATGTGCAGCTTTATTGGGCAAGCTTGACCCCCGGCACCAAATCAATATGGTGACTAATTTTTCTTACTGGGGGTAAACCCTCAGGCACATTATCAGATATGATATCTAGAAATTCCCTCAACAGACCTTGGACTTCTGCTAGGGCATCTTTGCATTCTGTATTCCTGACTCTAGGAATTAATGCATAACACATATGTTCATGCTTTAAATCATCTAAAAATTTTCTTCCATCAACCAAGCAAATTCTTGCACTGCCACATACCTTTTCTTCCACCTCCTTCAGGGGCTTTAGTTTATGACGCATTCCATTCTTGGTCATGAAATAGGTGTTGGCACGGCCATCATGAACTGCACTCCTGTCAAACTGCCATGGCCTTCCCAACAGTAAATGGCACGCATCCATGGGCAGAATGTCGCACAGAACCTCATCACGGTAATTCCCAATACTGAACTTTACCAGGCACTATTCATTGACCAAAACCTTATGGTCTTTCTACAACCACGCAATCCGATATGGATGCGGGTGTTTCTTTTTCTCCAGTTGTAGCTTTGTAACCATTCCCTCCGAAACCAGGTTATCTGTGCTACCGTTGTCAATGATAATGTTGCAAATCTTACCCACGCATTTACACCTTGTGCGGAATAAGCTTTTCCTCTGATCTGTAGCTCCCTCTTCATTCAACAGGACTCTCCTTGCAATCATTACTTCTCCTCTCTCAGCTTCTTCTGAATGCTCAGACCCAACATCTTCATCCACGACTGCTACTCTGCATTTCCTTCCGGCCTTCGATTATTTCTTTCTCGCTGTTGTGGGCATTCATATTGGTGATGTCCCTCTTCACCACACTCGGAAGCAAGTCCCTCGAAACCTTCCTCTTCCTTGTCCACGTCCAGCTCGGCCTCTTCCCCCTCGGTAACCATTATTCTGATTACGGGAGCGGTCTGTATTTTCTCTCCTTTGTTCTTGATTGCTGCTACTTTCTCCATTTTTTTGAGATTCTTCATTTCTTCTTCCACTGTTCCTTCCGCTGGTCCTTCCGCCACGACCTCTTCCTCTTTGCTTGTTTTCAAACCTCCTATTGAGCTTCTCTTCAACCTTTAAAGCAAATTGGTAAGCGTCCTCTATGGTGGTCATCCGGACTAGACTTAGTTCTTCCCGAATGCTTGCTCGTAACCCATTAATGTAATGGGCTACCTTCTCCTTGTTGGCCTCTGAGTGGCCTGTTCTAATCATTATTTTATGAAATTCTTCTATGTATTCTTTCACAGACTTGCTTGATTGCCTCAATCCTTGCATTTTCTTCAGCAGGTCTAACTCATAATCACCAGGGATGAACTGCCTCTTTAGCTTTTCTGCCATCCGTTCCCACTTAGTTATTCTTTCCTTCCCTCTTTTATTTCGCTCCAGCTGCACTCCCTTCCACCAAATGCTAGCATGACCCTTCAGTTTGGTCTTTGCGAATCTGACCCTATCAGGGTCCTCAACCTCTTCGTACTCAAAGTACTCTTCCAGATCGTTGATCCAGTCGATCAATTCCTCTGGCTCAAGGTTCTCGAAATATGTGGAAACCTCCATCTTCGGCCTCTTCCCAATCTGGGATATGGCTTTGTATAGTCTGGCCTGAGTCAGATCTACTGCTTCTTCTTCTTCCTCAGGTTGGTCTTCTTCTTCATCATCTTCCTCTTCACTACCTTCGTCTCTTCTTGGCTCCAATCTTCTACGCATTTCTTCTTGCAGAGCTTGCATTTGCCGCTGCAAAGCTCGAACATCTTCTGCTGCTGCCATGCCTCTCCCACCAACAGGATTTCTCCTTGGAGGCATTCTGCTCACCCGATTCCAAGCCCTTCCACAGATCCTGGTGTAACTACCTCTCCTCCGACGATCTGCTACACACTCAGGAACTACTGGCTCTGATACCACTTGGTGGAGAATAGATCTTGCTTAGTACAAAAAAACCAGAGAAACAAGAGCCCAAGATTTTGTATTCAATACTTTGGAAGAAATTTACAAGAATATACAGCCAAACTGCTGTTTGCCAACCCCCTCTCATTACAATCCATGGGTTTTTATTGAGGTCCCGATCCTCTATGCTTTCCCACTTCCCACGATCTACAATTGCCACTTGGAACAATTCTGGAAAGTTGCATTGATGAGACTCTTGGTGAGGTGCGCGACTGGCTGCCATATCCAATGGAATCTACTTCTCGATCTGCTGCTTGTTGTTAGTTGCTTTAAATGCGTCTTCCAGATATCCTACGCGAGTGGCCAACATGCCCGTTGAAATCCTCCTTTGGAACTGCTGCTTCACTGCCTCTAACTTGCCGCGCACGAAGGGACGTCTTTAAGAAAGCTGGAAGTGCGTGTCTTTCTGTTTGGTCGCGATATCGCGACATGTCGCGATATCACGACCATTTTCCTTCTGCACCTTCTCTCTCCGTTTTGGCCGCGATATCGCGACATGTCGCGATATCGCGCCATTTTTTCTATCGGCCTCTGTTTTGCCGTTTCGGTCGTGAAATCGCGACATGTCACGATTTCGCGACCTCTGGTCTCCGTGCCTTCGTTTCTCCTTCGGCGGTCGCGATTTCATGACCTCTGGTCTCCGTGCCTTCGTTTCTCCTTCGGCGGTCACGATTTCATGACATGTCATGAAATCGTGACATGTCACGATTTCGCGACCTCTGGTCTCCGTGCCTTCGTTTCTCCTTCGGCGGTCGCGATTTCGTGACATGTCACAATTTCGCGACCTCTGGTCTCTGCGCCTCCGGTTTCCTGCCTTGGGTCACGATTTCACATGTCATGAAATCATGACATGTCGCGAAATCGTGACATGTCACGAAATCGCGACATTTTGTCCGCTGCTCCCCTATCTTCAGTTTTGGTCGCGATATCGCGACACTTTTGTTCCGATATCGCGACACATATTTTTACTTGCAACACTTAGAAAAATAACATTGCAACACTTAGAAAAAAATTAACAACAAAAGTTTGGTTGATGCCCGATTGTTTTGCTGCCCTCGGATGCTCCTGCATCACTCCTCAATATTCAATATTCAAAGGGGTCTCTTTCTTAGACCTCCTTAATCTTCAATGTCTACCCTTGTGTTGTAAACCAATACTAATCCTTGCATGAGGAAAGCACATAGACTTTCAGACAATTGAAGATGAAATTATTCTTATCTATTTTAGGAAGCTTCTCAACTTCTAAGAACTAATTTTCTACAACAAAACTTAGATATCAACAAGCAAATGCATCTAAAAACCTAGATCTTAAAAAATCAATAAACTTCACTAGTTATTCTTCAATCTAGTGGATAACAATCTATGTTGAGTCCTAGTCTTCACAATTTTTTATTTTTTCTTGCAACCCTATGGAAAGACTCTAGCCAATAAGCAACTTTAAAAATTATAAAAATGAGATCTCCCTATCTAATCTCAATATCTCTTAAGTCTTTGATACCACTATTAGCTTTTAATGCTAAATACTTAAATCAAAATAACCTCAATATCTAAAATAAAGTTGCAATATGAAATATAAGATAATGGTAATTTTTTGAACATATAAAACTCATGAAAAACCTCTACAACTACTCATAAAACTGCCATTAATGAAATCTCATAAAAATAGTATCTTCATACAAAATGGAGATCTTAAATATTGCATGCTTCATACACTATCCCTCTACATTGTGTGTATGAAATGATAAGACAAGATGTGATATGATATAATTCGCATTCACCTATAGATATATAGATATATATAATAGAGTGTGACTCTTCATATGGAGTACTCTTGGTCTTCCATCTTCTTGTGACTCTTCACCTTCCTATTCTATGGACTCATGTGCATATGGACTACTATGCACATTTACATAATTAAATACTTGGCTTTGGTGGCTCCTTGGTTTTTGGTGCTCAATGTCTCAAATTCTCTTGAGTAACACTTTCTTCTATAGTGCTTAATATTTCTTTTAATGATGTTATGTATTCCTCTCTATCCAAAAATGGTGGCTCTTCCTTGTTGAATTATCTTCTATAATGGATCCTCTTTGACTCTATGCTCCATGGCTTCTTCTATAGTAATTCTTCCTAGATAACAAAGCTTCTTAACTTTTTATAAAACCTTTACCTTTTGGATAGTATGTTACCTCCAAAATTTGCAATAAAAGATAGTATAGATTTGATATTTTATCTTTGCTTTGTCTCTTTCCTTATATCATATCTAACTTCTCGCTTTTTACTACATGTTTTAATCCACTGTGAATTTTATCTTCTTCAAATTTGAATCTCATAAAAATAGTATGTTCATACAAAATGGAGATCTCAAATACTTCATGCTTCATACACTATCCCTCTACATTGTGTGTATGAAATGATAAGACAATATGTGATATGATATAATTCACATTCACCTATATATATATAGATATATATAATAGAGTGTGACTCTTCATATGGAGTACTCTTGGTCTTCCATCTTCTTGTGACTCTTCACCTCCCTATTCTATGGACTCATGTGCATATGGACTACTATGCACATTTACATCATTAAATACTTTGCACACTCTAATTTTACTTGTGCATTTATTACATTGCATAAAGTAAATACTCACACTCTAATATAAGAAACTCCTAATCTAAAGGGTAAATTAGCATGTACCAAATAATGTAATATATTCTAACAAAATACTCTAAGGTCAGATAAGAGGTATGAAAATATTGTTCCTCCTCCCCCTAAATACAAAACTAAATATTTATACAACCTATCTCAAAATTCAAAATTCAAACTTTCCTTCAACTATCCTAAGTAGGAAATCCTATGTGTAGGAAATCCTAAGTCTTCTTTGGTTGTTGATATCAAGGTATATTACATTCATTCTTGGTAGATCCTAAGTTGACCTAGGTTTTAATCATCATAAATTCTCTATAGGTGGAGTGGTACTCCTTAGAAGTATCATTAATGGGTCTCTTATTTATTTTAAAAACTTGATCTTAGGTGACATTGGCCCTTGCTTGTTTAAGAAGTCTCATTTCTAATATTGAGACTATGTGGGCCCCATTTTTACATTTTCTGGGCTTCTAAGTTGTTGCCTCACTTAGTTCTCTTGCTAGACCTAGTTGGTGTTTATCTTGATTTATCCTTGCTCAAGTTTTTAGTTTTCCCCCCTCCCATTTTCTCTTTGTCTTTTGGGGTCTAGTTACCAAACTCTGGTAATAAATTTTGGCTTGAGACCTCTTTTGGGGACTCAGTTGCTCTGGTGGTGCTTCCTTTACATTGGATTTACTTTGGAACTCCATTTTAGATAGAGATGTATTTTTGGGTTTTGTGTGTAGTGAAAAATTCATCTATAGTAGGATTTAGAGTGAATCCATAAAACACTCTTGGTGAACTTTGATCCTTAGCAAAGAAATCAAATAAAATATTATGATTTAGGCAAGAATCCTTGTTTGAGTATGAAAATATAGGTTTGGCAACAAGGATACCAAAATACTAGTTTACATATTTGGTGAACCCAACATGAAACAACTTTTAGACAAAACCAACCTTTTAGACATTAATCAAACTTACTAATTTACCATAATTCTAATCAAGACCACCTAAACTATTTGATTAAATTAAATCACATTTAATAAATATAACAAGAACATAACCAAAGGGTTAGTCCTACTAGGGTAAATTTAACAACCCCTTGAGTAAACTATCATGCAAGCCTTGGGGTTATCTCTCTTGGTGAGTCTAAAATGGTGGGATAATATGAGTCATAAGAAGGAATAATTCTCTCATAAAGGGTCTATAAGTGTTTTGAAAGATATTTTTCTTCTCTAAGAAACTCTATAAATAAAATCTTAATAAAATTCATTCTAATTTTCTAAACCATGATTAAACAATACCCTCCCTACATAACTAGGCACATAACTCATTATATGGCCCACAACACAAAATATTTATCTCTCCTTTAAAATTCAAAAAATTTTAAAAATGTTGTATACGAATAGGAGGAGGAGGAGCAACCTTCCTCCTTTAGAAATCTCTCCCCTATACATAATGAAAGGGGAGAAGCAATCTTTGCATCTATGGATCACTTTGTCACTTTTACCCAAAATAATAAAGAGACTTTATTAAAAATCATGAATGCATACAATTTAGAGAATTTAGATAAGTTATATCCTCTAGTTGAGGGGATATCCCTTTCAAATCATATTTAATAACGTAGGTCAACTCCTTCCACTTCTAATCCAATGGATATTTCTCATGTGTCCTTAGATTTAAGTCTTAAAGCATGAAGGTCTAAAACTCCTACTATCAATATAGAAGAAAGAACTCTTAACCCAACCACTTCTATGGGGAAAGAATCCCCATTACCATATTTAGAGAAATTATTAAAAATAACTCCTAAACACTCTACTCCTTCAACTATATTAGTAAACCAATCATAACCTCCCCCTACCAAACCATTATCCCAATTGATCCTTCATAAACAACCATCCATTTTAAACTTAAGAGGAGTATATTCCTATAATTATGTTCCTTCTATCTCTAACACTACTTCCTTTGACCTATTTAACCTTAGTATTTTTGTTGCAACACCTATGCTTCACCCTACAAATATCGCAAATAATATCCTCAATATTTTTTAAATCCCTTTACTTCTTAGTCAAATCCCTATCTTAACCCAAATCCTCAAATGCATCCTTTGATTAGCATCTCAAAATTTTCCCCCTATCATAGGATCCTCTAATTCTAACAAGTCAACCCTCTTTTAAAATCTAAACTCTTATGACCCAAGTAAAATAGTTGACTCAATAAATATCTTCACTCTAAGTATTTTTAAAGCAAATATATGTTGTTTATGATATGTGCAATCAACCATTGGACCCACTTGTGGCTATTTATCCTTTTTTCATATTATTTTTAAGTCCCTAAGTTTCCTAAGTATGATATTATAGGTGATCCTATGATTCATATAAAACTCTTTAGGATTGATTATGTACGTATAGCATACACAAACTGCTATTACTAAAAATATTCACACAAAGTCTTGTTGGGTCAATATTGGAGTGGTTTTACTAGCTTCCTTGTCATTCTCTCAAGAGTTTTAAATAATTAGGAAAGAAATTCATCCAACAATTTATTATTGATATAGAGGAAACAACTACCCTCACTGATTTATATCATTTAAAGCAAGGGAAAGATGAAATTTTATCAAGTTTCTTAAAAAAAGTGGTCATTGGTGGAAAAATTAGAATATAAACCCCCTAAAAAATATCTCCTCAACATATTTAAAAGGAATATTAATAAATATTTATCTTATCCGTTATAAATGTCCATAATACCTTGTTTTAAATATGCCATTCAACTGACTAAACAATTGGAATTTTCCCTAATTAGGATGGAAAAATTAAAGCTAAAATAGAGGATAAGTCATTTTCTAATCAAAAGGGGCATTATAAGAAACCATGTATTATAGAAGATAAATTCCCTGACTCTAGACAAAGCAACAATAGTGGAAGTACTATAGCAACTATTCAAAATCTCATACTAGGCCAAAGAGGTAATATACCAGATTAGACCAACCCTTCTCTACCATTATAGAACAAGTTATAGAGGGAAAAAGGTTGAACTCCCACCCATAAGGCCTAAAAATCCTAAAAGAGATAAACAACTAGGATTCAACGCTAAAGAACAATGCACTTTTGATTGCATCAATGGAAATTCCACTAACAAGTACAAAAATATTAGGGTCCTCATCTAAGACCTCATTGATGAGGGGCACATCACCTTCAGTAACTCTTAACCATCCACATATTCTAAACAAAACTTGGGTATTTTTTCAAATCCTCTACCTAATCATGATCAAAGGATGACTAATAATATTCAATAAAGAAAGATTCCATTGCCTAACCAAAATATGGTCAATATTATTCATGCGGTAACAAGGTAAAAACAAATGCCCAGTCATCAAATTCACCTACCAATACTCCTTAGAGACCACCTATAATCCTAAAGGTTCAAGATAAAGGAAAATTAGTCTTTAACCTTCTGTTAGGGTAGGTTTTTTACCTTAGCTCATGTTCACCTAGGTAATTTATTTCTTTTTTATTTAGTTATTCCATGTATTTTTCCCACCCACTTATGTGTGGATATTTCATTTATCTTATTTAGATATTATTAGATGTTACATATTTATTTCTTAGATATTATGGGGATATTTTTAGGTTTGACTATTCCTAGGAGTTATGGGGGTATTTTTAGGTATATTTGGAGGGTTGAGATTCTTTCTCCCCATAGCAGTTCAGATCTATGGACCATATCACTTATTCCTTTTCTACCATGGATATTTATCCTTAGATTTATCCTATGGCTATGGTTGATTTTCCTTGCCTATATAATAAAGGTACCTTCATTGTACTTGGTGTTAATTTTTTAAAAATAATATATGATATTGTTGCTCTTTGTTTTGCATATCTATTTGTAAGCTTATGCTATCAATTTGCTTTCAGATTCTTATTTTGGTTGAATGTGGTGTTCTATTAACACCTGAGATCCTTGCAGCTTGGAATGATCTGATTGTCATTCTTTAATGGCATCAAAGAAATATGTGTTGCAATCATCCATTTGTGAGTGTTGTGCAGTTCTTTCTCTTGCAGGTTCAAAGATTGGTGTGGAAGCTTTGATTTTTGTGATCATGTCCTTGGTGGAGGTTTTTGCTAGATTATGTCTCTCCTTCCATTGTTAGATCATCATCAGCCTCCTGAACTCTCTTTTGCCAATACTACAACAATCTCATTCCCTTGGATCTATCTTAAGCAATTTTTTTTTAGCATTTCCTTTTTTTGGTAGGGTCACCAATACAACCTATTTTTATATTTTGCATATATCTCTTTATGGAATATAATTTTTTTTATGAAATGTTTTGGAGTTCTATATATGTATTCATATGATATGTACCCAAAATTTCATCTCATTTGGATAAGTAATCTTCAAATTATCACAATTTTACAAAAACTTGTAATTTTTTAGTAATATGCACATATCTTCATCAAAGATTTATTTATTTTTAGATTCTTTTACAGAATCCGTAAAATCAACTAATAGACTTACACATAAAATTATAAATCATTTGGAGCCATATTCAGACTGTTACAATAATTTTACTAATTTTAGTAAACTCATTCTTTTGGGTAAAATATTTAGAGTTGCTTAGTGAAATGTTTTTCAAGACTATAAAATAATATTTCTAGTATGTCTCTAAAATTTAAAATAATTTGGATTTGTATTTAGACATTTATGATGATTTTATGATGCACTCTCAATATTGCATTATGAAAAGGTTTTTGCACTTGAACCTTGTATATGGACTATTGTTATAAAGTCCCATATTCTACATTCTTGTGAAGCCTAATAAAATAATATTTTGGGGGGTTGTCTCGATGCTGATTTATGCATCCTATCTGCACTCTTTTGCTCTTTGGTATTTTTTGTAGAATGGCTTCTTCATCTTCTTTTGCATTAGATCAATGTGTGATAGGGATTAGGTGTTTTTTATTTTTAATGTTAGTTGTTAGTTGTGATAAGGTGCACCCCAATTATGTAGAATCAGTTACAATATACACGAGGAATAAGAAGACAATCCAAACTTAGTTTTCCATTAACAATATAAGCCTATAAATAGGAATTACAAACACATATTTTGGATAAGGTTGCATTCAATGATTACAGTGCACCTTATCCCAACTAAAAACTAACATTAAAAATAAACAACACGTAATCCCTATCATTTAAACTTTCTAAGTATGCCTTACCCATGCCTAGAAATGCATGTCTGACCAGTAGAAGGCATATGAAAACAATGGGACTGTGTTCACTGGTCTGATGCAGTGTAGATGAACACTATTTATTCTGTGCAAAAAGGAGAACAAAAACCTTGTCTAATTAAAAAAAAATCATTTTATTTTTTATCAATGTAAACCATAGGTGGGCACCATTGCTTGGCCTACACATGTGAGCCATGTTTGCATTTGACTTTTGGGTTGAAGGGTCTCCTGTGTCAACATTTTTAGCCTATGCTAACATCTTGGGTATGCGCTCATTAATAGATAACACCAAGATTGACCTTAAAAATTTTATAATGTATTAAACATTACCATTAAATCCTTGTATATTTTATTAAAAGAGAGGCCCACGTGTTCCTTGAGGAAGTACGTTTGAATGGGTAAATATTTTGGATGTCTAAAGAAATATGTGGGGGGTTATATTCATATACTCGGGTGACTCTTTTCTTTACCCTTTTGAATAAAGAAAAAGTTACTTTATAGTTACAAGATAAGGGCACTTTTAATGATTTCAAGTTACAGGAAAGAGTTGTAGAGTTATGCAACATTCATTTAATTATGTTTGCTATTCTAAGGAATTCTTAAGGATTAATTAGATAATATTGAGAGTTATTAATTAATGTTGCTAAAAAAATATATTAATACATATTATGATTAAATTGAATTAGAATGTATTATGTGATTAATCTAATTAAGAATTTCCAAGAAATAATCTTTAATTCATTTACGATTGAAATAAAACAATTATTATATGTGGTTTATATTAAAGGGGGTAAAGTGTGGATTAATCTCATTTAATTTTAAGAATGAAATGAAATAATTATTATGAATCATGCTCATTCTATGAAAGAATAAAAAAATAGTTGGTCCTTCTAAAAGATATTTATGTTCACCTTTTTATTGGAATAAATGAGATTATTGAATTAAATTATTGGAATGCTTCTAAAGTTATGATAGCCTTAGATGATTAAAAAGATGTAACTTTCTTTTGTAAGATTATATTATGGTTTTTGAGAAATATTAGTGATGTTTTGTAGACTTTGCAAAAAGAACTAATTCATTATTAGAAAATGAATAGCTAGGTTTTGATTTACTGAATGGAATCATGAACCATTTGAGATTTGAAAATGTATATATAAATGTGGATTTAGTATTCTTTTTATGAAAAGAGAAATCTTTTTGTATTATGTAAATGAATGAGGGAATTGGGTGTGGGGCCTAGTAAATAGAAAGGAACTTATGGGGGTTCCACAATTACTCTTTTGTAAGAAATTACTCAAGGAGAGGACTCTTGAGTATTAGTGGATTGATGAATGAATGGGGTTTAATGAGAGGGAATTATGGGGTTCCCTCACTTTTGTAAAAAGGAATTTACAAATTCTTGTAATGAAGTTACATAAGAATTATGGAGATTCTTATGCAATAGATTGAAATTGTGGTAAAAGGAATAATGAATTCCTTTTTGTAGATTGGCTAATAGACTTGCAATGAAAATAAATATGGATATTTTAAGGCTGGATTTTTTCGAAAGAGTTTCCCAGGATACATGATGTGTCACTTGTGTATCTTTTGTAGAACTTGTTATGGAATTATATTAAGCATTTATAGATCTATTGCTATGAATTGTATATGAAGAAGAAATGGATTTGTTTATTTTATTATGCTTTTTATGGAAAGTAACATTGTAAAGAAATATATATGATTAGCTTTCCTTTATCTCTTGCAATAGAATATAGATTATGCAATTGTGGATTTTAAATTTAAAATGAATGAAATAAAAGGGATAAAGTTATTTCTTAGATTCGCCTTAGGGTTTGGGGATTATTCCTTAAGAGGATTTATCCATAGAATGCCAACCTAATTAGACCCCTAAGGTTAGGACCAGAACTAAGGGAGATGTGATGTGACAATCCCTTAGGGTTACAATGGGTACTTTAGTAATAGATCATTGAAGTGTGCTTTGAAATATGGTGAGCTTAGAATTCTATTGTAATTAAATTCTTTGTGATGGATTCTCCAATAGATAGTGAGATAACCATGTGGGAGATGTCATGCAAATAATAGTAATAGGAACCTGAACGATTGTGGAAGAATTTCCATGGGAGATATCATTTAGTGTGTTAGTAATTGGAAACCCTGATTAGTTGATGGGCAACTAAATGGGATACGCCACACAAGTGATAGTCACATCCATTAAGCTATCTAGAGGATAGTTTAATGGTGCACAATATTTTTATTCTAAAGGAAGTTTGTAAAACTATAAAAAGCTTATGTCCAAGTACTAGTATAGTAGTAAGGAATGATAGACACTAGTATGGGATTTGGTGTCCATTTTCTCAAACGAATGAGATAGGGTTAACCCACATGTTGTGGTCAAAATATCCTTCAAAAGAGAGAAAGGAAATGGGGTGACCACTCAAAGGTGTTATTTAAGCTATATGAGCAGTGTACAAGGTTAACCCAAAAATTATTACAGGAGTTTGGCAACTTATCCACTCAAGGGATGCTACAACATTTAGAACTCAAAATATGGTTAGAAGCTTCTATGGAATTTATTTGGATTATCTTGGTTAAACTTGAACCTTAGAAAAAAATTGGGTTATATTTTAGGGTTGTTACAGTTGGTATCAGAGCATGATCATTGGACTTTGAGCTTTCCTAGACTAAACTCTAAGATGTAGTTTTAGAATACTTCCTAGGAGTGAACCTAGCCATGACTAGATTTGATGCGCGACTCAGGAATAATGGAATATTTGGCGGTTTATAGGGAGTAAACCAGACCATTTATCAAATGACTGATCTTACTCTTTGTAAGACACCTTACATGAAGTAAGTGTGTTAGGTGATACTCTTGACTAACTGCTAGCCATAAATGTTAGTTTTTGAAGAATAAAACTAACTAGGTAGTTGGAGGTATATGGAATGGTACCTAACTTAAGTTGCTTGTCTGGTAAGGAATTATGGTACCAAGAACAAGACGAGGGAGACAAAAGTATTTTTGACCTTTGGAGATGGCATAGGATTCCAACAAATACCTTGATGAGGGCATGACCTATGAGATACCCATGCTCCAGCAACTGCACATAAAAATGATATAGTTAGAGTCCATAGTAAGATTACTACAGGATCAAATAGACCAACATTAGTTGATACTGGAAATAATTGTTGAGCAAGGATACTCTTAACATGGGGGTCATGAGAATGGTAAGGTAAGAAACCATTTTTCCAAGATAATATGCTATACTTATGGAGGTCGTCATTATGTTGGTTGATGTTCACATAGATCTAGATCTAGTAAATTATATAAAGAGCCAAACCATAGGATCTATGTGGTTATAGGTAGTCATAATCTACATGGACAGGCTACCCCACTTCTAAACGATATGATATCTACTAAGAATGTTAATATTATAATAGATAGCAAAGCAACATATAGCTTTATTTCATCTAGTATAGTCAGGGATATACCAAAAATATCAAGAATCTTGGTGGAAGGGTGTAAAGTAGATTATAGTTCTAGATAAACCTCAGCCATGGACAGATGTTATCTAGATGTGCAATTCACCTTATCCATTGGATCTATAGAATGTCATATATAGATAACTCCACTCCATGCCTTTGATGTTATATTAGGGATGGATTGTTTGAAATCCCATGAGGTTATAATCTATTTCCATGATATATGGATTGATTACACTGATAGTAATAAACAAAGAAGATGAATTATCAATGAACACGGATCTTTTTTATCTTAGTTGCTATCAAAAATGCAACTAAAGAAGACCATGAGAAAGGGTGGAATGATTTTTGTGGTTAATTTTAACAAAGTGGAGATAGATAAAAAGGAAGAGGTGTTTGGTAAACACCCAATATTGCATGTATATAGGGATTTTTTTCCTAAATATTTGCTTGGATTGCTTCTGAAAACGGAATTTGACTTCACCATAGAATTGATGCCCAAAACAAAGCCAATACATAAAACCCCATATAGGATGAATCCTATAGAGGAAGGAGTTGAAGGTACAACTCTAGGGGTTGATAGATAAAGGGTTGATAAAACCTAGTGTGTCACCATGGGGTGCACCTGTTCTCTTTGTAAATAAGAAGGATGGATCATTGAGATTATGTATTGACTATAGAATGTTGAACAAAGTGACCATCAAGAATAGATATCTCTTGACTAAAATAGAGGATTTATTTGAACAATTTAAAGGTAAAATATTATTCTCTAATATTGAATTGAAATCAAGATATCATCAGCTGAGAATTTATGAGGAAGATAATCAAAACATTACCTTCAAGACTCGATATGGGTACTATAAATTCACAAGTGCTACCATTCGGGTTGACTAATGCACTAGTAGCCTTCATGAACTTGATGAAAAATATGTTTAAAATATAGTTAAATCGATTTGTTTTGATATTTTTAGATGAAATTCTAATTTATTCCAAGAACAAGGAAGAGCCTGACAAGCACTTAAGGATAGTACATGAGTTGTTAAGGGAAAATTGACATTATGGTAACCTCTCAAAATGTGACTTTTATATCCCTGAGGTGTAGTATATTGAGTGTATTATATCTACAGATGAAATAGTAGTAAACCCAAAGAATATAGAGGCCATTTTGAGTTGGTCACAACCTACCAATGTATCTAAAATACGAAGTTTTATGGGCATCATAGGATACTAAAGACGCTTTGTGAAAAACTAATCTAATATTACCTACCTTTTAACCAATATTTAGAGGAATGGAAAATAATTTAAATGGATAGATAAGTGCAAGGTAGCTTTTAAGTTATTAAAATAGAAACTCACTACAACACCTATTCTAAAAATTCTAGATTCGTAGAGGAACTTCTTAGTATGTATAGATGCATCATTGGAATTTTTAGGAGGGATCCTATCCCAAGAGGAATAAATGGTAGCATATGAGTCAAGGAAACTCAAGAAACATGAAGTGAATTAATCTACTCATGACTTGGAACTTGCAGTAGTGGTGCATACCCTTAATATATGGTGACACTATTTGCTAGGAAAACCATTCATGCTTAGAATTGACCATCAGAGTTTGAAGTATATCTTCACTCAACCATGCCTAGTAGAATATGAATTTAGTATAGAGTATATCAAAGGTAATGAAAATAAGGTTGTGGATACCTTGAGTAGATGAAGGCATATAGCTGCTATAACCTCTAGTCATGTGGACTTGATGGAACAAATCAGAAAGATGCAAACCTAGGATCAGTTTTGTAAATATATTCAAGTAAGGTTGATAAAAATCCTAAATAAAATAGTGAGTATAACATCAAGTATGGACTCTTATGCTTTAAGGATAGAGTTGTCATACCAAAAATTAGTGATTTAAGAAAATTGATCATGTAGGAGGTGCATAGATCTCCTTACTCCACTCATCCTAGAGGGGTCAAAATGAGGGAAAACTTGAAAAGATCTTATTTTGGGAAAGGATGAATAACGACATAAATGAATTTATCACTAGATGTATAGAATGTTAGAAGGTAAAGGCTGAAAATCGACATCCAACAGACTTTTTATACCCACATGATATACCTATTTGAAAATGGCAGGTAATATCCATGGACTTTATTATAGGACTGCCTAAGAATAGATTCTAATATGATGTAATCCTTTTTGTAGTGGACAAATTGACCAAGGTTGCACACTTCATTCCAGGAATTATAGAAGATAATGCAATTATGATGGATAACATATTTTCCAAGGAAATATTTAGGTTACATGGATTTCTTGAAGTAATTATATCTGATAGAGATTCCAGATTCACATTTGCATTATGGTAAGCCCTACATCAGGCTATAGGCATGAAATTGAATATCAATTTTGCTTACCATCCGAAGACTGATGGTCAAACTAAGAGATTCAACCAAATTTTGGAGGATATGCATTGAATGTATTACATATATCAAAAATCTAAATGGGAAGATTTTTTGCACTTGGTTGAATTTGCATGCAACAATGGTCATCATGCTTCATTGGGAATGGCTCCATTTGAAGTGTTGTATGATAAAATATGTCAAACACCTCTCTCATGGGATAATCTATAAGATCGGACTGCCATCAGATAGAACATGGTTCAAGAAATGGAGGAATAACTAAAGATGATCAGACATAGGCTAAAGAAAGCCTTTGATCATCAAAAGAGTTATGTTGATATAAATCACACACCTAGAGAATTCTCTATGGAATAAAAAATATTTCTGAGAGCAAAACCCATGAAAAGTGTCATCAAATAAACCAAGTTAAATTCTAGATATGTTGGGACTTTTTGAGATCATTGAGAAGATAATTCTATTTGCCTATCGTCTCACCTTGCCATCCAATCTATCCAAGATCCATAATACTTTCCATGTATCCCTGATTAGGAAGTATGTAACTCATCTTGATCATGTATGGAATTTGTCTAACTTGTAGATAAATGGCCCTACAATAATTGAATTATAATCAATAAATATTATAGAGTTCCATTCCAAATAGATGTGGAACCAAATTCTAGATTAGTATAAAATCAAATGGGACTGGCATTCAAAAAAGAATGCTACTTGGGAGAAAGTAGCTGATATGCAAACACCTTTTCCATATTTACTCGAATGAATAAAATGTAATTTTATTCTTATTGCAGGATACTAGTGAAACATAGAGGATTGTGTTTAGTCCAAGGAGGGTAGTATGTCATGACCCTTCCTTGGCAAACTTTTTCATAAAAAGGATTTATGAATATTTAATGATAGATTATATGGTTTTATGATGTTTTGATGATAAATGGCATGTTACTAATAGACTTGTATTTTTTTGCAAGAATATAGACCCTTGGAAGTGGGCAAGAAATTGATGGCTTATATAATCAAAATATTTTGAGATATGATATATATTTGAAATTAGTTTATGCCTTAGCAATATTGTCATGTTATTCCTGCACTTACATGTTAGTTGTGTGTTAATTTGACATTACTAACATGTTTTATGAAGGACTATGGTAAGAAGGTTTATTATTGCTTTATTATTAAAAACAAAAGATTTAATAATATGAAGAAAGGAAAATTAATATGTTAAACTTTAAGATAAATGAAAAATGAAGGTATTTATGAAATAATCTTGCAATAGCTTCATTTTGAAAAATGAAATCCATTATGGTAGAAGATTATTGTGGGTAGTTGTTGAGTTCATTACCTTGAGTGAATTTCTTCGGATGTTTCTTTAAACCCTGTTGGAATAGAAATAAGGGGGTTGATTGTTACAAAACAAAGAATGTAGGATTTTTGGAGTATATCCATTACACACTAGAGGAGTGGAAGATTGCTTTTGAATCAAGTGGAGCTTGGCAACAAGGGCAAAACCATTGATGTGCATTGGACTTGTTTTCCAATTGAATAACTCCACAATAAGGTACTCTATGCACATCTCATCTCTGAATGAAGACTTTATTTCATGAAATTTCAATACAGTTTAAGGGTTTATAGTTTACCATTTGACTATTGTTTGAGATATATCCACCTGTTTGAGGGATATAGAATGCTATTGCTTTCAAAAACCATAGATGATATAAATGGACTAAAATATCTGGTTTTAAAAACAAATAACTCTTTAGGTTTGGGCATAGTAGAAATTTATCATTTTTTTATGTCGTTTAAACTAATTCTGCCTTACCCATACCTAGAAATGTGTGTATGTCCAGTAGAAAGCATTCGGTAGCAATAGGACTACATTCACTAGCCTAATGTTGTGTAAACAAACAATGTTTATTCTACACAAAAAGGAGAACAAAATCATTATGTTTAATTAATAAAAATCATTTTATTTTTTTATTAAAATAAACCCTAGGTGGGTGTCGTTGCTTGACCTACACGTGTGACCAATGTGTGTATTTGACTTTCGGGTTGAAGGGTCTCTTGTATCAAAATTTTCAACCTGAAAAAATGTCTTGGGCATGCGCTCGTTGATAGATAACACCCAACTCAACCTTAGAAGTTTTATAATGTATTAAACATTACCATTAAAGCCTTGCATAGTATATTAAAAGGGAGGCCCATGTGTTCCTTTGGGGAAGTACATTTGAATGGGTAAATATTTTGGATGTCTAAATAAATATGTAGAGGGGGTTTATTCGTATACTTGGGTGACTATTTTCTTTACCTTTTTGAATAAAGAAAAAAGTTATTTTATTGTTTTCATTTGGTTTATATTAGATTTGTTTATAAATTCAAATAAAATATATATGATTATAATTGGAATATTATATACCATTGTAAATCTCTTTCCAATATTTTCGGATTCGGAGTGACGACAAATTTCTCTGCGACTTCCGAATATTTTCGTCTAGGCAAGGTTTGCTGCGACGACAACGAAAATCCGAGGGCCAGTAGAGGCGTATCTCCCGCGTGATTCGGATGAGTGTCGAAGGGCACAACCATGATGACACGGGGCGAGGAGGCAGACGGGTCTAAGTCTGTGTGTGGCATAGAGGCGAGCGGTCCTCCTTTGGGCACGGGCCCTATTTTGTTGATCGAGGATTCGGGTGTTTTGTATGACATCACCAATAATCTCGGGAGCACCAATGGAACCAGGGTTTCAACCTCAAGCGGAGGCCATGGGGGAAAAATATCATTTGCACAGCTACTCCAGAACAAGCAAAAATTGAAACCTAACCCTGTCTTCGAGTTCGTCACTCAGGGTTGCGATGTCATATGCCCCAAAAGCCTCATGGAAGATTTTGAATCACGTGATTCTTACTCCCTGGTAGGGAAGTTCATAGGAGGTCGGCCAGATATGGATTCGATTCGTAGATGGGCAGCGACCAAATGGAAAATAAGGGGAAATATGGAACTGTCGGCCATGACCCGAGGATTTTTCATGATCCAACTCAATACAGCAGAGGACGCAGAACGCATTTTATCCGGGGGACCATGGTTTTTCGGTAGAAGAAGTCTATTTTTAAAAAAATGGCAGCCAAATTTTGACCCAAATTCCCAGAATATCAATTTCGCTCCGCTCTGGGTGAGGCTCCTGAATCTCCCAGCCCATTTCTTCTATGAAGATACTTTGCGAGGGTTAGCTAAAGCCATCGGGGATCTCGTGGCCATCGACCCAGCCACCCGAGCGAGAACGTGGTTAACTCAGGCATGAATCTGCGTCAATGTAAACTTGGAAAGTCATCTCCCGGAGCACCTGAACCTCATCTATGGAGACTTCAAATGGAGGCAACCATTGATCTACGAAAACAAACCGACATTCTACCCTGAATGCCAGACCCAAGGACATTTGCAACCCCAGTGTCCCAAGACCCGAACTAAGAGCGTGGACATCCAGGCCGAGGACCGCCCGAAGCAGATTTACAGATGAGACCCAGAAAAGCGTGTTTCGAGCATCGAACATCAAGCCACATCGTGGGTGAACTCTCCTCCTCCAAAGGCAAGTCATTCTATTACTGTTGCTAATAAATTTGATGCGCTTAAATATTTTGGCATTTCTAAAGATGTTGAGGAGGGTGAAATCCCTGTTGATTCAAACCTAGACCCTAATCCTGATCATGCCCAATGCCCTAGACCCAGGTCTTCCCAGACCCACAAGGCTGTCTCCCAGTCGATCCAACCACCCAGCTCCCCCCTCCCCCGCTCCCCCTGTAGCTCACCCCTGAAATTCCCTACCCAGGTGCCCACCCCTCAAGGTTCTCCTCCCCCAGAGTCCAGATCTCCAGCCTCGCCCACTTTTTATGATCCTGTGGACTCTGACAGCGAAGACCTGGATCAACCTTCCCCCGAGAAATGGAGTCCCAAAAAAACTCGCAGCTTCAGAAAATCTCAGATGGATGTTGGCGGGGAAAGGAAAAAAGGTAGACCATCAGAAGCAGATAGAAGAACCAGGGACACTGCAGAAGACATAGCTAATGGAACTCAAAAAACCCTTTTCCAGGAGACCAAAATGAGCACCAAGGAAGAAGCCCAGAGAACCAAACCCCCTACGCAGCAAGGAAAAGGGGGCAAAAAAATCCCCAAAAGTTCTAAATGAGAGTCCTCTCTTGGAATGCAAGAGGACTAAATGGGGCAGCCAAGCAGAGAGTGGTTGCAACCATGAGAAGAGAACATAACCCAACTATTTTTTTCATCCAAGAAACTAAACTCAATGATCAATGGTCACCCAGGGTGGCAAAAAATATCTGGAAAAACTGTGAGTGTATTCATTCCCCGACGTCCGGTACAGCTGGAGGCCTGTTATGCATGTGGAACCCCACTATAGTGCAAGGCAACTTCATTTCAGGGCAGGAAAGACTGAGTAATATTCTTTTTCAGGATCTCAGCTCCCAGGTTTCCTGGGTAATGACTAATGTCTACGCCCCAAATTCCCCTCAGGGCAGAGTGGCTCTATGGAACTTACTCATGCAGATGAGGCAAGCCTTTGATGGAATTCCTTGGGTTTTAGCAGGGGATTTCAACTCTCCCTTGTACGGTTCTGATAAAAGGGGAGGAACCATGGTTTCCCATAGGGACACAAATGATCTCAATCATTTCATAGATTCTAATGCCCTCATGGACGTTCAGCTTCAAGGCTCTCTTTTCACTTGGAGCAACAGGAGGAAAGGAAGTAGTCTTATTCAAGAGCACCTTGACCATGTGTTTTTATCCCAGGAAGCCCTCCCCATTTTTGGGGATGCTAACTTGATAGGTCTCCCCAAGATTGGGTCTGATCACAACCCTTTGTTGATGGAAACAGGCACCAAATCCCAGTTCAAAACCCCCTTCAGATTTGAGTCCATGTGGACCCAACATCCCGACCTCCATGATCAGATTGCACTTTGGTGGAAGAGGAAATTCCCAGGGTCAGCCACCAATCAGTTCATGCAGAAACTCAGATTTATCAAAAGTAATCTGAGGATCTGGAACAAGACAACTTTTGGGAATATTTTTGAAGCAAAGAATAAGGTCAAGTCTAGAATCATCCAGATTGAAGACAACTTCCAGAAAGGTTCAGGCAATGACCAACTCCGTCTTGAAGAACAACAACTGTTGGCTGACTATCACAACATCCTCAACAAGGAGGAAACTTTTTGGTGATAAAAATCCCACCAGTTGTGGCTCAAGGAGGGGGACTCCAATACGAAGTTCTTCCATATATCCACTTTAAGGCACATGGGTTCAAGCAGGATAAAAAATTTGGCCAGGCAAGATGGGTCTGTCACCTCAGACATCCTTCAGATCAGGGAAGAAGTAGTGTGTCACTTCAGAAACCTCCTTGCCTCCTCCCCGACCCAGTCCCAGAATGCCATGGAGGCCCTTCTGGACAACATTCCCTCCATCATCTCCCAGGAAACCAACCTTTTCCTCCTCAGCCCTCTGTCCCATAAAGAAATCCACCAAGCTCTCTTCTCCATGAACCCAGATAAAGCCCCTGGGCCAGACGACTTCCCGCCAAGATTTTTCCAAACCTACTGGGACGTTGTTGGCTCTGATCTATGCAATTCTATCAGGGAAATGCAGGCCACCAAAACCATCCCCAGAGATGTCAATTCCACTTTCTTGGCTTTGATCCCTAAAGGTGAGAATCCCCATTCCCTCTCAGACTACCATCCCATTAGCCTGTGTAATTTCACCTATAAAATCCTCTCTAAGGCCTTGGCTAACCGGCTGACTAGCATTCTCCCCTCTATCATCGACCCCTGCCAGGGCAGCACTATCAAAGGCCACAATATCCTTGATGGAGTAATTACCATCCACGAGCTGATTCACTCCACCCACATCTCTAAATCTGCTGCCCTCTTCCTCAAGCTAGACATGAACAAAGCCTTTGATAGAGTCAACAGGGAATTTCTTACCCAAATCCTTCTCAGGTTTGGCTTCCATGAATCTTGGGTAAATCTTATTTATAAGTGCATTTCATCCTCTTGGTTTTTGGTGATGGTGAATGGGTCTGCTGCTGGATACTTCCCCAGCCTCAGGGGTCTCAGGCAGGGTGATCCATTGTCCCCCATTCTTTTCATCATTCTGGTAGAGATTTTAGGCAGAGCTATCAAGAAGGCATGCTCTGACAACTTAATATCAGGCATCAAGGCTGCCACTGGTCTCATGCCTTCTACCCACCAAAAATATGTGGATGATACCCTGTTGGCCACCAAAGCAGCAGTTTTCGATGCCAAAGGTATCAAAACCATTCTCAACCTCTATGAAGAGGCAGCTGGGCAAAAAGTTAACTATGTAAAAAGCAAGTTGTTCTTCATCAATACCCCCCAAGAGACAATGCAAGATCGCTCGCATTCTGGGTTGTTCCATCACAGATTTCCCGACCACCTATTTGGGATTACCCATGTTTAAAGGAAGACCCCTCAAAGACATGTGGAGGAATGTCACCGACAGGATTCATAAAAAGCTTTCGGGGTGGAAAGGTGCTCTCCTTTCCAGTGCCGGAAAGCAACCCTGGTCAAGGTTGTGTTGTAGAGCATTCCCACATTTTTCCTGTCTGTCTTCAAAATCCCAGCGGTAGTGGGTGAAACCATTGAAAAAATTTAGAAGCAGTTTTTGTGGTCAGGGAGTGACAATCAGAAGAAGTTCCATTTGGTGGCCTGGGACAAGGTCTGCTCCCCCAAGGACCAGGGCGGCCTAGGAATGAGGTGCATCAATGTCTCCAATTTAGCCCTTCTGGCTAAGCAAGCTTGGAAGGTCATCACCAATGCTAATCTCGAATGGGTGGACATAGTCAAGAGAAAATATCTCCAACAACAATATTTCCTCCAGATGGACATTCCTCACAACTGTTCTCACTTTTGGAAGTCCATAACCCTCACCCAAAATCTCTTGCATCAGGGTTCCTGGTGGCAGCTGGGAGATGGCAAAGATATCAACTTCTGGGAAGATGCCTGGGCTAGAAAAGACCCCCTCATAAAATATCAGAGGTTGGCTGTAATTAAACACCTGACAGATAACAAGTATGGGACTCACGTAGCAGACTTCATCACCTCTAACCAGGGTGTCAAATTGTGGAAGAAAGTGCAGTTCAGACTCAGGAACGAATCTATCATCAACGCAGTGACAGAGATCCATGCGATCATGAGGGCAAATTTTGTCCCCCAATCCCAGATCAAAGATCAACACTGCTGGAAAGGCACGGTTGAGGGTAATTTTTCTGTCAAATCTGCAGCCCAGTTCATTGAGAGTAGTACCAGGGAAGTCAACCTTAACAACGGTCAGACTCTAGCAAGAATTTTATGGCTTAAAGCCCTAATCCCTAAGGTCGCTCACTTCTACTGGTTGGCTGCCCATAACAAGCTCCTTACTATGGACAATATGATGCGTAGGGGAGTCATTGTCCCTAACAGGTGTTACCTGTGTGAGCAAGCTTGGGAGTCTACCCAACACATTCTCATGGATTGTCCTTTCACAAGCAACGTGTTTTCCCTGGTGGTCAACAAATTGTAGGTTTGTTGGATTAGGCCACGAACGGTTAAGGATATGTTTGTCCAATGGCCTGATATCTTCAAGAACCCGAGACTAAACTTTCTATGGAAGTCTATGGTCCATCACACTACCTGGAAAATCTGGCTGGAATGCAACAGGAGGATTTTCAATGAAGACTGCAGGGATCACGAAGCAGTTGCGTCAAGAGCCCTGATTTTTGCAACAGAAAACAACAGCCTCATTCCTTGCCCAGAAATTCCCCAGGATGGAATAGAAGGCCACCTGTTCAGGGTCCTCAAGATCCCCCAAGACTGCTGCAAAGTCAAAGAGCCCCACAGTGATAGAAATGCAGCCAAATGGATCCCTCCCCCCAAGGATGGCTGAAGGCTAACTTTGACGGTGCCTCCAAAGGCAATCCGGGCAAGGCAGGAGCAGGAGGGGTGGTTAGGGATCACAATGGAACCATCATTCGAGATTTTTCGAAAACTTGGGTACCCAGACCAACAACTATGCCGAAGCTAGAGCTCTCTGGAGATGCATCACCATATGCAAATCCATGAATAACCCCATCATCTTCGAAGGTGATTCAGAAGTTATTGTGGGACTGGTTCAAAATAACTCCAAGGGTGGGAAAAACATCCTGAACATTGTCCAGGAATGTCAAAAAGACTTCATCGACAAGAAGCAGAACTGCATCAATCATGTATATAGAGAGGCTAACCAGGTAGTCGATGCTCTAGCCAATAAGGCCATCCTTCAAACTTCCTTAATGGTTTGGGAAAATAGTTTCCCATGCGAGATCACTAGAAAAGTCAAATATGATGCAGGGAATTATGTTAGATCGTAGCCCTGGCTATGTGAGCAATGATATTTCCTCAATACCAAGGAGGAGCAAACCCTGCCCTCAACACCATCTTAGCTCCACAAACAATGGTGGTTGTAGCCACCCCAACGGTGTCTCCTCAACACCAAAGGGCCTTAGTGCCAATAACGGTGGTCCTCACCACCACGTTAATGCTTTCCCACTCACGAGAGTGTTTGTCAACACTGGTGCAGACTCCGAGGCTTCCCATAATCGAAGGGTGTCCAGGTGTCTGTCGGTGTCAACTCAGAGTGGTAATCGCTCGTTCCAGGACCTCACCAGTGATGACGATGAGTCCTAGGAGGATATTCATCAGGAAGCTCAGGGGGAGCAACATTCAGAGCCTCGGGATGCCAGCCAGAAGGACCGAGTCAACGAATTCCCCGCCCAGGATATGCTGCGTACTATGGCCCTGACCCGCATCAACGAGGTGATTGGCCACTTCCAGACGACGGCCAATGTTCAGCGTGAAGGGAACAATCTCATGACCAGTGCCATAGAGGAGCTCAAAAGACTCCCTGCTATTCTAAAAACTCTCTTGCCTGGCGGGGATAGTACCAAAAATGAAGAGAGCGGTAAATCCCAGAAGACTGGGAACTAAGGTGTTTGGCTCATGATGTGCGCGGGCTTGGTGGTCCTAGTTTTTTGGATTTTTGTTTATGTGGATGATATTGTATGTGGTCGGAAAGACCCCTCTGTTGTTTTCTGTGTTAGTTTTTGGCACGGTTTTGTTTGTTGGCGTATCCATACCCCCTGGGTATTGGGCAGTGTCTTCCCGGTTAGGGATAATCCATATGTACAAAGGGGCGGGACCCTCCAACCCGTAAAGTAAATAAAGTTACTTTTACCTACCAAAAAAATGAAATATATATATGGGCACTTTTAATGATTTCAAGTTACAGGAAAGAGTTGTAGAGTTATGCAACATTCATTTAATTATGTTTGCTATTCTAAGGAATTCTTAAGGATTAATTAGAGAAGATTGAGAGTTATGAATTAATGTTGCTCAAACATTAGATTAATACATATTATGATTGAATTGAATTAGAATGTATTATGTGATTAATCTAATTAAGAATTCCCATGAAATAATCTTTAATTCATTTAAGATTGAAATGGATTAATTTATTATATGTGGTTTATATTAAAGGGGGTAAACTATGGATTAATCTCATTTTATTTAAGAATGAAATGAAATAATTATTATGAATCATGCTCATTCTATGAAAGAATAGAAAATAATAGTTGGTCCTTCTAAAAGATATTTATGTTCACCTTTTTGTTGGAATTAAAATGAGATTATTGAATTAAATTATTGGAATGCTTCTAAAGTTATGATAGCCTTAGATGATTAAAAATATGTAACTTTATTTTGTAAGATTATATTATGGTTTTTGAGAAAGATTAGTGATGTTTTGTAGACTTTGCAAAAAGAACTAATTCATTATTAGAAAATGAATAGCTAGATTTTATATATGTATATATATATGTGTGTGTGTGTGTGTGGATTTAGTATTCTTTTTATGAAAATAGAAGTTTTTTTTATGGATATTAATAGAAAGGAACTTATGGGGGTTCCACAATTACTCTTTTGTAAGAAATTACTCAAAGAGAGGACTCTTGAGTATTAGTGGATTGATGAATGAATGGGGTTTAATGAGAGGGAATTATGGGGTTCCCTCACTTTTGTAAAAAGGAATTTACAAATTCTTGTAATGAAGTTACATAAGAATTATGGAGATTCTTATGCAATAGATTGAAATTATGGTAAAAGGAATAATGAATTCCTTTTTGTAGATTGGCTAATAAAGATAGATATTTTAAGACTGGGTTTTTTTTGAAAGGGTATTCCAGGATATATAACCTTGTCACTTGTGTATCTTTTGTAGAACTTGTTATGGAATTATATTAAGCATTTATAGATCTATTGCTATGAATTGTATATGAAGAAGAAATATATTTGTTTATTCTATTATGTTTTTTATGGAAAGTAACATTGTAAAGAAATATAAATGATTAGCTTTCCTTTATCTCTTGCAATAGAATATAGATTATGCAATTGTGGCTTTTAAATTTAAAATGAATGAAATAAAAGGGATAAATTTATTTCTTAGATTCACCTTAGGGTTAGGGTATTCTTCCTTAAGAAGATTTATCTATATAATTCCAACCTGACCCCTAAGGTTAGGACCAAAACTAAGGAAGATGTGATGTGACAATCCCTTAGGGTTAAAATGGGCACTTTAGTAATAGATCACTAAAGTGTGCTCTGAAATATGGTAAGCTTAGAATTCCATTGTAACTAAATTCTTTGTGATGGATTCTCCAATAGATAGTGAGATACCCATGTGGGATATGTCATGCAAATGATAGTCATAGGAACCCGAATGACTATGGAAGAATTCCTATGGGGGATGTCATTTGGTGTGGTAGTCATTGGAAACCTCGATTGACTAATGGACAACTAGATGGGAGATGCCACATGGGTGATAGTCACCTCCATTAAGCTATCTAGATGATATTTTAATGGTGCAAAGTAGTTTTATACTAAATGAAGTGTGTGTAAAACTATAGGAAGCTTACGCCCAAGTACTAGTAAGGAATTATTGACACTAGTAAGGTATTTGTAATCCCTTTTATCAAACGAACGAGACAAGGTTAAACCACACATTGTGGTCAAAATAGACTTCAAGAAAAAGAAAGGAAATAGGGTGACCACTCAAAGGTGTCCTTTAAGTTGTATGGGTAGTGTACAAGGTAAACCCCATAATTGTTGTAGGATTTTGGTCACTCCTATCCACTCGAGGGATGTTGCAACATCTGGAACTTGAAATGTGGTTAGAAGCTTCTATGGAATTTATCTAGATTATCTTGGTTAAACTTGAACCTTAGAAAAAAATGGGTTAGATTTTAGGGTTGTTATAGTACTAATGATGTGTGGTGTAAGCAATGCAGGACAAGATCAATTCCATTCAAAAGAATGATATTTTGAAGCTTATGAAACTTCTCGATGGTAAGAAATGTGTGGGTTCCAAGTGGGTCTACAAAACCAAGTATAACAATGATTGTAGTATTGAAAGACATAAGGCTAGACTTGTTGCTAAAGGATTTACACAAAGGTATAGAATTTATTATGAAGAAACATTTACATCTATAGCAAGACAAGAAACAATAAAAAAAGTTATTTCTTTGATAGCCCAAAGGAAATAAAGTGTGCATCACTTGGATGTGAAAACTATCTTCTTGAATGGGTGCTTAGAAGAACAAGTGTATGTACAATAGAAGTAATATTTTTAGGTTAAATAACAAGAATACTACGTATACAAGTTGAATAAGGCCTTGTATACCTCAAGTAAGCACCAAGGGCTTGGTATACATAGATATATGGATACTTACATCAAAGTGGCTTATATTTGGAGTAAGAGTGAGCCTATCCTCTACTCCAAGACATAAGGTAATGATATTCTTCTTGTATTTTTGTATGCAGATGATTTGATTTATATAGGTAACAACTAAAAAATGAAAGATGAATTCAAAAATGCTATGATGAAAGAGCTTGAAATAAAAAAATTAGGGTTGATGCATTACTTCCTTAGAATGGAGGTTCATTAATGTGAATATGAAATTTTTATTTCCAAATAGAGTATGCTAAATATACGTTGAAGAAGTTTTGTATGGATAAATATAAACCAGTTCCCACTTTTATTGCTCATGGAGTAGTGTTGTACAAGGATTCTAGAGTTGAGAAGTTTGATAGGTTATATGAACATTATGGGAAGTTTGATGCTTCTCACTAACATTACTTATGTTGTTTATCTTATTTTAAGGTGTATGAATAAACCATCTCAAATTCATTTGAAGTCTACCAAGAGAATCTAAAGGTATGTGAAAGGTACTCTTGATTTTGGTATTCAATATTATGCAACTAAGAAGATAGAGCTTGTTGGTTTTAGTGATTCTAAATAGGTTAAAAACTTGGATGACTGAAAGTCTACTTTTGGAAATCATTTTTATTTTGGTTTTGGACTGATAACATGGAACTCAAATAAACAAGTATGAATTGCTCTTTTCTCTATAAAAGTTGAGTATATTGCAATCACTTCATCTAATGCATAAGTCTTGTGGCTTAGAAAGTTCTTAGAGAAGATTTGTGAGAAGTAATGTCATCCTATAATTATTTTTTTGATAATATGGGTACAATTCAATTGGCAAATAATGCCATCCATTATAATAGGTCTAAACACTTTGATCTTAAGTATAATTTTATCAAGGATATGGTATAAAAGAAAAGAATAGAGTTAAAGTACTATAACAATTAAGGGTAGCTTATTGATGTGTTTAAAAAATGAGTTGCCAAATCTCAATTCTTAAATCTTAGAGATAGTCTTGTGAGACCTTTTAACATGAAGGAGGAGAATGTATGTTGCAAAAAATCCATAGTTGTAAAAATGAGAGAAATGTGATATTGAGCTTGTAACTATAGCTATGCAATTTTCCAATTAAGCTTGTAACTACAATTGTTCAGATTTCCAGATGAGCTTGTAATTGTATCTGTGTAGATTACTAGAAAAGCTTGTACATATAGCTATGTAGATTCTTATCTAAGATTGTAATTGCAACTATATATATTCCTAGTTGAGCTTGTAACTGCAACTATGTAGATTTTTAGTTGAGCTTGTAACTATAGCTATAAATATTTCCAACCGAGCTTGTAACTCTAGCTATGTAGAATACCAGCTGAGCTTGTAACCACATCTATACATATTATAGATAAATTTATAATTATAGCTATGAATTTTCCTAGGTGTACTTGTAACTATAGGATAAAATCAGTTTGTTGGTGTGTTAAAAATATTAGAATGCTCTTGTATTCGATTTTTTTATATGAAAAATTTCTATGCAAATTCTACTTTAAAATTTCTATGTTTTTTTGAGTAAAAGGGCTATAGTTTTCACAACCTACAAATGATAAATATCACTATGAACAGTGTGAGAAGATTGAAGAGATTGATAAAGATGAAAGTGTTTGTGGAAATGAAAAAAGAGACAAAGACCCAAATAGCAAAAACAAAGAGAAAAAGAAACTCAAAGTGATATTGAAAAAACAAAAGCAAATATTATATGTGTTAACAATAAGTGGTGCTAAAACCATAAGTAAAAACAAAAAGCGATGATTAAATTGATATCTTGGAATATTAGGGGCATGTATAAGATTCCTAAAAAAAAGTATTAGGAAATTGTTATAGATATTATATTTATGTATATGGAAAGTAGGTAGCAAATATTTTAACCACTCACCATGTTGATTTTCATCCTAGCAAAATTTAAATTTTAAGAGGCAACTATATGAATGAGATTTTATGTCTTAAAAAATGATATCAAGAAGTTGATAGTTGAAACTTAGTAATTTAAGGAAGATGACAAATATCTTAATACAAAGGCAAATAAAGAATATCTTTGATTAAAAGGCAATTGGGATTTGGTTTAATTAACTTGATAACAATGTAATGTTTTGTTATTCTAATGGAATGATCCCCAATGGAAGCCACACATATATTATTTAAAAATATTGTGATGAGTTATGATCAATTAAAGATACTAATAACATTACACTTTTATCATAGGAATATCTAAAACCAAAAGTAAGAGACATTTATTTTGAAGCGTAGAAATATTGTATCTTTCATAAAAAAAAAATTGGCAAGAGTAAAAAAATTGAGCAAAAAGAATGCAATATAAATTAAAAAAATGTTATAGTTTTCAGTTAGCTTTAATAATAGAAAACTATTATTAAGTTCAATAAAATAAATTCAATTCATAATATATATATTTTTGAAAAATAATTTGAAAAAGCTTGTATTAAAACAAAGATCATTTACAAGTTGGGATGAGACTTCTCCCAACCTTAGCCAAAGAGAACACATGTTTACAACAATAAAAGAAGATTTGCATTGGAGCCAAATCTCTTAAACCATATTTCTACAATGGTTGTTCACCTTTTTACAACTATAAAAGAATATCTACATTGGAGCACAAATCTCCTAAACCATATTTTTGGAATGGTTGTACAAATTAGCTAAACACTAGATTTACTCACTAACCTACCTAATCATATCATACTCAATAGCCATATCATTGTGCCACTGAACCCCTACCTCCTTCTCAGTGCCCATCTTAGCCAGGAATTCTGCCACTTTATTTAGATCTCTACTCACATAAACTAGAATCACATCATATAATTCCCTTCATAATTCCTTAATTTGAGTGACAAGAATCCTCAACTTCTATGTCTTCAAAGTAAAGTTCCTCATGCAATCTAGAGATCTAACCATTATTTGAGAATCTGATTCTAGTATTATCCTCCTGTAACCTTGTTTTACTATCTAAATAGAAGCATATTTTATAGCTAAGGCTTCCTATTCATTGTTTGTAGCTCTTCCCAAGCCTTGTAGTTCCCAATAGAGCACTGTTCCAACATGATTTCGGTAAACCACTCCAATTCCAGCTCTACCCGGATTGCCTTTTGCAACTCCATCGGTATTAATTTTAATCCAACCTTTTAGGGATGGTTTCTAACTAGCTTTGTCCTACCCCTCTTGCACTTAAATTCCTTCTTTATTGACCCTATAACAACCCAAGTTTCCTCTTTAGCATAGACTACCATAGTTTCTATGACTTTGCTCCAAATGACCTACCAAACTCCATCTAAAGAAGAAAATGTTTCTCTAAAAAATTTGATATTTCTCTCCAACCACACTTGCCACAAAATGAAGTTTAATCCAAGATCCCAAACAATACAAAGAGCTTTAGATTTAAATCTACCCCTCTTCCATATTTCCCAAATATTAATCCGATTCAAATCACCATTAACTTGAATTTTATAATATAAAAACCATCTCTCCTAGATCTAACGCATGAATGGGCACTCAAACATCAAGTGATCAACTGTTTTCTCACTCTTGTAGCATAAAACACATTGATATGGGCCAATTATTACCCTACATATGAGATTATCAAAAGTAAGAATTCCATTATGCATAAGCTGCAAGGCAAAAAAGTTTACTTTCGGTCAACCCTTGGACTGCCAAATCTTTCTCCAATCCTCAATATGATATGTATGAGGAGGAGGCTCTAGAATGATCTTATCATATCCATGATTCATTGTGTAGACACCAAGGCTCCCATATCCCCAAGCTAATTCATCCTCCTCATCTCTACCTATGAGAAATATTTCTGCTAAGATTTTAGTCATGATGGATGTCAAATCCGGAGGGATTGAAATTGGCCATTCATCCAACTTCTTAAACTACTTAAAATTATAATTCCCTAGTTGACTAGTGTTGAAATAACTTTTAATTTGGACCCAACCCCTGGTTTCCATGGTTGTTTTTATTGGTTGTAGTTTAGGAAATTCAACAATGATAGGTGGGTATTGATCCCATGAATATGTCCAAAATCGTGTCTTCTCCCCTCTCCCCACTTTCCAAAATAATCCATATTTTACTACCTGAGATCCTAACTTGAGATCCTGCCACACTAAGGATCCATTACCATCCAAAGGGAAATGAACCACCTCATTTGGGTTTACTTGTCCCAAATATTTACTAGTTAAGATTCTACTGAATAAAGAAGTTGTTTGGGAAATCCACCTCCATGAAAGCTTTTCAGCCAAAGTTTTATTATTTAACTTTGATATTCTCAGTCCCAAACCTCCTTTTATCTTGGGTTGGCTTACTTTATCCCAACATACTAAGGCCCATTTCCTATATCCTTTTAATCCTCCCCATAATAATATTCTAGCCATTTTGTCCAACTCTATCCATATGGTAAGTGGGGCAACAAGAATAGAAAATTTATAAATTGGCATGGTCTGAATGACTAACTATAAAAAAGTTAATCTACCCCAATAGCTTAACCATTTGTGAGACCAATGATTAATTCTTTCCTTGATATAGTCCAAAATATTCCTCCAGACATCTATTTTTAATTTTTTTAAATGCAAAGGGACCCCCAAGTATACCACTGGGAGAGAAGTCCTTGTGAATCCCAAGATATTTAAAATTTTATCCTGAAGCCTTTGATCAAGATTGAAAAATACCACTTTGGATTTTTTATCATTGATGACTTGGTTTGTAGCCCTAAGGTATACATTAAGTGCATCTCTAATAATTTGTGCTTCCCTAAAGCTGGCTACTCCCACCAATCTTGTGTCATCCACAAACTGTAGGTGAATCAAAACTTTCTCATACACCTTGATACTTGTTAGCAAACCTTGTTGTCTTCTCCTCAAGATGAGTCTATTGAAGCCTTCAACCAATATGAGAAAAATATAGGAGGAACAAGGATCTCCTTGACAAATGCCTCAAGTAGCTCCAAACAGTTGTGAGGGAAGACCCTTGATTAACATTGAGTATGTCGGAGTAGAAACACAACTCATGACCCATTCTATCCAATCCTGAGAGAAACCAAAGGTTACCATCATCTTTGACAAGAAGCTCCACTCCACCCTATCATAAGCCTTTGACATATCTAATTTTATGAACATTCCTCTATTACCAGATGTTTGCATTGAATGGATTACCTCCTGAGCTAGAACCACACTATCCAATATCTGCCTACCCTCTACAAAACCCCCTTGCTCTAAGGAGATAATGCTATATAGAAGAGGTTTTAGCCGCTCAACCATTACCTTTGTGATTATTTTATATATGACATTGCATAAGGTAATAGGTTTATAATCTAAAATATGTACGCCCTCCTCCCCTTTTGGAATTAAAGCAATGATTGTATGATTTAATGCTTTAAGCATTCTCTTAATACCTTTGGACTCCTCTATAACAACCATTACATCCTCCTCCAAGTTGTCCCAGAAGGCCTAAAAAAACTCAATTGGAAAGCCATCTGGACCTGGTGTTTTTTTGGTGCTCATTCCAAAGACTACATTCTTAAGTTCCTCTATACCAATGGGTTTAGTAGGACCTGAATTTCTTCTTCAGAGATAACAGAGGGTATGACAACAAGAACTTATTTTTTGAGCCTCTTCATCTTGCACCATACTTTCCCTAAATAGTTTAGAAAAAAATCCATTGAATGGAAATGCATACCTATAATTGTATCAAAGGAGTGTCCGTTCTCATCTTGAAGAGCTTCCATGTTGTTCATCTGTATCCTAGCGCAGACAACCCGATGGAAAAATTTGGTATTTTTATCACCTTATAATAACCAAGTGGTTCTTGCTCTCTGTTTCCAGTAGGTCTCCTCTTGGTTGTCATTGTCCTCAACCACTTTACGCAATGCATCATCCTTTTCTTTGAGTTGCTTTATAATTTTTCCTTCCCTAAAGTGTTTTTGAACCTCATCCCATTTGTCCATCAATGGAGCTCTTTGGAACTGGAAGTCTGTCTTGTTATCTTGCCTCCATTGTTTCAATTGATCTTTAACGTAATGAAGTTGTTTGTGGAATCTAAACATTGTTGTCCCATATGTTGGGTTGTCTTCTTCCCACCATTGTGGAATTTTCTTTCAAAGTTCCTCTTTTTGTAACCAAAATTTTTCAAATTTAAATGATTTGTGATGTTGCACTGTCTTGATCCCCCCTTCCAAAAAAATGGGAAAGTGATTTGAAACTGGACCCTCCAAAATTTGAAATTTTATATTCCATTTTACAAATGCCTCCTCTAAAACCAAAAAATGGTCTAACTTCACCTTCCTGCTATGTGGCTCCATCCTTTTATTAGTCCAAGTATAATTGGTTCCAGGGTATTTAATATCCACCAAGTGTAATGCCTGGACTTGGGCAATCATAAGTCGATCCCCTGGGTCCAAAATTGGGGTTCCCCCTTCCTGATCTCTAGAGGATAATTTAGCATTAAAATACCCAACAATAATCTAGTCTAACTCTTCCCTTGAGACTCTCATGTTATGCACAACTTTCTATTGATGCATCTGACCATCTAGGTTTTGAGCCCCATAAAAATTTGTGATTAAAACATGTTCAACTGTGACATTGTGACAATGTTCCTAAAATGTGATGTGAGAACACCCCTCCAAGCTATATGTTCTATTGCAGTCCATTCAAGAGAGTTCCAAATAGTAAGTATCCCCTTTAAGGCCCCTTGGGCAGCCAATTCCATATGACTAGCACCCCTCCAAATTCTATTTACTATTTTACATATAAGATCCAACGATATTTTTGTCTCCTGGATAAGCAAAAAATTTGTTTTACATTTTTCTAAGAGTCTTCAAACAATAGATTGATGGGTTCTACTATTTAAACCCCTAACATTCCATGATTGTATAATCATTGGTTACCTTGAGAGAAGTAAAAATCTATTGGTCTCACTGATCCTTCAGTGATTAGTTTATCTCCTTGAACTGCTATTAATTCCTTATTTGATTTTCTACCCACTCCTTGAGAGCTGCTATTTTTTTATCTCTTTTCCACCCGAGTTATCCCTAGAGTTGGCCTTTTCTCTGTTATTTTTTGCTATGCCCATGATGACATCCTTAATTATCGGTTGCTCTTGGTTATGCACTATCAATGCCCCTGCACTCTCTGATTGTAGTAACTCGTTGTACTCAATTACCTGCTCTATGATGGGAGGATATGAAAGAGAGGCTTGAACATGGTTGTTATTATTTTTATTATTCCCATCCACTCCTTCCATGAATTATTCTTCTTCTTGGTCCATTAGTGTCTTAAAGATCTCATACCTATTGGAGGGCTTGAGTTGGGTTTGCTCTTTACCATCTTTTTTTCTTTTGCCTTCTCCTTCTTTTGGGTTGTTCAAAACCATCTCCCTATGCTTCTTTACTCGGAGAAATATTGATTGTTTCTTTATTTATTGTTGACTTACCCTCCTTAGGAAGATTTGACATTCTCATAGGAGCCTCCATTTTTATGCTCATATTATTAGGGTGAGATCAGGCTAAATGCCCATCTTTATGGTAAAATCTACATATGAAGGGCAATGCCTCATAATCCAGTTGTTGAATCCAAGATAGTCCTAAAATTTCAAGTTCCACCTCTGCCGAAAAATACTGGCTAAGATCCATTTCCACACATAATATTGCATAAACAGTTGTATTTCCTTCCATTGTGTCTTTGGAGACACCCAAATGTCTTCCAAGGGAATTGTCGATAATTTCCAATACCCGCTCACTACAAAACTCCATTTGAAGTGCATACAAATGGATCCAAACCGGGACAACAGTGGGTTCCATTCAAGGATCAAATCCCACTCTCTAGGATTGAACAAATAATCATGCCAGACCATGATTCCTCTTTTCTGATTTGAAAGCCCTATTTATATCGGCAAGTGAAGAAAAACTAACAATAAAATATCCATTGCTAATAAACCACAAAGAATACTCACCAAGAGGCTCCCAGTTTTGCCAGACCTATGAATGAAAAAAATTAACGGTAGGGTGAATACCCATGAATTTACAAATCAAATCATGATTGGCTCTATATAAAATTGTTTATTCAACCATCCTTTGCTCAATGAAAATATTTGGCCCTGATTTTTACTGTGGAAAGCATCCATTAACTCGTTGAGATGTTGATCTATTTCTAGCAGCCATAAAGAGCATTTTTAATGCAGTTTTTGTGCTTCTTCAGTCTTTGATGGAGATTTATCCTTTAACAAATCTGCAAAAGAACTATGTCTCTCTAAAAGAGGATCCGGAGGTGTCCCCATTGGGCCCTCCTAGGGCAGCAATCTTGTATTCAAATCCACAATAACCAAAAATCTCTTCGGCTACCCAACTGATGCCCTAGTTTTCTCTTCCAAAGCTCTCACCCGAGTCCCACATAACAAATAAAATTTTAAATTGGTTTCAATTCATCATATATCTTAAAATTTGTAGCTTATACTTAATATTTTCATATAGTTATTTATTATTTTGTTAGTGTGAGAAATTTATTATATATCTTAAAAGTTGTAGTTTATACTTAATATTTTCATATAGTTTTTTTTTTTTAGTTTGATTAGTGCGAGAAATACCTGTGATCGTGACCGATGCTCAGGTCTGGGTATCCTCGTCCCACCATAACCTCTTAAGAGGAGAGTCTTATCAATATGGAATTTTACACACAACCACACACACATCATGTCGTAGTTTGAACTTTGGACCTCCTAAAGAAGAGCCAATTGTTGCACTGCCACCCTAGAACTTTTTATATAATTATTTTTATATAAATTTAATATCCAAATGGATCTATTTTTTAAGATATAGATTAAATAATAATAATAAATCTACATATTTTATGGAAAAATTTAATATTTATTTTGGTATCCTAAAATGGATAGATGTTGTTGTTGTATATTTATAATATAAGGGGTAATTATAAAGTGTAAGCTCATTGGTTTCTATTCTTGTAGAGTTGCATCAAGGAGGGCTGGGATTCTGGAGAATTCACAATATGAACTTAGCTTTAATCAGAAAGCAAGGATGGAAAGTAGTTTTAAATGCCAAATCATTGTGGGTTAACATAATTAAGAGAAAACATCTTCAGCAGTGCTCCTTGTTTAAAGATAATGCTTTCCTAGATGGTTCTACCTTTTGGCACTCAATGGTTCATACTAGACATATAATTAAGAAAGGATTGAGATGGTGTTTTGGTAATGGCTCCTTCATCTGGTTTTGGGAAGACTCTTGGATTTCCCAGCAACCTCTCATCAAGAATTCGGATATCCAATTGCTTAAACCCATAATTGATTTCCTATTTGGAGGGTTAGTCTCCCATTTTATTTCCAAAGACTATCGCAATGATCCCTACTAGTCAACGTTACCTAATAACCTGGATCATCTTGATCAAAATGAGGCATCCAAAGTGCTATCTTCCATGCTCAAAAGGTATGTTCTTTCTAGAAACCTACCTCATGACCGCCCCTTCTGGCAGTTGACTGAGTCAAGTGAGTTTACTGTAAAATCTGCTTACTTTGCCCAGGTTGATCTATCCAATGGGCGGTTCCCTTCCAAAATAATCTAGCTTAATAAACTCACCCCCAAAATTGCTCATTTCCAATGGCTTGCCATCCAAAACAGGATCTTAACCAATGATAATCTCATATCACGAGGCCTTACCATACCTAATAGATGTATTCTTTGCAATTCAGATTGGGAGTCGGTCAATCATCTGTTTATCTCCTGCCCCTTTGACAGTCAAGTTTGTTCATCTCTATTTAAGAAATTTCACATTGCCTGGGTCTATCCCAATTCTATTGAAGATCTCTTCCTTCAATGGTCCAGTCTTTTTTTGTTTTCTTGGTTCATCCCGCTTGGTCATTCATTCTTTTCCATTGCCTTTGGCAATTATGGTAAGAAAGAAACAACATAATCTTTAACAATCTTTCCAAAAATCATCAAGCCATTATTGCCAGAGTTTTGTTGTGTACTATTGAGAATACCAATATTACCTCTTCCTCAGACCGTACCAAGTCTGACTTAGAGTCTAAAATTTCTTCAAAATTTAAAATCCTCATTGATCCACAATCTAGAGATAACCCTTTGAGCAAAGATAGTGTTGTTTGGAAACCACCGCCAATTGTGTGGTCTAAGATTAATTTTGATGGAGCCTCAAGAGGTAACCCTGGGAGTTCCAGCATAGGAGGTCTCATCAGAGATGAACACGACAAAATTCAACTTGCTTATGGTGAATTCATAGGAATCCAATCCAATAATGTGGCTAAAGCTTGGGCAATGCTACAAGGGATTAAGGTTGCTCGTGACCTTGGCATTCTGAATGTGGTGTTTGAAGGGGATTCCCTCAACACCATAAATCTCTTGAAGAATAACACCAACCCCTCATGGAGTATTACCAATATGATAGAAGAGGCAAGGTTGTATGTTCGTGAGTATACCAATGTTTTTATTCAGTATGTTTATCGTGAAGCCAACCAGCTGGCTGACATCATGGTCAACTTGGTCCAAAGCACTGAACCTTGGAAGATATGGGTGGAATATTTTCCCCAATATTTTATGGACAAATGTATCTCAAATGCTCCAATTTCCTTTGTGTAAAGTCATCGGTCTTGGTGTCAGTTACGGGTCTGGGTTTTCTATGCTGATCCTTGACCACATCTATGCTAATTCTTGTTGGGAATGTTATTCACAAATTGAAGTAGCAAAAGGTGGATATGCGATCTCCAACCATTACCAAGGTGATCAAGGACCTTTAGGATGATCTTGGCACCCAGAATACTAATGAGTAATGTGTAACTCATCCTCCCTGGTGTTGGTGGTTTGCTTCGGTCTTGGGTTGTTTTGAATTTTTTTGGGATGATCCCATTTTGTTTTAGGCTTGCTGGTTTTTTTTACGTCAGGCTGGTTCGTGTGTAGCCTCCCTTCTCTTCTGCCTCGGTGTAGGCTTCTGCTGTGAGTTTTCCTTCTTCTCTTTGTTCAAGGTTTGGGGACCTTTCAACACCATGTCTTATCAATAAAATAAAAGATGACCAAAATACCTTTTAGAAGGTTAGAACGATATAAGACAAAATCTAATCTTTTGGTTTATGAGTTATATTAAACAATCAAATCTCATGTTTGTTAGGTTAATCCAAGATCTAATCTCATGCTTGCTAGGTTGTGCCAATTATGTGATCAAATCTCATGCTTATTAGGTTGTGTCAATTATGTGATCAAATCTCATGCTTGTTAGGTTATGTCAAATATGACCTAAATTACTTTTAGAATGAGAAGATTTGACACACCAACATCAAGATCACATATTATTTTTATTGAGTGAAGACAAGATTAAATCCCATGTTTGTTGGGTTGTGTCAAATAAAAGATCAAATCTTATTCTTGTTATGTCAATTATAATAAAAAATACATTTCTAAGTTATGTTAATTATGATCAAAATGCCTTTTTATATATAACAACTCTTTAAACCTTAGATCATATCTTATGTTCATTGGATTCTAACAACTATAAAACAAAATACATTTTAAAATTATAAAGGCCAGATAAGCCAAGATTTATTATCATGCTTGCTAGTTGTGTTAAAAATATATAGATTAAAAAAATTATACAATTAAAAAGAGAAAGGCAGAAATATAAATTACATCAAGATCAAATCTCATGCTTGTTGGGTTGCTTCAAAAATACGAAAAATTATATAATTAAAAAATTATTTAAAATATATAAAAAATCTTATATAATTAAGGAGAAAAAAAACTTAAAAAATACTTATAGAATGACATTTTTTGTTTTTCTTTTCCATGTTGGATGTAATAGTAGTGTATTTTTAAATTCATTAAAGAGATTTAAGTTCAAATCATTACACAAGGAATCCAAATCCTTTTCAAAAATCTTATTGTATCTTGGTATGGCTTTGGGTTCTCATTTAGGAAACCCAGGTTCAAACCTTTGTATAAAATATTGAGACCCTGACAGGGATAGGCCTGTTGGTAGCAGCCAAATGCTTGTACCTGGGTCACTCGGATTCCATTCCCTGAATGATCAAAATCCCTTAATATCATCTTTATCCAATATACTAAAGTTTATAAAAATTTCAAAAAATATATATATATATTTAAATCAAAATTGTGAGAAAATGTTTAGAGGAACACTCTTACATATGCATGCTATATGGAATGGACAGTCAATAGCAACACAACGACTAAAGATACTTTCACTAATTGTTTGACTTTGATAGTTGTTAAGGTGACAAGTTACCAACATTATTTGATTCAGTTTTTAGCCTTCAATTAAAAGTGTGCTCATCCAATACCTATCCAAACTTCACATTTCCAGTGAAGGGTATGTTACCTGACAATAGTCATGCGAGGAAATGTTAATAGGAACACTCTTACATATGTGACAGTCAATAGCAACACAATGACCAAAGATACTTTCACTAATTCTTTGACTTTGATAGTTGTTAAGGTGACAAGTTACCAAATTACAATATAACGTTATTTGATTCAGATTTTAGCCTTCAATTAAAAGTGTGCTCACCAATACCTATCCAAACTTCAAATGTGAAGGATATGTTACCTGACAATAGTCATGAAATGTTTATAGGAACACTCTTACATATGCATGCTATATCGAATGAACAGTCAATAGCAACACAACCACTAAAGATACTTTCACTAATTCTTTGACTTTGATAGTTGTTAAGGTGAGAAGTTACCAAATTACAATATAGCATTATTTGATTCAGTTTTTAACCTTCAATTAAAAGTGTGCTCATCCAATACCTATCCAAACTTCACATTTCCAGTGAAGGGTATGTTACCTGACAATAGTCATATGATGTACCGAAAGAGAAGAATTGAATATGATACATAGCTGATTGATTGAGCATGGATCCTCATTCTTTGTATCAGCATCTTGTGGCCTTGATCTTGACTCCTTTTAGTTAACCTCATTCTTTTCATGCATTACAGGATTTTGGCCATGCAGCAAGGCCACACCAATAGAGAAAACCTGTAAAGCTGACAACTGTGATTGGAAAGTAAGAAAATAGAGACCCTCATGAACAACCAACATTGTTAATGCAAAGGCATCCTGTCTTCCTCCCTGCAATCATATTGAATATTTAGGACAAACTATTGCAGGATATGTGACTATAACGGATATTCTAACAAGAAAAAGATGTAGACTTTTACAAACTAATGGGGTAGTAAAATGACATTCTAATAAGTTTTCCTTTTATGAAAACATTTGGGGTGTCAAATGAATATACCTTAAATAGCACAAACAATGAATTGCTATTCTCCGACTCTGAAATACCCTCAGGCAAATCATTTCTGTTTTGTTTCTGGCTTTGAAACAGAGTGAAGCTGCAACTGCTATCCCATCCACCACAATCACACTTGAACTGCAACCACTGCAACCGCTATCCCATCCACCCAATTTCCACCTTTCAATTAAGGATGAAGGCCTTGTTGATTTGAGTGTTGGCAAACTATGTTTTTGTGCTGCCACTATAACTGTCACACTTGAATCAGATTGCTCTCCACACCTTGACCGATCCCCTCCCAAGGAGTGGCCATCATGACTACACCTACCAAGACTTGAAGCAGATCCCATCATTGGAACATCGGTACTGCTGCATTCTGCTCTAAAATAGTCTTCTTGAATAACCACTTTATTTTGTGGGCGTTGTGATCTTGAACATGAAGCAATCTTCTCAAGAAGCTTGAGATCCCATCCCCATGAATTCTTTGAAACGTTATCTTTACCAGGTTTGTCTTTTAGACTTGGGGAAAATGGGGTTCTGATCACTATAGCTGCTAATTCTAGATGAGGAGAGGAAAGATGAAAGGCCTCAAACATATCCAAACTGCTCCTGCTTTCCTGCATGTCTACATTTCCATTCTCGGATTCTGATCTGAAAGAGCTGGATTCAGTGCATCCATGGAAGCTTGACCTTGAAGAATGCCCCACCTTTCTTTCATGCATCATTGTCTTCTTGATGTTATAACTAGGGGAGGCCACGTATCCTGGCATAGGCTGCTGATTAGTAATAGTAGTGGAAATTGAAGTATTTGGTGTTGCTGGAGAAAAGAAGTCAGAAGAATTACCAGGTGAAGTGCTCATGTAATCCAAAAGATGAGGACAAGGAATGCATTTCTCTACTAGCCTTGGTTGCATTGGAGGGTGTTGCATTGGAGGGCTCCCAGGTCTTTCTTCAATGCTTGCAGTTGCACTACACAAAACAAACTCAGTCTCCAAAGTGTGTTCTAAACTACCCAAATCATTGAACTTTGGACACAATGAAGTGGAGACTTTCATCCTTCCAACAAGATCGGGTGCGTGGTTCTCCTTTCTTTCTGAAGGTATCCATCTTCTCCTGTGTTTTTTCTTCTTATCCTCTTCAGTTGAATGAAATGTATATATCCAGTCAAAATCTTCTCTCCCAGAATAATGCAGTTTCTCTATCTTGGCTGCCAATGCCTGTCCACACTCACTCAAAGCACACGTATAATTTGGAAGACCATTCTTGTATACACAATGAAGAAGACCCTGTGAGGTTTCAGAAGGGTTAGAGGTTGAAGTAGATGTACTTGAAGATGTTCTTGAAGAGTTGTGTTCTTGTTCAACAAGATTTTCATAGACCTTTTGTTGTTCTGGTTCAACAATTCTGACACTTCTTTGTGGGGAAAATGCTGGAGTGTCTAAATCTACAATTGATTGAATTTCAGATGGCATTAATACCTTAATCAATATTTTTAGTATGGGATCTTCTGGTTCAGGAAATACCAATGCACCAGACCACCTCTTAAAGATTTTCATATTTGCCCATAGCCTTTCACCACATATGTAACAGACTTTTCTATATATTAGCCTGCATCCTGGTATAGATGTTACCTCAATCTCTTTTCTTAGATTCTGGCCTTTGGAACTGAATTTCATTATATTCTTAATGAAATATTGATTTTTGACTTACCCTCCTTAGGAAGATTTGACATTCTCAGAGGAGCCTCAATTTTTATGTTCATATTATTTGGGCAAAATCGGGCTAAATGCCTATATTTGTGGTAAAATCTACATCTGAAGGTCAATGCCTCATAATCCAGTTGTTGAATCCAAGATAATCCTGTAAGTTCAAGTTCCACCTTTGTCGGCAAAGGCTGGCTAAGATTCATTTCCACACATAATCTTGCATAAACAGTTGTATTTCCTTCCATTGTGTCTTTGGAGACACCCAAATGTCTTCCAAGGGAATTGTCGATAATTTCCAGTACCCGCTCACTCCAAAACTCCATTGGAAGTGCATACAAATGGATCCAAACCGGGACAACAATGGGTTCCATTCAAGGATCAAATACCACTCTCCAGGATTGAACAAATAATCCTGCCAGACCATGATTCCTCTTTTCTCATTTGAAAGCCCTATTTCTATCGGCAAGTGAAAAAAAACTAATAATAAAATATCCATTGTTAATAAACCACAAAGAATACTCACCAAGAGGCTCCCAGTTTTGCCGGACCTAGGAATGCAAAAAATTCAGGGTAGGGTGAATACCCATGAATTTACAGATCAAATCATGATTGGCTCTATATAAAACTGTTTCTTCGACCATCCTTTGCTCAATGACAATCTTTGGCCTTGATTTTGACTGTGGCAAGCATCCATTAACTCATTGATATGTTAATGTATTTCTAGCAGCCGTAAAGAGCATTTTTAATGCAGTTTTTTGTGCTTCTTCAGTCTTGGATGGAGATTTATCCTTTAACAAATCTGCAAAATAACTGTCTCTCTAAAAGAGGATCTAGAGGTGTCCCCATTGGGCCCTCCTGGGGCAGCAATCTTGTCTTCATATCCACAGTAACCAGAAATTTCTTTGGCTACCCAACTGATGCCCTAGTTTTCTCTTCCAGAGCTCTCACCCGAGTCCCACATAACAAATAAAACTTTAAATCGGTTTCAATTCATCATATATCTTAAAATTTGTAGATTATACTTAATATTTTCATATAGTTATTTATTATTTTGTTAGTGTGAGAAATTTATCATATATCTTAAAAGTTGTAGTTTATACTTAATATTTTCATATATATATATATATATATATATATATATATATATATATATATATATATATATATTTTGAGTTTGATTAGTGCGAGAAATACCTGTGATCGTGACCGATGCTCAGGGTATCCTCATCCCACCATAACCTCTTAAGAGGAGAGTCTTATCAATAGGGAATTTAACACACAACCACACACACATGTCGTAGTTTGAACTTTGGACCTCCTAAAGAAGAACCAATCGTTGCACTGCCTCCCTGGAACTTTTTATATAATTATTTTTATCTAAATTTAATATTCAAATGGATCTATTTTTTAAGATATAGATTAAAAAATAATAATAATAAAAAATTAATAAATCTACATATTTTATGGAAAAATTTAATATTTATTTTGGTATCCTTCTAAAATGGATAGATGTTGTTGTTGTATATTTATAATATAAGGGTAATTATAAAGTGTTTTTTAGTACATCAAAAGTATAAGCTCATTGGTTTCTATGCTTGTAGAGTTGCATCAAGGAGGGCTGGGATTCTGGAGAATTCACAATATGAACTTAGTTTTAATCAGAAAGCAAGGATGGAAAGTAGTTTTAAATGCAAAATCATTGTGGGTTGACATAATTAAGAGAAGATATCTTCAACAGTGCTCCTTGCTTGAAGATAATGCTTTCCCAGATGGTTCTGCCTCCTAGCACTCAATGGTTCATACTAGACATATAATTAAGAAAGGATTGAGATGGTGTGTTGGTAATGGTTCCTTCATGTGGTTTTGGGAAGACTCTTGGATTTCTCAGCAACCTCTCATCAAGAATTCGGATCTCCAATTGCTTAAACCCATAATTGATTTCCTATTTGGAGGGTTAGTCTCCCATTTTATTTCCAGAGACTATTGCAATGATCCCTGGTCAACGTTATCTAACAACCTAGATCATCCTGATCAAAATGAGGCATTCAAAGTGCTATCTTCCATGCTCAAAAGGTATGTTCTTTCTAGAAACCTGCCTCTTGACCGCTCCTTTTGGAAGTTGACTGAGTCAAGTGAGTTTACTGTAAAATATGCTTACTTTGCCCAGGTTGATCTATCCAATGGGTGGTTCCCTTCCAATAGAATCTAGCTCAATAAACTCACCCCCAAAATTGCTCATTTCCTATGGCTTGCCATCCAAAACAAGGTCTTAACCAATGACAATATCATATCACGAGGCCTTACCATACCTAATAGATGTATTCTTTGCAAGTCAGATTGGGAGTCGGTCAATCATCTGTTTATCTCCTATCCCTTTTCCAGTCAGGTTTGTTCATCTCTGTTTAAGAAATTTCACATTGCCTGGGCCTATCCCAATTCTATTGAAGATCTCTTCCTTCAATGGTCCAGTCCATTCTTGTTTTCTCAGTTCATCCCGCTTGGTCATTCATTCTTCCCCATTACCTTTGGGAATTATGGTTAGAAAGAAACAACATAATCTTTAACAATATTTCCAGAAATTATCAAACCATTACTTCCTGAAGTCTGTTGTTTACTGTTGAGAATACCAATATAACCTCTTCCTCAGACCGTACCAAGTCTGACTTAGAGTCTAAAATTTCTTCAAAACTTAATATCCTCATTGATCCACAATCTAGAGATAACCCTTTGAGCAGAAGATAGTGTTGTTTGGAAACCACCGCCGATTGTGTGGTCTAATATTAATTTTGATGGAGCCTCAAAAGGTAACCTTGGGAGTGCCAGCATAGGAGGTCTCATCAAATATGAACACGACAAAATTCAACTTGCTTATGGTGAATTCATAGGAATCCAATCCAATAATGTGGCTGAATCTTGGGCAATGCTATAGGAGATTAAGGCTGCCCATGACCTCGACATTCTGAATATGGTGATTGAAAGGGATTCCCTCAATACCATAAATCTCTTGAATAATAACACCAAACCCTCATGGAATATTACCAATATTATAGAAGAGGCAAGGCTGTATGTTTGTGAGTTTGCCAATGTTTTTATTCAGCATGTTTATCGTGAAGCCAACCAGCTGGCTGACATCATGGTCAACTTGGGCCAAAGCACTGAACATTTGAAGATATGGGTGGAAGATTTTCCCCAATATTTGATGGAAAAATGTATCTCAAATGCTCCGATTTCCTTTGTGTAAATTCATCGGTCTTGGTGTCAGTTACGGGTTTGGGTTTTCTATGCTAATCCTTGACCACATCTATGCTGATTCTTGTTAGGAATGTTATTCACAAACTGAAGTAGCAGAAGGTGGATATGCGATCTCCAACCATTACCAAGGTGATCAAGGACCTTTAGGATGATCTTGGCGCCCAAAATACTGATGAGTAATGTGTAACTCATCCTCCCTGGTGTTGGTGGTTTGCTTCGGTCTTGGGTTGTTTTGAATTTGTTTGGGATGATCCTATTTTGTTTTAGGCTTGCTGGTTTTTTTTATGTCAGGCTGGTTCGTGTGTAGCCTCCCTTCTCTTCTGCCTCGGTGTAGGCTTCTACTGTGAGTTTTCCTTCTTCTCTTTGTTCAAGGTTTGGGGACCTTTCAACTCCCCGTCTTATCAATAAAATAAAAGATGACCAAAATACCTTTTAGAAGGTTAGGGCGATATAAGACAAAATCAAATCTTTTGGTTGATGAGTTATATTAAACAATCAAATCTCATGTTTGTTGGGTTAATCCAAGATCTAATCTCATGCTTGCTAGGTTGTGCCAATTATGTGATCAAATGTCATGCTTATTAGGTTGTGCCAATTATGTGATCAAATCTCATGCTTATTAGGTTATGTCAAATATGACCTAAATTACTTTTAGAATGAGAAGGTTTGACACACCAACATCAAGATCACATGTTATTTTTATTGAGTGAAGACAAGATTAAATCCCATGTTTGTTGGGTTGTGTCAAATAAAAGATCAAATCCTATTCTTGTTATGTCAATTATAATAAAAAATACATTTCTTAGTTATGTTAATTATGATCAAAATGCCTTTTTATATATAACAACTCTTTAAACTTTAGATCATATCTTATGTTCATTGGATTCTAACAACTATAAAACAAACTACATTTTAAAATTATAAAGGCCAAATAAGCCAAGATTTATTATCATGCTTGCTAGTTGTGTTAAAAATATATAGATTAAAAAAATTATACAATTAAAAAGAGAAAGGCAGAAATAAAAATTACATCAAGATCAAACCTCATGCTTGTTGGGTTGCTTCAAAAATACAAAAAATTATATAGTTAAAAAATTATTTAAAATATATAAAAAATCTTATATAATTAAGGAGAAAAAAAACTTAAAAAATACTTATAGAATGACATTTTTTTTGTTTTTCTTTTCCATGCTGGATGTAATAGTGGTGTATTTTTAAATTCATTTAAGAGATTTAAGTTCAAATCATTACACAAGGGATCCAAATCCTTTTCAAAAATCTTATTTTATCTTGGTATGGCTTTGGGTTCTCATTTAGGAAACCCAGGTTCAAACCTTTGTATAAAATATTGAGACCCTGACAGGGATAGGCCTGTTGGTAGCAGCCAAATGCTTGTACCTGGGTTACTCGGATTCCATTCCCTGAATGATCAAAATCCCTTAATATCATCTTTATCCAATATACTAAAGTTTATAAAAATTTCAAATATATATATATATATTTAAATCAAAATTGTGAGAAAATGTTTATAGGAACACTCTTACATATGCATGCTATATGGAATGGACAGTCAATAGCAACACAACGACTAAAGATACTTTCACTAATTGTTTGACTTTGATAGTTGTTAAGGTGACAAGTTACCAACATTATTTGATTCAGTTTTTAGCCTTCAATTAAAAGTGTGCTCATCCAATACCTACCCAAACTTCACATTTCCAGTGAAGGGTATGTTACCTGACAATAGTCATGCGAGAAAATGTTTATAGGAACACTCTAACATATGTGACAGTCAATAGCAACACAACGACCAAAGATACTTTCACTAATTCTTTGACTTTGATAGTTGTTAAGGTGACAAGTTACCAAATTACAATATAACATTATTTGATTCAGTTTTTAGCCTTCAATTAAAAGTGTGCTCACCAATACCTATCCAAACTTCACATGTGAAGAGTATGTTACCTGACAATAGTCATGAAATGTTTATAGGAACACTCTTACATATGCATGCTATATCGAATGAACAGTCAATAGCAACACAACCACTAAAGATACTTTCACTAATTCTTTGACTTTGATAGTTGTTAAGGTGAGAAGTTACCAAATTACAATATAGCATTTTTTGATTCAGTTTTTAACCTTCAATTAAAAGTGTGCTCATCCAATACCTATACAAACTTCACATTTCCAGTGAAGGGTATGTTACCTGACAATAGTTATATGATGTACCGAAAGAGAAGAATTGAATATGATACATAGCTGATTGATTGAGCATGCATCCTCATTCTTTGTATCAGCATCTTGTGGCCTTGATCTTGACTCCTTTTAGTTAACCTCATTCTTTTCATGCATTACAGGATTTTGGCCATGCAGCAAGGCCACACCAATAGAGAAAACCTGTAAAGCTGACAACTGTGATTGGAAAGTAAGAAAATAGAGACCCTCATGAACAACCAACATTGTTAATGCAAGGGCATCCTGTCTTCCTCCCTGCAATCATATTGAATATTTAGGACAAACTATTGCAGGATATGTGACTATAACGGATATTCTAACAAGAAAAAGATGTAGACTTTGACAAACTAATGGGGTAGTAAAATGACATTCTAATAAGTTTTCCTTTTATGAAAACATTTGGGGTGTCAAAGGAATATACCTTAAATAGCACAAACAATGAATTGCTATTCTCTGACTCTGAAATACCCTCGGGCAAATCATTTCTGTTTTGTTTCTGGCTTTGAAACAGAGTGAAGCTGCAACCGCTACCCCATCCACCACAATCACACTTGCCACCCAATTTCCACCTTTCAATTAAGGATGAAGGCCTTGTTGATTTGAGTGTTGGCAAACTATGTTTTTGTGCTGCCACTATAACTGTCACACTTGAATCAGATTGCTCTCCACACCTTGACTGATCCCCTCCCAAGGAGTGGCCATCATGACTACACCTACCAGGACTTGAAGCAGAGCCCATCATTGGAACATCGGTACTGCTGCATTCTGCTCTATAATAGTCTTCTTGAATAACCACTTTCTTTTGTGGGCGTTGTGATCTTGAACGTGAAGCAATCTTCTCAAGAAACTTGAGACCCCATCCCCATGAATTCTTTGAGACGTTATCTTTACCAGGTTTGTCTTTTAGACTTGGGGAAAATGGGGTTCTGATCACTATAGAGGAAAGATGAAAGGCCTCAAACATATCCAAACTGCTCCTGCTTTCCTGTATGTCTACATTTCCATTCTCGGATTCTGATCTGAAAGAGCTGGATTCAGTGCATCCATGGAAGCTTGACCTTGAAGAATGCCCCACCTTTCTTTCATGCATCATTGTCTTCTTGATGTTATAACTAGGGGAGGCCACGTATCCTGGCACAGGCTGCTGATTAGTAATAGTGGTGGAAATTGAAGTATTTGGTGTTGCTGGAGAAAAGAAGTCAGAAGAGTTACCAGGTGAAGTGCTCATGTAATCCAAATGATGAGGACAAGGAATGCATTTCTCTATTAGCCTTGGTTGCATTGGAGGGCGTTGCATTGGAGGGCTCCCAGGGCTTTCTTCAATGCTTGCAGTTGCACTACACAAAACAAACTCAGTCTCCAAAGTGTGTTCTAAACTACCCAAATCATTGAACTTTGGACACAATGAAGTGGAGACTTTCATCCTTCCAACAAGATCGGGTGCGTGGTTCTCCTTTCTTCCTGAAGGTATCCATCTTCTCCTGTGTTTTTTCTTCTTATCCTCTTCAGTTGAATGAAATGTATATATCCAGTCAAAATCTTCTCTCCCAGAATTATGCAGTTTCTCTATCTTGGCTGCCAATGCCTGTCCACACTCACTCAAAGCAAACGTATAATTTGGAAGACCATTCTTGTATACACAATGAAGAAGACCCTGTGAGGTTTCAGAAGGGTTAGAGGTTGAAGTAGATGTACTTGAAGATGTTCTTGAAGAGTTGTGTTCTTGTTCAACAAGATTTTCATAGACCTTTTGTTGTTCTGGTTCAACAATTCTGACACTTCTTTGTGGGGAAAATGCCGGAGTGTCTGAATCTACAATTGATTGAATTTCAGATGGCATTAATACCTTAATCAATATTTTTAGTATGGGATCTTCTGGTTTAGGAAATACCAATGCACCAGACCACCTCTTAAATATTTTCATATTGGCCCATAGCCTTGTTAGAAATATTAAACCTGATTCCCCTGACGCGAGTCGCTCCGGAGGTGAGCGACTCCGGGAATCGCTCGCCTAGCGGAGCGATGAAGGGCTTCCCGCCAAGACAGGTGATTTGACGCCGCACATGTTTCTGTCTTGTCGCAGTTAATTTCCCTCGTGCGGGTTTGTGTGTTTTTCCCGCATTTTGTGTTCCAAGCCCAGCTATAAAAACCCTGGAGCAGCTGGCATTTTTAGATTGATGCAGAGCAGCAGAAAAAGAGCAGATTAGGGGAGCAGAGAGCAGAACTGCATTAATTCTAAACAACAGTCTCGGTTGTGTTTTTCGTTTTATAGTTTATCCTGATTTTGTTTTTGCAGATGTTTGTAAACCCTTAGTTGAGGTATCCTGTAATCCATTCATCTACATAAATAAAATCTTAGCCATATTTCGGGTGTTCGGAAGGATCTATGATATTCGTCTGTGTTTTTAATCTCTCTGTTTCCCTGCATCTGAGTTTAGATTTGGAGTTGTACTAACACAGCCTTGTTATGTTTATTGTTTGCTAAGTCTTTGAAAGACAGCGATCGCTGTCTTCTTGAGCGAATCCGGTCGTCGCTCAAGCACGCGAGTGACTTCCGTCATCGCTCTTGCGGTGGAGTGACTGCAAGCAATTTCCTAAGTCTTCAGCGACTCCGAGTCGCTAAGTGTTGGTAGCGACGCTCACTGTCGCTACCCTTGGCGAGCGACGCCCGTCATCACCGCAAGCAGCCAGCGACTCCCATTGTCGCTGCCTTTGGCGAGCGACGCCCAACTTCGCCGCAAGCAGTGAGCGACACTCGCTGTCGCTGCTCATGGAGCGCGACGCCCGGAGTCGCTGCTGGGAGTCAGTGACTCTCGCGATCGCGGGTTAATCTAGCGACGCCCGACACAGGCTTTTTTGGCCTCCATCGTTCCTGCCACCAGCAATCGTCGTCTCCGTCAATTTTCTTCCTCCTCGATATTGCTCGTCGCATGCGCGACTCCCATTGTCGCCATTCCCAGTGAGTGATTACGAGCATCGTTAAATTTTTAAGCGACCAACGACAACTTTAGTGAATTAAAGTCTTCAAATTGGTATCAGAGCCCTTAGTGCTGTGACACGGAAGACTGAAGCATGGCTTCCGACAGCAACCATTCTTTGCAGTTGCAAATCTCGCGCTTCAACGACAAGAATTACGACTGCTGGAGCATCCAGATGAAGATCCTGTTCGGATTTCAGGAGCTGTGGGAGTTGGTCGAGAATGGCTACCCAGAATCGGTAGATGCAGCAGCCATGGCCGCACTCTTCTAAGCAGACAAGGACCTATTGAAGGAGAATACGAAGGACCAGAAGACCCTATTTTACATAATGCAAGCAGTTGAGGAGACGATCTTCCCGCAGATTGCATCTGCAACCAAGGCGAAGCAGGCGTGGGAAATCCTGGCCAGCTCATATCAGGGCACCAACAAGGTGAAGTTGGTGAAGCGGCAAATCCTAAGGAGGGAGTTCGAGAACCTGTAGATGAACGAGTCGAAGTCCATGAGTGACTTCTTCACCCGGACCACGGACATCATCAACCAAATGTGGTTGAATGGAGAAATCGTGCAGAGCTAGAGAATCGTGGAGAAGATTCTCAGAAGCCTGCCTGCTAAATTTGACTCTGTTGTGATAGCAATCGAGGAATCGAGGGATCTGACAACCCTCTTGGTAGACGATCTCATGGGTTCCTTGTAGACACATGAGCAAAGGCTGAGCCGTTCATCTCAGTCCTCTTTGGAGCAGGCATTCAAGGCGCAAGTCTCATTCTGAGACAGTGGCAGACAAGAATCCCACCATGGCACCTCTAGTTCTCGAGGAAGATTCAGAGGCAGGCATGGGAAAGGCAACAAGCAAGGAGGATGGTCAAACCCTAATGACGGGGAGACCAACTGCAACTTCCATAAGCAAGGAGGAAGAGGCGGTGCGAAAAATCAGCAAGGTGGATCTGGTCAGAAGAAAGACAAATCCAAGATCTAGTGCTACTACTGCAAGAAGTCCGGCCATTACATCTCCGAGTGCAGAAAAAGGATGGCCAAGGAGAACCAGCAACAAGCCCACTACACATATGAAGCCGGAAATGCTGGGTGCAGATATGCAGGTGGGAACGTGTTGCTGACTTGCAGTATTGAGGAGGAGAGCCAGAAGAACGTCTAGTATCTCGACAGTGGGTGCAGCAACCATATGACGAGGAACAAGGAGATGTTCTCACAACTGGATGAAATAGTCCAATTCGAGGTCAATATGGGGAACAACAGCAAGGTTCTCGTGATGGGGAAAGGCAAAATTCTCATCCACACTAAGCATGATGAGAGAAAGCAGATCTGTGATGTTTACTATGTGCCTGGTCTAAAGCACAACTTGTTGAGTGTTGGACAGCTCGTGCAGAAGAGGCACACTGTCTAGTTCAAAGACGAAACCTGCACCATCAGAGACAGAGTGCATGGGCAGATTGCGACTATGTCCATGAAGAAAAATAAGATGTTTCCGCTGCAGATTCATAACGAGTCTCTAATGTCTCTGAGTGCAGTTGTGAAGGATTCTACCTGGCTGTGGCATCTCAAGTTCGGTCACCTGAGCTTCAGTGGCCTGAACCTGCTGCACAAGAAGCAGATGGTGAAGGGTTTACCCCTTATTGAGCAGCCGAATCAGATTTGTGAGGGCTGCTTATTCGGAAAACAACACAAGGATTCATTCCCTTCTGGACAGTCTTGGAGAGCTTCACAGCTATTGGAGTTGGTGCACTCAGACATCTGCGGTCCGATGTAGACCAGCACATTTGCCGGCAACAAGTACTTCCTGAATTTCATTGGTGACTTCAGTCGAAAGACATGGATTTATCCCATCAAGCTCAAGTCAGAAGCTTTTTCCAGATTCAAAGAGTTCAAGGCTCTGGTGGAGAAACAGAGCGGATATTCGGTGAAAATCCTCAGGACATATGGTGGAGGTGAATACATCTCCAACGAATTCCGCAACTTCTGTAAGGCACATGGAATTCAGAAGCAACTCACTTCCAAATACACACCACAGCAGAACAGTGTAGCTGAGAGGAAGAACAAAATCATTATGGAGATGGCACGGAGTATGCTAAAAGAGAAGGGATTGCCGCATGAGTTCTGGGCAGAAGCTGTAACCTATGCAGTCTACCTGCTGAATAGATGTCCCACCAAGAGCATGAAGGACAAAATTCCCGAGGAAGCCTAGAACAATCAGAAGCCAAGTGTGGCTCATTTGCGAGTTTTCGGGTGCATTGCATATGTTCCAAAAGAGAAGAGGCAGAAGCTGGATGACAGGGCGGAGAAGTGTATCTTCACAGGATACAGTGAGCAGGCGAAGGCATATCGCTTGTATAATCCTGTGACGAAGAAGCTCGTCATCAACCGCGATGTGAAGTTCCTAGAAGATGAAGCCTGGAACTGGAAACCAAAGACTGGCCAGTCAGGGCCAGCAGTTGTTGAGTCTGTTGACTTGGAGGATAATACTGTGCTGCCACCTGCAGCTTCAAGCAGCAGCGGTGTTGCTAGTAGCAGCATAGCATCACCATCCCGGTCGCCTCCACTTGCAAGCAGGATTCAAAATTTGGTGACACCCGCGAAGACGAGGAGCTTGCAAGACAGCTACGAGGCAACCCGAAATCATGAAGATGAGGAACATTTTGACTTTGCATTCTTTACTGAGTGTGATCCAGTTGAGTTTGAAGAGGCAAGTTAGAATCAAAAGTGGGTGAAGGCGATGGATGAGGAGATAGACGCCATTGAGAAGAACGAGACATGGCAGCTGGAAGATCTTCCAGCAGGGAAGAAGACCATTAGGGTCAAGTGGGTTTACAAAACAAAATTCAACGCCCAAGGAGAAGTTGATTGGCATAAGGCCAGATTGGTGGCTAAGGGCTACAAGAAGAAGTCAGGCATTGACTATCATGAGGTGTATGCGCCGTAGCCCGACTTGACACAGTCAAGATGATCCTGCAGCTGGCGGCTCGAAGAGGCTGGAGTGTTTACCAGATGGACGTCAAGTCAGCCTTCCTCAACGGTGTGCTAGAAGAGGAGGTCTACATAGACCAACCACCAGGTTACGAGATTGAAGGACAAGAGGGCAAGGTCCTAAAGCTGAAGAAGGACCTGTATGGGTTGAAGCAGGCACCCAGGGCATGGTACAGCCGGATTGATGGCTATTTTCAGGAGAACGGGTTCATCAAATGCCCATATGAGCACACCCTATACCTGAAAACGAATGAAGTAGAGGAGTTGATAATCGTTTGCCTATATGTGGACGATCTGATCTACACTGGCAACAATGCTGTACTATTTGACCAGTTCAGAACAGCCATGAAGAAGGAGTTCGAGATGACTGATTTAGGGCTAATGGAGTACTTTCTTGGCATTGAAGATGACCAATCAGCAGATGTCATATTCATTTCTCAGGGCAAGTATGCGAAGGATGTCTTGAAGCGGTTCAAGATGGAGGACAACAAACCTGCCATCACACCTGTTGCCATAGGTTTGAAGCTAAGCAAGTTGGACTCTAGCAGAAATGTTGATCCAACTCTGTTCAAGCGGCTAGTTGGCAATCTATGTATCCGATCGCAACTCAACCAGATCTGATGTTTGGAGTCAGTTTGATCAGCCAATTTATGGAGACTCCGAAGGACACGCATTGGCAAGCAGGCAAGCGGATCTTGCGCTATGTCAATGGAACGTGGAACCATGGCATTTTCTATGCCAGATGAGACCAGCTGGAACTGGTGGGCTACACAGATAGTGACTAGGTTGGCAGTACTGATGATCGAAAGAGCACATCCGGGTATGCTTTCCATATTGGATCGGGAGCAGTGTCATGGGCGTCCAAGAAGCAACCGATTGTTGCATTATCCACCGCTGAGGCTGAATATGTCGTCGTCACATCAGCCGCATGTTAGGCAGTATGGCTGCGAAGAGTTTTGGGTGAACTGCACCACCCACCGGAAGGGGCGACAATAGTGTTTTGTGACAACAATTTCGCCATAGCACTATCGAAGGATCCAGTGTTTTATGGCCAGACGAAGCACATCGACATCCGGTATCACTTCATCAGAGAGCTAGTGAACTCGGACGAAATTCAGCTACAGTTTTGCAGATCCAAGGAGAAAATAGCTGATATTTTCACCAAGCCTTTGAAGGAGGAAGACTTCAGCAGATTGCGTGAGCAGTTGGGGGTCAAAGTGCTTGTGAAATCAGGTTTAAAGGAGGGTGTTAGAAATATTAAACCTGATTCCCCTGACGCGAGTCGCTCCGGAGGTGAGCGACTCCGGGAATCGCTCACCCAGCGGAGCGATGAAGGGCTTCCTGCCAAGACAGGTGATTTGATGCCGCACTTTTTCTGTCCTGTTGCAGTTAATTTCCCTCGTGCAGGTTGGTGTATTTTTCTCGCATTTTGTGTTCTAAGCCCAGCTATAAAAACCCTAGAGCAGCTGGCATTTTTAGATTGATGCAGAGCAGCAAAAAAAGAGCGGATTAGGGGAGCAGAGAGCAGAACTGCATTAATTCCGAGCAACAGTCTCGATTGTGTTTTTTGTTTTATAGTTTATCCTGCATTTGTTTTTGCAGATGTTTGTAAACCCTCAGTTGAGGTATCCTATAATCCGTTCATCTACATAAATAAAATCTAAGCTATATTTTGGGTGTTCGAAGGATCTATGATATTCGTCTGCATTTTTAATCTCTCTGTTTCCCTGCATCTGAGTTTAGATTTGGAGCTATACTAACACAACCTTGTTCTGTTTATTGTTTGCTAAGTCTTTGAAAGACAGCGATCGTTGTCTTCTTGAGTGAATCCGGTCATCGCTCAAGCACGCGAGCGACTTCCGTCATCACTCTTGCTGTGGAGCGACTGCAAGCAATTTCTTGAAATTTTCTCTAAGTCTTCAGCGACTCCAAGTCGCTAAGTTTTGGTAGTGACGCTCACTGTTGCTGCCCTTTTCCTTCTGCATAGCCAAATCCGATGGCATTTTATCAAACAGTTGGGGAACACCTGAGCGATAAACAAGGAGGGAAGTTACAAATATTGCTAGTAGAAGTTGCCCTAGCAGCCAGCTGAAAAGTTTGAGTAGTACAGTAGGACGATGGCCGCAAAAGTGCAATGACTCTTCCATTACCAGCACAGGTGTTTGTTTCCCTCATAAGGATTTATCATCACAAGCAGTAAAAAAAATGGAATGTTCAGGAAAATAGGGGAGTGGAATCCCAGGTGGAGGCTGGTGGGAGAAGGTTGAGCAACAGGTCGATGGGATCCGAACGCAGCGAAGAGAGGCAAAGCAATTTCAATAGCATCTCTGTTTTAATTTAAAAGGCCTGTTCAATAACGGTTTTTTTTTGGGTTTTGATTTTGATGTTTGATATAATGCTAGGTGGAGAGGAGCATTGATGGAGATTCTCTGACGGGGGTTTGATTGGATGAAAAGAACAGAAAAAGGAGAAAAAAATTGTAATGGGAGGGTTTTCTGATTTTTGTTGTCAATTTTGATAGAAATAGATTTTTAAAACTACAGGTTTTTTTTGTGAACTGTGTTTGACACCCATTGTTTAATGGGATGTTTATTTTTTCTGTGAATTTTTCATACTGAAAATAAAGTTTCATTGTGATTAATCCATAATAATGGCAAAATATATAAGGGTTCAATATATTAAAACCAGAATCAGTGAAGGTTGTAGTAATGGCATGCAATGTATCAATGGTTGTTGAAATTTGGTGAAAACACTCCCCTATTTCCTGTGTGGTTGCTTAATTTGTCCCAAATCGCTTCCCTGACTACGTCAGGTGGTATCAGAGCCGAAGTTGTTCTTTCATGTGTGTCTGTGGATGCAATAGAGCCATTTCGAATTGTTAGCTGAAGAAATATTCTCAGAGGGAGATATTTGTTGTTGAGTAACAATGTCGGATGCTGAGCCGAAGTAGTATGGACCAGGATCACAAGAAGAAGACCAAGTTGCCGAAATAGGTTGAGGGAGAGGGAGACCGAGAGGAGGAAGAGGTCATAGAGCCCTTGGACGAGGAGTCGTTGCCAATGCTGAAATACTAAGGATATTGTAGGCACTTGAAGCTCATGTGATAGCTATGGAAGGTGTTGCAAGAAGAGGGAGAACCCCAGTAGAAGATGAAGACTCCACTAAGGATGAATCAAGCTCATCATCTTCTGATGAAGAAGGAGATGCTGCTCATAGAAGGTTTGTGCATGCTTTTGCTAAGATTGCAAATAGGTCCAAGTTTAATTTACCAACATATGAGGGTAGTCTGGTTCCTGAAGAACTAATAGACTGGATATCAAAAATTGAGTAATATTTCGACCTTGAAAGTGTGGAGGAAATTAGAAGGGTGAATTAGTGGTGACCAAACTGAAGGGTCACACTTCTCTATGGTTCGAGCATGTCCAAAAACAAGGAGTGTTTGAAGGAAAAACCATAATCAAGACTTGGGACAAAATGGTAAAGCAGTTGAAGAAACAATTCTTGCCTAAAGACTATGAGCTCTCGTTGTTGAAGAAAGTTCAGAATTTGAGACAAAGGGAGAATAGTGTAAAGGATTACACTAAAGAATTCCAAAGAATAGTCATCAGAATGGGACACTTTGAGCCTACTGAAGTGGTTGTGTCAAGGTATGTTAATTGTTTAAAGCTCTCTATTCAAGATGAACTAAGTATGTTGAGTATTAAGACAATGGAAGATGCCTATCAATATGCTGTCAAGGCTGAAGAAAAGCTTAACAGAAATTTTACCCAATCCTCTAAAGGAAAGGGGAAGGCAAAAGGTAATAATACAAATCAGAGAAAGAATGATGATTCTGAAGCAAGCCAAGCCAAAGGAGAGTACCAGTCTGGTAAAGGTAAGGGAAAGTTTGTTGGAGAGAGATCTTCAAAGTTCAGAGGCACATGCCACAACTGTGGCAAGGAGGGTCATAAATCTCCCGAGTGTAAAGCCAACAAGAAAATTGAAAACAGAGTTAATGTGGCTGAAGGTGAAGAGAGTGATGAAGCAAACTCAGATTATGGGACAATTTGTGGTGATGGCGAACAATTGATGATAAGGAAATTCCTCCTGGTGGATGAAAAGAATGATGAACTATGGGAAAGGAAGAGCATTTTCCGTATGAAGGTAAAATCTGGTGCTAATTTTTCTGATGTTATTATAGATGGTGGCAACACAGATAATTTAGTTTCCACATACATGGTAGCAAAATTGTCATTGCCTACTTTTGCACATGCAAAACCATATAGAGTTTCATGGTTGAACAAGGGTCACCAAGTGCTGGTAAATCAGCATTGTAAAGTATCTTTTGAGAGAATGGAATACACAGATCAAGTGTGGTGTGATGTCATTCCAATGGATGCTTGTCATCTACTACTTGGAAGGCCATGGCAGTATGATAGGAGTGCTCTACATGATGGATGGAAAAATCATGTTACAGTGATCAAAGATGGGAAGAAGTGGTTGTTCAAACCTTTGAAGGTTGCCCATGCTGAAGTTAGAAGTGGATTAGTACTATTAGGAGAAAAGGAATTCCTTGCTAAGGCCAAAGGAGCACATGTGTGCTATGCAATTTTTTCCAAAGAGCAGCGGAAAGAAGAGGAAGTTCCTAAAGGGATTGCAACAATAATGAAGGACTACGAGAGCATTGTGGTAGATGGAGATATGCCATCTGGTCTACCACCAGTGAGACAGATTTCTCATCAAATGGACTTGATTCCAAGAGCTAGTTTACCGAATCAAGCACCTCATAGGATGGATCCTGTGCGAACAGTGGAGTTGAATAAGCAAGTCCAAGATTTGCTGGAAAGAGGGTTGATAAGAGAATGTTTGAACCCATGTGTTGTACCTACTGTTCTAACTCTAAATAAAGATGGCGAGTGGAGGATGTGCACAGATTCAAGAGCAATCAACAAGATTACTATCAGGTATAGATTCCCTATCCCAATAATGGATGATATGTTGGATAATTTATGCGTTTCTAGCTTCTTTTCTAAGATATATTTGAAGAGTGGGTATCATCAAATTAGAATTAGAGAAGGGGATTTGTGGAAGACTGCATTTCGGACAAAGGATGGTCTTTATGAGTGGCTGGTTATGCCATTTGGGTTGACCAATGCACCAAGCACTTTCATGAGATTGATGACGGAAGTGTTGAAACCATTCCTCAATAAGTTTGTAGTTGTATACCTTGATGATATCTTAGTCTACAGCAAGACAAAAGAAGAACACTTGCAACATTTGAGGGATGTCTTAGAAAAACTACAACAACAAAAATTGTTGATAAACTTGAAGAAATGTTGATTTTTTAAGTCAGAATTGACATATCTGGGATTTGTGATATCCAAAGATGGTTTAAATATGTACCCAGCAACGGTGGCTACAATCAAATAGTGGCCCAGCCCAAGAAGTGCCACAGAAGTCAGGATTTTTCATGGTTTAGCAGGATTTTACAAAAAAATCATCAGAGATTTCAGTTCTATATGTGCACCTTTGAATTCTTGTATAAAAAAGGGAATTTTTGTGTGGACAAAACAGGCTGAAAATAGTTTTAAATTGTTGAAGAACAAGATGATTGAGCAACCAGTGTTGAGGAGTCTAGACTTTACAAAAGTATTTCTAGTGGATTGTGATGCTAGTGGCAAGGCCATTGGGGCTGTCCTTAGTCAAGAAGGAAGACCAGTTGCATACTTCAGCTAGAAGTTAAATGAAGCTCAACAGAAATACTTTGTGTATGAGCAAGAGCTCTATGCCATAGTTCAAACATTTAAATATTGGAGGCATTATTTACTGCCCAAAGAATTTGTTTTGTTCACTGATCACCAAGCATTGCAGTATCTTAACAGTCAAAGTAAGTTGAGCACAAGATAAACTAAATGGGTTGAATACTTTGCTAGTTATACCTTTACACTCAAGCACAAATCTGGTAAGAGCAACCAAGCATCAGATGCTTTGAGTAGGAGAGTTTTGTTGTTGATGACTATGCAAGTTGAATGTAATGATTTGGATGAAATGAAAGATCAGTATGCAAAAGATAATGACTTTAGGGAAGCATTCCAGGAGTGCAGCAAATTTAAACACAAGGTATGCAAAAATTATTTTTTTCAAAATGCTTTCTTGTTTAGAGATATACAATTGTGCATTCCTCAAGGATCCATGAGGGAGAATCTAATTAGAGAGACACATGGTGGTGGTCTTGGAGGTCACTTTGGTCGAGATAAGACAATATCACAACTCAAGGAGAAATATTATTGGCCAAGCTTGACCAAAGATGCTGAGAAACATGTGGCCAGGTGTAGAACATGCCAAGTGGCCAAAGGTGGTAAATAGAATACTGGGTTATACACTCCATTACCTATTCCAGTAGGTCCGCGGCAAGATATTAGTATGTATTTTGTGTTGGGGCTACCAAGAACACAAAGAGGGTTCGACAGTATTCTTGTTGTTGTAGATAGATTTTCCAAGATGGCACATTTTATCCCTTGTAAGAAAACAAAAGATGCCAACAGTGTGGCAAAGTTGTTCTTTCAAGAAATTGTAAGGTTGCATGGACTGCCAAGAAGTATTACAGCTGATAGGGATGTGAAATTCATGGGTCATTTTTGAAAGATGTTATGGCATATATTAGGCACAAAGTTAGAATTCAGTTCTTCTTATCATCCTCAGACGGATGGACAAATAGATTTGTCAACTGGAGCCTTGGCAACCTGCTTAAGAGTTTAGTTGGGGATAAACACAAGCAGTGGGATATGGTGATAGCACAAGCTAAGTTTGCTTACAATGACTCAATAAATAGGTTAACTGGAAAATCTCCATTCCAAGTAGTGTATGGGAGGTCACCCAAGGGAGTGACAGATCTAGTGAAGGTTGTAGTAGAGAGAAAGAATGTTGCAGTTGAAGACATGACTGCACATTTGAAGGAATTACATGAAGAAATCAGGAATAAGATTACCCAAAGTAATCAAGTGTATAAGGAGAAAGCAGATCAAAAGAAAAGAATCAAATCATTTCAGGAAGGAGATCTAGTAATGGTGTTTTTGAGAAAGGAGAGGTTTCCTAAAGGCACTTACAACAAGCTAAAAATGAAGAATATTGGGCCATGCAAAATTGTTAGAAAGTTTTTTGACAATACTTATGAAATTGAACTACCTCCAAGTATAGATATCTCACAAATCTTTAATTTTTCTGATCTATACTCTTATGCTGGAGAAAATGCAGCAAATATAGTGGATGAACTGGTTGAACCAATCACAGAATGGGAAAAGGAGCTGCCAAAGAAACTGCCTGAGGATATAGAGAATATTTTAGACCAAAGGAAAGCCAAGAAAACTAGGAACAAAGAATACAAGGAATTCCTTGTAAGGAGGAAAAATAAAGGTTCAGAAGAAGACTCATGGATACCTGAAGCTAAGTTTGCTCACTTCAAACCATCCATTGTTCTAACAGATCTGTGAGCAGGGACTCACAATGTTTTTCACTTGGGGAAGCTGATGCAGGGGCATCCATCAACATGTCCATCCCTAAGGTTTGATTAGCGTAGTTTTTAGGTTGTGCGTGTAAACCAAGTATTTGTTTTTATGTAAGTATGGTAGCATTGTTCCCTCCCATTTTACTTTTGCATAGCCAAATCCGATGGCATTCTGTCAAATAGTTGAAGAACACCTGAGCGATAAACAAGGAGGGAAGTTACAAAGACTGCCAGTAGAAGTTGCCCTAGCAGCCAGCTGGAAATTTTGAGCAATACAACAGGACAATGGCCACAGAAGTGCAACAACTCTTCCATTACCAGCACAGGTGTCTGTTTCCCTCATGAGTATTTATCATCACAATCAGTAAAAAAAAACGGGATGTTCAGGAAAATAGGGAAGTGGAATCCTAGGTGGAGGCCGGTGGGAGAAGATTGAGCAATAGGTGGATGGGATCCAGACGTGGCGAAGAGAGGCAAGGCAATTTAAATAGCATCTCTATTTTAATTTAAAGGGCCTGTTCAATAACGGTTTTTTTTTGGGGGGGTTTTGATTTTGATGTCTGATATTGTTGGAAGTTAAAACGGTAAAATGGTAAAAAAATTGTTTTCAACAGTAAGCTTTGACCTTACCCTTTTACCCTTGGATGGCAACCGAGTCAATAGGATAGGACGGCATGGATGGCAGGAGGAGTTTGAATCCTAATTTTATTTTCCTTTCCTCCCTATTTCTTCTCTTCCAAATATCTCTCAAAAACCTTAGGGAACACTATATAATACTTCGTATTTTTCAACTTTGGTCAATGGATTAATGAATAGTGAATTTTCGCATTCCAACTTGTGATTACAATATTTGGTATCAGAGCGGAGGGTGTCTAGAGTTTAACCACAAGCTAGGCACGGATCCCAAGGAGGTCCATAGGCGAGGCACGAATCTCGAGGAGGCCCACAAGAGTGAGCCCACAGGAGGCACGGATCTCGAGGAGGTCGAGAGGACCCACAGAATGCGAACCAAGGTGAGGTCGAGAGGAGGCCTGCAGAGAGCACACGGTTCGAGGTTGACCATCTAACCAACGGACACCAGGTACGATTCCCCAAGCGACTTGGCAGAACGCAGACCAAAGGCAGACACGTGGCGAGCGAACCAGAGGTGGAAACGTGGTGAGCGAACCAGAGACGGACACGTGGCGGACATAGTAAGCAGTGACGTGGCAGACACAGTAAGTAGTGACGTGGCGGACAAGTGGCGGACACGGTGACATGGCAAGCGGATGCGAGGTGGATGCCGAGGTGACAACGTGGCAGAAGAGCATTTGCCCAACAAAGGCAAAAGGGCAAGGTCCGATTGCCCGAAGGCAATCGAAGACCTTTGTGCGCCTTCGAGATTTTAAATCCCTTCGTAGCCCAAATCCTGCTGCGTGTGGGATAAATAAATTTAATTTTTTTTATTATTTAAAATCAATACCCGTAGTCTTCTTATATTGCAAAGGCGTCTTCGAAGTCCAAAGTGGCTTGTAGCGCACTTGGTGAGTGCACTACTTGGCAGGGAGGACGTCGCGGGTTCGAAACCCAGCGGTGCAATTTCTCTTTTGGCATGAGATCGATCGGATTGATATTTTATAAGGTTTTAAAAAGAGATAGAGATAATTTTTGTTTATATATATAGTTTTTAATTTTTTATAATTTTTAAAAGTTTTTTTTATATAAGTTTAATAATAATATTAAATATATTGTTTTTTTTTTTAAGTTTTTTTTAGAAAAATCAATATTTTTTATTATTGTTTAACTTAAAAAATATAACTTTTTTAAATTATAATTGACTATATAATTTTTTTTTTGGACATTGCCTAAGAGGCAATTTATTGTAAAAGAAGGGGCTTTTCACTTGATTCGAGGAATCAAAAACGTAGTGTAAAAGCATCACTGTGATAGTATAGAAGGCTATACAAACTGGAAATTTTGTATAACAAGCTCGAGAGGCTTAGTGTTTTTTCCTTGTAAGAGAGACAAAAGATCAAACTGAAATTTGTAAAGAGGCATTGATGATAAGACCAAGTGGTTGTTATCATGCCCTATGTGTACTTTTGGTGAGAGAAAACGCTGAAATTTTTGATGATAAGACCAAGTGGTTGTTATCATGCCCTATGTGTACTTTTGGTGAGAGAAAACGTTGAAAGTTTTGATGAAAATGTGAGAGCTTACGGGCTACATACTGTGTTTAGTCAGTTGCAGAACGCAGTAATAGCACACCAGAGGCATCCAGACTTAGGGTACGAGGCAAACTCTGAAGATAACTCCTTTGGGAGTCAATTTGAGCAATCCGAATCCATAGAATTTGCACCACAAGAATCTAAATATACTCATTACAGTAATTCAGTAGAAATTCTAGAACCAGAATCACCAAAGATAATATTGATCAGTGACGACGAAGAACAAGTAGCAGACAATTTCATGAATCAAGAAATAGCAGCGCCATAGCAAGAGGAACAAGCAATCAATGAAAGAGTGAATCAAGTCAGATTTGACTTAAATTTGTAATCTCTTCTTTCTTCTTCTTTCTTCCTTCTTTTAAAAAGCAAAGTGCTTTATTGTAACCGAGAAATAAAGATAATGTTTTAGTTTATAACAGCTATGGCCTCACATAACAATCTACCTATTCTAGAATTCAACGGATATGATTACGAGTATTGGTCTATCAAAATGAAGACCTTACTCATAGGGAAAGGTTTGTGGGACATAGTGGAAGAGGGTTACACCGAACCCACAGACTGGACAACATTAAGTGTCGTAGATAAGAAAACAAAGAAAGAAGCGCAAAAGAGCAACTCCTCTGCTCTTTATCATCTCCAAGCAACATTGGAGAAGAGTATATTCCCTAGAATAGTCGCTTGTATAACTGCACAAGATGTGTGGAAAGCTTTGAAATATAGATTCCAGGGAAGTGATCAAATGAAGCAAGTGAGGCTTCAAACACTGAAACAATATTTTGAAAATCTCAAAATGAAAGAAGATGAAAAATTTGGTGACTATTGCGTCGAGTGAAAGCAATAGTTGATAAAATGGTTACTCTTGGCGAAGAAATTAAGCCTGAAACAATTGTAAAGAAAGTGTTACAAACACTTCTTCAAAGATGGAATCACATAGCCATAATCATAGAAGAGTCAAAAGATCTTTCCACTTTAACATTTGATGCATTAATTGGGTCGTTAATGTCTCATGAAGAGAGATTACAAGAATCTCCTTCAACCAGCTATGGAGGTGATGATAAAGCCTTCACATCCAATGAAAATACTGGAAGAGGACGTGGAAGAGGTCAAGGCAGAGGCCAACGAAGAGGTAGAGGCAAAGGCAACTACATAGGAGGCAATCAGAACAGAGGAGGCAATCAGAACAGATGAGGCAATCAGAACAGAGGTGGAAACAAAAATCGAGGAGGAAATCCAGGACGAAGTGGAAATAAAGGACGAGGAAGTGATAAGTCCAAAACAACTTGTTTTAACTGTTGCAATCCAGGTCACTTTGCTCGCGACTGTTGGTCAAAATCTTCTCAAGGCAACAACAGTCAATATGGAAATTATGGAGAAGAAGATGATACCTCTAATATTTTTCTATCATATGGACAATCAAAACAGAATCTAAATGACACATGGATTCTGGATACTGGTTGGTCAAACCATATGAGTGGCAAATAAAATCTATTTGCTACTCTAGATTCCACTTACAAATCCCAAATCAAATTAGGGGATGATAAAGCTTTGCAAGTCGAAGGCATTGGAGCCATGGAGGTTCCAATAAAAGGACTAAAGAAAGTGAATGACATCTACTACACTCCAAAGCTCCAACACAATCTGCTAAGCGTTGGGCAAATTATGGAGAATAATTACGAACTTGTTTTTGATGAAGGAAAATGTATCATTATTGATAAAAACAATTGTAATCGTGTCATCACACAGGTTCCTATGACCAAGAATCGGTTATTCCCTCTCAAATTTGGCGAGCCAGGGGGAGCTCAACTTGCAAATGTAGCTATATTAAATCCAAGTGTGCTTTGGCACTTGCGATATGGTCACCTTAATCCCGCTAGCTTGAAACTGTTAACTTCTCAAGCTATGGTGACAGGACTTCCCAAAATCAACGAACAAAAGGAGGTCTGTGAAGGATGTGCTTTGGGAAAGCACTCAAGGTCGAAGTTTCTGAAAGGTCAAGCGTGGAGAGCTAGCTATCCACTTCAGTTAGTACATTTGGACATCTGTGGTCCAATGCAGACCAAGAGTATCAGAAACAATTCATATTTTATCACTTTCATAGATGATTTCTCTAAAATGTGCTGGATTTATTTCTTGAAACATAAAGATGAAGCTTTTGATTGCTTCATAGATTTCAGAAATAATGTAGAGAAATAAAGTGAGTATTTTGTAAAATGTCTTAGGACAAATCGAGGAGGTGAGTACTCCTCAAAATAATTCTTGAAATATTGTAAAGCAAGTGGGATCAAAAGGCAATTCACCACTGCCTATACCCCACAACAGAATGGTGTGGCCGAGAGAAAAAACCATACCATAGTCAAGATGGTGAGAACGATGCTTCAGACTAAGCATCTAACTAATATGTACTGGGTCGATGCTGTAAGAACCAGTGTATATATTCTAAATAGAAGTCCAACTTCTAGTTTAGCTGAAATCGCTTCTTATGAGGGGTGGTATGGAAAGAAACCCAATGTAAAGCATTTCAAATTTTTTGGTTCTTTAGCATATGCGCACATTCCTGATGAGAAAAGGAAGAAGCTTGATCCCAAAATTCAAGCTTGTATATTTCTAGGGTATTGTGAGTCTACCAAAGCATATAGACTCTACAATCCCAAGACTCATAAAATTGTACTCTCTAGGGATGTAATTTTTGATGAAGGGGGAGAATGGGGTCATCAAAGAATTTTTGTTGATGATGAGTCCCAAGATGTAAATTCTTCACAGGTACAACAGGTGTCTCCCAAGAAAAGCAAAGGCACACCACCCCCTCCAAGCCCAAGCATGAGTACTACATCAAGTACTTCAACCGCCACTCCAAGTCCTTCTCCACAGAGATCAGTAAGTTCTTCACCGATGGACATTGAGAGTGACTCTCCATCAAGAGGCAAAAGAACTTTACAACATCATCGATCCTTTCAAATGCTGGATCGAAATTTCCAGAGAAGATTCACTAGAAGCCAAGCTAGTGAAATGAATCAGTTTTCCAGCAACTTGAAAATTTGCAATTGTATGGGGATGATAACTCCCAAGATCCTAAGGGAGATGTAGTCAATTATGCTTTATTGGCTAGTGCACATCTAGAACCAGCTAGCTATGAGAAGGCTTGTACTCAAAATATATGGAAAGAAGCCATGGAAGAGGAAATAACCTCTATAAAAAATAATGATACATGGGAGCTAGTAAAGCTACCCAAAGAAAAAAATGTGTTGGATGTAAATGGGTCTACAAGACCAAATACAATGCTGATGGAAGCATTGAGAGGCACAAGGCGAGATTAGTAGCAAAAGGTTTTACTCATAAATTTGGCATTGACTATGAGTAAACTTTTGCTCCTGTTGCACGACAAGAGACAATCAGATCAGTTATTTCCTTAGCTGCCCACAAAGTATGGAACATTCAACACATGGATGTGAAAAGTGCTTTCCTGAACGGATACTTGAATGAGGAGGTTTATGTTCAACAACCTCAAGGCTTTCAAGAACAAGGAAAAGAGAACCTTGTTTATAAATTGAAAAAAACACTTTATGGCCTCAAGCAAGCACCAAGAGCTTGGTACTCACGCATTGATGACTATTTCAGCGAGTATGGATTCACTAGAAGAAAAAGTGAACCAACTTTGTACTACCTAAAGCATGGAGTAAACATTCTCATAGTTTGTTTGTATGTGGATGATCTAATATTTATGGGTAGTAACACTAAAATGAATATAGAGTTCAAAAACTCCATGATGAAGCAGTTTGAGATGAAAGATCTCGGTTTAATGCACTACTTCCTAGGCATAGAAGTGCATCAATCAAATAGGGGGATTTTCATATGTCAACACAAGTATGCTCGAGACATGATCAAGAAATTTGCCATGGAGCAATGCAAATCGGTTACAACTCCAACTAGACATGGGATTCAATTGAGCAAGGATGGAGCACCAAAGGTTGACATGACCACTTACAGGAGCATGGTTGGGAGTTTGATGTTTCTCACCAACACAAGGCCCGATATTCAATATGTTGTTTCTCTAGTTTCAAGGTTTATGGCAAGTCCATCTGAGATGCATCTACAAGCAACTAAAAGAATCTTAAGATATGTAAAAGGTACATTGGATTTTGGAATCCATTACCACAAATGTAATTCTGTAAAATTAGCTTCAGTGCCAGTGATTGGGGCAGTAATATAGATGATAGGAAATCTACATCAGGGAACTGTTTTAGTCTAGGATCAGGACTAATCACATGGAGTTCCAAGAAGCAAATTGTTGTAGCATTGTCATCTACCGAGGCTGAGTATATAGCCATTACACATGCTAGTACTCAAGCCCTATGGTTGAGAAAAGTCTTTGAAGAAATTGGAGAAAGTCAAAGTGGTCCAACTCGACTGTATTGTGATAACATAAGTGTCATTCAGTTGCCATACAATCCAATCCACCATAGCAGATCAAAGCATTTTGATATGAAGTATCACTTCATCCGAGACATGGTGAAGCAGCAGATAGTTGAGCTTAAATATTGCAGCAGTTTGGACAACATTGCAGATATCTTCACCAAAGGCATGGCTAAAGCTCAATATATAAAGTTGAGAGACTGTATAGTCAAACCTCTTAACTTTAAGGGGGAGAATGTTGGAAGTTAAAACAGTAAAATGATAAAAAATTGTTTTCAACGGTAAGCTTTGACCTTACCCTTTTACCCTTGGACAACAACTGAGTCAGCAAGATAGGACGGCATGGACGACAGGAGGAGTTTGACTCCTAATTTTATTTTCCTTTCCTCCCTATTTCTTCTCTCCCAAATATCTCTCAACAAAATTAGGGAACACTATATAATACTTTGTATTTTTCGACTTTGGTCAATGGATTAATGAATAGTGAATTTTCGCATTCCAACTTGTGATTACAATAGATATAATGCTGGGGGAGAGGAGCATTGATGAAGATTCTCTGGCGGGGGTTTGATTGGATGAAAAGAGCAGAAAAAGGAGAAAAAAATTGTAATGGGAGGGTTTTCTGATTTCTGTTGTCAATTATGATAGAAATAGATTTTTAAAACTACGGGTTTTTTTGTGAATTGTGTTTGACACCCAATGTTTAATGGGATGTTTATTTTTTTCTGTGAATTTTCCATATTGAAGACAAAGTTTCACTATGGTTAATCCATAATAATGGCAAAATATATAAGGGTTCAGTGTGTTAAAACCAGAATCAGTGAAGGTTGTAGTAATGACATGCAATGTATCAATGGTTGTTGAAATTTGTTGAAAACACTCCCCTATTTCCTATGTGGTTGCTTAATTTGTCCCAACCCGCTTCCTTGACTACCTCAGTTATGGGGACGTGATTCCACCACAATGTGTACTTTTTGATACTTTTTTCTTTTTTATAGAAGTTGTGGTTTAGGATACCTTTCATGTTCTTTTTAATATCTTTGGAAAATTAAGATCATATCTCAAAGATGAATGATGGCTAAAGGATTGAAGTACCAAAATGACACTTTATAAGATGACTTGCAATAGTTTGTTATAATTGTAACAAGTTTGATTTAATAAGGTTTATACAGAGTATAAAATACTCATATCATTGTAATTTGTTTTTTTCAAACTCTAAAATGAAAGTTACATATTTTTCCACGAAAAAAATGTTAAGAAAGGATAATTGAACAAGTATAAAATAAAATTAACTCAACAACATAATACTGTAGAAATGCGGAACTAGAAAATATTATTCAGAGTGCAGTTTAAATAATACAGCAGCAGCAACGAATTGCCGGAGGTTGCCAAACCAACCAGCTACAATAGCAATTTGTTATAACGAAATAACAAATGCAACAATATGCCTAAATAATGAAATATAGACAAAGTACGCTAACATCCCCCTTTATTACATTATTTGGGTAATGTAATAACTAATAGCTATACTAACATCCCCTTACATCATTTTGCAATACAAAGAGAGCTGCGAAACAATTCAAATTTGACACGTCCAAGTGCCTTAGTGAAAATGTCTGCAACTTGAGCATCGGTGGGAATGTCTTGAAGCTGAATTCGGTGCTTTGGAACTTCATCTCGAATGAAATGACATTGTGTGTCAATGTGCTTTGTTCTTTCATGATGGACTGGATTCTTGACGAGGTTCGAACACCACGATTGTCGCAAAACAAGTGTATTGGAGATTTTGATGGATGGCCCATACTTGTCAGAATGCGACGCAACCATATCACTTCGCACACAGCTTCACGTGCGGCGCGATACTCTGCCTCTGTTGATGAAATAGCAACCACCTGTTGCTTCTTGTTGTGCCAAGAGACAGGACCGGATCCCAGATGAAAAATGTATCCAGAAGTTGACTTGCGATCATCAAATGATCCGGCATAGTCGGAGTCCGTGTATCCTTGCAAGAAGAATTTGTTGTTCCTCTTGTATTCTAGGCCATATTCCATAGTACCACGGACATAGTGAAGAACACGTTTCTTTGCTTTCCAATGAGTGGTCTTAGGCTCCTGCATGAACCTCGAAAGATAGTTGACAGCAAATACGAGATCTGGCCTAGTATTGGTCAGATATATGAGACTCCCAATCAACTGTCGATAGAGAGTACCATCTACCTGAGGTGAATCATCATATCGCGATAACTGAAGTCCATTCTCCATCGGAGTTGCCATTGGCTTGCAATCAGTCATGCGATATTTTTCCAGCAATGTCTTGGCATATTTTTTACGAGACACTTTGATGGAGTGCTCCTTCTGGCTGAATTCCAGACCAAGACAGTAATGGAGAAGTCCGAGATCTATCATCTCAAAAGATTTACACAAGTTTCTTTTGACAGTAGAGATCATAGTTTTTGAACTCCCTGTAATGAGCAGATCATCCACATAGAGTACAAGCAACACTATCTCAGAACCCTGTTTCTTGAAATAGAGGTTTGCATCTGACGGACATCTCTTAAATCCATGCTTGCATAAGGTGATTGTCCATTTTTATATACCAAGCTCGAGGAGCTTGTTTCAGACCATATAAGGATTTGACCAATTTGCAAACCTTCTGCTCTTGGCCTTCCACTTCAAATCCTTCAGGTTGAGTCATGTAGACTTCTTCTTGGAGATCACCATTTAGAAAGGCACTTTTGACATCCATCTGGTGAACTTTCCACCCATATTGTGCTTGCCATAGCACACATAACTCGAATTGTGGTCATCAGAGCAGTAGGTGCAAAAGTTTCCTCGTAGTCAATGCCTTCCTTTTGAGCATAGCCCTTTGCAACAAGACGGGCCTTATGCTTATCAATTGTTCCATCTGCCTTGTACTTGACTTTATATACCCATTTGCAGCCAATGGGTTTCTTTCCATGCGGCAAATCAACAAGCTTCCAAGTTTTATTTTTCATCAAAGACTCATACTCTGTATCCATAGCGGCCTTCCACTGAGGCTCACTGAGAGCATCTTGCACTGATGCAGGTTCAAGATCATCTATGGTAGACATGAACGCCTTGTCATCATCAATATCCATATCCTCTACTTTTGTACTTGGAGTTACAGAAAGTTCCTCAAAAGATTGACAAAGATCATCAACCTCACCGGTTTCTTTGGCTTCTTTTTCCTTTTGAGCCATACTTGCGTGTACGAGGTCTATCCAAGTTCAAATTGGGAGGAGTGGATAAATTTGCGTCTCTGATTGTATTTGTACACCATTTTGGATTCTTCTTCGGTGGTGTTGAAGAAGATGTAGAAGGACCTCCTGTCTGTGTTGACGAAGGAATCTTCTCTTCCTTAGATTCCACAAGATCTAGGTGTACTTTAGATGTGCTCTGTGATGTGAAAGCTTCATCAAAGACAACATCTCTGCTGACATGAATTTTCTTGGTCAAAGGATCTATCAAACGATATCCTTTAGAGTGCTCATCATAACCAAGAAAAATACATCTCAGTGTTTTCTCATCTAGCTTCTTCCTTTTCTCTTTCGGTATGTGCATGAAAGCGTGACATCCGAAAATACGTAGATGAGATATGGAGGGTTTTCGACCACTCCATGCTTCTGTGGAGTCATTCCTTTTAGGGCCTTTGTGGGTGCCCTATTCAACGAGATATCTTGCGGTGGTGACGACTTCTGCCCAATATTGTTGCCCAAGAGTAGCTCCTGTGAGCATACAACGAACCATTTCCATGATAGAACGGTTCCTTCTCTCGGCAACTCCATTTCTTTGAGGAGTATAGGCGAGTTGTTAAGCTGTCTCTTGATTCCATGCTTATCTAAGAATGCAGAAAATTCATTAGAGGTAAACTCTCCCCCTCGATCTGAGCGGAGGGTTTTAATAGAAGCTCCTGACTCCTTCTCAACGGATTTCTTGAACTGTTGGAAGAATGCGAAAGCTTCAGATTTCAGTTGGAGAAAGAAAACCCACATCTTTCGTGAGTAGTCATCTACGAATAGCTGAAAGTACCTCTTCCCTCCACAACTGTTGGGTGTGAAAGGACCGCACAGATCGGTGTGAATTAACTCCAGAGGTTTTCGTGCTCTTGTTGAGCTCTTCTCAAATGGTACTCTATCTTTGCTTTCTGCCAAGCAGTCAGAGCACACTGGCAATGTGGCAGAAAGGGAAGGAAGACCCTTTACCATCTCATACTTACTGAGCTCAAGTAAGTAGCCAGAACTAAGATGCCCATATCTCTTGTGCCATAGGGAAGTTGCCTCCTTGGTAGAGACAGTCATGGCAACATGTGGAGTAGAGATAGCATCTAGGGCAAATAAGCCGTGCTTATATGAAGCTATTGCAATCTGCTTACCCTTCCTGGTAATAGTACAACACTTCTTGCCATTCTCAACACGAAAGTTGACAACCATATTTCTATCCAGGATTTGTGTCACTGACAACAAATTGTTGGCCAATCCCGGAACATAGAGGACTTTGTCAATCTGACACTTGCCATCAGGAAGAGTGATTGAAGCTGTACCCTCTCCCTGAACCCTATAGGTTTTATCATCGACAATGGTGACAGGTTTGCCCTCTTTGGCCACAAATGATTCAAACCACGATCTGTCGCCAGTCATATGTTTGCTAGCTCCAGAATCGACATACCAAACAGGATCCCTATGTGTGGAATCTGTGGTAGTCATGAGCACCTTGTGTGCCCATTCAGAATCTGAGTCAGATTCTTCAACAACAACATTCACCTGGGGTTGCTTGTTTTTATTTTGTGGTTTGTTTTGGCCTTTCTGCTTGTTCTTATGCCAACACTTGTTGGTGTCATGGTTGTCTTTCTCAGAGATCTTGCACCACCTCTTCTTCTGTTGAGGTTGTTTGCCTTTTCCTTTCGTATCCTGTTGAGAATTTCCTCCTTTATGAAAGTTGCCTCCTTTTTGCCCATTACCTTTCTTCCTAGAACCCTGCTTGTTGGTGTATAGGGCTGTATTGGAAGAATCATCCTTGTGAAGTTGGCGTGCCTCCTGTTGTTGAAGCAGATTGACCAACTCGATGTAGGTAATTTGTCATTGAGACACCTGGATGGAGGTGATCAACATATCAAATGAAGAAGGTAAAGCTCTCATCACAAGTGAAATGAGAAGCTTTTCGTCCACAGTATCTCCCAAAGAATTCAATTTCTCTTTCAATTCAGACACTCTGCACAGAAAGAGTTCAACTGTTTCACCCTGTCTCAAACTCAGGTTATGAAGTTGTTGTTGAAGATGAAGAATGGTTGAATCATTCTTTCCCTCATAGATGGTTCTAAGGGCATCCCATGCCTCTTTACCACTTGCTTTGTCAGCTATATGAGGTTGCACTTCATCCGAAACAGGCAAACAAAATGAGCACCTTTGCTCGACTGTCTTTCTTGTCAAAAGCTATCCGATCTACGGAAGGACCTGTGGATCCTGCTGTTGGTGAAGGCCTAGTTGTTACTCCGGTAACAATATCCCACAAATCTTCCATTTGGAGAATTGCCTTCATCTTATGTTTCCATGGTGTATAATTTGGACCTTTCAATAACTGATGAGGATCAGTCATCAACTTTGCAACAGCGGCCATAGTGAAGGTTCCTTATATCACCAATTGGTCCCCCTTTCGATATACCTTTTGCTAGGCCGTTATACCGTACAAAATACCCGCCCTTACGTGAGGGAAACTATAGGTATTTAGAAAGATCAACAAAAATCACCCGCCCTTACATGAGGGAGACTATAGGTGAGTTTTAGAGATCATACGATACGTGGAACATAAGCGGTACTAAAAGGGAATCGCCTTGTTGATGGCACCTACCATAGAATATTCTTCTCATGCGTGGGGCGTAACTTCCCCTAAACACTATGAAGAATACTTCATCAGGATTTACGCCTAAACACAAGAACGATTAAGGGTAATGGATGGAGTAAAAAAATGCAAAAATGGCGTACTTATTCCTCCCCGACAATTTATAGAGAACAAGCTCATACGTCGTTGTTGCAGCTATATTAGGCAATAGATACAGTAGCCCAAAGCACGACAGCTTTAACTGTAAGTGTGGGCCAGAGGTACGGTTTTACCGAACGCTGCGGTGCAAATAAATTGCACAGATGGGTTTTTAATTATTCCGAGGACTTAGGGAGTGATTTGATTTTTTTAAAACTTTTAATGAAGTAGTGCAAAAAATGAAATATGCAACATACAACATAAAAATGTTAGAGTAAATCACTATATAAAATATATTTATATAGAAAAGCAATTATAGTGTTTCAAACTTTAACGGCAGAATTAAAGAAAAATTAGACAAACACACACAGAAGAAGAGACAACGATTTTAACGTGGTTCACCCAATGTGGGTTACATCCACCGAGAATTTTCAGTCCTTCATTTTCTCAATCCAAGCAATAGAGGGTTACAACCTACAGCAAACATCTGCTGTAATTTCCTCTCTATATTTCCAAGGAATCAACACAGTAATTTTCTTTGTCATAGTCTTCTTTGTTTTTCCTCACAACTATATATAAGAAAAAAATAGAAAAAACAAACTGCTTTTCTTAATACATTCCAAGATTAACATTGAGTTCCCAACATCTAATTTTGGGATAAAAACAAAAAAACTTTCCCTGGTTGTCCTGTTGTAAATCCGGAAACTTTCTCTGGTAGACTAACAGACTGTAAATCTGGAAACTTTCCCTGCCCGTTCTGCAGTAAATCCAGAAACTTTCTCTGTTTAGCCTCCTCATAATTAGGCTCCATTCCTAACAATCTCCCACTTGGAGACTAATTCCATTGCACCATACTGCAACCAAGGACTGAAAAATTCTCATCATGGCCTCTTATTCCTTAAGGCCAATTGAAGTTGAGCAAAAGCTCAACTTTTCTCTTGACACCACTTTTGTAAGCATATCAGCAGGATTTTGTGATGTGTGAACCTTCCCTAATTTCAAAGATCCATCTTCCACTACTGATCTAATGAAATGATACCTGAGTTTGATGTGTTTAGTTTTTGAATGGAATGCTGAATTCTTTGCAAGGTGTATAGCACTCTGGCTATCACTCCACAACCTATTATCCTCTTGCTTCTTCCCCAGTTCTTCCATTAGTCTTTGCAACCAAACCATCTCTTTGCTTGCTTCTATAGCAGCAACATATTCAGCTTCAGTGGTTGAAAGGGCAACTACGTGTTGGAGTTTAGAAATCCAACTAACCGCTCCTCCTCCTATAGTAAATATGTAGCCAGTAGTGCTCCTTCCACCATCAAGATCACCTGCCATATCAGAATCTACAAAACCTTTCAAGCATATATTAGAGCCTCCAAAATTCAAAGAATAATTTGAAGTTCCTCTCAAGTACTTGAGTATCCATTTTACCGCTTGCCAATGTCCTTTTCTCGGATTACTCATAAATCTACTCACTACTCCCATTGCATGGGCAATATCTGGTCTTGTACAAACCATTGCATACATCAAGCTTCCAACCGTTGATGCATAGGGAACCTTAGCCATATGCTCTTGTTCCTTTTGTGTCTTGGGACACAAATCTTTGGTGAGTTTGAAATGCTTTGCCAATGGAGTAGCAACGGACTTTGCATTGTTCATGTTGAATCTCTTAAGCACTTTTTCAATGTATTTTGCTTGTGATAATTTCGAGTGTGACTCTCCTTGTCTCTTGTTATCCTCATACCAAGGATTTGTTTGGCTTCTCCCAAATCCTTCATGGCAAAGGATTTAGCCAACTTCTTCTTGAGCATGTTTATATCTTGCATATTTGTTCCTGCAACTAACATGTCATCCACATACAATAGCAAAATAACATAGTTACCATTTCCAGTTTGCTTAAAATATACACAGTGATCACTTTGACATCTTTCAAACCTTTGATTAGCCATGAACTTATCAAATTTTAAATACCACTGTCTAGGAGCTTGTTTTAACCCATAGAAGCTCTTTTTCGGTTTACATACCCAATCCTCTTTACCTTTCACTGAAAGCCTTACGGTTGGTGCATATAAATTTCCTCCTCCAAATCACCATGAAGAAATGTTGTCTTCACATCCAATTGCTCCAGAAACAAATTTTCTATAGCTACAAGACTCAAAATAGCTCTAATAGAGGTCATTTTTACAGCTGGAGAAAAAATCTCATCAAAATCAATACCTTTTTTTAGAGCGAATCCCTTGACCACTAGTCTTGCTTTGTATCTCTTATGCCCTTCATTCTCCTCTTTAATCCTGTACACCCATTTATTGGTCAAAGCTCTTTTACCTTTGGGTAGCTCAACCAAATCCCAAGTTTGGTTGTGGAATAAAGAGTCCATTTCTTCATTCATTGCAAGCTCCCACTTATTCCTGGTATCCATCTGTAATGCTTCCTCGAAAACATTATGGCTCACCGACATCGGTATACAAAACATAATCGGAGAAACGTTGAGGAATTTTACTTATCTTGGTAGATCGTCTAACAACACTTTCTGGAGATTGAGGTGCTTGTTGTTGCTATTGTACATTTTGATCTTCTACCACTTTTGGAGTTACCTTTTCTATGTGTCCATCAAGGTCTATGTATTCGGCAATTTCCTCTTTCTGTTTCTTTCCCTGCAACGATCTTTATACAAGTTTTTTCATTAAATATGACATCCCTACTTCTAATGACTTTTCGGTTATCACAATCCCATAATCTGTAACCCAAGCCATCAATACCGTAACCAATAAAATAGCACTTTTGGGCCTTAGCATCTAACTTATTTATGTTCTCTTTGTCTATATGCATAAAAGCCTCACATCCAAATACCTTAAGGAAAGAATAATTTATTGGTTTACCTGTCCAAAGCTCTTCCAGAATTCCTCCATCCAAGGCACTAGACGGTCCTCTATTAATCAGATATATTACAGTATCAACAGCATGAGCCCATAAAAATAATGGTAAGCCTGCATGTATTCTCATGCTCCTAGCACGCTCCATGATGGTTCTATTCATTCTTTATGCAACCCCATTTTCTTGAGGTGTTCTTGGAACTACCTTGATTCTTCTAATTCCATTTTTAGAACAAAACACATCAAATTCTCTATTGCAATATTCTCCACCATTATCCGACTTTAGACACTTTAACCTTTTTCCAGTTTCATTTTCAACTAATGCTTTCCAATTCTTAAAGGTATTAAAAACATCACTTTTATTCTTAATGCAATATATCCATGTTTTCCTTGTTGCATCATCAATAAAAAGTACATAGTAAGAGGAACCTCCAAGAGAAGTTAACTGAGCTGGGCCCCAAACATCTGAGTGCACAAGCTCCAATTTCTCTTTCTTCCTTTCCTTGCCATCCTTGAGAAATCTAACTCTCTTTGCTTTACCATAAACACAATCCTCACAGAATTCCAAATCAATCTCTTTTAACTTAGGCAATAACTTTCTTGAATGTAAAATTTCCATACCTTTTCCACTCATATGGCCAAGTCTTTGGTGCCACAAAGATGCACTCTCACTGTAGAAACTAAATTCATGGAGCAGTGAGAAAAATCGGTAAGTAAATAAAGAGTACCCACCAATTTACCTCTAGCTACTATCAATGAACCTTTAGTAACTTTCCAAGCATTTTCTCCGAATGCAACCGTGTATCCTTCACCATCAAGCTTACTTGCCGATATAAGATTTCTCTTTAAATCTGGTATGTGTCTCACCTCTTTAAGAGCCCATTGACATCCATTTGGGGATTTAATCAAAATCTTTCCAATACCCACGATTTTACATGGTTGGTCATTTCCCAATAGAAACTGTCCATAATCTCCAGAAACATAATCTATGAAGTATTCCTTATGTGAGGTAGCATGGAATGAAGCACCACTATCAATTACCCAATAATCACTATTTCTATCAAGAGATAATATTAAAGCATCTTGTAGAATTTGTTCGGTAATATTGGCTTCTAAAGTGTTACCATTATTATCATTACCTTCATTTCCATCACCCTTTCTTTGCCAACGGTCCTTCTTGAGATGACCCTTTTTGCCACAGTGCCAACACTGTAGCTTTCCTTTTCCACGTGATTTGGATCTGCCTTTGGATTTGCCACGATGTGAACTCTTGCCTCTTTCTCTTCCTCTTCCTCTATTCTCAATAGTTAAGGCGGTGCTAGATGATTCTCCTGTGGTTTTTCTTCTCATGTCCTCATTGAGTATCACACCAACCACATCATCAAATTCTAATTTATTTGAACTCGAAGCAGAGTTACTTACCGCCATTACCAAATTGTTCCAACTTTTCGAAAGAGAGCATAAGATTAATAAGGCCCTAAGCTCATCATCAAAATCCAATCCTATTGAATGCAATTGATTAGTGACAGTATTAAATTCATTTAAATGATCATGCACAGATCCTCCTTCACTCATTTTCATGTTAAATAACCTTTTCATTAAGAATACCTTATTTGATCTTGATGGTTTCTCATACATCTTGGCCAACTTATCCATGACTCCCTTGGTAGTCTTTTCATCGAGAGATGTTGAAGGCTACGGTGGCTCCCAAGCACAGCCTCACGGTACCCAATGCCTTTCTATCAAGGAGACTCCACTCCTCATCAGACATAGATGAAGGTCTCTCTGTTTCCCCCTCAAGAGGTAAGTAAAGATCCTTATGGTACAAGTAATCCTCCATCTGCATCTTCCAGAATTGAAAGTTCTGGCCATTGAATTTTTGAACTCTAAACCTCCCTTCTTCCGCCATTGCTCCCACTTGATCCAGAAATTCTCCTTCTGTCAAGTGCACCCAACAAAACAACCGCTCTGATACCACTTGTTAGAGTAAATCACTATATAAAATATATTTATATAGAAAAGCAATTATAGTGTTTCAAACTTTAACGACAGAATTAAAGAAAAATTAGACAAACACACACAGAAGAAGAGACAACGATTTTAACGTGGTTCACCCAATGTGGGTTACATCCATCGAGAATTTTCAGTCCTTCCTTTCTCAATCCAAGCAATAGAGGGTTACAACCTACAGCAAACATCTGCTGTAATTTCCTCTCTATATTTCCAAGGAATCAACACAGTAATTTTCTTTGTCATAGTCTTCTTTGTTTTTCCTCACAACTATATATAAGAAAAAAATAGAAAAACAAACTGCTTTTCTTAATACATTCCAAGATTAACATTGAGTTCCCAACATCTAATTTTGGGATAAAAACAAAAAAACTTTCCTGGTTGTCCTGTTGTAAATCCGAAAACTTTCTCTGGTAGACTAACAAGTTGTAAATCGGAAACTTTCCCTGCCCATCTTGCAGTAAATCCAGAAACTTTCTCTGTTTAGCCTCCTCATAATTAGGCTCCATTCCTAACAATCTCCCACTTGGAGACTAATTCCATTGCACCATACTGCAACCAAGGATTGAAAAATTCTCATCATGGCCTCTTATTCCTTAAGGCCAACTGAAGTTGAGCAAAAGCTCAACTTTTCTCTTGACACCACTTTTGTAAGCATATCAGTAGGATTTTGTGATGTGTGAACCTTCCCTAATTTCAAAGATCCATCTTCCACTCCTGATCTAATGAAATGATACCTGAGTTTGATGTGTTTAGTTTTTGAATGGAATGCTGAATTCTTTGCAAGGTGTATAGCACTCTGGCTATCACTCCACAACCTATTATCCTCTTGCTTCTTCCCAGTTCTTCCATTAGTCTTTGCAACCAAACCATCTCTTTGCTTGCTTCTGTAGCAGCAACATATTCAGCTTGAGTGGTTGAAAGGGCAACTACGTGTTGGAGTTTAGAAATCCAACTAACCGCTCCTCCTCCTATAGTAAATATGTAGCCAGTAGTGCTCCTTCCACCATCAAGATCACCTGCCATATCAGAATCTACAAAACCTTTCAAGCATATATTAGAGCCTCCAAAATTCAAAGAATAATTTGAAGTTCCTCTCAAGTACATGAGTATCCATTTTACCGCTTGCCAATGTCCTTTTCCTGGATTACTCATAAATCTACTCACTACTCCCACTGCATGGGCAATATCTGGTCTTGTACAAACCATTGCATACATCAAGCTTCCAACCGCTGATGCATAGGGAACCTTAGCCATATGCTCTTGTTCCTTTTGTGTCTTGGGACACAAATCTTTGGTGAGTTTGAAATGCTTTGCCAATGGAGTAGCAACAGAGACTTTGCATTGTTCATGTTGAATCTCTTAAGCACTTTTTCAATGTATTTTGCTTGTGATAATTTCAGAGTGTGACTCTCCTTGTCTCTTGTTATCCTCATACCAAGGATTTGTTTGGCTTCTCCCAAATCCTTCATGGCAAAGGATTTAGCCAACTTCTTCTTGAGCATGTTTATATCTTGCATATTTGTTCCTGCAACTAACATGTCATCCACATACAATAGCAAAATAACATAGTTACCATTTCCGGTTTGCTCAAAATATACCACAGTGATCACTTTGACATCTTTCAAACCTTTGATTAGCCATGAACTTATCAAATTTTAAATACCACTTGTCTAGGAGCTTGTTTTAACCCATACAAGCTCTTTTTCGGTTTACATACCCAATCCTCTTTACCTTTCACTGAAAGCCTTACGGTTGGTGCATATAAATTTCCTCCTCCAAATCACCATGAAGAAATGTTGTCTTCACATCCAATTGCTCCAGAAACAAATTTTCTATAGCTACAAGACTCAAAATAGCTCTAATAGAGGTCATTTTTACAACTGGAGAAAAAATCTCATCAAAATCAATACCTTTTTTTGAGCAAATCCCTTGACCACTAGTCTTGCTTTGTATCTCTTATGCCCTTCATTCTCCTCTTTAATCCTGTACACCCATTTATTGGTCAAAGCTCTTTTACCTTTGGGTAGCTCAACCAAATCCCAAGTTTGGTTGTGAAATAAAGAGTCCATTTCTTCATTCATTGCAAGCTCCCACTTATTCCTGGTATCCATTTGTAATGCTTCTTGAAAATATTATGGCTCACCAGCATCGGTATACAAAACATAATCAGAGAAACGTTGAGGAATTTTACTTATCCTGGTAGAACGTCTAACAACACTTTTTGGAGATTGAGGTGCTTGTTGTTGCTGCTGTACATTTTGATCTTCTACCACTTTTGGAGTTACCTTTTCTATGTGTCCATCAAGGTCTATGTATTCAGCATTTTCCTCTTTCTGTTTCTTTCCCTGCAACCGATCTTTATACAAGTTTTTTCATTAAATATGACATCCCTACTTCTAATGACTTTTCGGTTATCACAATCCCATAATCTGTAACCCAAGCCATCAATACCGTAACCAATAAAATAGCACTTTTGGGCCTTAGCATCTAACTTATTTATGTTCTCTTTGTCTATATGCATAAAAGCCTCACATCCAAATACCTTAAGGAAAGAATAATTTATTGGTTTACCTGTCCAAAGCTCTTCCGGAATTCCTCCATCCAAGGCACTAGACGGTCCTCTATTAATCAGATATACTGCAGTATCAACAACATGAGCCCATAAAAATAATGGTAAGCACTGCATGTATTCTCATGCTCCTAGCACGCTCCATGATGGTTCTATTCATTCTTTCTGCAACCCCATTTTCTTGAGGTGTTCTTGGAACTACCTTGATTCTTCTAATTCCATTTTTAGAACAAAACACATCAAATTCTCTCTTGCAATATTCTCCACCATTATCCGACTTTAGACACTTTAACCTTTTTCCAGTTTCATTTTCAACTAATGCTTTCCAATTCTTAAAGGTATTAAAAACATCACTTTTATTCTTAATGCAATATATCCATGTTTTCCTTGTTGCATCATCAATAAAAAGTACATAGTAAGAGGAACCTCCAAGAGAAGTTACCTGAGTTGGGCCCCAAACATCTGAGTGCACAAGCTCCAATTTCTCTTTCTTCCTTTCCTTGCCATCCTTGAGAAATCTAACTCTCTTTGCTTTACCATAAACACAATCCTCACAGAATTCCAAATCAATCTCTTTTAACTTAGGCAATAACTTTCTTGAATGTAAAATTTCCATACCTTTTCCACTCATATGGCCAAGTCTTTGGTGCCACAAAGATGCACTCTCACCTGTAGAAACTAAATTCATGGAGCGGTGAGAAAAATCGGTAAGTAAATAAAGAGTACCCACCAATTTACCTCTAGCTACTATCAATGAACCTTTAGTAACTTTCCAAGCATTTTCTCCGAATGCAACCGTGTATCCTTCACCATCAAGCTTACTTGCCGATATAAGATTTCTCTTTAAATCTGGTATGTGTCTCACCTCTTTAAGAGCCCATTGACATCCATTTGGGGATTTAATCAAAATCTTTCCAATACCCACGATTTTACATGGTTGGTCATTTCCCAATAGAACCTGTCCATAATCTCCAGAAACATAATCTATGAAGTATTCCTTATGTGAGGTAGCATGGAATGAAGCACCACTATCAATTACCCAATAATCACTATTTCTATCAAGAGATAAGATTAAAGCATCTTGTAGAATTTGTCCAATAATATTGGCTTACGAAGTGTTACCATTATTACCATTACCTTCATTTCCATCACCCTTTCTTTGCCAAGAGTCCTTCTTGAGATGACCCTTTTTGCCCACAGTGCCAACATTGTAGCTTTCCTTTTCCACGTGATTTGGATCTGCCTTTGGATTTGCCACGATGTGAACTCTTGCCTCTTTCTCTTCCTCTTCCTCTATTCTCAACAGTTAAGGCGGTGCTAGATGATTCTCCTGTGGTTTTTCTTCTCATGTCCTCACTGAGTATCACACCAACCACATCATCAAATTCTAATTTATTTGAACTCGAAGCAGAGTTACTTACCGCCATTACCAAATTGTTCCAACTTTTCGGAAGAGAGCATAAGATTAATAAGGCCCTAAGCTCATCATCAAAATCCAATCCTACTGAATGCAATTGATTAGTGACAGTATTAAATTCATTTAAATGATCATGCACAGATCCTCCTTCACTCATTTTCATGTTAAATAACCTTTTCATTAAGAATACCTTATTTGATCTTGATGGTTTCTCATACATCTTGGCCAACTTATCCATGACTCCCTTGGTAGTCTTTTCATCGAGAGATGTTGAAGGCTACGGTGGCTCCCAAGCACGGCCTCCACGGTACCCAATGCCTTTCTATCAAGGAGACTCCACTCCTCATCAGACATAGATGAAGGTCTCTCTGTTTCCCCCTCAAGAGGTAAGTAAAGATCCTTCCGGTACAAGTAATCCTCCATCTGCATCTTCCAGAATTGAAAGTTATGGCCATTGAATTTTTGAACTCTAAACCTCCCTTCTTCTGCCATTGCTCCCACTTGATCCAAAAAATTCTCCTTCTGTCAAGTGCACCCAACAAAACAACCGCGTTGATACCACTTGTTAGAGTAAATCACTATATAAAATATATTTATATAGAAAAGCAATTATAGTGTTTCAAACTTTAACGGCGAGAATTAAAGAAAAATTAGACAAACACACACAGAAGAAGAGACAACGATTTTAACGTGGTTCACCCAATGTGGGTTACATCCACCGAGAATTTTCAGTCCTTCATTTTCTCAATCCAAGCAATAGAGGGTTACAACCTACAGCAAACATCTGCTGTAATTTCCTCTCTATATTTCCAAGGAATCAACACAGTAATTTTCTTTGTCATAGTCTTCTCTGTTTTTCCTCACAACTATATATAAGAAAAAAATAGAAAAACAAACTGCTTTTCTTAATACATTCCAAGATTAACATTGAGTTCCCAACATCTAATTTTGGGATAAAAACAAAAAAACTTTCCCTGGCTGTCCTGTTGTAAATCCGGAAACTTTCTCTGGTAGACTAACAAACTGTAAATGCGGAAACTTTCCCTGCCCATCCTGCAGTAAATCCAGAAACTTTCTCTGTTTAGCCTCCTCATAATTAGGCTCCATTCCTAACAATATGCAACATACAACATAAAAAGTGCCCACAAGAATTAACCCACAAGGTGTCGGTCACAGCCGAAAATGCACCTTTTACAATTCGCCAAATTGCTTTTTTAGAAAATTACTCACATTCCCCCTTTGATTTTTTGAAAAAATATCCCCCTTAAAAAAAATCTCTTTAACAAAGCATTTTAATAATTATTATATATTTAAAGTTAAAATAAATAATTTTAATTTATATAGTTTTAAAACTTTATGAAAAAATAAATTAAAAATTAAATTTTAATTTATAAAGTTTTAAAAACTATAAAAAAATAAATTAAAATTAAAAAATTTTAACTAAAAATTAATAATTAGAAAAACCTTTGGAAAAAAAATTATACCTTCTAAAGGGGGGAAGTCGGTGGGATTTGAACCCCCGACCTGCAGGCTCCCAGAGCCTTACCGCACGGCTCACGACCACATGAGCCAGCGGGCTGATCCGAAAGGATCAGTGGAGCTCCCTCATATATCCCTCCTCTCTGCTTCCCGAGCCCACTGTCGCTGCCTCCGCAGCGTTCTGTTGCTGCGCGTCACGGCTCCGCAGACGTTTTTCCCTTTCTTTTTTTTTTGGTAGTGCGGGGGGGGGATTTTTTTTTTTAACTTCCCGCGATGCGGGGCGTTCAACGGGGGGGCTGTTTTATTTTTTTCACCCCCGTGACGCGGCGCGTTCAACGGGGGGGGCGGGGCGCTGGACGTCCTGCGTCCCTCCCGCCTGCGTGCGCGTCCCTCCTGGACGCGTCTGCGTCTGCGCGCGAGCGCGGACGTCGCGTCCCTCCTAGACGCGTCTGCCTGCGCGTGCGTCCGGACGTCGCGTCCCTCTGCGCGCGGACGTGGACAGTCGCGTTCCAGCCTGGCACTGCTGCGGGACATTCGCGCGGCTCTGCGCGTATATATATATATATATATATTTTTATTTCAGCTGCTTTCTTTCACTGTACGTCGCGCGATTGCGCGTGGCGTATAAAAATTTTTGCCTCCCCAGCACAGCAGACAGAAAATAATGCGCTCAGCTTCTCACGCCACTGGATCACTGCATTGCGTAGCAATCTGGCTCTGATGCCATGTAGAAATGCGGAACTAGAAAATATTATTCAGAGTGCAGTTTAAATAATACAGCAGCAGCAACGAATTGTCGGAGGTTGCCAAACCAACCAGCTACAATAGCAATTTGTTATAACGAAATAACAAATGCAACAATATGCCTAAATAATGAAATATAGACAAAGTACGTTAACATCCCCCTTTATTACATTATTTGGGTAATGTAATAACTAATAGCTATACTAACATCCCCTTACAACATTGTGCAATACAAAGAGAGCTGCGAAACAATTCAAATTTGACACGTCCAAGTGCCTTAGTGAAAATGTCTGCAACTTGAGCATCGGTGGGAATGTCTTGAAGCTGAATTCGGTGCTTTGGAACTTCATCTCGAATGAAATGACATTGTGTGTCAATGTGCTTTGTTCTTTCATGATGGATTGGATTCTTGACGAGGTTCAGAACACCCTGATTGTCGCAAAACAAGTGTATTGGAGATTTTGATGGATGGCCCATACTTGTCAAAATGCGACGCAACCATATCACTTCGCACACAGCTTCACATGCGGTGCGATACTCTACCTCTGTTGATGAAATAGCAACCACCTGTTGCTTCTTGTTGTGCCAAGAGACAGGACCGGATCCCAGATGAAAAATGTATCCGAAGTTGACTTGCGATCATCAAATGATCCGGCATAGTCGGAGTCCGTGTATCCTTACAAGAAGAATTTGTTGTTCCTCTTGTATTCTAGGCCATATTCCATAGTACCACGGACATAGTGAAGAACACGTTTTTTTGCTTTCCAATGAGTGGTCTTAGGCTCCTGCATGAACCTCGAAAGATAGTTGACAACAAATACGAGATATGGCCTAGTATTGGTCAGATATATGAGACTCCCAATCAACTGTCGATAGAGAGTACCATCTACCTGAGGTGAATCATCATATCGCGATAACCGAAGTCCATTCTCCATCGGAGTTGCCATTGGCTTGCAATCAGTCATGCGATATTATTCCAGCAATGTCTTGGCATATTTTTTCTAAGACACTTTGATGGAGTGCTCCTTCTGGCTGAATTCCAGACCAAGACAGTAATGGAGAAGTCCGAGATCTGTCATCTCAAAAGATTTACACAAGTTTCTTTTGACAGTAGAGATCATAGTTTCTGAACTCCCTGTAATGAGCAGATCATCCACATAGAGTACAAGCAACACTATCTCAGAACCTTGTTTCTTGAAATAGAGGTTTGAATCTGATGGACATCTCTTAAATCCATGCTGCATAAGGTGATTGTCCATTTTTATATACCAAGCTCGAGGAGCTTGTTTCAGACCATATAAGGATTTGACCAATTTGCAAACCTTCTGCTCTTGGCCTTCCACTTCAAATCCTTCAGGTTGAGTCATGTAGACTTCTTCTTAGAGATCACCATTTAGAAAGGCACTTTTGACATCCATCTGGTGAACTTTCCACCCATATTGTGCTGCCATAGCACACATAACTCGAATTGTGGTCATCCGAGCGGTAGGTGCAAAAGTTTCCTCGTAGTCAATGCCTTCCTTTTGAGCATAGCCCTTTGCAACAAGACGGGCCTTATGCTTATCAATTGTTCCATCTGCCTTGTACTTGACTTTATATACCCATTTGCAGCCAATGGGTTTCTTTCCATGCGGCAAATCAACAAGCTTCCAAGTTTTATTTTTCATCAAAGACTCATACTCCGTATCCATAGCGGCCTTCCATTGAGGCTCACTAAGAGCATCTTGCACTGATGTAGGTTCAAGATCATCTATGGTAGACATGAACGCCCTGTCATCATCAATATCCATATCCTCTACTTCTGTACTTGGAGTTACAGAAAGTTCCTCAAAAGATTGACAAAGATCATCAACCTCACCGGTTTCTTTGGCTTCTCTTTCCTTTTGAGCCATACTGCGTGTACGAGGTCTATCCAAGTTCAAATTGGGAGGAGTGGATAAATTTGCGTCTCTGATTGTATTTGTACACCATTTTGGATTATTCTTCAGTGGTGTTGAAGAAGATGTAGAAGGACCTCCTGTCTGTGTTTACGAAGGAATCTTCTCTTCCTTAGATTCCACAAGATCTAGGTGTACTTTAGATGTGCTCTGTGATGTGAAAGCTTCATCAAAGACAACATCTCTGCTGACATGAATTTTCTTGGTCAAAGGATCTTTCAAACGATATCCTTTAGAGTGCTCATCATAACCAAGAAAAATACATCTCAGTGTTTTCTCATCTAGCTTCTTCCTTTTCTCTTTCGGTATGTGCATGAAAGCGTGACATCCGAAAATACGTAGATGAGATATGGAGGGTTTTCGACCACTCCATGCTTCTTGTGGAGTCATTCCTTTTAGGGCCTTTGTGGGTGCCCTATTCAACAGATATCTTTGCGGTGGTGACGGCTTTACGCCCAATATTGTTGCCCAAGAGTAGCTCTCGTGAGCATACAACGAACCATTTCCATGATAGAATGGTTCCTTCTCTCAGCAACTCCATTTTTTTGAGGAGTATAGGCGATTGTTAACTGTCTCTTGATTCCATGCTTATCTAAGAATGCAGAAAATTCATTAGAGGTAAACTCTCCCCCTCGATCTGAGCGAAGGGTTTTAATAGAATCTCCTGACTCCTCAACGGATTTCTTGAACTGCTGGAAGAATGCGAAAGCTTCAGATTTCAATTGGAGAAAGAAAACCCACATCTTTCGTGAGTAGTCATCTATGAATAACTGAAAGTACCTCTTCCCTCCACAACTGTTGGGTGTGAAAGGACCGCATAGATCGGTGTGAATTAACTCCAAAGGTTTTCGTGCTCTTGTTGAGCTCTTCTCAAATGGTACTCTATGTTTGCTTTCACTGCAAGCGGTCGAGCACTACTGGCAATGTGGCGAGAAAGGGAAGGAAGACCCTTTACCATCTCATACTTACTGAGCTCAAGTAAGTAGCCAGAACTAAGATGCCCATATATCTTATGCCATAGGGAAGTTACCTCCTTGGTAGAGACAGTCATGGCAACATGTGGAGTAGAGATAGCATCTAGGGCAAATAAGTCGTGCTTATATGAAGCTATTGCAATCTGCTTACCCTTCTTGGTAATAGTACAACACTTCTTGCCATTCTCAACACGAAAGTTGACAACCATATTTCTATCCAGGATTTGTGTCACTGACAACAAATTGTTGGCCAATCTCGGAACATAGAGGACTTTGTCAATCTGACACTTGCCATCAGGAAGAGTGACTGAAACTGTACCCTCTCCCCGAACCCTGTAGGTTTTATCATCAGCAATGGTGACAGGTTTGCCCTCTTTGGCCACAAATGATTCAAACCACGATCTGTCGCCAGTCATATGTTTGCTAGCTCCAGAATCGACATACCAAACAGGATCCCTCTGTGTGGAATCTGTGGTAGTCATGAGCACCTTGTGTGCCCATTCAAAATCTGAATCAGATTCTTCAACAGCAACATTCACCTGGGGTTGCTTGTTTTTATTTTGTGGTTTGTTTTGGCCTTTCTGCTTGTTCTTATGCCAACACCTGTTGGTGTCATGGTTGTCTTTCTCACAGATCTTGCACCACCTCTTCTTCTCGTTGAGGTTGTTTTCCTTTTCCTTTCGTATCTCGTTGAGAATTTTCTCCTTTACGAAAGTTGCCTCCTTTTTGCCCATTACCTTTCTTCCTAGAACCCTGCTTGTTGGTGTATAGGGCTGTATTGGAAGAATCATCCTTGTGAAGTTGGCGTGCCTCCTGTTGTTGAAGCAGATTGACCAACTCGATGTAGGTAATTTGTCGTTGAGACACCTGGATGGAGGTGATCAACATATCAAATGAAGAAGGTAAAGCTCTCATCACAAGTGAAATGAGAAGCTTTTCGTCCAGAGTATCTCCCAAAGAATTCAATTTCTCTTTCAATTCGGACACTCTGCATGAAAAGAGTTCAAGCTGTTTCACCACTGTCTCAAACTCGGAGTTATGAAGTTGTTGTTGAAGATGAAGAATGGTTGAATAATTTTTTCCCTCATAGATGGTTCTAAGGGCATCCCATGCCTCTTTACCACTTTCTTTGTCAGCTATATGAGGTTGCACTTCATCTGAAACTAACAAACAAAATGAGCACCTTTGCTCGACTGTCTTTCTTGTCAAAAGCTATCTGATCTGCGGAAGGACCTGTGGATCCTGCTGTTGGTGAAGGCCTAGTTGTTGCTCCAGTAACAATATCCCACAAATCTTCCATTTGGAGAATTGCCTTCATCTTATGTTTCCATGGTGTATAATTTGGACCTTTCAATAACTGATGAGGATCAGTCATCAACTTTGCAACAACGGCCATAGTGAAGGTTCCTTATATCACCAATTGGTCCCCCTTTCGATATACCTTTTGCTAGGCCGTTATACCGTACAAAATACCCGCCCTTACGTGAGGGAAACCATAGGTATTTAGAAAGATCAACAAAAATCACCCGCCCTTACGTGAGGGAGACTATAGGTGAGTTTTAGAGATCATACGATACGTGGAACATAAGCGGTACTGAAAGGGAATCGCCTTGTTGATGGCACCTACCATAGAAGATTCTTCTCATGCGTGGGGCGTAACTTCCCCTAAACACTATGAAGAATACTTCGTCAAGATTTACGCCTAAACACAAGAATGATTAAGGGTAGTGGATGGAGTAAAAAAATGCAAAAATGGCGTACTTATTCCTCCTCGACGATTTATAGAGAACAAGCTCAGACGTCGTTGTTGCAGCTATATTAGGCGATAGATATAGTAGCCCAAAGCACGATAGCTTTACCTGTAAGTGTGGGCCAGAGGTACCGTTTTTACCGAACGCTGCGGTGCAAATAAATTGCACAGATGGGTTTTTAATTATTCCGAGGACTTAGGGAGTGATTTGATTTTTTTTTAACTTTTAATGAAGTAGTGCAAAAAATGAAATATGCAACATACAACATAAAAAGTGCCCACAAGAATTAACCCACAAGGTGTCGGTCACAGCCGAAAATGCACCTTTTACAATTCGCCAAATTGCTTTTTCAGAAAATTACTCACATTCCCCCTTTGATTTTTTGAAAAAATATCCCCCCTTAAAAAAAATCTCTTTAACAAAGCATTTTAATAATTATTATATATTTAAAGTTAAAATAAATAATTTTAATTTATATAGTTTTAAAACTTTATGAAAAAATAAATTAAAAATTAAATTTTAATTTATAAAGTTTTAAAAACTATAAAAAAATAAATTAAAATTAAAAAATTTTAACTAAAAATTAATAATTAGAAAAACCTTTGGAAAAAAAATTATACCTTCTAAATGGGGGAAGTCGGCGGGATTTGAACCCCCGACCTGCAGGCTCCCAGAGCCTTACCGCACGGCTCACGACCACGTGAGCCAGCGGGCTGATCCGAAAGGATCAGCAGACCTCCCTCATATATCCCTCCTCTCTGCTTCTCGAGCCCACTGTCGCTGCCTTCACGGCGTTACGCTGTCTGCGCGTCACGGCTCCGCAGACGTTTTTCATTTTTTTTTTCGGCAGCGCGGGGGGGGGATTTTTTTTTTTAACTTCCCGCGACGCAGCGCGTTCAACGGGGGGTGGGGGGGCGTTTGTTTTATTTTTTTCACCCCCGTGACGCGGCGCGTTCAACGGGGGCGAGGCGGCGGACGTCCTGCGTCCCTCCCGCTCGCGCGCGTCCCTCTCGGACGCGTGCGCGTCTGCGCGCGAGCGCGGACGTCGCGTCCCTCCTGGAGGCGTCGCTGCTGCGCGCGTCCGGACGTCGCGTCCCTCTGCGCGCGGACGCGGACAGTCGCGTTCCAGCCTGGCGCTGCTGCGGGACGTTCGCGCGGCTCTGCGCGAGCGTTCCAGTCTGCGCGTATATATATATATATATATTTTTATTTCAGCTGCTTTCTTTCACTGTACGTCGCGCGATTGCGCGCGGCGTATAAAAAAATTTGCCTCCCCAGCACAGCAGACAGAAAATAATGCGCTCAGCTTCTCACGCCACTGGATCACTGCATTGCGTAGCAATCTGGCTCTGATGCAATGTAGAAATGCGAAACTAGAAAATATTATTCAGCAGTGCAGTTTAAATAATACAGCAGCAGCAACGAATTGCCGGAGGTTGCCAAACCAACCAGCTACAATAGCAATTTGTTATAACGAAATAACAAATGCAACAATATGCCTAAATAATGAAATATAGACAAAGTACGCTAACAAATACTATTTTCTTTTCATACAATAAAAATTAAGATAAAAATTGTACTTGAAAGATTGAGTATCATAATAAAATTAATAAACAAACTAATTCCTATTAAAAGAAATAAACTAAATATAAAATTCAATCATACCATAAATATTCTCCTATTATAGTTACTATAAAAAAAAATTATAAAATGAAATCCAAAATCCTTGTACTATCAAACATAATAAACCATTATAGATCAGGTTAAAAAATTTACAATATTTAAATAAAATTTTTAAAAATAATAAGAAAATAGACAAAATTTAAAGTAATTTTAAAATTAAATTTACCCTTTTCTTTTTCTGTTATCAAATAATTCAATTTGATTATTAGTATAATTTTTTGAATTAATTAAAAATATAAATAAAATAAATTACATCTAAAAATTACATTATGATGATACCATCAAGTCACTTTTAGTATAAGAAAGATTGATATTCCATTCAAATTATAAATCTTCATAACCCCATAAAACTGCATATTATAAACTCAAATTCAAATCTAGCTATTACCCATGGATCTTCATACTATAATATCAAATTCACTAGAATTCAAGGTATATGCATTATGTACTACACAACATCATATGATAATATTATATCTACCTATGATTCAGGCTATCAATCTACTTGTAATTCGATATTTTTCTTGAATGATGACTCAATAAAAACTAAATCTGCAGTACTGATATAATACATTAAGAATACTTAAAAACTAATTTACAGTGAATAATAAAAAAATGCCAGTTCGTTTTCTATAAACAAAGAGATTGCAAAGAGAAGCAGACCTCAAGATAATAGAAGAGTAATATTTCATCCTGGTAAAATCCATTGATCCAATCCTTGTAAGATCCATCAATTCAATCCCTTGAAAAGATAAGAATTCAATAACCAAGGATAATAAATTTGAAAACAGATCTTTAAAGAGTTGTTCTCAGAATAGATTCTATCTATTTATTTAGAAATAATTTTATGTAACAATTAATTAAGGTAAAACTTTTCTAGTGCAAATTAAGATTAATATAAAATAAAGTAATTTTTTATTTATTAAGTAAATACTTTATATATATATATTGGTCGTTGGGGTTGAACCCAGGTCACATCATTTATAATGCAAGTGACGTTTTTGCCAGTAAACCACGACACGCAGATTAAAATAAAGTACATTATCCCAATCGATAGTAAAACTTGTGTAGATTCACATGGTGTTAGTTAATTTTATTGTTAACAATTACCTAGTCTAAATCTTTTCAAAATCATATATAGTATTATACACTGCTAATTATTAAAGAATTATATAATATTCAGTGCAACATTTATGAATACTGACATATTTCTATTGGTATTGACGTAAGTTTGACAAATAATATACTAACATTTGAATTGTTTCAATAAAATTATAATAGCTCACATTTAAATAATTGAATATAATTTTTTTATAATTATTTTTATTGCATTTAGGTAATGTTGTTAACTAAATGTGCTGGTTACTTATTAATTATAAATAATTTAATATTAAATGTCACTAAAATCAAGCCACCATTCTGTTAAATACAATTTTCAATGTTTACTACATAAATAAATTAATATATATATATATATATATATATATATAATTTTTTAATTTACATATTCATATGTTATTGTTAGTCAATTATATTAATTTTTTTTATTGAGAAAGTCAACTATATTACTTAATAATTAGTATATAAACCAAATAAAATTTTATTAAGAAATTATATTTAATATGTTTTACAACTAAACCATTATCTATTATTAATTATTAATGTAATATAATATTATTATTGCTTTGTAAAAAAGTTTAAGACCCTTTTCAAACCCTTTTATTTATTTAATAAAAAAATATATAATATTATTATTATAATATATATAAGAACTACTTATGAGTGGCAGCATTTGTTGTATGAAATTGACACAAAAATGACTTATAATATAACAATAACTATTTGTATATTACAATATATAAATTACTTGGTTGAAACTATCATAACTGATGGGTAACTCATTTTATGGTGATTTAAGAAATCACATGAAATTGTTTAGTAGTTATGCTAAAAAAATTAAGCAAAAAGAATGCAATATAAATTTAAAAAAATGTTACAGTTTTCAGTTAGCTTTAATAATAGAAAACTATTATTAAGCTCAACAAAATAAATTCAATTCATCATATATCTTAAAAGTTGTAGTTTATATTTAATTTTTTATATAGTGATTTATTATTTTGTTTGTGTGAGAAATTTATCATATATCTTAAAAGTTGTAGTTTATACTTCATATTTTCATATAGTTTTTTTTTTTTTTTTAAATTTGATTAGTGGGAGAAACCTATGTGAGAGATGCTCAGGGTTGGGCATCCTAATCCCACCATAACCTCTTAAGAGGAGACTCTTATCAATAGGGAATTTAACACACAACCACACACACATTATGCCCCAATTTGAACTTTGGACCTTCTAAAGAAGAGCCAGTCGTTGCACTGCCTCCTTGGAACTTTTTATATAATTATTTTTATCTAACTTTATTATTCAAATGGATCTATTTTTTAAGATAGATTACGAATAATAATAATAAAAAAATAATAAATCTACATATTTTATGGAAAATTTTAATATTTATTTTGGTATCCTTCTAAAATGAATAGATGTTGTTGTGTATTTATAATATAAGGGTAATTGTAAAGTGTTTGTTAGTACATAAAAAGTATAAGGTCATTGGTTTAATCCAAATAAAATCTAATGTTTGTTGGGTTATGTTAAAAATGAGATCAAATTCTGTGCTTGTAGAGTTGCATCAAGGAGGGTTGGGGTTATGGAGAATTTACAAGATGAACTTAGTTTTAATCAGCAAGAAAGGGTGAAAAGTAGTTTCAAATGCCAAATCATTGTGGGTTGACATAATTAAGAGCAAATATCTTCAGCAATGCTCATTTCTTGAAGATAATGCTTTCCCGAATGGTTCTGCCTTCTGGTATTCAGTGGTTTATACTAGACATATAATTAAGAAAGGATTGAGATGGTGTGTTGGTAATGGTTCCTTCATCCGGTTTTAGGAAGACTCGTCGATTTCTCAGCAACCTCTCATCAAGAATTTGGATCTTTGATTGCTTAAACCCATAATTGATTTCCTATTTGGAGGGTTAGTCTACCATTTTATTTCTAGAGACCTTCGCAATGGTCCCTACTGTTCAACGTTACCTAATAACCTGGATCATCCTGATCATACTAAGGCATCCAAAGTGTTGTCTTCCATGTTCAAAAGATATGTTATTTCTAGAAACCTGCCTCCTGACAACCCCTTATGGCAGTTGATTAAGTCAGGTGAGTTTACTGTCAAATCTGCATACTTTGCCCAGGTTGATCTGTCCAATGGGTGGTTCCCTTCCAATAGAATCTAGCTTAATTAACTCACCCTCAAAATTTCTCATTTCCTATGGCTTGTCGTCCAAAAAAGGGTCTTACCATACCTAATAGATGTATTCTTTGCAAGTCAGATTAGGAGTCGGTCAATCATCTGTTTATCTCCTACCCCTTTTCCAGTAAGGTTCGTTCATCTCTGTTTAAGAAATTTCACATTGCCTGGGCCTATCCCAATTCTATTGAAGATCTCTTCCTTCAATGACCCAGTCCATTTTTGTTTTCTTGGCTCAAAATCGCTTGGTCATTCATTCTTCCCCACTGCCTTTGGTAATTGTGGTTAGAAAGAAACAACAAAATATTTAACAATCTTTCCAAAAATCATCAAGCCATTACTGCTAGAGTTCTATTGTTTACTGTTGAGAATGCCAATATTACCTCTTCCTCAGACCGTCCCAAGTCTGATTTAGAGTCTAAAATTTCTTCAAAACTTAATATCCTCATTGATTCACAATCCAAAGATAACTCTTTGAGTAGAGATAGTTTTGTTTGGGAACCGCCGTTGGTTGTGTGGTCTAAAATTAATTTTGATGGAGCCTCGAAAGACAACCCTAGGAGTGTCATCATAGGAGGTCTCATCAGAGATGAACAAAGCAAAATTCAACTTGCTTACGGTGAATTCATAGGAATCCAATCCAATAATGTGGTTGAAGCTTGGGCAATGCTATAAGGGATTAAAGCTTCTCGTGACCTCAACATTTTGAATGTGGTGATTGAGGGGGATTCCCTCAACACCGTAAATCCCTTGAAGAATAACACCAACCCCTCATGGAGTATTTCCAATATGATATAAGGGGCAAGGTTGTATGTTCGAGAGTTTTCCAATATTTCTATTCAACATGTTTATTGTGAAGCCAACCAGCTTGCTGACATCATGGCCACCTTGGGCCAAAGCACTGAACCTTTGAAGATATAGGTGGAAGATTTTCCCCAATGTTTGATTGATAAATGTATCTAAAATGCTCCGATTTCCTTTGTGTAAAGTCATCGGTCTTATTGATCCTTGACCACATCTATGTTGATTCTTGTTGGGAAGGTTATTCACAATCTGAAGTAGCAGAAGGTAGATATGCGGTCTCCAACCATTACCAAGGTGATCAAGGACCTTCAATATAATTAATATTATAATGATACCATCAAGTCACTTTCAATATAAGAAAGATTGATATTCCATTCATGTTGGCAATTTTGGGTACCTTGGGTACATTGCCTTTGCTCTAAGTATAGATGTTGTCATTGATGTCAAAGATTTCTTGAAGCAATTTGATTTGATGTCAAAGAATGTGTTTTGATGAAGGTTATCGAGTTTGGACGAGTGAGTTTCCAAGAAGATCGTAGTAGCCCGAGTTGCAAAAGATCAAGAAAAAGACAAGTAAGAAAAAGTATGCGAGCGGGTGGAAAAAGCTGTCACGATTTCGCGACATGTTTGAGGAGAGAGAAAGTGTTGGCAAAACTGTCACGATTTCGCGACATGTTTGAGGAGAGAGAAAGTTTTGGCAAAACTGTCACGATTTCGTGACATGTTGGAAGGCAGAGACGAAGCAGGCAAAACTATCGCGATTTCGCGACATGTTGGTAGAGAAGAAGAGCAAGATGGAAAGTGTCACGATTTCGTGACATGTCGCATTTTCGCGACTCGAAAAGTGCAAGAAGGCAGAGAAAGAAAAGTGTCACGATTTCGTGACACATTCCGCAAAGGAGGCTGTACGGACGAAAAAGTGTCACGATTTCGTGACATGTTGCAGAAGAGAGAGTCCGCAGTGTGAGCTGTCACGATTTCGCGACAAGATCGAAGAGAGAGAAAGTTTTTTAGGAACTGTCACGATTTCGCGACATGCTGCAAAAGACAAAGTGAGGACTGTTGCGATTTCGTGACATGCTACAAAAATCGAAGTAAGGACTGTCACGATTTCGCGACATGCTGAAAAAGCTTGAAGAGAGAACTGTCACGATTTCGTGACATGCAGCAAAAGGAAGAGTCTGAAACAAGAAGTGTCACGATTTCGTGACAGGCTTCAAAGAAGTTGTACGGATGCAAAAAGTGTCATGATTTCATGACAGGTTGAGTTGGCAGCATACAGTTGGAGAAAGTGTCACGATTTCGTGACAGAAACTGGAAATAGGTCTTCTATAGGAGAAGTGTCATGATTTCATGATGAAGAAGAGGAAGGCTTTGTAGACAAAAGCGTCATGATTTTGTGACATGTTCTAGTTTGAGGCATAGAGAAGAAGAGCCTTAAGGAAAAGCGTCACGATTTCGTGTGTTTCGGTGAAAGAGAAGAAGGCATTGAAGAAGAAAGGTCACGATTTCGTGACGAGTGAAGTTGACATCAACAAAATATAGTGTCATGATTTTGCACAAAAGTAGAGAAGAAGGCCATGAAGGAAAAAGGGTCATGATTTCGTGACAGAGTTGCAGATGACGTCAGCAAAAGTCAGATGTGTCACGATTTCGCGACAAGGACGAAGTCAAGGCTGACAAAGGCAAAAAGTGTCATGATTTCGTGACAGCAAGCAATAGAAGGTGTACGACAGGCAAAGGTGTCGCGATATCGCGACATGTTGAAGTTTCACGCCAGAAGCTACAGGGAGGCAGTGAAGCCGACAGAGTTAAATCTAGGCCGACACAGCGTAGGGTTTTGCAGCCGACGTGGTTGAAGGGTAAACAGCCGACTAAGACCAAGGTTTTAATCTTGAGATTGTGAGTATAAAAGGAGGGCTGCTTGAAGAGTTTGGCATCGATCAAGTGTGCGTTCAAAGTGCGATTTGCATAGATAGAGTGCGGGGAGAAGTTCGATCGTAGAGGTGCATAAGTGGAAGTCTGATCGACTGCTGTGTTTGCGCAGAGTGTGCAACGACTGTGCTACTGTGTTTGCGCAGAGTGTGCGACAACTGTGCTACAGTGTTTGAGCAGAGAGTGCAAAGACTGTGTGTTTGCACTGAATGTGCGAAGACTACGCTACTGTGTTTTGGCAGAAGTGCATAAGTTGATCGAGTGCTGCTGTGTTTGCGTAGACAGTGAAAAGTTGGTTTTGACCAAGTGCGGCTGTAACAAAAAAGAACAGAGGAAGAGGACAGATTTGTGCTAGACCGAAGGACTGTGTTTGGTGCGAATTTGAGGAACGGCTTTGCAGTGATAGAGTTGAGGACAGAGATCTCCAGCCAGAGCAGGGAAGACAGGTGTCTTCTATGGATAGAGTTCCACTTGCTAAGGGCAGAGGAGGTAGAGGTCCTCTAGAGGATCACCACTAAGAGCAGAGCTAGGGGAAGGTGTCTCCTTTGGGTTGGTGCCCATAAACTTTGTAATTGGGAAGGTTTCCCAAAGAACTGTGATATAACTTTTAGATAAAAGTTTTATCCGTGGAGTAGCCCACATTGGGTGAACCACGTAAATTGTTGTGTCGCTTTGTGGATGGTGTGTTGTGCATTGCTTTGATTTTTGCTATTATTACTGCTATCTATACACTGCATTATACTATTTTGAAAGTTGATTTTAAAGCAAATTGAAAAAGTGGTCTTATACTGTTCACCCCCCCTCTCAGTATAAGCTTGTGTTCTTCAATTGGTATCAGAGCGGGTTCCTTCGAAAAGGTTTAACAGTCGGAAGGAAGAACTGGTTAAGAACACAATGGATTTTTTAGGTGGCAATGCAGCACCTATTCTTGATGGATCAGATTTCGGTCTGTGGAGTGCAAGAATGAGAGTTTATCTAATGGCACTTGGTAATGAGGTATGGGAAGTGATTGAAGACGAATACACTATTCCTGAACATGGTCCTTATACCAAAGAAGATAGGCTCATGCTTCACAACAATTCAAAAGCCATGAATGCAATCCTGAGAGGCTTACAGAAAGCAGATCTCACCAAAGTTATTCATTGCAAGACAGCTAGTGAAATGTGGAAACAATTGCAGGTGGTTCATACAGGTGATGCAAATGTCCGAAAGGCCAAATTGAGACATTTTAAAGGTATGTTTGAACAACTCAAAATGAATGATGATGAAAATATTAGTGACTACATGCTTCGTATGGATGAGGTTGTTAACTCCATGAAAGACCTTGGTCTTGAGCTTGCTGAAAATGATGTGTGTGATAAGATTTTAAGATCCCTTCCTAATAGATTTAGTGAAAATATTTCTGCTATTGAGGAAGCTAAAGATTTAGATAAATTGAAAAAGGATGAGCTCCATAGTATTCTTGCAGCATTTGAGCTGAGAACTCAAGTGAAAGTTGATGTCAAGAAAGAGGCAGCTTTCAAAGTTACCAAGAAATCAAAGGGCAAACAGATTCAAGAGAGTGATGAGTCTTCTAGTGATGAAGAGGCATATTACAACAAGAAAGGCAAGTTCTCTAGAAAACACAAAAGCAAGAAAAACATAAGATGTTTCAACTGTGGAAAGTTTGGTCATTATGCTACTGACTGTATTGTTTCAAAGAATGAAAGTGATGAAGATATACAGGATGTTAAGAGCAAGGATTCTGAAAAGCACAGGTATTACAGAAAGAACAAAGATGAGCACAACAATCAAGGAAAGAGGCATTCACACAAGAACAAGAAGAGCCTCTACCTGGACAAAGCAAGTAAGTGTTCTAGCAGTGATAGTGAAAGTTCTTCTAGTGATAATGAAAATGAGATGTTGTTCATTTCAGAAAAGGAGGAAGAACCGAAACATAAATTCATTGTCATGAAATGTTTTAGATGTGGAAATTTTGGGCACCTTGAGGATAATTGCACAAATAATGAATTGGTTGCTAGTATGTATGAGGATGCTTCAGAAAATGATAAGGAAGATGCATGTATGGTTTTTGAAAAGGGTAGCACCTCTAGTGATAAGAAATCTGAAAAAGGCCTTGATAATTCAAAATGCAATCAAATAGAGGATCTTGAATGTGAACTTACTAATGCTCTTAGTGTTTTGAAAAAGGAAAGAAAGAAGAATGCTAGACTCAAGGATAAGTTAGATGAATGTTGTATGGAGAGAGATGAACTCATAGAAAGTCTTGACATCTCTATGGCTAAGACACAAGAACTCAAGAATGAGTTAGAATCTAAGATGCTTGAGTATAGTGAATTAGAACAGAAAATGGCTGCCTTGAAAGAGGAAAATAAAGATTACAAGGATAAGCTGTACAGGTTTCAAGAAAGCTCCAAAAAGGTTAAATCTCTTATCAAAGGTCAAAGAAAGACAACAGATAAAACGGGTCTTGGTTTTGTTAAACCACACAAGGAACAGGTTGGGGAATCTAGTAAGAGATTTCAAAAAGAAGAGAGTTCTGATGAAGAGAGTATCTCAGAGAAAGAGTCCGTGAGTGATAAATGCACAGAAACAGAAAACAAAATTTTGAATGCGAAGAAGAAGTTTTCGGGACCCAAAAGGTCGATTAAAAGAATATTTTACGATAGATGTTTTGCGTGTCACAGGTTTGGTCACACGGCTTCACATTGCATAGATCAAATAAAGAAGGGTAAACAACAATTTCAGAAGTTCTAATTTCTTTCAAGGGTATTGCTACTCTTGTCAATAGTTTGGGCATAAGGCAATTTATTGCAAGGCAAATAACAGGAACACGGTTTGATCATAATAGGCAGATTCAAAGAACAGGTATGCCTAAAAGAAATTACATTGTTACTTGTTATAAATGCAACAATGCAGGTCACACAGCTAGACAAGTGCAGAGCTGAACTGCCAAAGTACAGGAACAGGAAAAGTAATATGAACAGGTCCGTGGATCAAGGCGTGGACAAAAACAGGGATGAGAACAAGAACAAGAAAAGTGACAAAAACAGAAATATGGACAAAGAGTTCAAGAGAAGGCCCGACAAAGAAATTGTAGACACTGATGATGATGAGTGCCTAATGGGAGTTTTACTCCCACCCCTATTTTAATCACCTCATCAGGAGGTGGGGGAGGGACTAAGCTAAGAGGCTCATTCTTAGTCCCGAGCCCCAAAGGTGACCCTTTGCCATTGATGACAAAGGGGGAGAGATATGAGTAAGGGGGAGAGCTTCAAGTCAGGGGGAGCAAAAACTTCAAAGAAATATTCTCAGTTGTCAGCTCAGATTGCTTTCAGTTTTGGCTCTTGAAGATGTGCTTTTAGTAAAGGTTTGCCATCAATGACAAAGGGGGAGATTGTTGGCAATTTTGGGTACCTTGGGTACATTGCCTTTGCTCTAAGTGAAGATGTTGTCATTGATGTCAAAGAAGTTCTTGAAGCAATTTGATTTGATGTCAAAGAATTTGTTTTGATGAAGGTTATCGAGTTTGGACGGTGAGTTTCCAAGAAGATCGTAGTAGCCCAGTTGCAAAAGATCAAGAAAAAGACAAGTAAGAAAAAGTATGCAGGCGGCTGGAAAAACTATCACGATTTCGCGACATGTTTGAGGAGAGAGAAAGTGCTAGCAAAACTGTCACGATTTCGCGACATGTTTGAGGAGAGAGAAAGTTTTGGCAAAACTATCACGATTTCGCGACATGTTGGAAGGCAGAGACGAAGCAGGAAAAACTGTCGCGATTTCGTGACATGTTGGCGAGAGAAGAAGAGCAAGATGGAAAGTGTCACGATTTCATGACATGTCGCATTTTCGCGACTCAAAAAGTGCAGGAAGGCAGAGAAAGAAAAGTGTCACGATTTCGTGACATTTTGCAAAGAAGGCTGTTCGGACGAGAAAGTGTCACGATTTCGTGACATGTTGCTAGAGAGATATTCCAAGGTGTTTCAGTCGAAGAGAGAAAGTTGAGAACTGTCACGATTTCGTGACATGCTGCAAAAGACAAAGTGAGGACTGTTGCGACTTCGTGACATGCTACAAAAATCAAAGTAAGGACTGTCGCGATTTCGCGACATGCTGAAAAAGCTTGAAGAGAGAACTGTCGCGATTTCGTGACATGCAACAAAAGGAAGAGTCTGAAACAAGAAGCGTCACGATTTCGCGATAGGCTTCAAAGAAGTTGTACGGATGCAAAAAGTGTCACGATTTCATGACAGGTTGAGTTGGCAGCATACAGTTGGAGAAAGTGTCACGATTTCGTGACAGAAACTAGAAGCAGGTCTTCTATAGGAGAAGTGTCACGATTTCATGATAGAAGCAGAGAGGAAGGCTTTGTAGACAAAAGCGTCATGATTTCGTGACATGTTCCGTTGGAAGGAAAGAGGTGAAGAAAAGGTCAGGATTTCGTGACAGTAAAGCAGAAAAGGCATTGAAGATAAAGCGTCACGATTTCAGAGAGTGAAGATGACGTCAAAGATGTGTCATGATTTCATGACAAAAGTAGAAGAAGGCCTTGAAGAAAAAAGGGTCACGATTTCACGACAGAGTTGCAGATGACGTCAGCAAAAGTCAGATGTGTCACGATTTCGTGACAAGGACGAAGTCAAGGCTGACAAAGGCAAAAAGTGTCACGATTTCATGACAGCAAGCAATAGAAGGTGTACGACAGGCAAAGGTGTCATGATATCACGACATGTTGAAGTTTCGCGCCAGAAGCTACAAGGAGGCAGTGAAGCCGACAGAGTTAAATCTGGGCCGACGCAGCGTAGGGTTTTGCAACCGACGTGGTTGAAGGGTAAACAACCGACTAAGACCAAGGTTTTAATCTTGAGATTGTGAGTATAAAAGGAGGGCTGCTTGAAGAGTTTGGGATCGATCAAGTGTGCGTTCGAAGTGCGATTTGCGCAGATAGAGTGCGGGGAGAAGTTCGATCGTAGAGGTGCATAAGTGGAAGTCTGATCGACTGCCGTGTTTGCCAGGAGTGTGCAACGCTGCTATTGTGTTTGCACAGAGTGTGTGACAACTATGCTACAGTATTTGAGCAGAGAGTGCGAAGATCTGTTTGCTGATTATGTGCAGAAGCCGCGCTACCTCCGTGTTTTGGCGAAGTGGATAAGTTGATCGAGTCCTGTTGTGTTTGCGCAGACAGTGAAAAGTTGGTTTTGACCAAGTGCGGCTGTAACAAAAAAGAACAAAGGAAGAGGATAGATTTGTGCTAGACCGAAGGACTGTGTTTGGTGCGAATTTGAGGAACGGCTTTGCAGTGATAGAGTTGAGGACAAAGATCTCCAACGGAAGCGGGGAAGACAGGTGTCTTCTGTGGATAGAGTTCCACTTGCTAAGGGCGAGAGGAGGTAGAGGTCCTCTAGAGGATCACCACTAAGAGCAGAGCTAGGGGAAGGTGTCTCCTTTGGGTTGGTGCCCATAAACTTTGTAATTGGGAAGGTTTCCCAAAGAACTGTGATATAACTTTTAGATAAAAGTTTTATCCGTGGAGTAGCCCACATTGGGTGAACCACGTAAATTGTTGTGTCGCTTTGTGGATGGTGTGTTGTGCATTGCTTTGATTACTGTTGTTATTATTGCTATCTATACACTGCATTATACTATTTTGAAAGTTGATTTTAAAGAAAATTGAAAAAGTGGTCTTATACTGTTCACCCCCCCTCTCAGTATAAGCTTGTGTTCTTCAATTCAAATATATTCATAACCCTATAAATATTCATATTATAAGATGAAATTCAAATCTACCTATTACCCATGGATTTTCATACTATAACATCAAATTCACTAGAATTCAAGGTATTTTAGAGATGTGCACTATGTACTATGCAACATCATATGATAATATTATATCTTCCTATGATTGAGGGTAGATATTTACATGTCTAAGTTTTCTATGTTGATCCTTGACCACATCTATGTTGATTCTTGCTGGGAAGGTTATTCACATTTTGAAGTAGCAGAAGGTAGATATGCGGTCTCCAACCATTACCAAGGTGATCAAGGACCTTCAAGATAATTAATATTATAATGATACCATCAAGTCACTTTCAATATAAGAAAGATTGATATTCCATTCAAATATATTCATAACCCCATAAATCTTCATATTATAAGATGAAATTCAAATCTACCTATTACCCATGGATTTCCATACTATAATATCAAATTCACTAGAATTCAAGGTATTTTAGAGATATGCACTATGTACTACACAACATCATATGATAATATTATATCTTGCTATGATTGAGGCTATCGACGATATTTTTCTAGAATGATGACTCAATAAAAACTAAATCTGCAGTATTGATATATTAATACATACACAACATTCAGAATACCTAAAAACTAATTTACAGTGAATAATAAAAAAATGCAGCTCGTTTTCTATAAACAAAGAGATTGCAAAGAGAAGCAGACCTCAAGATAATAGAAGAGTAATATTTCATCTTTGTACAATCCATTGATCCAATTCTTAAAAGATCAAGAATTTAATAACAAAGAATAATAAGTTTGAAAACACATCTATAAAGAGTTGTTCTCAGAATGCTCTGAAAGATTCTATCTATTTATTTAGAAATAACTTTTGTAGTGCAAATTAAGATTAATATAAAATAAAGTACATTATCCCAATAAGTAGTAAAACTTGTGTAGATTCATGGTGTTAGTTAATTTTATTGTTAACAATTAAATTTGAATGATCTAGTCTAAATCTTCTTGAAAATCATATATAGTATTATACACTGTTAATTATTAAAGAATTATATAATATTCAGACATATTTCTATGGTATTGACGTAAGGTTGACAAATAATATACTAGCATTTGAATTGTTTCAATAAAATTATAATAGCTCAAGTTTAAATAATTGAATATAAAACTTTTTTATTATTTTTATTAAATTTAGGTAATGTTGTTAGCTAAATGTGATGGTTACTTATTAATTATAAATAATTTAATATTAAATCTCACTAAAATCAACCCACCATCCTATTAAATACAAATTTTAATGTTTATTACATAAATTAATATATATATATATATATATATATATATATATATATATATATATATATATATATATATATATATATATATATATATATATATATATAATTTAATTTTACCGATTCATGATTTTTTTTTTTTCAAGTGAAAAACCCCTTTCGGAGTCGCATTGGTCTGAGAGACCATGAACAGGGGGTTCTACACCGTCAAAGTCACCCGGGGTCGCACCCTACCCTGCTCGCACCAACATTATCAATTGGATTTTGGATACCCAATTCAACTTTTTGGTAGGGTGGAGATTTGAACCTGGGACCTCCCTTGGAGGATTGCCCTCTCCTCTCCAACTCACCTACAACACCTAGGTGATTCATGTGCTATTGTTAGTCAATTATATTAGTTAATAATTACTTATACATAAACCAAATAAAATTTTATTAAGAAATTATATTTAATATTTTTTACAACTAAACCATTATCTATTATTAATTATTAATGTAATATAATAATATTACTGCTTTCTAAACAAGTTTAAAACCCTTTCAAAATCCTTTCATTTATTTAATAAAAAAATATAATAATATTATTATAATATATATACATAAATATAAATAAAAGAACTATTTATGAGTGACAACATTTATTGTATGAAATTAACAAAAAAAAAAAATGACTTATAATATAACAATAACTATTTGTATATCACACTATATAAATTACTTCAATGAAACTATCATAACTAATGGGTAACTCATTTTATGGTGATTTAAGATATCACATGAAATTGTTTAGCGGTTATGGTAAAAAATTAAGCAAAAATAATGCAATATAAATTAAAAAAAATGTTACAGTTTTCATTTAGCTTTAATAATAAAAAATTATTATTAAGCTCGAGAAAATAAATTCAATCCATTTTATATCTTATATTTAATATTTTAATTTAGTTATTTATTATTTTGTTAGTGTGAGAAATTTATCATATATCTTAAAAGTTGTAGTTTATACTTAATATTTTCATATAATTTTTTTTTTTTTAATTTGATTAGTGCAAGAAACCGATGTGAGGGATGCTCAAGGCTGAGCATCCTCATCCCACCATAACCTTTTAAGAAGAGTCTTATCAATAGGGAATTTAACACACAACCACACACACATCATGCCACAGTTTGAACTTTGGACCTTCTAAAGAAGAGCCAGTCGTTACACTGCCTCCTGGAACTTTTTATATAATTATTTTTATCTAACTTTAATATTCAAATGGATATATTTTTTTTAAGATAGATTAAAAATAATAATAATAAAAAAATAATAAATCTACATATTTTATGGAAAAATTTAATATATATATTGGTATCCTTCTAAAATGGATATATGTTGTTATATATTTATAATATAAGGGGTAATTGTAAAGTGTTTGTTAGTACATCAAAAAGTATAAGCTCATTGATTTAATCCAAATAAAATCTAATGTTTGTTGGGTTGTGTTAAAAATGAGATCAAATTCTATGCTTGTAGAGTTGTGGCGCAGGAGCGTAAAAATAGGGATAAGGGATCTAGAAACTTACAACAATGTAATCTTTTCCAATGCAAAAGTTATAGATATTGACTATTTCAGAATGTTTTATTTTCGATGCAACAGTTACGGATAAGGATGTGGCTTCAGTTATTTGATTCAATCCAACTACCTCTACTTCCATGGTCTTCAGCAACAAACTCCTTCGACTCAACGCATCTGCAACTTTATTTGTTACTCCAGCCTTACGCTTTAGAACAAAGGTGTAACTTTGCAAGTAGTTCACCCATTTGGTCATTCTATTACTCAACTTATCTTGACTACTAATATATTTCAATGCTTGATGATCAGTATATAGCACAAACTCTTTGGGTAGCAGGTAATGTCTCAAATATTTTAAAGCTTGTACAATGGCATACATCTCTTGTTCATAAACTGAATATTTTTGTTTTGTTTCATTCAAATTTTGGCTAAAATAAGCCACTGGTCTCCCTTCTTGACTCAACACAACACCTATGGCTTTGCTGCTAGCATCACAGTCCACTTGAAATATTTTTTCAAAATCGGGTGCCACTAATATTGGCTGCTCACTCATCTTTTCCTTTAGCAATTTAAAACTTTCATCTGCTTCTTTTGTCCACTTGAACACACCTTTCTTTATGCAAGAAGTCAATGGAGCACATATCTCACTAAAACCCTTAATAAATTTCCTATAGAAGCTAGCTAGGCCATGAAAACTCATAACTTCTATTACATTCTTGGGTGTTGGCCATTCTTTGATAACAACTTTAGAAAGATCCATCTTCAACCCATCTTTAGATATGATAAAACCCAAATATACTAACTCCTGCTTCATGAAAGAACACTTCTTCAAGTTTATCATCAATTTATCTTCTCCCAACCTATCTAACACTTGTCTCACATGTTTCAAATGCTTGTTTCGATTTTTACTATAAATCAAAATATCATCTAGATAAACAACTACAAATTTCCCAAAAAATGGTCTCAATACTTCATTCATTAGCCTCATAAAAGTGCTAGGAGCATTCATTAACCCAAATGGCTTTACCAGCCATTCATACAATCCATCTTTAGTCCTAAATGATGTTTTCCATTCATCCCCCTCTCTTATTCTAATTTGATGGTAGCCACTCTTCAAATCTATTTTCAAAAAATACTTTGCACCACTTAAACAATCCAACAAATCATCCATGCGAGGAATAGGAAATCGATACCTGATAGTAATTTTATTGATTGCTCTAGAATCGGTGCACATTCTCCATTCTCCATTTTTCTTGGGTGCTAACACAGCAAGAACTACACATGGGCTTAAGCTTTCTCGAATCAACCCTTTTTGTAGCAACTCTTGCACTTGTTGATTCAGTTCAACAGTCATCTTTGGATCCATGCGGTATGGTGCCTTGTTTGGTAGACTTGGTCCAAGAACCAAATCAATCTGGTGAGAGATATTTCTTGTTGGTGGTAATTCAAGTGGTAGCTCATCCTGGATAATCTCCTTATACTCCTTAAGAATCTCCTTTATCTCCTCAGGAATCGGTTCTTCCTTTTGTTCTTCTCTCGGTATGGCAACATAACATATAGATGCATCTTTGCATTCTTGCAAGAACTATTTCTTTCCTAAAAAAACCAATCCACTTCGAGTTTCATTCTCTTTTGGTCTCAATGGCTTCAAGGTTGTCCTAATACCTCCTTTCTCGACTGAAATGGTATTCAATCTATCATCATATATCATTTTTCTATCATATTGCCAAGGTCTTCCTAGCAAAATATGACACGCATCCATGGGCACCACATCACATAAAAATTCATCCTGATATCTACCAATCCTCATGTTAATCTTGCATCTTTGACTAACTAATACCTGGTATCCCTTTTGTAACCATGAGACTTTATATGGTTTTGGGTGAGCAAAAGTATTTCATTTTAATTGCTTTACAATGTTTTCTAAAACTAAATTGTCTGTAATTCCACCATCAACAATTACATCACATACCTTATCTCCCACACGATATCTGGTTTGGAAAATACTACGCCTTTGCCATGGTTCTTCTGGCATCTTCGTAACCCATAGTGTTATACGCACCATTAATTTTTCTCCATGTCCTGGGTTATTGTTCTCTGACGATAGTTCGTTAGGGCTCTCTGCAGATTCAGCTATCTGAGCTCTATTTTCAGTTCTTCAAGTTCCTCTTGTAGGTTCACGACATTCGAATGATCGATGGCCTTCAAAACCACAGTTGTAGCAAGTGACTGTGGACCTCCTTGGACCTTGACCTCGGCCACAATATGCATCTCCACGTCCATGGTATGGCTGATTCCATCTCCTGGGAGCATAACCAAAACTCGTCCCTACTTACTTCTCCTCTATCTTCTCCTTCCCGATGGAAGATTTACCTCTACCTCTTCCTCTATTTGCAATCTGAGCATGCTTCCTATTCAATTTCTCCTCTGCCTTCACAGCATATTGATATGCATCCTCCATTGTTTAAATACTCAACATACCAATTTCATCCTGAATAGAAAATTTTAACCCATTCACATACCTTGAGATTGTGGCATTCATGGACTCAGGTTGTCCTGCTCTTATTGATAACTTCTGGAACTCCTCATTATAGTCCTTAACACTCAACTCCTTGTGTCATAAAATTTTGCATCTTCCTAAACAATATTTGATCATAATCCTTCGGTATGAACCGCTTCCTCAGCTGGCTTGCCATCCTTTCCCATGTCTTGATCCTCTGTTTGCCATCTTGCACTCTCTTTCTCTGCACTTGATCCCACCATATCGAAGCGTGGCCCTTTAGCTTGGTCACTGCCAACTTCACCTTCTTCTCCTCTTCTATTTCTTCCAAATCAAAATACTTCTGCATTTCTGAAATCCAGTCTATAAGTTCATCTGGATTCAGACTTCCAGAGTAGTTTGGTAAATTCGGCTTTGGCTTACTCACATGTTTAGCGAAGCTTCTTGCAAGGCGCTCCTCTGGGGTTTCTTCCTCTTCATCCTCTGAACTGGACTCATCCTCAGTTTGGTTAGCTTTATTCTTTGGCACTCCCATCTCATCCTGCCTCTGATGGCGCTCCTCTACTGCAACCAATCTTTCACACAGATCTCTGATCTCTTCTTGTAATGCAGTTTTATGGAGATTGCAGGTATTCTGCCTTCCCCTCTAGCCTTTGCTCTCCCTTGCTCCTCTGCTTCGTTGCCTTCAACCTCATTTCTTACATATGCCATTTTTCACTCTTAATCCTTGCTCTGATTTTTTTTTTCAGCGAACAACTGCTGCTCTGATACCAGTTGACGCAGCGGAGGAATAGAAAGAAAACAGATACGACCCAGAAAAAAAATTCCCAAGCACAATTAATTCACTAAAAAAAACATATATTTTTTTATTTATTAGATACTACTTCAAATCAGTTACAACTTGAGAAACCAGTTACAAATTGCATCTCTTAAAGAGGTTTTCGAATCCTCTGGAATAAGCCAAATCCTTATTTGTAACTGGAGCCACATCCTTATCCGTAACTGCTGCATCGTAAATAAAACATTCTGGAATAGTTGATATCTATAACTGCTGCATTGGAAAAGATTACATTGCTGTAAGTTTCTAGATCCCTTATCCCTGTTTTTACGCTCCTATGTCAAGTTGCATCAAGGAGGGCTGGGGTTCTGGAGAATTCACAAGATGAACTTAGTTTTAATCAGCAAGCAAGGGTGGAAAGTAGTTTCAAATTCCAAATCATTGTGGGTTGACATAATTAAGAGCAAATATCTTCAACAATGCTCTTTGCTTGAAGATAATGCTTTCCCGGATGGTTCTGCCTTCTGGTACTCAGTGGTTCATACTAGACATACAATTAAGAAAGGATTGAGATGATGTATTGATAATGGTTCCTTCATCCGATTTTGGTAAGACTCTTGGATTTCTCAGCAACCTCTCATCAAGAATTCAGATCTCTAATTGCTTAAACCCATAATTGATTTCCTATTTGGAGGGTTAGTCTACCATTTTATTTCTAGATACTATCGCAATGATCCCTGCTGGTCAATGTTGCCTAATAACCTGGATCATCCTGATCAGACTAAGGCATCCAAAGTGTTGTCTTCCATGATCAAAAGGTATGTTCTTTCTAGAAACCTGCCTCCTGACCGCCCCTTATGGTAGTTGATTGAGTCAGGTGAGTTTACTGTCAAATCTGCTTACTTTGCCCAGGTTGATATGTCCAATGAGTGGTTCCATTCCAATAAAATCTAGCTTAATAAAATTACCCTCAAAATTGCTCATTTCATATGGCTTGTCGTCCAAAACAGGGTCTTAACCAATGATAATATCATAACACAAGGCCTTACCATACCTTATAGATGTATTCTTTGCAAGTCATATTGGGAGTCAGTCAATCATCTGTTTATCTCCTGCTCCTTTGCTAGTCAGGTTCGTTCAAAAAATTTCACATTGCCTGGGCCTATCCCAATTCTATTGAAGATCTCTTCCTTTAATGGCCCAGTCCATTTTCGTTTTCCCGGCTCAAAACCACTTGGTCATTCATTCTTCCCCATTGCCTTTGGCAATTGTGGTTAGAAAGAAACAACAAAATCTTTAACAATATTTCCAGATATCATCAAGCCATTACTTCCAGAGTTCTACTATTTACTGTTGAGAATGCCAATATTACCTCTTCCTCAGACCGTCCCAAGTCTGACTTAGAGTGTAAAATTTCTTCAAAACTTAATATCCTCATTGATCCACAATCCAAAGATAACCCTTTGAGCAAAGATAGTGTTGTTTGGGAACCGTCGTCGACTGTGTGGTGGAGCCTCGAAAGTCAACCCTAGGAGTACCAACATAGGAGGTCTCATCAGATAGGAATAAGGTAAACTCAACTTACTTACGGTGAATTCATAGGAATCCAATCCAATAATGTGGCTGAAGCTTGGGCAATGCTACAAGGGATTAAGGCTTCCCGTGATCTCAGCATTTTCAATGTGGCGATTGAGGGGGTTTCCCTCAACACCATAAATCTCTTGAATAATAACACCAATCCCTTGTGGAGTATTGCCAATACGATATAAGAGGTAAGGCTGTATGTTCGTGAGTTTACCAATGTTTCTATTTAGCATGTTTATCGTGAAGCCAACCAGCTGGCTGACATCATGGCCACCTTGGACCAAAGCACTGAACCTTTGAAGATATAGGTGGAAGATTTTTCCCAATGTTTGATAGACAAATGTATCTCAAATGCTTCAATTTGCTTTGTGTAAAGTCATCGGTATTGGTGTCAGTTACGGGTCTGGGTTTTCTATGCTGATCCTTGACCACATTTATGTTGATTCTTGCTGGGAAGGTTATTCACAAAATGAAGTAGCAGAAGGTGGATATGCGGTCTCCAACCATTACCAAGGTCATCAAGGACCTTCAAGATGATCTTGGCACCCAAAATACTGATGAGTAATATGTAACTTATCCTCCGTGGTGTTGGTGGTCTACCTCTGTCTAGGGTTGTTTTAAATTTGTTTGGGATGATCCCATTTTGTTTTAGTCTTGCTGGTTTTTTTGCGTCAGGCTGATTCATGTGTAGCCTCCCTTCTCTTATGCCTCGATGTAGGATTCTGCTGTGATTTTTCCTTCTTCTCTTTGTTCAAGGTTTGGGGACCTTTCAACACCCTGTCTTATCAATAATAATAAAAAAGATGACCAAAATACCTTTTAGAAGGTAAGGGTAATATAAGACAAAATAAAATCTTTTGGTTGATGAGTTATGTTAAATAGTCGAATCTCATGTTTGTTGGGTTAATCCAAGATCTAATCTCATGCTTTCTAGGTTGTGCCAATTATGTGATCAAATCTCATGCTTATTAGGTTGTGCCAATTATGTGATCAAATCTCATGCTTATTAGGTTATGTCAAATATGACCAAAATTACTTTTAAAATGAGAAGGTTTGACACACCAACATCAATATCACATATTATTTTTATTGAATGAAGACAAGATTAAATCCCATATTTGTTGCTTTGTGTCACATAGAAGATCAAATCTTATTCTTGTTATATCAATTATAATAAAAAATACATTTCTAAGTTATGTTAATTATGATCAAAATGCCTTTTTATATATAACAACTCATTAAACCTTAGATCATATCTTATGTTCATTGGATTCTAACAACTATAAAACAAAATACATTTTAAAATTATAAAGGCAAGATAAGCCAAGATTTATTATCATGCTTGCTAGTTGTGTTAAAAATATATATAGGTTAAAAAATTATACAATTAAAAAGAGAAAAGAAGAAAAATAAATTACATCAAGATCAAATCTCATGCTTGTTGGGTTGCGTCAAAAATAAGAAAAATCATATAATTAAAAAATTATTTAAAATATATAAAAAATGGAGAAAAAAAACTTAAAAATACTAATAGAATGACATTTCTTTGTTTTACTTTTCCATGTTGGATGTAATAGTGGTGTATATTTGACTTCATTTAAGAGATTTAAGTTCAAATCATTACACAAGGGATCCAAATCCTTTTCAAAAATCTTATTTTTTCTTGGTATGGTTTTAGGTTCTCATTTAGGAGACCCAGGTTCAAACCTTTGTATAAAATATTGGAACCCTGAAAGGGATAGGCCTGTTGGTAGCAGCCAAATGCTTGTGCCTGGGCTACCCAGATTCCATTCCATAGATAATCAAAATTCCTTAACTTCTTCTTTATCCAATTTACTAAAGTTTATAAAAGTTTTCATATACATATATATATATATATATATATATATATATATATATATATATATATCAAAATTGTGAGAAAATGTTTATAGGAACTCTTACATATGCATGCTATATGAAATGGACAGTCAATAGCAACACAACTAAAGATACTTTCATCAATTCTTTGACTTTGATAGTTGTTAAGGTGACAAGTTACCAACATTATTTGATTCAATTTTTAGCCTTCAACTAAAAGTGTGCTCATCCAATACCTATCCAAACTTCACATTTCCAGTGAAGGATATGTTACCTGACATGCGAGAAAATGTTTATATGTGACAGTCAATAGCAACACAACGACTAAAGATACTTTCACTAATTCTTTGACTTTGATAGTTGTTAAGGTGACAAGTTACCAAATTACAATATAACATTATTTGATTCAGTTTTTAGCCTTCAATTAAAAGTGTGCTCATCCAATACCTATCCAAACTTCACATTTCCAGTGAAGGGTATGTTACCTCACAATAGTCATGTGAGAAAATGTTTATAGGAACACTCTTACATATGCATGCTCTATGGAATGGACAGTCAATAGCAACACAACCACTAAAGATACTTTCACTAATTCTTTGACTTTGATAGTTGTTAAGGTGACAAGTTACCAAATTACAATATAGCATTATTTGATTCAGTTTTTAACCTTCAATTAAAAGTGTGCTGATCCAATACCTATCCAAACTTCACATTTCCAGTGAAGGGTATGTTACCTGACAATAGTTAGTCATATGATGTACCGAAAGAGAAGAATTGAATATGATACATAGCTGATTGATTGAGCATGCATCCTCATTCTTTGTATCAGCATCTTGTGGCCTTGATCTTGACTCCTAAAGAGAAGAATTGAATATGATACATAGCTGATTGATTGAGCATGCATACTCATTCTTTGTATCAGCATCTTGTGGCCTTGATCTTGACTCTTAAAGAGAAGAATTGAATATGATACATAGCTGATTGATTGAGCATGCATCCTCATTCTTTGTATCAGCATCTTGTGGCCTTGATATTGACTCCTTTTAGTTAACCTCATTCTTTTCATGCGTTACAGGATTTTTGCCATGCAGCAAGGCCACACCAATAGAGAAAACCTGTAAAGCTGACAACTGTGATTGGAAAGGACAAGTTATTGCAGGATATGTGACTATAACGGATATTCTAACAAGAAAAAGATGTACACTTTGACAAACTAATGGGGTAGTAAAATGACATTCTAATAAGTTTTCCTTTTATGAAAACAATTGGGGTGTCAAAGGAATAAACCTTAAATAGCACAAACAATGAATTGCTATTCTCTGACTCTGAAATACCCTCGGGCAAATCATTTCTGTTTTGTTTCTGGCTTTGAAACAGAGTGAAGCTGCAACCGCTATCCCATCCACCACAATCACACTTGCCACCCAATTTCCACCTTTCAATTAAGAATGAAGGCCTTGTTGATTTGAGTGTTGGCAAACTATGTTTTTGTGCTGGCATTATAACTGTCACACTTGAATCAGATTGCTCTCCACAGCTTGACTGATCCCCTCCCAAGGAGTGGCCATCATGACTACACCTACCAAGACTTGAAGCAGAGCCCATCATTGGAACATCGGTACTGCTGCATTCTGCTCTATAATAGTCTTCTTGAATAACCACTTTCTTTTGTGGGCGTTGTGATCTTGAACGTGAAGCAATCTTCTCAAGAAACTTGAGACCCCATCCCCATGAATTGTTTGAGACATTATCTTTACCAGGTTTGTCTTTTAGACTTTGGGGAAAATGGGGTTCTGATCACTATAGCTGCTAATTCTAGATGAGGAGAGGAAAGATGAAAGGCCTCAAACATATCCAAACTGCTCCTGCTTTCCAGCGAAGTCGGGCTGCACCCTCTGACCGGTGCGCAGTTGGGCAAGCAAGCCCAGAAATTGACTAAGGCACGGAGGCCTCCCCAACTGCGCTGTTTTCCACCTGCGCAACCCGACAGCGCTCTGATCCTGGGCGAAGTTGGATAAACTGCCTTTCAAGGCAGGCACGTGTCATTCATCAGCATCCGGCAAGTGTCCAACCTCGGGATTCGAGCCAAGACATGACCGGGAAAAGGACAAGCATGGACCGCACTATCTACGCCAACTGCCACCATTAAAGCTGATGTGAAGTGCCATCTGCTGCAACTACCCTCATTCTCGCTAATTTGAAGTTCCACCCAACGCGCTGCCACGTAGCTGTACAGCTTTCAGGGAGACCATGCTGCAGGTATAGTCCTCTCTGACAGAAGTCAGCATCAGCAGCTCCTCTGCCGCTTTTTTCAGCCAATGTCTAGTCTGGGACTTTGTGCCCGTAATTGTAATCGGGGGGAACTTGAGGCTATAAATAGCCACCACATTTTCATGGTAAGGGGTGGAAGGGGAATATTTTTAGCTAGGGAACCATTGTAGCTATGCGTTTGCCTCTAATACAAGATACATACTTGGATCTGCTTACTGTCTTCATTTTGTATGCTGCCTCTCCTTGTCCTTTCTGCCTCATGTTTCTTATTTCATTGCTTACTGTTGTACTGAACTCTGGACTCCAGTATTTGGTGATTAAGTATTCCTGGAATGCATAGATAGAGGATACATAGGATGCATGATAGTTGTAGTTTCAATGTGTGTTTTGTATAGGAATGCTGTTAGTAGTGGTGATTGATCGTTGCCGTGCTGCTTATTCCCCCCACCCAACTCCAATCACATTTGGATTCTCTTTCCGCATTTTTATCTCTTTCCCTGCACTCTTATCTAAAACACTAAAACCCACAGGAAGCTAGCCTTCTCCGGAGATTGGCACGGAAGGCATTCCTTCCTTTCGGCCTTTCAATCTGGTGGGCGAATCTAGGCGCATTATACCAAATCCTTTCCTCATGGCAGATTCGTAACCAACAGATACATAGCTGATTGATTGAGCATGCATCCTCATTCTTTGTATTAACATCTTGTGGCCTTGATCTTGACTCCTTTTAGTTAACCTCATTCTTTTCATGCATTACAGGATTTTGGCCATGCAGCAAGGCCACACCAATAGAGAAAACCTGTAAAGCTGACAACTGTGATTGGAAAGTAAGAAAATAGAGACCCTCATGAACAACCAACATTGTTAATGCAAGGGCATCCTGTCTTCCTCCCTGCAATCATATTGAATATTTAGGACAAACTATTGCAGGATATGTGACTATAACGGATATTCTAACAAGAAAAAGATGTAGACTTTGACAAACTAATGGGGTAGTAAAATGACATTCTAATAAGTTTTCCTTTTATGAAAACATTTGGGGTGTCAACGGAATATACCTTAAATAGCACAAACAATGAATTGTTATTCTCTGACTTTGAAATACCCTCGGGTAAATCATTTCTGTTTCGTTTCTGGCTTTGAAATAAAGTGAAGCTGCAACCGCTATCCCATCCACAACAATCACACTTGCCACTCAATTTCCACCTTTCAATTAAGGATGAAGGCCTTGTTGATTTGAGTGTTGGCAAACTATGTTTTTGTGCTGGCAATATAACTGTCACACTTGAATCAGATTGCTCTCCACAGCTTCACCGATCCCCTCCCAAGGAGTGGCCATCATGACTACACCTACCAGGACTTGAAGCAGAGCCCATCATTGGAACATCGGTACTGCTGCATTCTGCTCTAAAATAGTCTTCTTGAATAACCACTTTCTTTTGTGGGCGTTGTGATCTTGAACGTGAAGCAATCTTCTCAAGAAACTTGAGACCCCATCCCCATGAATTCTTTGAGACGTTATCTTTACCAGGTTTGTATTTTAGACTTGGGGAAAATGGGGTTCTGATCACTATAGCTGCTAATCCTAGATGAGGAGAGGAAATCTGAAAGGCCTCAAACATATCCAAACTGCTCCTGCTTTCCTGCATGTCTACATTTCCATTCTCGGATTCTGATCTGAAAGAGCTGGATTCAGTGCATCCATGGAAGCTTGACCTTGAAGAATGCCCCACCTTTCTTTCATGCATCATTGTCTTCTTGATGTTATAACTAGGGGAGGCCACGTATCCTGGCATAGGCTGCTGATTAGTAATAGTGGTGGAAATTGAAGTATTTGGTGTTGCTGGAGAAAAGAAGTCAGAAGAGTTACCAGGTGAAGTGCTCATGTAATCCAAAGGATGAGGACAAGGAATGCATTTCTCTATTAGCCTTGGTTGCATTGGAGGGCTCCCAGGTCTTTCTTCAATGCTTGCAGTTGCACTACACAAAACAAACTCAGTCTCCAAAGTGTGTTCTAAACTACCCAAATCATTGAACTTTGGACACAATGAAGTGGAGACTTTCATCCTTCCAACAAGATCGGGTGCGTGGTTCTCCTTTCTTCCTGAAGGTATCCATCTTCTCCTGTGTTTTTTCTTCTTATCCTCTTCAGTTGAATGAAATGTATATATCCAGTCAAAATCTTCTCTCCCAGAATAATGCAGTTTCTCTATCTTGGCTGCCAATGCCTGTCCACACTCACTCAAAGCAAACGTATAATTTGGAAGACCATTCTTGTATACACAATGAAGAAGACCCTGTGAGGTTTCAGAAGGGTTAGAGGTAGAAGCAGATGTACTTGAAGATGTTCTTGAAGAGTTGTGTTCTTGTTCAACAATATTTTCATAGACCTTTTGTTGTTCTGGTTCAACAATTCTGACATTTCTTTGTGGGGAAAATGCCGGAGTGTCTGAATCTACAATTGATTGAATTTCAGATGGCATTAATACCTTAATCAATATTTTTAGTATGGGATCTTCTGGTTTAGGAAATACCAATGCACCAGACCACCTCTTAAAGATTTTCATATTGGCCCATAGCCTTGTTAGAAATATTAAACCTGATTTCCCTGACGCGAGTCGCTTCGGAGGTGAGCGACTCCAGGAATCACTCGCCCAGCAGAGCGATGAAGGGCTTCCTGCCAAGACAGGTGATTTGACGCCGCACGTGTTTCTGTCTTGTTGCAGTTAATTTCCCTCGTGCGGGTTTGTGTGTTTTTCCCGCATTTTGTGTTCCAAGCCCATCTATAAAAACCCTGGAGCAGCTGGCATTTTTAGATTGATGCAGAGCAGCAGAAAAAGAGCAGATTAGGGGAGCAGAGAGCAGACCTGCATTAATTCCGAGCAACAGTCTCGGTTGTGTTTTTCGTTTTATAGTTTATTCTGATTTTGTTTTTGCAGATGTTTGTAAACCCTCAGTTGAGGTATCCTGTAATCCGTTCATCTACATAAATAAAATCTTAGCCATATTTCGGGTGTTCGGAAGGATCTATGATATTCGTCTGTGTTTTTAATCTCTCTGTTTCCCTGCATCTGAGTTTAGATTTGGAGTTGTTTTAACACAGCCTTGTTATGTTTATTGTTTGCTAAGTCTTTGAAAGACAGCAATAGCTGTCTTCTTGAGCGAATCCGGTCGTCGCTCAAGCACGCGAGCGACTTCCGTAATCGATCTTGCTGTGGAGTGACTGCAATCAATTTCATGAAATTTTCTCTAAGTCTTCAGCGACTCCGAGTCGCTAAGTGTTGGTAGCAACGCTCATTGTCGCTGCCCTTGGCGAGCGACGCCCGTTGTCACCGCAAGCAGCCAGCGACTCCCGTCGTCCCTGCCTTTGGGGAGCGACGCCCGGCGTCGCCGCAAGCAGTGAGCGACACTCGTTGTCGCTGCTCGTGGAGCGCGACGCCCGGAGTCGCTGCTGGGAGTCAGCGACTCCCACGATCGCGGGTTAATCTAGTGACGCCCGGCACAGACTTTTTTGGCCTCCATCGTTCCAGCCACCAGCGATCGTTGTCTCCGTCAATTTTCTTCCTCCCCAATATTGCTCGTCGCATGCGCGACTCCCATTGTTGCCATTCCCAGTGAGCGATTATGAGCATCGTTAAATTTTTAAGCGACCGACGACAACTTTAGTGAATTCAAGTCTTCAAATTGGTATCAGAGCCCTTAGTGCCGTGACGCGGAAGATTGAAGCATGGCTTCCGGAAGCAACCATTCTCTGCAGTTGCAGATCCCGTGCTTCAACGACAAGAACTACGACTACTGGAGCATCCAGATGAAGATCTTGTTTGGATCTCAGGAGCTGTGGGAGTTGGTCGAGAATGGCTACCCAAAACCGGCAGATGCAGCAGCACTGGCCGCCCTCTCCCAAGCAGACAAGGACCTATTGAAGGAGAATACGAAGAAGGACCAGAAGGCCCTGTTCTACATCATGCAAGCGGTCGAGGAGACGATTTTCCCGTGGATTGCAGCAGCAACCAAGGCAAAGCAAGCCTGGGAAATCCTGGCCAGTTCATATCAGGGCACCAACAAGGTGAAGTTGGTGAAGTTGCAGATGCTAAGGAGGGAGTTCGAGAACCTGCAGATGAACGAGTCGGAGTCCATGAGTGACTTCTTCACCCGGACGACAGACATCATCAACCAGATGTGGTTGAATGGAGAAATCGTGCAGAGCCAGAGAATCATGGAGAAGATTCTCAGAAGCCTGCCTGCTAAATTTGACTCTGTTGTGATAGCAATCGAGGAATCAAGGGATCTGAAAACCCTCTCGATAGACGATCTCATGGGTTCCTTGCAGACACATGAGCAGAGGCTGAGCCGTTCATCTCAGTCCTCTCTGGAGCAGGCATTCAAGGCGCAAGTCTCATTCCGAGATAGTGGCAGACAAGATTCCCACCATGGAGCCTCTAGTTCTCAAGGAGGAAGAGGTAGAGGCAGGCGTGGGAAAGGCAACAAGCAAGGAGGAAGGTCAAACCCTAATGAGGGGGAGACCAACTGCAACTTCCATCAGCAAGGAGGAAGAGGTAGTGTGAAAAATCAGCAAGGTGGATCTGGTCAGAAGAAGGACAAATCCAAGGTCCAATGCTACTACTGCAAGAAGTTCGGCCATTACATCTCCGAGTGCAGAAAAAGGATGGCCAAGGAGAACCAACAACAAGCCCACTACACAGATGAAGCCAGAAATACGGGGTGCAGAGATGCAGGTGGGAACATGTTGTTGACTTGCAATATTGAGGAGGAGAGCCAGAAGAACGTCTGGTATCTCGACAGTGGGTGCAACAACCATATGACGGGGAACAAGGAGATGTTCTCACAACTGGATGAAATAGTCCAGTCCGAGGTCAATATGGGGAACAACAACAAGGTTCCCATGATGGGGAAAGGCAAAATCCTCATCCACACCAGGCACGATGAGAGAAAGTAGATCTGTGATGTCTACTATGTGCCTGGTCTAAAGCACAACCTGTTGAGTGTTGGACAACTCGTGCAGAAGGGACACACTGTCCAGTTCAAGGATGGAGCCTGCACCATCAGAGACAAAGTGCATGGGCAGATTGCAACTATGTCCATGATGAAAAATAAGATGTTTCCGCTGCAGATTCAGAATGAGTCTCTGATGTCTCTGAGTGCAGTTGTGAAGGATGCTACCTGGCTGTGGCATCTCAGGTTCGGTCACCTGAGTTTTAGTGGCCTGAACTTGTTGCACAAGAAGCAGATGGTGAAGGGTTTACCCCTTATTGAGCAGCCAAATCAAGTTTGTGAGGGTTGCTTAGTCGAAAAACAACACAGGGATTCATTCCCTTTCGAACAGTCTTGGAGAGCATCACAACCATTGGAGCTGGTGCACTCAGACATCTGCGGTCCGATGCAGACCAACACGTTTATCGGCAACAAGTACTTCCTGACCTTCATTGATGACTTCAGCCGAAAGACATGGATTTATCCCATCAAGCTGAAGTCAGAAGCTTTTGCCAGATTCAAGGAGTTCAAGGCTCTGGTGGAGAAACAGAGCGGCTACTAGGTGAAAACCCTCAGGACAGATGGTGGAGGTGAATACATCTCCAACGAATTCCACAACTTCTGCAAGGAACATGGAATTCGGAAGCAACTCACTTTCAGATACACACCACAACAGAACGGTGTAGCTGAGAGGAAGAACATAACCATCATGGAGATGGCACGGAGTATGCTGAAGGCGAAGGGATTGCCACATGAGTTCTGGGTAGAGGCTGTAACCTGTGCAGTCTACCTGCTGAACAGATGTCCCACCAAGAGCGTGAAGGACAAAATTCCTGAGGAATCCTGGAACAATCAGAAGCCAAGTGTGGCTCATTTGCGAGTTTTCGGGTGCATTGCATATGCACATGTTCCAGAAGAGAAGAGGCAGAAGTTGGATGACAAGGCAGAGAAGTGTATCTTCACAGGATACAGTGAGCAGGCGAAGGCATATCGCTTGTATAATCCTATGACGAAGAAGCTCATCATCAGCCGCGATGTGAAGTTCCTCGAAGATGAAGCCTGGAACTGGAAGTCGAAGACTGGCCAGCCAGAGCCAACAGTTGTTGAGTCTGTTGACTTGGAGGAGAACACTGTGCAGCCACCTGTAGCCTCAAGCAACAGCAGTGGTGCTAGTAGCAGCACAACCTCACCATCTCGGTCGCCTCCACTTGCAAGCAGGATTCCAAACTTGAGGACACCCACGAAGACGAGGAGCTTGCAAGACATCTACGAGGCAACCCGAAATCATGAAGATGAGGAACATTCTGACTTTGCATTCTTTACTGAGTGTGATCCAGTTGAGTTTGAAGAGGCAAGTCAGAATCAAAAGTGGGTGAAGGCGATGGATGAGGAGATAGACGCCATTGAGAAGAATGAGACATGGCAGCTGGCAGATCTTCCAACAGGGAAGAAGACCATTGGGGTCAAGTGGGTTTACAAAACGAAGTTCAATGCCCAAGGAGAAGTTGATCGACATAAGGCCAGATTGGTGGCGAAGGGCTACAAGCAGAAGTCAGGCATTGACTATCATGAGGTGTATGCGCCTGTAGCCCGACTTGACACAGTCAGGATGATCCTGGCACTGGCAGCTCAAAAGGGCTGGAGTGTTTACCAGATGGACGTCAAGTCAGCCTTCCTCAATGGTGTTTTGGAGGAGGAGGTCTACATAGACCAGCCACCAGGTTACGAGATTGAAGGACAAGAGGGCAAGGTCCTAAAGCTGAAGAAGGCCCTGTATGGGTTGAAGCAAGCACCCAGGGCATGGTACAGCCGGATTGATGGCTATTTTTAGGAGAATGGGTTCGTCAAATGCCCATATGAGCACACCCTATACCTGAAGATAAATGAAGTAGGGGAGCTGATAATCATCTGCCTATATGTGGATGATCTGATTTACACTGGCAACAGTGATGTACTGTTTGACCAGTTCCAAACAACCATGAAGAAGGAGTTCGAGATGACGGATTTAGGGCTGATGAAGTATTTTCTCGGCATCGAAGTTGACCAATCAGCAGATGGCATCTTCATTTCTCAGGGCAAGTATGCGAAGGATGTCCTGAAGCGGTTCAAGATGGAGGACAACAAACCTGCCATCACACCTGTTGCCACAGGTTTGAAGCTGAGCAAGTTGGACTCTAGCAGGAATGTTGATCCAACTCTGTTCAAGCGGCTAGTTGGCAGTCTCATGTATCTGACTGCAACTCGACCAGATCTGATGTTCGGAGTCAGCTTGATCAGCCGATTTATGGAGACTCTGAAGGACACGCACTGGCAAGCAGGCAAGCGGATCTTGCGCTATGTCAATGGGACGCGAAACCATGGCATATTCTATGCCAGACGAGACCAGCTGGAACTGGTGGGCTACATAGATAGCGACTGGGTTGGCAGCACTGATGATCGAAAGAGCACTTTCGGGTATGCTTTCCATCTCGGATCGGGAGCAGTGTCATGGGCATCCAAGAAGCAACCGATCGTTGCATTGTCCACTACTGAGGCCGAATATGTCATCGCCACGTCAGCCGCATGCCAGGCAGTATGGCTACGAAGGGTTTTGGGTGAACTGAACCATCCACCGAAGGGGCGACAATAGTATTTTGTGACAACAATTCCGCCATAGCACTATCGAAGGATCCAGTGTTTCATGGGCGGACGAAGCACATCGACATCCGGTATCACTTCATCAGAGAGCTGGTGAAGTTGGGCGAAGTTCAGCTACAGTTTTGCAGATCCAAGGAGCAGATAGCTGACATTTTCACGAAGCCTTTGAAGGAGGAGGACTTCAGCAGATTGCGTGAGCAGTTGGGGGTCAAAGTGCTTGTGAAATCAGGTTTAAAGGAGGGTGTTAGAAATATTAAACCTGATTTCCCCTGACGCGAGTCGCTCCGGAGGTGAGCGACTTCGGGAATCGCTCGCCTAGCGGAGCGATGAAGGGCTTCTCGCCAAGACAGGTGATTTGATGCCGCACGTGTTTCTGTCCTGTTGCAGTTAATTTCCCTCATGCGGTTTGGTGTATTTTTCCCGCATTTTGTGTTCTAAGCCTAGCTATAAAAACCCTGGAGCAGCTGGCATTTTTAGATTGATGCAGAGCAGCAAAAGAAGAGCGGATTAGGGGAGCAGAGAGCAGAACTGCATTAATTCTGAGTAGCAGTCTCGGTTGTGTTTTTTGTTTTATAGTTTACCCTGCATTTGTTTTTGCAAATGTTTGTAAAACCTCAGTTGAGGTATCCTGTAATCCGTTCATCTACATAAATAAAATCTAAGCTATATTTCGGGTGTTCGGAAGGATCTATGATATTCGTCTGCATTTTTAATCTCTCTGTTTCCCTGCATCTGAGTTTAGATTTGGAGCTGTACTAACACAACCTTGTTATGTTTATTGTTTTCTAAGTCTTTGAAAGAGAGCGATCGCTGTCTTCTTGAGTGAATCCGGTCATCGCTCAAGCACGCGAGCGACTTCCATCATCACTCTTGCTGTGGAGCGACTGCAAGAAATTTCGTGAAATTTTCTCTAAGTCTTCAGCGACTTCGAGTCGCTAAGTGTTGGTAGCGATGCTCGCTGTCACTGCCCTTTTACTTCTGCATAGCCAAATCCAATGGCATTCTATCAAACAGTTGGGGAACACTGAGCGATAAAAAAGGAGGGAAGTTACAAATATTGCTAGTAGAAGTTGCCCTAGCAGCCAGCTAAAAAGTTTGAGCAGTACAGCAGGACGATGGCCGCAAACAACGACTCTTCCATTACTAGCACAGGTGTCTGTTTCCCTCATGAGGATTTATCATCACAAGCAGTAAAAAAATGGGATGTTCGGGAAGATAGGGGAGTGGAATCCCAGGTGGAGGCCGGTGGGAGAAGGTTGAGCAACAGGTCAATGGGATCCGAACGTAGCAAAGAGAGGCAAAGCAATTTCAATAGCATCTCTGTTTTAATTTAAAATGCCTGTTCAATAACGATTTTTTTTTGGGTTTTGATTTTGATGTTTGATATAATGTTAGGGGGAGAGGAGCATTGATGGAGATTCTCTGACGAGGGTTTGATTGGATGAAAAGAACAGAAAAAGGAGAAAAAAATTGTAATGGGAGGGTTTTCTGATTTTTGTTGTCAATTTTGATAGAAATAGAATTTTAAAACTACAGGTTTTTTTTGTGAACTATGTTTGACACCCATTGTTTAATAGGATGTTTATTTTTTTCTGTGAATTTTTCATACTGAAAATAAAGTTTCATTGTGATTAATCCATAATAATGGCAAAATATATAAGGGTTCAGTATATTAAAACCAGAATTAGTGAAGGTTGTAGTAATGGCATGCAATGTATCAATGGTTGTTGAAATTTTGTGAAAACACTCCCCTATTTCCTGTGTGGTTGCTGAATTGGTCCCAACTCACTTCCCTGACTGCGTCAGGTGGTATCAGAGCCAAAGTTGTTCTTTCATGTGTGTCTGTGGTTGCAATAGAGCCACTTCGAATTGTTAGCTGAAGAAATATTCTCAGAGGGAGATATTTGTTGTTGAGTAACAATGTCGGATGCTGAGCCGAAGTAGTATGGACCAGGATCACAAGAAGAAGACCAAGTTGCCGAAATAGGTTGAGGGAGAGGGAGACCGAGAGGAGGAAGAGGTCATAGAGCCCTTGGACGAGGAGTCGTTGCCAATGCTGAAATACTAAGGATATTGCAGGCACTTGAAGCTCATGTGATAGCTATGGAAGGTGTTGCAAGAAGAGGGAGAACCCCAGTAGAAGATGAAGACTCCACTGAGGATGAATCGAGCTCATCATCTTCTGATGAAGAAGGAGATGCTGATCAAAGAAGGTTTGTTCATGCTTTTGCTAAGATTGCAAATAGGCCCAAGTTTAATTTACCAACATATGAGGGTAGTCTGGTTCCCGAAGAACTAATAGACTGGATATCAAAAATGGAGAAATATTTTGACCTTGAGAGTGTGGAGGAAACTAGAAGGGTGAAATTGGCGGTGACCAAACTGAAGGGTCACGCTTCTCTATGGTTTGAGCAGGTCCAAAAACAAAGAGTGTCTGAAGGAAAAACCAGAATCAAGACTTGGGACAAAATGGTAAAGCAGTTGAAGAAACAATTCTTGCCTAAGGACTATGAGCTCTCGTTGTTGAAGAAAGTTCAGAATTTGAGACAAAGGGAGAATAGTGTAAAGGATTACACTGAAGAATTCCAAAGACTAGTCATCAGAATGGGACACTTTGAGCCTACTGAAGTGGTTGTGTCAAGGTATGTTAATGGTTTAAAGCTCTCTATTCAAGATGAACTAAGTATGTTGAGTATTAAGACAATGGAAGATGCCTATCAATATGTTGTTAAGGCTGAAGAAAAGCTTAACAGAAAGTTTACCCAATCCTCTAAAGGGAAGGGGAAGGCAAAAGGTAATAATACAAATCAGGGAAAGAATGATGATTCTGAAGCAAGCCAAGCCAAAGGAAAGTACCAGTCTGGTAAAGGTAAGGGAAAGTTTGATGGAGATCAAGAGAGGTCTTCAAAGTTCAGAGGCACATGCTACAACTGTGGCAAGGAGGGTCACAAGTCTCCTGAGTGTAAAGCCAACAAGAAAACTAAAAATAGAGTTAATGTGGTTGAAGGTGAAGAGAGTGATGAAGCAAACTCAGATTATGGGACTGCTTGTGGTGATGGTGAACAATTGATGATAAGGAGAGTCCTCATGGCGGATGAAAAGAATGTTGAACCATGGGAAAGGAAGAGCATTTTCCGTATGAAGGTAAAATCCGGTGGTAAGTTTTGTGATGTTATTATAGATGGTGGCAGCACAGATAATTTGGTTTCCACATACATGGTAGAAAAATTGTCATTGCCTACTTTTGCACATGCAAAACCATACAGAGTTTCATGGCTGAACAAGGGTCACCAAGTGTTGGTGAATCAACGTTGTAAAGTCTCTTTTGAGAGAATGGGATACACAGATCAAGTGTGGTGTGATGTCATTCCAATGGATGCTTGTCATCTACTACTAGGAAGGCCATGGCAGTATGATAGGAGTGCTCTACATGATGGATGGAAGAATCATGTTACAGTGATCAAATATGGGAAGAAGTGGTTGTTCAAACCTTTGAAGGCTGCCCATGCTGAAGTTAGAAGTGGATTAGTACTATTGGGAGAAAAGGAATTCCTTACTGAGGCAAAAGGAGCACATGTGTGCTATGCAATTTTTCCCAAGGAGCAGCAGAAAGAAGAGGAAGTGCCTAAAGAGATTGCAACAATCTTGAAGGACTATGAGAGCATTGTGGTAGATGGAGATATGCCAGCTGGTCTACCACCAGTGAGATGGATTTCTCATCAAATGGACCTGATTCTAGGAGCCAGTTTGCCAAATCAAGCACCCCATAGGATGGATCCTATGCGAACAGTGGAGTTGAATAAGCAAGTCCAAGATTTGCTGGAAAGAGGGTTGATAAGAGAGAGTTTGATCCCTTGTGTTGTACCTACTGTTCTAACTCCAAAGAAATATGGTGAGTGGAGGATGTGCATGGATTCAAGAGCAATCAACAAGATTACTATCAGGTATAGATTCCCTATCCCAAGAATGGATGATCTATTGGATAATTTGTGTGGTTCTAGCTTCTTTTCTAAGATAGATTTGAAGAGTGGGTATCACCAAATTAGAATTAGAGAAGGGGATGAGTGGAAGACTGCATTTTGGACAAAGGATGGTCTTTATGAGTGGTTGGTTATGCCATTTGGGCTGACCAATGCACCAAGCACTTTCATGAGATTGATGACGGAAGTGTTGAAACCATTCCTCAATAAGTTTGTAGTTGTATACCTTGATGATATCTTAGTCTACAACAAGACAAAAGAAGAACACTTGCAACATTTGAGGGTTGTCTTAGAAAAACTACAACAACAAAAATTGTTGATAAACTTGAAGAAATGTTCATTTCTCAAGTCAAAATTGACATATCTTGGATTTGTGATATCCAAAGATGGTTTAAATATGGACCCAACAAAGGTGGCTGCAATCAAAGAGTGGCCCAGCCCAAGAAGTGCCACAAAAGTCAGGAGTTTTCATGGTTTAGCAGGTTTTTACAGAAAATTCATCAGAGATTTCAGTTCTATATGTGCACCTTTGACTTCTTGTATCAAAAAGGGAATTTTTGTGTGGACAAAAGAGGCTGAAAACAGTTTCAAATTGTTGAAGAACAAGATGATTGAGCAACCAGTGTTGAGGAGTCCAGACTTTGCAAAAGTATTTCAAGTGGATTGTGATGCTAGTGGCAAGGCCATTGGGGCTGTCCTTAGTCAAGAAGGAAGGCCAGTTGCATACTTCAGCCAGAAGTTAAATGAGGCTCAACAGAAATACTTTGTGTATGAGCAAGAGCTCTATGCCATAGTTCAAGCATTGAAATATTGGAGGCATTATTTATTGCCCAAAGAATTTGTTTTGTTCACTGATCACCAAGCATTGCAGTATCTTAACAGTCAAAGCAAGTTGAGCACAAGGTAAACTAAATGGGTTGAATACCTTGCTAGTTATACCTTCACACTCAAGCACAAATCAGGTAAGAGCAACCAAGTAGCGGATGCTTTGAGTAGGAGAGTTTTGTTGTTGAAGACTATGCAAGTTGAATGTATTGGTCTGGATGGAATGAAAGATCAGTATGCAGAAGATAATGACTTCAGGGAAGCATTCCAGGAGTGCAGCGAATTTGAACACAAGGTATGGAAAGATTATTTTCTTCAAAATGGTTTCTTGTTTAGAGATAGACAATTGTGCATTCCTCAAGGATCCATGAGGGAGAATCTAATTAGAGAGACACATGGTGGTGGTCTTGGAGGTCACTTTGGCCGAGATAAGACAATAGCACAACTCAAGGAGAAATATTATTGGCCCAGCTTGACCAAAGATGCTGAGAAATATGTGGCCAGGTGTAGAACATGCCAAGTGGCCAAAGGTTGTAAACAGAATACTGGGTTGTACACTCCACTACCTGTTCCAGAGAGTCCATGGGAAGATATTAGTATGGATTTTGTGTTGGGGCTACCAAGAACACAAAGAGGGTTTGACAGTATTCTTGTTGTTGTAGATAGATTTTCCAAGATGGCACATTTTATCCCTTGTAAGAAAATTGAAGATGCCAGCAGTGTGGCAAAGTTGTTCTTTCAAGAAATTGTAAGGTTGCATGGACTGCCAAGAAGTATTACAGCTGATAGGGATGTGAAATTCATGGGTCATTTTTGGAAGATGTTATGGCATAGATTAGGCACAAAGTTGGAATTCAGTTCTGCTTATCATCCTCAGATGGATGGACAAATAGAAGTTGTCAACCGGAGCCTTGGCAATCTGCTTAGGAGTTTAGTTGGTGATAAACCCAAGCAGTGGGATATGGTGATAGCACAAGCTGAGTTTGCTTACAATGACTCAATAAATAGGTCAACTGGAAAATCTCCATTCCAAGTAGTGTATGGGAAGTCACCCAAGGGAGTGACAGATCTAGTGAAGGCTGTAGTAGAGAGAAAGAATGTTGCAGCTGAAGACATGACTATACATTTGAAGGAATTACATGAAGAAATCAGGAAGAAGATTACCCAAAGTAATCAAGTGTATAAGGAGAAAGCAGATCAAAAGAAAAGAGTCAAATCATTTCAGGAAGGAGATCTAGTAATGGTGTTTTTGAGAAAGGAAAGGTTTCCTAAAGGCACTTACAACAAGCTAAAAATGAAGAAGATTGGGCCATGTAGAATTGTTAGAAAGTTTTCTGACAATGCTTATGAAATTGAACTACCTCCAAGTATAGATATCTCACCAATATTTAATGTTTCTGATTTGTACTCTTATGTTGGAGAAAATGCAGCAGAGATGGTAGATGAACAGGTTGAACCAATCACAGATTGGGCAAAGGAGTTGCCAAAGAAACAACCTGAGGAGATAGAGAAGATTTTGGACCAAAGGACAACCAAGAAAACTAGGAACAAAGAATACAAGGAATTCCTTGTAAGGTGGAAAAATAAAGGTTCAGAAGAAGATTCATGGATACCTGAAGCTGAGCTTGCTCACTTCAAACCATCCATATTTCCAATAGATCTGTGAGCAGGGGCTCACAATGTTTCTCACTTGGGGAGGCTGATGCAGGGGCATCCATCAACATGTCCATCCCCAAGGTTTGGCTAGCGTAGTTTTTAGGTTGTGCATGTAAACCAAGTATTTGTTTTTATGTAAGTAGGGTAGCATTGTTCCCTCCCCTTTTACTTTTGCATAGCCAAATCCGATGGCATTCTGTCAAATAGTTGGGGAACACCTGAATGATAAACAAGGAGGGAAATTACAAAGACTGCCAGTAGAAGTTTCCCTAGCAGCCAGCTGGAAATTTTGAGCAGTACAACAGGACGATGGCCATAGAAGTGCAACGAATCTTCCATTACCAACATAGGTGTCTGTTTCCCTCATGAGGATTTATCATCACAATCAGTAAAAAAAAACAGGATGTTCAGGAAAATAGGGGAGTGGAATCCCAGGTGGAGGCCGGTGGGAGAAGATTGAGCAACAGGTGGATGGGATCCGAACGTGGCAAAGAGAGGCAAGACAATTTCAATAGCATCTCTATTTTAATTTAAAGGGCCTGTTCAATAACGGTTTTTTTTTTGGGGGGGTTTTGATTTTGATGTCTGATATTGTTGGAAGTTAAAACGGTAAAATGGTAAAAAAATTGTTTTCAACGGTAAGCTTTGACCTTACCCTTTTACCCTTGGATGACAACCGAGTCAACAGGATAGGACGACATGGACGGCAGGAGGAGTTTGACTCCTAATTTTATTTTCCTTTCCTCCCTATTTCTTCTCTCCCAAATATCTCTCAACAACCTTAGGGAACACTATATAATACTTTGTATTTTTTGACTTTGGTCAATGGATTAATGAATAGTGAATTTTTGCATTCCAACTTGTGATTACAATATCTGGTATCAGAGCGGAGGGTGTCTAGAGTTTAACCACAAGCTAGGCATGGATCCCGAGGAGGCCCACAAGCGAGGCACGAATCTCGAGGAGGTCGAGGAGGCCCACAGGAGCAAGCCCACAGGAGGCATGGATCTCGAGGAGGTCGAGAGGGCCCGTAGAATGTGAACCGAGGTGAGGTCGAGAGGAGGCCTGTAGAGAGCATGCGGTTCGAGGTTGACCAGCTGACCAACGGACACCAGGCATGATTCCCTAGGTGACTGACAGGCGACTTGGTGGAACGTAGACCAGAGGCGGACACGTGGCGAGCGAACCAGAGGCAGACACGTGACGAGCGAACCAGAGGTGGACACATGGCGAGCAGAAACGAGGAAGACAAGTGGTGACATAGTAAGGGTGATGTGGGTAAGATAGGGTGATGTGGAGTGGACAAGTGGCGGACATAGTGACGTGGCAAGCGGACGCGAGGTGACAACGTGGCAGAAGGGCATTCACCCAACAAAGGCAAAAGGGCAAGGTCCGATTGCTCGAAGGCAATCGAAGACCTTTGTGCACCTTCAAGATTTTAAATCCCTTCGCAGCCCAAATCCTGCTGCATGTGGGATAAATAAATTTAATTTTTTTATTATTTAAAATCAATGCCCGTAGTCTTCTTATATTGCAAAGGCGTCTTCGAAGTCCAAAGTGGCTTGTAGCGCACTTGGTGAGCGCGCTACTTGGCAGGGAGGACGTCGCGGGTTCGAAACCCAGTGGCGCAATTTCTCTTTTGGCATGAGGTCGATCGGATTCGGATTGGCATGAGATCGATCAGATTGATATTTTATAAGGTTTTAAAAAGAGATAGAGATAATTTTTGTTTATATATATAGTTTTTAATTTTTTATAATTTTTAAAAGTTTTTTTATATAAGTTTAATAATAATATTAAATATATTATTTTTTTTTAAAAGTTTTTTTAGAAAAATCAATATTTTTTATTATTGTTTAACTTAAAAAATATAACTTTTTTAAATTATAATTGACTATATAATTTTTTTTTGGACATTGCCTAAGAGGCAATTTATTGTAAAAGAAGGGGCTTTTCACTTGATTCGAGGAATCAAAAACTGTAGTGTAAAAGCATACTGTGATAGTCTAGAAGGCTATACAAACTGGAAATTTTGTATAACAAGCCTGAGAGGCTTAGTGTTTTTTCCTTGTAAGAGAGACAAAAGATCAAACTAAAATTTGTAAAGAGGCATTGATGATAAGACCAAGTGGTTGTTATCATGCCCTATGTGCACTTTTGGTGAGAGAAAACACCAAAAGTTTTGATGAAAAAGTGAGAGCTTATGGGCTACATACTATGTTTAGTCAGTTGCAGTAATAGCACACCAGAGGCATCCGGACTTAGGGTACGAGGCAGACTCTAAAGATAACTCCTTTGGGAGTCAATTTGAGCAATCCGAATCCATAGAAGTTGCACCACAAGAATCTGAATATACTCATTACAGTAATTCAGTAGAAATTCTAGAACCAGAATCACCAGAGATAATATTGATCAGTGACGATGAAGAACAAGTAGCAGACAATTTCGTGAATCAAGAAATAGCAACGCCACAACAAGAGGAACAAGCAATCAATGAAAGAGTGAATCAAGTCAGATTTGACTTAAATTTGTAATCTCTTCTTTCTTCTTCTTTCTTCCTTCTTTTAAAAAGTAGAGTGCTTTATTGTAACCGAGAAATAAAGAGAGTGTTTTAGTTTATAACAACTATGGCCTCACATAACAATCTACCTATTCCAGAATTCAATGGATATGATTACGAGTATTGGTCTATCAAAATGAAGACCTTACTCATAGGGAAAGGTTTGTGGGACATAGTGGAAGAGGGTTACACCGAACCCACAGACTGGACAACATTAAGTGTCGCAGATAAGAAAACAAAGAAAGAAGCGCAAAAGAGCAACTCCTCTGCTCTTTATCATCTCCAAGCAGCATTGGAGAAGAGTATATTCCCTAGAATAGCCGCTTGTATAACTGCACAAGATGCGTGGAAAGCTTTGAAAGATGGATTCCAGGGAAGTGATCAAGTGAAGCAAGTGAGGCTTCAAACACTGAAACGAGATTTTGAAAATCTCAAAATGAAAGAAGATGAAAAATTTGGTGACTACTGCGTCAGAGTGAAAGCAGTAGTTGATAAAATGGTTACTCTTGGCGAAGAAATTAAGCCTGAAACAATTGTAAAGAAAGTGTTACGAACACTTCTTCAAATATGGAATCACATAGCCATAATCATAGAAGAGTCAAAAGATCTTTCCACTTTAACATTTGATGCATTAATTGGGTCGTTAATGTCTCATGAAGAGAGATTACAGGAATCTCCTTCAACCAGCTATGGAGGCGATGATAAAGCCTTCACATCCAATGAAAATACTTGGAAGAGGACGTGGAAGAGGTCAAGGCAGAGGCCAACGAAGAGGTAGAGGCAGAGGCAACTACAGAGGAGGCAATCAAAATAGAGGAGGCAACTCCAACAGAGGAGGCAATCAAAATAGAGGTGGAAACCAAAATCGAGGAGGAAATCCAGGATGAAGTGGAAATCAAGGACGAGGAAGTGACAAGTCCAAAACAACTTGTTTTAACTGTGGCAAGCCAGGTCACTTTGCTCGCGACTGCTGGTCAAAATCTTCTCAAGGCAGCAACAGTCAATATGGAAATTATGGAGAAGAAGATGATACCTCTAATATTTTTCTATCATATGGACAATCAGAACAGAATCTAAATGACACATGGATTCTGGATACTGGTTGCTCAAACCATATGAGTGGCAAAGAAAATCTATTTGCTACTCTAGATTCCACTTACAAATCCCAAATCAAATTAGGGGATGATAAAGCTTTGCAAGTCGAAGGCATTGGAGCCATGGAGGTTCCAACAAAAAAAGGACTAAAGAAAGTGAATGACATCTACTACACTCCAAAGCTCCAACACAATCTGCTAAGCATTGGGCAAATGATGGAGAATAATTACAAACTTGTTTTTGATGAAGGAAAATGTATCATTCTTGATAAAAACAATTGTAATCGTGTCATCACACAGGTTCCTATGACCAAGAATCGGTTATTCCCTCTCAAATTTGGTGAGCCAGGGGGAGCTCAACTTGCAAATGTAGCTATAGCAAATCCAAGTGTGCTTTGGCACTTGCGATATGGTCACCTTAATTCCGCTAGCTTGAAACTGTTAACTTCTCAAGCTATGGTGACAGGACTTCCCAAAATCAACGAACAAAAGGAGGTCTATGAAGGATGTGCTTTGGGAAAGCACTCAAGGTCAAAGTTTTCGAAAGGTCAAGCATGGAGAGCCAGCTATCCACTTTAGTTAGTACATTCGGACATCTGTGGTCCAATGCAGACAAAGAGTATCGAAAACAATTCCTATTTTCTCACTTTCATAGATGATTTCTCTAGAATGTGCTGGATTTATTTCTTGAAACATAAAGATGAAGCTTTTGATTGCTTCATAGATTTCAGAAACAATGTAGAGAAACAAAGTGAGTATTTTGTAAAATGTCTTAGGACAGATCGAGGAGGTGAGTACTCCTCAAAAGAATTCTTGAAATATTGTAAAGCAAGTGGGATCAAAAGGCAATTCACCACTGCCTATACCCCACAATAGAATGGTGTGGCCGAGAGAAAGAACCACACCATAGTCGAGATGGTGAGAACGATGCTTCAGACTAAGCATCTAACTAATATGTACTGGGCCGATGTTGTAAGAACCAGTGTATATATTCTAAATAGAAGTCCAACTTCTAGTTTAGATGGAATCACTCCTTATGAGGGGTGGTATGGAAAGAAACCCAATGTAAAGCATTTCAAAGTTTTTGGTTCTTTAGCATATGCGCACATTCCTGATGAGAAAAGGAAGAAGCTTGATCCCAAAAGTCAAGCTTGTATATTTCTAGGGTATTGTGAGTCTACCAAAGCATATAGACTCTACAATCCCAAGACTCATAAAATTGTACTCTCCAGGGATGTAATTTTTGATGAAGGGGGAGAATGGGGTCATCAAAGAATTTTTGTTGATGATGAGTCCCAAGATGTAAATTCTTCATAGGTACAGCAGGTACAACAGGTGTCTCCCAAGAAAAGCAAAGGCACACCACCCCCTCCAAGCCCAAGCAGGAGTACTACATCAAGTACTTCAACCGCCACTCCAAGTCCTTCTCCACAGAGATCGGTAAGTTCTTCACCGATGGACATTGACAGTGACTCTCCATCAAGAGGCAAAAGAACTTTACAACATCATCCATCCTTTCAAATGTTGGATCAAAATTTCTAGAGAAGATTCACTAGAAGCCAAGCTAGTGAAATGAATACAGTTTTGCAACAACTTGAAAATTTGCAATTGTATGGGGATGATAACTCCCAAGATCCTAAGGGAGATGTAGTCAATTATGCTTTATTGGCTAGTGCACAGCTAGAACCAACTAGCTATGAGAAGGCTTGTACTCAAAATGTATGGCAAGAAGCCATGGAAGAGGAAATAACCTCTATAAAAAATAATGATACATGGGAGCTAGTAAAGCTACCCAAAGGAAAAAAGTGTGTTGGATGTAAATGGGTCTACAAGACCAAATACAATGCTGATGGAAGCATTGAGAGGCACAAGGTGAGATTAGTAGCAAAAGGTTTTACTCAAAAATTTGGCATTGACTATGAGGAAACTTTTGCTCCTGTTGCACGACAAGAGACAATCAGATCAGTTCTTTCCTTAGCTGCCCACAAAGGATGGAACATTCAACACATGGATGTGAAAAGTGCTTTCCTGAATGGATACTTGACTGAGGAGGTTTATGTTCAACAACCTCAAGGCTTTCAAGAACAAGGAAAAGAGAACCTTGTTTATAAATTGAAAAAAGCACTTTATGGCCTCAAGCAAGCACCAAGAGCTTGGTACTCACGCATTGACGGCTATTTCAGCGAGTATGGATTCACTAGAAGCAAAAGTGAACCAACTCTGTACTACCTAAAGCATGGAGTAGACATTCTCATAGTTTGTTTGTATGTGGATGATCTAATATTTATGGGTAGTAACACTAAAATGAATATGGAGTTCAAAAACTCCATGATGAAGCAATTTGAGATGAAAGATCTCGGTTTAATGCGCTACTTCCTAGGCATGGAAGTGCATCAATCAAATAAGGGGATCTTCATATGTCAACACAAGTATGCTCGAGACATGATCAAGAAATTTGCCATGGAGCAGTGCAAATCAGTTGCAACTCCAACTGGACATGGGATCCAATTGAGCAAGGATGACGGAGCACCAAAGGTTGACATGACCACTTACAGGAGCATGGTTGGGAGTCTGATGTTTCTCACCAACACAAGGCCCGATATTCAATATGTTGTTTCTCTAGTTTCAAGGTTTATGGCAAGTCCATCTGAGCTGCATCTACAAGCAACTAAAAGAATCTTAAGATATGTAAAAGGTACATTGGATTTTGGAATCCATTACCACAAATGTAATTCTATGAAATTAGTTGGCTTCAGTGATAGTGATTGGGGCAGCAATATAGATGATAGGAAATCTACATCAGGGAACTGTTTTAGTCTAGGGTCAGGACTAATCACATGGAGTTCCAAGAAGCAAACTGTTGTAGCATTGTCATCTACTGAGGCTGAGTATATAGCCATTACACATGCTAGTACTCAAGCCCTATGGTTGAGAAAAGTCCTTGAAGAAATTGGAGAAAGTCAAAGTGGTCCAACTCGACTGTATTGTGATAACATAAGTGCCATTCAGTTGGCATACAATCCAATCCACCATAGCAGATCAAAGCATTTTGATATGAAGTATCACTTCATCCGAGACATGGTGGAGCAGCAGATAGTTGAGCTTAAATATTGCAGCACTTTGGACAACATTGCAGATATCTTCACCAAAGGCATGGCTAAAGCTCAATATATAAAGCTGAGAGACTGTATAGTCAGACCTCTCAACTTTAAGGGGGAGAATGTTGGAAGTTAAAATGGTAAAATGGTAAAAAAATTGTTTTCAACGGTAAGCTTTGACCTTACCCTTTTACCCTTGGACGACAACCGAGTCAGCAGGATAGGACGACATGGACGGCAGGAGGAGTTTGACTCCTAATTTTATTTTCCTTTCCTCCCTATTTCTTCTCTCCCAAATATCTCTCAACAACCTTAGGGAACACTATATAATACTTTGTATTTTTTGACTTTGGTCAATGGATTAATGAATAGTGAATTTTTGCATTCCAACTTGTGATTACAATAGATATAATGCTGGGGGAGAGGAGCATTGACAAAGATTCTCTGGCGGGGGTTTGATTGGATGAAAAGAGTAGAAAAAGGAGAAAAAAATTGTAATGGGAGGGTTTTCTGATTTCTGTTGTCAATTCTGATAAAAATAGATTTTTAAAACTACGAGTTTTTTTGTGAATTGTGTTTGACACCCAATGTTTAATGGGATGTTTATTTTTTTCTGTGAATATCCATTTTGAAGACAAAGTTTCACTGTGGTTAATCCATAATAATGACAAAAGATATAAGGGTTCAGTGTGTCAAAACCAGAATCAGTGAAGGTTGTAGTAATGACATGCAATGTATCAATGGTTGTTGAAATTTGTTGAAAACACTCCCATATTTCCTATGTGGTTGCTTAATTTATCCCAACCCGCTTCCTTGACTACCTCAGTTATGGGGACGTGATTCCACCATAATGTGTACTTTTTGATACTTTTTTCTTTTTTATAGAAGTTGTGGATTAGGATACCTTTCATGTTCTTTTTAATGTCTTTGGAAAATTAAGATCATATCTCAAAGATGAATGATGGATAAAGGATTGAAGTACCAAAATGACACTTTATAAGATGACTTGCAATAGTTTGTTATAATTGTAACAGGTTTGATTTAATAAGGTTTATACAGAGTATAAAATACTTATATCATTGTAATTTTTTTTTTCAAACTCTAAAATGAAAGTTACATAGTTTTTCATGAAAAAATGTTAAGAAAGGATAATTGAACAAGTATAAAATAAAATTAACTCAACAACATAATACTATTTTCTTTTCATACAATAAAAATTAAGATAAAAATTGTAATTGAAAGATTGAGTATCATAATAAAATTAATAAACAAACTAATTCCTATTAAAAGAAGATAAACTAAATATAAAATTCAATCATACCATAAATATTCTCCTATTATAGTTACTATAAAAAAAATTATAAAATGAAATCCAAAATCCTTGTACTATCAAACATAATAAACCATTATAGATCAGGTTAAAAATTTTACAATATTTAAATAAAAATAATAAGAAAATAGATAAAATTTAAAGTAATTTTAAAATTAAATTTACCCTTTTCTTTTTCTTTTTCTGTTCTCAAATAATTCAATTTGATTGTTAGTATAATTTTTTTAATTTTTAATAATATAAATAAAATAAATTACATCTACAAATTACATTATGATGGTACCATCAAGTCACTTTCAGTATAAGAAAGATTGATATTCCATTCAAATATATTCATAACCCCATAAATCTTCATATTATAAACTCAAATTCAAATCTAGCTATTACCATGGATCTTCATACTATAATATCAAATTCACTAGAATTCAAGGTATATGCACTATGTACTACGCAACATCATATGATAATATTATATCTACCTATGATTCAGGCTATCAATCTACTTGTAATAAAATATTTTTCTTAAACGATGACTCAATAAAAACTAAATATGCAGTACTGATATATTAATACATACATTAAGAATACTTAAAAACTAATTTACAGTAAATAATAAAAAAATACCAGTTCGTTTTCTATAAATAAAGAGATTGCAAAGAGAAGCAGACCTCAAGATAATAGAAGAGTAATATTTCATCCTAGTAAAATCCATTGATCCAATCCTTGTAAGATCCATCAGTTCAATCCCTTGAAAAGATCAAGAATTCAATAACCAACGATAATAAGTTTGAAAACAGATCTATAAAGACTTGTTCTCAGAATGCTCCGAGAGATTCTATCTATTTATTTAGAAATAATTTTATGTAACAATTAATTAAGGTAAAACTTTTTTAGTGCAAATTAAAGTAATTTTTTATTTATTGAGTAAATACTTTTTATATATATATTGGTCGTTGGGGTTGAACTCAGGTCACATCATTTATAATGCAAGTGACGTTTTTGCCAGTAAACCACGACACGCAGATTAAAATAAAGTACATTATCCCAATCCATAGTAAAACTTGTGTAGATTCACATGGTGTTAGTTAATTTTATTGTTAACAATTACCTAGTCTAAATCTTCTCGAAAATCATATATAGTATTATACACTGTTAATTATTAAAGAATTATATAATATTCAGTGCAACATTTATGAATACTGACATATTTTTATTGGTATTGACTTAAGTTTGACAAATAATATACTAACATTCGAATTGTTTCAATGAAATTATAATAGCTCAAATTTAAATAATTGAATATAATTTTTTTATAATTATTTTTATTGCATGAATTTAGGTAATGTTGTTAACTAAATGTGCTGGTTACTTATTAATTATAAATAATTTAATATTAAATGTCAGCCACCATTTTGTTAAATACAATTTTCAATGTTTACTACATAAATTTTTATATCTATATACATATGTTATCGTTAGTCAATTATATTAGTTAATAATTAGGTATATAAACCAAATAAAATTTTATTAAGAAATTATATTTAATATGTTTTACAACTAAACCATTATCTATTATTAATAATTAATGTAATATAATATTATTACTGCTTTGTAAAAAAGTTTAATATCCTTTTCAAACCCTTTTATTTATTTAATAAAAAAAAATATAATATTATTATTATAATATATATAAGAACTACTTGTGAGTGGCAGCATTTGTTGTATGAAATTGACACAAAAATGACTTATAATATAACAATAACTATTTGTATATCACAATATATAAATTACTTCGTTGAAACTATCATAACTGATGGGTAACTCATTTTATGGTGATTTAAGATATCACATGAAATTACTTGGTTGAAACTATCATAACTGAAGGGTAACTCATTTTATGGTGATTTAAGATATCACATGAAATTGTTTAGCAGTTATGGTAAAAAAATTAAGCAAAAAGAATGCAATATAAATTTTAAAAAATGTTACAGTTTTCAGTTAGCTTTAATAATAGAAAACTATTATTAAGCTCAAGAAAATAAATTCAATTCATCATATATCTTAAAAGTTGTAGTTTATATTTACTTTTTTTATATAGTTATTTATTATTTTGTTAGTGTGAGAAATTTTTCATATATCTTAAAAGTTGTAGTTTATACTTAATATTTTCATATAGTTTTTTTTTTTTAAATTTGATTAGTGGGAAAAACCTATGTGAGAGATGTTCAGGGTTGGGCATCCTTATCCCACCATAACCTCTTAAGAGGATACTCTTATCAATAGGGAACTTAACACACAACCACACACACATCATGCCCCAGTTTGAACTTTGGACCTTCTAAAGAAGAGCCAGTCGTTGCACTATCTCCTTGGAACTTTTTATATAATTATTTTTATCTAACTTTATTATTCAAATGGATCTATTTTTTAAGATAGATTACAAATAATAATAATAATAATAAAATAATAAATCTACATCTTTTATGGAAAATTTTAATATTTATTTTGGTATCCTTCTAAAATGGATAGATGTTGATGTATATTTATAATATAAGGGTAATTGTAAAGTGTCTGTTAGTACATAAAAAGTATAAGGTCATTGGTTTAATCCAAATAAAATCTAATGTTTGTTGGGTTATGTTAAAAATGAGATCAAATTCTATGCTTTTAGAGTTGCATCAAGGAGGGTTGGGGTTATGGAGAATTTACAAGATGAACTTAGTTTTAATCAACAAGAAAGGGTGAAAAGTAGTTTCAAATGCCAAATCATTGTGGGTTGACATAATTAAGAGCAAATATCTTCAGCAATGCTCCTTGCTTGAAGATAATGCTTTCCCGGATGGTTCTGCCTTCTGGTACTCAGTGGTTTATACTAGACATATTATTAAGAAAGGATTGAGATGGTGTGTTGGTAATGGTTCCTTCATCCGGTTTTGGGAAGACTCGTCGATTTCTCAGCAACCTCTCATCAAGAATTTGGATCTTCGATTGCTTAAACCCATAATTGATTTCCTATTTGGAGGGTTAGTCTACCATTTTATTTCTAGAGACTTTCACAATGGTCCCTACTGGTCAACATTACTGATGAGGATTGATGTTTGATCTTTCATATGACCCCTCTAGTAGTTCCTAGCTAGGTTTGCATAGTTTATTTCTTGCAAATTAATAATTGTAAGTGAGTCTCCTTCTCACATGCACTTGTGGGCACTAGTTATCTTCTAGTTGTCATTTAGAGTGTTAGTTAGTAAGTGTGAACTCAAAGTAGGAAGTGTGTACTTCAAGATAGCTAAAATGGATCTTCTAGTTAGCAATATTCCTTTCTCTTAACTTAGAAGTTTACGTGCATTCTCCTTTGCACTTTTGTAGCTTATGGTTAAGCATATTGGATCAAATCCATGATTTGATGGGTTTGGTTATGTATTTTGGGCCATTAGTGCCTATATATTGAATTGTAAATAATAGAACACTTAGTTGGATTTTCAATCCTTTTCATTGGTATCAAGCCTAGTTCATGTTAGCACTAGGGCTTGTGAGGTGAGAGGATAGGAGAGAATTTTGTTATGAGAAATTCTTTCTCATTGAGGACTCGGTTTAAGCTCAAGGGGAGCTTGAAAACCATTCAGAGAAGGAAGTTCCTTCGACGACAAACTCCTCGTTCCAACTTTTTGCTTATGCTCAAGAGGTATAGGAAAATTTTGCCTCAGAGTTCTTCGTATTGTGATCCTTGGAAGGGATTGGATCGTAGCTACGGTCCAATTAGGATTAGGGAGCCATTTGACCCTACTGCCCCCCCATTTTTGAGTACTGAAGAGCTCCAGGAGGTCATCAAAACCAGGTCGTGTGTCGACTTGGGTCTGGTTGCCTTTCAAACGCTGGTCGTGTGTCGACCGGATCTTGAAAGGAGAGCTACTGGAGGGATCTGGTTGCTCGCATTTTTACAAATTAAGTTTTTCAAATTTTGGAATTAACCCCCCTGGTTAATTTTTAAATTTTTTTAGTTTGTATTAGAAAAGCTTTAATTTTTATTAATATATTATTTTATTAATATATTAAGTTGCTGCATTTGTAAAAAAAAAAAAATAATTGTATTTTTTTTAGACAACCAAAGGCTTTGCAGCAGGCTTCGGCTGCATTTGGCAGCACTGGCCAGGCCACGACGGCATTCGGTAGCCCACAACGGCATTCGGCATTCTGCTGTCAGGTTGACAGTCGACGACAATCGCTGTCCGCTGTGACAGCGATTGGAGCTGTCGCCTGACACAGTTGTCAGTTCTGACAGCAGTTCTGACTTTGCTATCAGACTGACAGTGCCAGGCGAGCTAGCCTCGGCCGTCGCTGCCCGCTGACAGTGCCAGGCGAGCTAGCCTCGGCCGTCGCTGCCTGCTGACAGTGCCAAGCAGGGGTTCGCTTGGCGTCAGGCCAGCGCCCTGCAGTCAGGTGCTGCGGCCTGACCTGACTGTCAGCACTGACAGCGACAGGCTAGCCTGACCACGCTGTCAGACTGACAGTGCCGGTAGCGGCTCACACGCTTACGGGCGCGCGCCGCTTCGACGTCAGGCCAAACAATGCCTGACGTGCTATCAGGCGTGACAACATCGTAGCCAGGCAGGAGGCCTGGCTACGCTGTCATTCTGTAGTCTGCCGTCGGGCAGCACTTGGAGGCAGCCGCACGGGTGCTCGGCCTTGGAGGTCGCACCACTGTTCCCACGAGCCTGACAGGACAGCCGTCGGGTCCAAAAAACTCTGAAGGTTTAGATCCTCGGGAAAAACGCCACTGCAACTGGCAGCAGATTCATGCCTCGGGATTAGTGAAACTGTAGATTGAGAAGTTGCATGAAAATCAGGGTAATTTTATTGTAAATTTTTAAATTTTTACTATTTAAGGTTGCATGTTAAAATTTTGTTTTTATTAATTTAATTTTTAATAACTTGATTAAATTCATTAATCTTGGATTAATTGAAATTTAATTTTTAATTAAGTTATTTTTAAATTAATAAATTCTAAATTGCACCTTAGATTAGTTTAAAATTTCAAAATTTTGAGCCTTAGGAGTAAAATTTCAAATTCAGAAGCACTCCATTGTAACAAGGAAAATTTTCATTGTATTTCCTTGATTTAGTGCTTTCTCATTTTTACTCCTGGCTTATACCCGGGTTCACATGGCTTCTGACTTGGCTGCCCAAGTGGCAGAACTTGCCCATGTTGTAAATGCTTTAGCAGATAAAGCTAATGACACTACCATGGCATAAGTCCTTGGCAATCTTGCCATGAAGGTAAATGACATTTCTTTGCATAATGCTTCAACTTTGCTCATGATTCTCGTCTGAGAGTTCGTTGTGAAGTTCCATTTTATGATGGATCCAGGAACCCTGATGTCTTGAATAGTTGGATTCTTGACATGAGTTCTTGGTTTTCTTACTCTCAACTTTCAGATGACGATGTAGTGCCTTATGCTAAGCTAAAACTTTCTGGTTTAGCCAAAGTACTTGTTGAACGAAAAAGAGGACAGGATGCACTCACTACATGGGATGAGCTTGTACATTGTCTTAAGACCAATTTTTATCCTTCAAATTATTCTAGGGAATTGGTTATTAAATGGTTTCATTTTCGACAAGGTACTAATATGTCTGTACAAGAATATATTTTCCAGTTTAATAGGTTCAGGATACTTGTGAATGTGGAGGATGATGTTCCAGCTTTGATTCTCAAATTTCAAAGTGGCTTGTTAGAGCATTTGTACAGGGAACTAATGTTTGTTTCTATGGAAACATTGGATTTAGTTTTCAACCAGGCGCAACTTGCGGAGGACAAGTTTAAGGCGCATTCGCAGGCATTCCACGCACCTGTTACTCAAGTGGTTGCAAACTCATCAAAAGGGAATAATTCTTTCTCACAAAAGAAGAATTTTGCTCAAAAGAAGAATGTGTCTTCTCCATCTCCTTCTTCTCCTTCCCCTTCCGCTTCTACTCCTTCTTCTTCTTCTTCTAAACCTTCTTCTTCTTTTTCTTCTTCTAAGAAATTTTGCAATTATTGTAAGAAGAAAGGGCATGAAAAAGCTGATTGCTTTAAGCTTAAAAAGAAGAGTTTAGTAATTACTACTCAAGAGGAGGATGCTCCCAAGGGTCCCCTTGAGTCTGTAGGAGAGAGTAGAGTATACACGGAATTACGAGGTAAGCTTAATGAAGTTACCTTGGTAAATGTAAGTTCATCCGAAGGGGCTCGTGATGCTTTGTTCATCACTCGAGCCCATTTGCTTCATAATTTTGCAACCGATTGTATAGTGGATAATGGCTCGCAGAAAAATCTAATTGCGAGGTCCATTGTCGAGCGTTTGAAGTTACCTATGGAGCCTCATCCTCAACCTTATTCTTTGGGTTGGAAGGATAGTGGAAGAGGCTCAGAAATCACTCACACTTGCACATTAAAATTTGCACTTGGCCCACATTTCATAGATCAAGTCACTTGTGATGTGACTCCTATGGATTGTTGTGGGATTTTGCTTGGACAACCTTTTCAATATGATAGGAGAGCTGTTTATGATGCTTTCAAAAGAACCTACACACTTCAAAAAGATGGTAAGGTCTTTCTCATTAAAAGCACCAACACTCCTAACATCATTCTAAGTTCCAAGCAAACGAAAAGAGTAATTAAAAAAGGTGGTGATGTTGCTCTAATTTTCATTCGCTCTCAAAACACTTCTACATCCACATCCATTACAAAGCAACACTCTTCAATGGATAAAATATTGCAAAGTTATTCACACATATTTCAGGAGCCAAAGTCTCTTCCTCCAATTCGCACAATTAATCATAGCATTGAAATCATCCCTGGTTCTTCACTACCTAATGCACCCATGTATAGACAATCTATTTTGCAAAATGAAGAAATAAAAAGGCAAATAGAAGATTTGTTGTCTAAGGGTTTCATTAAGGAAAGTACTTCTGCTTGTGCCTCACCTATTTTGTTGGTTCTTAAAAAATATGGCACTTGGAGATTGTGTATTGATTTTCGTGCTTTGAACAGAATTTCTGTAAAGAATAGATATCCATTACCACGCATTGATGATTTATTAGATCAGCTTCAAGGAGCTAAGTTCTTTTCAAAAATAGATCTCAAAAGTGGATATCATCAAGTGCGTATCCAAGCTGAGGATACATGGAAGACAACTTTTAAGATGAAGATGGGCCTCTTTGAATGGTTGGTCATGCCCTTCGGTCTTACTAATGCTCCTGCAACCTTCATGAGGTTGATGAATGATGTATTTCGTGATGTACTTGACAAATTTGTAATAATATATCTTGATGATATATTGATTTTCTCAAAAACTTGGGAGGAACACCTTAGGCATATCCAACAAACCCTTGATCTTCTTGCGAAGAATCAATTATATGCCAATTCTTCCAAGTGTTCTTTTGGCAATACTTCAGCTTTCTTACCTTGGCTATGTGATTAGTGAAAGTGGAATTCAGGTAGATCCCATAAAAGTTGATGTTTTACTTAAGTGGTCCCCTCCTACAACTCTCACTGAGTTAAGGAGTTTTCTAGGACTTGCGAATTTTTATCGCAAGTTCATTCCTCAATATTCCACCCTTGCAACTCCATTGCATTATCTCACTAAGTCCAAAATTCCATTTCATTGGGAGAAAAGCCAAGAAGTTGCCTTTGAGAAACTCAAAAAGAAACTTTGTACAACACTTGTGTTAACTTTACCCGACCTCTCTCAACCTTTTGAGATTGAAACGGATGCCTCTAAAGTTGCCTTAGGAGCTGTGCTCAAACATAATGGTCATCCAGTTGCTTATCATTCATAAACTTTTTCTGCTGCTAAGTTGAACTATTCTACATATGACAAGGAGTTGTATGCATTAGTTCAAGCTATTAAGTATTGGAGACATTATCTTTTGGGAAAAGATACAGTAGTACACACTGATCATATGCCTCTCAAGTTTTTACAATCTCAAAGTAAAATTGAAGAATCAAGACATATGAAGTGGGCCTCTTACCTCCAACAATTTCACTTGGTGATCAAGTACAAAAAGGGGAAGAGTAATACTGTTGCCGATTGTTTGAGTAGGCCTCCAACCGCTCTTGCCTTAACAGTTATGTCCACTTAACACTTGGGATTTCAGACTTGGCCTAATCAGTATTCACAGGATCCCGATTTTGGAAAAATATTTGAGCAAGTGAGTAAGCCTTCTTCTTCCAATTTGCGTCCTTTCCAAGATTTCTACATCAAAGAAGGACTTCTTTACAAATTGGACAAGGTTTGTGTTCCTTGTGAGCCTAGAGTGTCACTTCTTAAGGAAGCTCATTCTACACTTTATGGTGGTCACTTTGGGAAGCATAAAACACTTCATCATTTGCAAAGATTTTTCTATTGGCCTAAAATGCAGAGGGATGTGTTGAGATTTCTCAAACAGTGTGCAATTTGTTGTCGCTCAAAACCAGCTAATAGGAAGTTTGGCTTAGGCATGCCTTTGCCCATTCCTTCCCATCCTTGGGAAAGCATTTCCATGGATTTGGTTAGTGGTTTTCCTATGAAAGTGCGCCAACATGATTGTGTGTTCGTGGTGGTTGACAGATTCAATGAAATGGCTAAGTTTATTCCATGCCGCAAGACAAGTTCTGCGAGTAGACTTAGCCCAATTTTTTTGACAACATTTGGCGTTCCTTTGGTCTACCTACCAGCATTATCTCGGATCGTGATTCACGCTTTGTGGGTCACTTTTGGCGTTCTTTGTGGAAGATTTTGGGAGTTTCCCTTAACTTTTCCATCGCCTATCATCCGCAGTCCGATGGGTAGACTCAAGTGGTAAACCGTACACTTGTGCAAAGTTTACGAATCTATCATCACGCTTCACAAGCAAAGTGGGACTTGAGTCTCACTCATATTGAACATGCCTACAATAGGGCCCTACATTCTTCTACAGGTCATTCACCCTTTGAGGTTTGTATGGGATTTCAGCCCTTGGCACCTTATGAGTTACCTTTGTCTTTGCCTTCTCCTGTCACTTCACATCTTCGAAGGAGCAAGACAAGGCACACTCATTTATTCAACACTTGCACAATCTTCAATCAAAGGTGGTTGAGATTTTGCAAAAGACACAAGACAGTAGAAAAAGGCCATGGATCGACATCGAATTCCTCATCCATTTCAGGTTGGTGACAAAGTTTGGTTGCATCTTGACAAGCGGCGTTTCATCGATAAGACTCATAGCAAAATCAAACCAATTCGCTATGGGCCTTATACTATTCTTCAACAGGTGTCCGAGAATGCTTTCCGCCTTGATCTTCCCGCACACTTGGGAATTCATGACGTCGTCAATGTAGATCTTTTGAAGTTGTACTTTGACTCTACATTGGAGACTGCACCAGCTATCAGCCATCCTGTGGACGTGGTTCCTGATGCTCAGTTACCATTGGATGCAGATCAGATCTATGACACGAAGACTCGACAGACTCGCCAAGGGTCTACCACCTCATATCTTGTGGCTCGACGAGGACAACTGCCACATCAGGCTCGTTGGATTTCTTTTCATCAGATGTCCCATGACTTTCCTATTCTTCTGAAAGCATTGGAGTCCAATGCTTCTATTGTGGGGAGGCATGATGAGGATTGATGTTTGATCTTTCATATGACCCCTCTAGTAGTTCCTAGCTAGGTTTGCATAGTTTATTTCTTGCAAATTAATAATTGTAAGTGAGTCTCCTTCTCACATGCACTTGTGGGCACTAGTTATCTTCTAGTTGTCATTTAGAGTGTTAGTTAGTAAGTGTGAACTCAAAGTAGGAAGTGTGTACTTCAAGATAGCTAAAATGGATCTTCTAGTTAGCAATATTCCTTTCTCTTAACTTAGAAGTTTACGTGCATTCTCCTTTGCACTTTTGTAGCTTATGGTTAAGCATATTGGATCAAATCCATGATTTGATGGGTTTGGTTATGTATTTTGGGCCATTAGTGCCTATATATTGAATTGTAAATAATAGAACACTTAGTTGGATTTTAATCCTTTTCAGTTACCTAATAACCTGGATCATCCTGATCGTACTAAGGCATCCAAAGTGTTGTCTTCCATGTTCAAAAGATATGTTATTTCTAGAAACCTGCCTCCTGACAGCCCCTTATGGCAGTTGATTAAGTCAGGTGAGTTTACTATCAAATTTGCTTACTTTGCCCAGGTTGATCTGTCCAATGGGTGGTTCCCTTCCAATAGAATCTAGCTTAATTAACTCACCCTCAAAATTTCTCATTTCCTATGGCTTGTCATCCAAAAAAGGGTCTTACCATACCTAATAGATGTATTATTTGCAAGTCAGATTGGGAGTCGATCAATCATCTGTTTATCTCATTCCCCTTTTCCAATCATGTTCGTTCATCTCTGTTTAAGAAATTTTACATTGCCTGAGCCTATCCCAATTCTATTGAAGATCTCTTCCTTCAATGACCCAGTCCATTTTTGTTTTCTCGGCTCAAAATCGCTTGGTCATTCATTCTTCCCCATTGCCTTTGGTAATTGTGATTAGAAAGAAACAACAGAATCTTTAACAATCTTTCCAGAAATCATCAATCCATTACTGCTAGAGTTCTACTGTTTACTGTTGAGAATGCCAATATTACCTCTTCCTCAGACTATCCCAAGTCTGATTTAGAGTCTAAAATTTCTTCAAAACTTAATATCCTCATCGATCCAAAATCCAAAGATAACTCTTTGAGCAGAGATAGTATTGTTTGGGAACCGCCGTCGGCTGTGTGGTCTAAAATTAATTTTGATGGAGCCTCGAAAGACAACCCTAGGAGTGCCATCATAGGACGTCTCATCAGAGATGAACAAGGCAAAATTCAACTTGCTTACGGTGAATTCATATGAATCCAATCCAATAATGTGGTTGAAGCTTGGGCAATGCTATAAGGGATTAAAGCTTCCCGTGACCTCAACATTTTGAATGTGGTGATTGAGGGGGATTCCCTCAACACCATAAATCTCTTGAATAATAACACCAACCCCTCGTGGAGTATTGCCAATATGATATAAGGGGCAAGGTTGTATGTTCGAGAGTTTTCCAATGTTTCTATTCAGCATATTTATCGTGAAGCCAACCAGCTGGTTGACATCATGGCCACCTTGGGCCAAAGCACTGAACCTTTGAAGATATAGGTGGAAGATTTTCTCCAATGTTTGATTGATAAATGTATCTCAAATGCTCCGATTTTCTTTGTGTAAATTCATCGGTCTTGGTGTCAATTACGGGTCTGGGTTTTCTATGCTGATCCTTGACCACATCTATGTTGATTCTTGCTGGAAAGGTTATTCACAATCTGAAGTAGCAGAAGATAGATATGCGGTCTCCAACCATTACCAAGGTGATCAAGGACCTTCAAGATAATTAATATTATAATGATACCATCAAGTCACTTTCAATATAAGAAAGATTGATATTCCATTCAAATATATTCATAACCCCATAAATCTTCATATTATAAGATGAAATTCAAATCTACCTATTACCCATGGATTTTCATACTATAATATCGAATTCACTAGAATTCAAGGTATTTTAGAGATATGCACTATGTACTACGCAACATCATATGATAATATTATATCTTGCTATGATTGAGGCTATCGATCTACTTGTTATTCGATATTTTTCTAGAATGATGACTCAATAAAAACTAAATCTGGAGTATTGATATATTAATACATACACAACATTCAGAAGACCTAAAAACTAATTTACAGTGAATAATAAAAAATGCCAGTTCGTTTTCTATAAACAAAGAGATTGCAAAGAGAAGCAAACCTCAAGATAATAGAAGAGTAATATTTCATCTTTGTACAATCCATTGATCCAATTCTTAAAAGATCAAGAATTTAATAACAAAGAATAATAAGTTTGAAAACAGATCTATAAAGAGTTGTTCTCATAATGCTCTAAAGATTCTATCTATTTATTTAGAAATAACTTTTGTAGTGTAAATTAAGATTAATATAAAATAAAGTACATTATCCCAATAAGTAGTAAAACTTGTGTAGATTCATGGTATTAGTTAATTTTATTGTTAACAATTAAATTTGAATGATCTAGTCTAAATCTTCTTGAAAATCATATATAGTAATATACAGTGTTAATTATTAAAGAATTATATAATATTCAGTGCAACATTTAGGAATACTGACATATTTCTATGGTATTGACGTAAGGTTGACAAATAATATACTAACATTTGAATTGTTTCAATAAAATTATAATAGCTCAAGTTTAAATAATTGAATATAAAACTTTTTTTATTTTTATTAAATTTAGGTAATATTGTTAACTAAATGTGATGGTTACTTATTAATTATAAATAATTTAATATTAAATCTCACTAAAATCAACCCACCATCCTATTAAATACAAATTTTAATGTTTATTAAATAAATAAATATATATATATATTAATTTTACCGATTCATGTGCTATTGTTAGTCAATTATTAAATATTAGTTAATAATTACGTATACATAAACCAAATAAAATTTTATTAAGAAATTATATTTAATATTTTTTACAACTAAACCATTATCTATTATTAATTATTAATGTAATATAATAATATTACTGCTTTCTAAAAAAGTTTAAAACCCTTTCAAAATCCTTTCATTTATTTAATAAAAAAATATAATAATATTATTATAATATATATACATAAATATAAACAAAAGAACTATTTATGAGTGACAACATTTATTGTATGAAATTAACAAAAAAAAAAAAAAAAATGACTTATAATATAACAATAACTATTTGTATATCACACTATATAAATTACTTCAATGAAACTATCATAACTAATGGGTAACTCTTTTTATGGTGATTTAAGATATCTAATGAAATTTTTTAGCGGTTATGGTAAAAAAATTAAGCAAAAAGAATGCAATATAAATTAAAATAAATGTTACAGTTTTCATTTAGCTTTAATAATAGAAAATTATTATTAAGCTCAAGAAAATAAATTCAATTCATTTTATATCTTATATTTAATATTTTCATTTAGTTATTTATTATTTTTTTAGTGTGAGAAATTTATCATATATCTCAAAAGTTGTAGTTTATACTTAATATTTCCATATAATTTTTTTTTTTTTTATAATTTGATTAGTGCAAGAAACCCATGTGAGGGATGGTCAAGGCTGGGCATCCTCATCACACCATAACCTCTTAAGAAGAGAGTCTTATCAATAGGGAATTTAACACACAACCACACACACATCATGCTACAGTTTGAACTTTGGACCTCCTAAAGAAGAGCCAGTCGTTACACTGCCCTCCTGGAAATTTTTATATAATTATTTTTATCTAACTTTAATATTCAAATGGATCTATTTTTTTTTAAGATAGATTAAAAAATAATAATAATAATAAAATAATAAATCTACATATTTTATGAAAAAATTTAATATTTATATTGGTATCCTTCTAAAATGGATATATGTTGTTGTATATTTATAATATAAGGGGTAATTGTAAAGTGTTTGTTAGTACATCAAAAGCATAAGCTCATTGATTTAATCCAAATAAAATCTAATGTTTGTTGGGTTGTGTTAAAAATGAGATCAAATTCTATGCTTGTAGAGTTGTGGTGCAGGAGCGTAAAAAAAGGGATAAGGGATCTAGAAACTTACAACAATGTAATATTTTCCAATGTAGAAGTTATAGATATCGACTATTTCAAAATGTTTTATTTTCGATGCAGCAGTTATGGATAAGGATGTGGCTTCAGTTATTTGATTCAATCCAACTACCTCTACTTCCATGGTCTTCAGCAACAAACTCCTTCGGCTCAACGCATCTGCAACTTTATTTGTTACGTCAGCATTATGCTTTAGGACAAAGGTGTAACTTTGCAAGTAGTCCACCCATTTGGTCATTCTATTACTCAACTTATCTTAACTACTAATATATTTCAATGCTTGGTGATCAGTATATAGCACAAACTCTTTGGGTAGCAGGTAATGTCTCCAATATTTTAAAGCTTGTACAATGGCATACATCTCTTGTTCATAAACTGAATATTTTTGTTTTGTTTCATTCAAATTTTGGCTAAAATAAGCCATTGGTCTCCCTTCTTGACTCAACACAACACCCATAGCTTTGCTGCTAGCATCACAATCCACTTGAAAGATTTTTTCAAAATCGGGTGCCACTAATATTGGCTGCTCACTCATCTTTTCCTTTAGAAATTTAAAACTTTCATCTGCTTCTTTTGTCCACTTGAACACACCTTTCTTTATGCAAGAAGTCAATGGAGCACATATCTCACTGAAACCCTTAATAAATTTCCTATAGAAGCTAGCTAGGCCATGAAAACTCATAACTTCTATTACATTCTTGGGTGTTGGCCATTCTTTGATAACAACAACTTTAGAAAGATCCATCTTCAACCCATATTTAGATATGATAAAACCCAAATATACTAACTCCTGCTTCATGAAAGAACACTTCTTCAAGTTTATCATCAATTTATCTTCTCCCAACCTATCTAACACTTGTCTCACATGTTTCAAATGCTTGTTTCAATTTTTACTATAAATCAAAATATCATCTAGATAAACAACTACAAATTTCCTAAAAAATGGTCTCAATACTTCATTCATTAGCCTCATAAAAGTGCTAGGAGCATTCATTAACCCAAATGGCTTTACCAGCCATTCATACAATCCATCTTTAGTCCTAAATGATGTTTTCCATTCATCCCCCTCTCTTATTCTAATTTGATGGTAGCCACTCTTCAAATCTATTTTCAAAAAATACTTTGCACCACTTAAACAATCCAACAAATCATCCATGCAAGGAATAGGAAATCGATACCTGATAGTAATTTTATTGATTGCTCTAGATTCGGTACACATTCTTCATTCTCCATTTTTCTTGGGTGCTAACACAGCAGGAACTGCACATGGGCTTAAGCTTTCTCGAATCAACCCTTTCTGTAGCAACTCTTGAACTTGTTGATTCAGTTCAACAGTCATCTTTGGATCCATGCGGTATGGTACCTTTTTTGGTAGACTTGCTCCAGGAACCAAATCAATCTGATGAGAGATATTTCTTTTTGGTGGTAATTCAAGTGGTAGCTCATCCTGGATAATCTCCTTATACTCCTTAAGAATCTCCTTTATCTCCTCAGGAATCGGTTCTTCCTTTTATTCTTCTCTCGGTATGGCAACATAGCATATAGATGCATCTTTGCATTCTTGCAAGAACTCTTTCTTTCCCAACAAAACCAATCCACTTCGAGTTTCATTCTCTTTTGGTCTCAATGGCTTCAAGGTTGCCCTAATACCTCCTTTCTCTATTGAAATGGTATTCAATCTGTCATCATATATCATTTTTCTATCATATTGCCAGGGTCTTCCCAGCAAAATATGACATCCATGGGCACCACATCACATAAAAATTCATCCTGATATCTACCAATCCTCATGTTAATATTGCATCTTTGACTAACTAATACCTGAAATCCCTTTTGTAACCATGAGACTTTATATGGTTTTGGGTGAGCAAAAGTATTCCATTTTAATTGCTTTACAATGTTTTCTGAAACTAAATTGTTTGTAATTCCACCATCAAAAATTACATCACATACCTTATCTCCCACACGACATTTGGTTCGAAAAATACTACGCCTTTGCCATGGTTCTTCTGGCATCTTCGTAACCCATAGTGTTATACGTACCATTAATTTTTCTCCATGTCTTGGGTTATTGTTCTCTGACGATAGTTCGTTAGGGCTCTCTGCAGATTCAGCTATTTGAGCTCTATTTTTAGTTCTTCAAGTTCCTCTTGTAGGTTCACGACATTCGAATGATCGATGGCCTTCAACACCACAGTTTTAGCAAGTGACTGTGGACCTCCTTGGGCCTTGACCTCGGCCACAATATGCATCTCCACGTCTATGGTATGGCTGATTCCATCTCCTGGGAGCATAACCAGAACTCGACCCTACTTCCTTCTCCTCTATCTTTTCCTTTCTGATGGAAGATTTACCTCTACCTCTTCCTCTATTTGAAATTTGAGCATGTTTCCTATTCAATTTCTCCTATGCCTTCACAACATATTGATATGCATCCTCCATTGTTTAAATACTCAACATACCAATTTCATCCTGAATAGAAAATTTTAACCCATTCACATACCTTGATATTGTGGCATTCATGGACTCAGGTTGTCCTGCTCTTATTGATAACTTCTGGAACTCCTCATTATAGTCCTTAACACTCAACTCCTTGTGTCATAAAATTTTGCATCTTCCTAAACAATATTTGATCATAATCGTTCGGTATGAACTGCTTCCTGAGCTGGCTTGCCATCCTTTCCCATGTCTTGATCCTCTGTTTGCCATCTTGCACTCTCTTTCTCTGCACTTGATCCCACCGTATCGAAGCATGGCCCTTCAGCTTGGTCACTGCCAACTTCACCTTCTTCTCCTCTTCTATTTCTTTCAAATCGAAATACTTCTTCATTTCTGAAATCCAGTCTATAAGTTCATCTGGATTTAGACTTCCAGAGTAGTTTGGTAAATTCAGATTTGGCTTACTCACATGTTTAGCGAAGCTTCTTGCAAGACGCTCCTCTGGGGTTTCTTCCTATTCATCCTCTGAACTGGACTCATCCTCAGTTTGGTCAGCTTCATTCTCTGGCACTCCCCTCTCATCCTGCCTCCGATGGCGCTCCTCTATTGTAGCCAATATTTCACGCAGCTCTCTGATCTCTTCTTGTAATGCAATTTTATGGAGATTGCAGGTATTCCGCATTCCCCCTCTAGCCCTTACTCTCCCTTGCTCCTCTGCTTTGTTGCCTTCAGCCTCATTTCTCACATATGCCATTTTTCACTCTTAATCCTTGCTCTGATTTTTTTTTTTTTCAGCGAACAATTGTTGCTCTGATACTAGTTGATGCAGCGGAGGAATATAAAGAAAACAGATACGACCCAGAAAAAAAAATCGCAGGCACAATTAATTCACACAGCTAAAAAAACATATATTTTTTTATTTATTAGATACTGCTTCAAATCAGTTACAACTTGAGAAACCAGTTACAAATTGCCTCTCTTAAAGAGTTTTTCGAATCCTCTAGAATAAGCCACATCCTTATTCGTAACTGAAGCCACATCCTTATCCGTAACTGCTGCATCGTAAATAAAACATTCTGGAATAGTTGATATCTATAACTGCTGCATTGGAAAAGATTACATTGCTGTAAGTTTCTAGATCCCTTATCCCTGTTTTTACGCTTCTGCGTCAAGTTGCATCAAGGAGGGTTGGGGTTCTGGAGAATTCACAAGATGAACTTAGTTTTAATCAGCAAGCAAGGGTGGAAAGTAGTTTCAAATGCCAAATCATTGTGGGTTGACATAATTAAGAGCAAATATCTTCAACAATGTTCTTTGCTTGAAGATAATGCTTTCCCGGATGGTTCTGCATTCTGGTACTCAGTGGTTCATACTAGACATATAATTAAGAAAGGATTGAGATGATGTATTGATAATGGTTCCTTCATCCGATTTTGGTAAGACTATTGGATTTCTCAACAACCTCTCATCAAGAATTTACATCTCCGATTGCTTAAACCCATAATTGATTTCCTATTTGGAGGGTTAGTCTACCATTTTATTTCTAGAGACTGTCGCAATGATCCCTGCTGGTCAATGTTACCTAATAACCTGGATCATCCTGATCAGACTAAGACATCCAAAGTGTTGTCTTCCATGCTCAAAAGGTACGTTATTTCTAGAAACCTGCCTCCTGACCGCCCCTTATGGTAGTTGATTGAGTCAGGTGAGTTTACTATCAAATCTGCTTACTTTGCCCAGGTTGATATGTCCAATGAGTGGTTCCCTTCCAATAGAATCTAGCTTAATAAAATTATCCTCAAAATTGCTCATTTCATATGGCTTGTCGTCTAAAACAGGGTCTTAACCAATGATAATATCATAACACGAGGCCTTACCATACCTTATAGATGTATTCTTTGCAAGTCAGATTGGGAGTCAGTCAATCATCTGTTTATCTCCTGCTCCTTTGCTAGTCAGGTTCGTTCAAAAAATTTCACATTGCCTAGGCCTATCCCAATTCTATTGAAGATCTCTTCCTTTAATGGCCCAGTCCATTTTCATTTTCTTGGCTCAAAACCACTTGGTCATTCATTCTTCCCCATTGCCTTTGGCAATTGTGGTTAGAAAGAAACAACAAAATCTTTAACAATATTTCCAGAAATCATCAAACCATTACTTCTAGAGTTCTACTATTTACTGTTGAGAATACCAATATTACCTCTTCCTCAGACCGTCCCAATTCTGACTTAGAGTTTAAAATTTCTTCAAAAATTAATATCCTCATTGATCCACAATCCAAAGATAACCCTTTGAGCAAAGATAGTGTTGTTTGGGAACCTTCGTCGACTATGTGGTGGAGCCTCGAAAGGCAACCCTAGGAGTACCAACATAGGAGGTGTCATCAGATATGAACAAGGTAAATTCAACTTACTTACGGTGAATTCATAGGAATCCAATCCAATAATGTGGCTGAAGCTTGGGCAATGCTACAAGGGATTAAGGCTTCCCGTGATCTCAGCATTTTCAATGTGGTGATTGAGGGGGATTCCCTCAACACCATAAATCTCTTGAATAATAACACCAATCCCTTGTAGAGTATTGCCAATACGATATAAGAGGTAAGGCTGTATGTTCATGAGTTTTCCAATGTTTCTATTTAGCATGTTTATCATGAAGCCAACCAGCTGGCTGACATCATGGCCACCTTGGACCAAAGCATTGAACCTTTGAAGATATAGGTGGAAGATTTTTCCCAATGTTTGACAGACAAATGTATCTTAAATGCTTCAATTTGCTTTGTGTAAAGTCATCGGTATTGGTGTCAGTTACAGGTCTGGGTTTTCTATGCTGATCCTTGACCACATCTATGTTGATTCTTGCTGGGAAGGTTATTCACAAACTGAAGTAGCAAAAGGTGGATATGCGGTCTCCAACCATCACCAAGGTGATCAAGGACCTTCAGGATGATCTTGGCACCCAAAATACTGATGAGTAATATGTAACTCATCCTCCATGGTGTTGGTGGTCTACCTCTGTCTAGGGTTGTTTTGAATTTGTTTGAGATGATCCCATTTTGTTTTAGGCTTGCTGGTTTTTTTGCATCAGGCTGATTCATGTGTAGCCTCCCTTCTCTTATGCCTCGATGTAGGATTCTGCTGTGGGTTTTCCTTCTTCTCTTTGTTCAAGGTTTGGGGACCTTTCAACACCCTGTCTTATCAATATAATAAAAAAGATGACCAAAATACCTTTTAGAAGGTAAGGGCAATATAAGACAAAATCAAATCTTTTGGTTCATGAGTTATGTTAAATAATCAAATCTCATGTTTGTTGGGTTAATCCAAGATCTAATCTCATGCTTTCTAGGTTGTGCCAATTATGTGATCAAATCTCATGCTTATTAGGTTGTGCCAATTATGTGATCAAATCTCATTGTTATTAGGTTATGTCAAATATGACCAAAATTACTTTTAAAATGAGAAGGTTTGACACACCAACATCAAGATCACATATTATTTTTATTGAATGAAGACAAGATTAAATCCTATATTTGTTGCTTTGTGTCACATAGAAGATCAAATCTTATTCTTGTTATATCAATTATAATAAAAAATACATTTCTAAGTTATGTTAATTATGATCAAAATGCCTTTTTATATATAACAACTCATTAAACCTTAGATCATATCTTATGTTCATTGGATTCTAACAACTATAAAACAAAATACATTTTAAAATTATAAAGGCGAGATAAGCCAAGATTTATTATCATTCTTGCTAGTTGTGTTAAAAATATATATAGGTTAAAAAAATTATACAATAAAAAAGAGAAAGGAAGAAATATAAATTACATCAAGATCAAATCTCATGCTTGTTGGGTTGCATCAAAAATAAGAAAAATCATATAATTAAAAAATTATTTAAAATATATAAAAAATGGAGAAAAAAATTTAAAAATACTAATAGAATGACATTTCTTTGTTTTTCTTTTCCATGTTGGATGTAATAGTGGTGTATATTTGACTTCATTTGAGAGATTTAAGTTCAAATCATTACACAAGGGATCCAAATCCTTTTCAAAAATCTTATTTTTTCTTGGTATGGTTTTAGGTTCTCATTTAGGAGACCCAGGTTCAAACCTTTGTATAAAATATTGGAACCCTGAAAGGGATAGGCCTGTTGGTAGCAGCCAAATGCTTGTGCCTGGGCTACCCAGATTCCATTCCATAGATAATCAAAATTCCTTAACTTCTTCTTTATCCAATTTACTAAAGTTTATAAAAGTTTTCATATATATATATATCAAAATTGTGAGAAAATGTTTATAGGAACTCTTACATATGCATGCTATATGAAATGGACAGTCAATAGCAACACAACTAAAGATATTTTCACTAATTCTTTGACTTTGATAGTTGTTAAGGTGACAAGTTACCGACATTATTTGATTCAGTTTTTAGCCTTCAACTAAAAGTGTGCTCATCCAATACCTATCCAAACTTCACATTTCCAGTGAAGGATATGTTACCTGACATGCGAGAAAATGTTTATATGTGACAGTCAATAGCAACAAAATGACTAAAGATACTTTCACTAATTCTTTGACTTCGATAGTTGTTAAGGTTGATAGTTGTTAAGGTGACAAGTTACCAAATTACAATATAACATTATTTGATTCAGTTTTTAGCCTTCAATTAAAAGTGTGCTCATCCAATACCTATCCAAACTTCACATTTCCAGTGAAGGGTATGTTACCTCACAATAGTTATGTGAGAAAATGTTTATAGGAACACTCTTACATATGCATGCTATGTGGAATGAACAGTCAATAGCAACACAACCACTAAAGATATTTTCACTAATTCTTTGACTTTGATAGTTGTTAAGGTGAGAAGTTACCAAATTACAATATAGCATTATTTGATTCAGTTTTTAACCTTCAATTAAAAGTGTGCTCATCCAATACCTATCCAAACTTCACATTTCCAGTGAAGGGTATGGTACCTGACAATAGTTAGTCATATGATGTACCGAAAGAGAAGATTTGAATATGATACATAGCTGATTGATTGAGCATGCATCCTCATTCTTTGTATCAGCATCTTGTGGCCTTGATCTTGACTCCTAAAGAGAAGAATTGAATATGATACGTAGCTGATTTATTGAGCATGCATACTCATTCTTTGTATCAGCATCTTGTGGCCTTGATCTTGACTCTTAAACAGAAGAATTGAATATTGATTGAGCATGCATCCTCATTCTTTGTATCAGCATCTTGTGGCCTTGATATTGACTCCTTTTAGTTAACCTCATTCTTTTCATGCGTTACAGGATTTTTGCCATGCAGCAAGGCCACACCAATAGAGAAAACCTGTAAAGCTGACAACTGTGATTGGAAAGTAAGAAAATAGAGACCCTCATGAACAACCGACATTGTTAATGCAAGGGCATCCTGTCTTCCTCCCTGCAATCATATTGAATATTTAGGACAAGTTATTGCAGGATATGTGACTATAACGGATATTCTAACAAGAAAAAGATGTACACTTTGACAAACTAATGGGGTAGTAAAATGACATTCTAATAAGTTTTCCTTTTATGAAAACATTTGGGGTGTCAAAGGAATATACCTTAAATAGCACAAACAATGAATTGCTATTCTCTGACTCTGAAATACCCTCGGGCAAATCATTTATGTTTTGTTTCTGGCTTTGAAACAGGGTGAAGCTGCAACCGCTATCCCATCCACCACAATCACACTTGCCACCCAATTTCCACCTTTCAATTAAGGATGAAGGCCTTGTTGATTTCAGTGTTGGCAAACTATGTTTTTGTGCTGGCACTATAACTGTCACACTTGAATCAGATTGCTCTCCACAGCTTGACCGATCCCCTCCCAAGGAGTGGCCATCATGACTACACCTACCAGGACTTGAAGCAAAGCCCATCATTGGAAAATCGGTACTGCTGCATTCTGCTTTATAATAGTCTTCTTGAATAACCACTTTCTTTTGTGGGCGTTGTGATCTTGAACGTGAAGCAATCTTCTCAAGAAACTTGAGACCCCATCCCCATGAATTGTTTGAGACGTTATCTTTACCAGGTTTGTCTTTTAGACTTGGGGAAAATGGGGTTCTGATCACTATAGCTGCTAATTCTAGATGAGGAGAGGAAAGCTGAAAGGCCTCAAACATATCCAAACTGCTCCTGCTTTCCTGCATGTCTACATTACCATCCTCGGATTCTGATCTGAAAGAGCTGGATTCAGTGCATCCATGGAAGCTTGACCTTGAAGAATGCCCCACCTTTCTTTCATGCATCAGTGTCTTCTTGATGTTATAACTAGGGGAGGCCACGTATCCTGGCATAGGCTGCTGATTAGTAATAGTGGTGGAAATTGAAGTATTTGGTGTTGCTGGAGAAAAGAAGTCAGAAGAGTTACCAGGTGAAGTGCTCATGTAATCCAAAGGATGAGGACAAGGAATGCATTTCTCTATTAGCCTTGGTTGCATTGGAGGGCTCCCAGGTCTTTCTTCAATGCTTGCAGTTGCACTACACAAAACAAACTCAGTCTCCAAAGTGTGTTCTAAACTACCCAAATCATTGAACTTTGGACACAATGAAGTGGAGACTTTCATCCATCCAACAAGATCGGGTGCGTGATTCTCCTTTCTTCTTGAAGGTATCCATCTTCTCCTGTGTTTTTTCTTCTTATCCTCTTCAGTTGAATGAAATGTATATATCCAGTCAAAATCTTCTCTCCCAGAATTATGCAGTTTCTCTATCTTGGCTGCCAATGCCTGTCCAGACTCACTCAAAGCAAACGTATAATTTGGAAGACCATTCTTGTATACACAATGAAGGAGACCCTGTGAGGTTTCAGAAGGATTAGAGGTAGAAGTAGATGTACTTGAAGAGTTGTGTTCTTGTTCAACAAGATTTTCATAGACCTTTTGTTGTTCTGGTTCAACAATTCTGACACTTCTTTGTGGGGAAAGTGCCGGAGCGTCTGAATCTACAATTGATTGAATTTCAGATGGCATTAATACCTTAATCAATATTTTTAGTATGAAATATTCTGGTTCAGGAAATACCAATGCACCAGACCACCTCTTAAAGATTTTCATATTGGCCCATAGCCTTTCACCACATATGTAACAGATTTTGCTATACATTAGCCTGCATCCTGGTATAGATGTTATTTTTCAGTATAACTTGAATTTACACGTTGAAACCGAACGTTGAAACCGATCTAGATGTCGAGGTTACCTGAGGTCATAACGTAGGAGTGAGATTCCACCAACAAACCTGAATGATCCCCGTAAAAGAAAGAATACTATTTTTTTTATTGATAATCTTAAACTATTTATTGAGTAGGAACTCTTCTAAAGGAAACAAGCAAAACATATAAGCATGTGAAGATTTATCCAGTTAGACGATAAATCAACTATTGAAAGACATCCACAAAATTGAAAATTGAATATGGGTGTGAGATGAAAATTTTAAAAGACAAGGTGTTTTATATTTTAAGATATAATTTATAAAACTATATTATATATATTAAAAAAATATATTTATATTAATATTTTTTAAGGCATAGTGCAATTTAAAAAATATTTATATTCACATTTTCTAGTCGTACTACAATTTTATATAATATAGTTTTATATAAATTATAAAATATAAAACTATATTATATAAATTAATAAAAAATACGATTTTAAAGTTCTTCTATAGCAATTTATTTTCATCAAGGTTCCACTAGCCTGAGGGATGGCAGGGACAACATGCCGATTTTAGGGGACAGTTGGTATAATACTATGAAAATTGATTTTTTTAGAAATTTAAAATAATCTACACATTCAGAATTCTACACATAACAAAAATGATACTAGGATATTCATATATATATTTTACATGGTGGAATCGGTAGCCGCCACGAATCCGAGTAGGCTGTCCAGCTTTTATGACCGCCGCAATATTTTGCGCTGAAAGCTGCCACACAGATCTTCGCATAGTCCGCCCCTATAACCGCCATGCCACAATCATTTTAAACCTTTTACGCCGCTGAAAGCACCAGGAAAGGGACAAGCGTTCAGTCCGACAAGGCCCAAGATTTGAACCTTGGACCTCCGCCCCTCTTATGGGGTTTGGATGAACCAATTGGTCTACACCTCGGACCTCATATTGATGGACCTCATATTGATGTTAGTTACTATTTGTAGCCATTTAATTGTTTCAACAAATATAACATGAAGGTTCAGCCAAAGATATCAAGTGCAATATACCAATCTCTAATAGTTAACCAAATTAGTTGCTATTGCTCAAGTAATGAATGTCACATTATTCAGATTTTACAAGTCATCATTTTCAACAATGTACTAAATAACATAAAGAACAGAGTAAAGCAAAAGTTACAGTATTCTATTGAAGATTAGAGCAAAAGTTACAATATTCTAATATTATAGTATTCTAAAATAAGCAAATTTGTCATTGAAGTCAATGTCCTAAAGCAAAAGTTACGATTTTCTCATTGAAGTCAATGTCCTAAACTCAATGGGATTTGTCTCTTTGTAAGAATAAGACAAGTTGGTGCCAAGCATTCCTCATCTGCATTTTCTCAATGGAAGTGTATGCAAAGCAAACCATTTACGCCACTTTGCAGCAAATCAATAACCATTTATAGCAACAAAGGAACACAAGTAAAAGCAAAACAATGAACATGAATCTAATTGGATGCTATCTGTTTTACAAAATCTTCATTCTTGAACATTAGATAAATCAAAAATAGAAGCATTTTGGACCAGGGCCTTTTCCCCACCAAATAAAATGTCATTTCAGTAAGACTTATCATGCCACTTTTACTAGCCAACAACTTTATCATGTTTTTACCTTACATGATTTTTTGAATTATGAACCTAGATTAAGACATGCAAAGCCATGATCTAAAAATATTTTCAAAAATGTAGTCAAGAGGCACACTATTCTAAGTCCTGTAAAACTTGTTTTTTTAATTGTTTACATCTTTCAATTTAACTATTTTTTCCTTGTCAGCTTCCTTCTCAAAAGATTTTTATTAACCTTGTTTAAAGGGATTTTGTAAATTTATGCTTATTAATTTTGTATTCTCAATTTTTCTTTGGAACATTATTTCCAAATCTCTCCAAACTGTTGTTACACAATGTAGTATTTGAGTCCAAATACATGCTTTGATCATCTGCAGACATTAAGAAACTTCCTTATTTCTAAGTAATTTTCACTAGTATGAATAGGGTCTCTCTTTGTTAATATTTATGTTATTCAGTGATCTCCGCTTATTATATCAACAATCTTTATCCCTCACTTGTAATTTTAAAATACTGTAACTTTTGTTTTAATCTTCATAGAACAGATTGGCTGAGGACTTGCTTTAGAATACTATAACTTTTGATTTAATCTTCATTTGTGAAAAGTCATCATCTTCAACAATGTACTAAAGAACATATCAACAATTTAGTAAAGAACATATCAACAATGTAGTAAAGAACATATCGAAGAACACAAATATCTTACAATGTACTAAAAAATAGATTAAATTTTTATTTTTAATTTTTTTTAGATTTTCTTTTGGTTGAATACACCCAATCATGGGGAACGGACCCCAAAATAGGGGAGGTCTCGGGGATGGGAGGCCGTAGGCCTCAAGCGTCCCCGGGGACGTTTCCCAGCCATCCCCCAAAAGGGGATAGGGATAAACGTCCCCAATGCCTTTTCCCGTGCTAGAGATGCATGGGATGGGATGACGCATCCTTGAGGGGGGGACGTCTCCCCATGTAACACTGATTTTCATACATTTGAAGCATATTTATATTTAGCATATGTAAAATTTTTAATATAATAACACGTCCTGAGGCATTCCATTTTAATACACATCATTTTGTATCTTTTTTCAAGAATTTTTTAGTAGAACTAGAAGTAAAAAATGATAAAGAATATAATAATAAAAATTAAATATTAATTTACACTTTTCAAACATTGTGAAGGATTTTTTTTCATTTGTAATTTTCTTTTTTTTGAGTTTGAAAAAAATTATAATGCTATGTATCCTCAAGAATTTCAATTAAATCCTATTTAGAAGTTGGTCTAAAGTTAACTGGGGACTTATGATGCTAGTTTTGTTCATGTTTGAATAATAACTATTATTAAAAAATTATAAGTTATAAATTATTTACAGTTAATGTCACTTCATGTAAATATCTTCAAAATCTTGAAATCAAGCTTGAGAGAACAATAAGCGAAACAACAATACAATAGCAAGAATATATTTATAATAGTGGAATAGGGAATAACAAAACTTCAAGTATTTAGTGACTCAAAATTGATGGTGGATTGGGCTTCAGGTTTGATAGGGATGCAAAATTTGATACTTAGATCTTATTATGAGCAAGTGAAATTACTAGAACTATATTTATAGAGATATCTTATAAACATATTTACCGAGAACTAAATGAGGAAGTAGATGGTCTATTAAAAGCTAAAAGTTGCCTTGGATATTTTGGTTGGTACTTGGTTATGAGGATGTGATTCCACCATAGTGTGTACTTTTTCATACTTTTTTCTTTTTGATAGAAGTTGTGGTTTAGGATACCTTTCATGTTCTTTTTAATGTCTTTGGATAATTAAGATCATATCTCAAAGATGAGTGATGGCTAAAAGGTTGAAGTACCAAAATGACACTTTATAAGATGACTTGCAATAGTTTGTTATCATTGTAACAAGTCTGATTTAATAAGATTTCAGGTATAAAATATCCATATCATTATAATTTTTTTCAAACTCTAAAATGAAAGTTACATATTTTTCCACTAAAAAATATTAAGAAAGGATAATTGAACAAGTATAAAATAAAACTAACTCAACAACATAATAATATTTTCTTTTCATACAATGAAAATTAAGATAAAAATTGCAATTGAAAGATTAAGTATCATGATAAAATTAATAAACAAGCTAATTCCTATTAAAAATGATAAATTAAATACAAAATTCAATCTTACCATAAATATTCTCATATTATAGTCACCATAAAAAAAATATAAAATGATATCCAAAATCATTATACTATCAAACATAATAGATTAATTATAAACTATGGTTAAAAAATTTGCAATATTTAAATAAAATTTCTAAAAATAAAGAAATAGATTAAATTTAAAGTAATTTTAAAATTAAATTTACCCTTTTCTTTTTCTTTTTTGTGCTTACATAATTCAATTTGATTGTTAATATAATTTTCTGAATTATTTAAAAATATAAATAAAATAAATTGTATCGAAAATTAAAATTAGATAGAAAGAAATTATGATGGTACCATCAAGTCACTTTCAATATCAGAAAGATTGATATTCCATTCAAATATATTCATAACCCCATAAGTCTTCATATTATAAGATCAAATTCAAATCTACCTATTACCCATGGATCTTCATACTATAATATCAAATTCACTAGAATTTAAGGTATTTTGGAGATATGTACTATGTACTACAACATCATATGATAATATTATATCTACCTATGATTCAAGGTTATATCTACTTGTGATTCAGGCTATCGATCTACTTGTAATTCGATATTTTTCTTGAATGATGACTCAATAAAAACTAAATCTGCAGTACTGATATATTAATACATGCACAACATTCAGAATACTTAAAAACTAATTTACAGTGAATAATAAAAAAATGCTAGTTTGTTTTTTATAAACAAAGAGATTGCAAAGAGAAGCAGACCTCAAGATAATAGAAGAGTAATATTTCATCCTTGTAAAATCCATTGATCCAATCCTTGTAAGATCCATCAATTCAATCCCTTCAAAAGATCAAGAAATCAATAACCAAGAATAATAAGTTTGAAAACAGATCTAAAAAGAGTTGTTCTCAGAATGCTCTGAAAGATTCTATCTATTTATTCAAAAATAATTTTATGTAACAATTAATTAAGGTAAAACTTTTCTAGTGCAAATTAAGATTAATATAAAATAAAGTATGTTATCCCAATAAGTAGTAAAACTTGTATAGATTCACATGGTGTTAGTTAATTTTATTGTTAACAATTAAATTTAAATAACTTAGTCTAAATCTTCTTGAAAATCATATATATTATAATACACTGTTAATTATTAAATAATTATATAATATTCAGTGCAACATTTATGAATACTGACATATTTTTATGGTATTGACGTAAGTTTGACTAATAATATACTAACATTTGAATTGTTTCAATAAAATTATAATAGCTCAAGTTTAAATAATTGAATATAAAACTTTTTTATTATTTTTATTGCATAAATTTAGGTTATGTTGTTAGCTAAATGTGCTGATTACCTATTAATTATAAATAATCTAATATTAAATGTCACTAAAATCAAGCCACCATTCTGTTAAATACGAATTTTAATGTTTACTACACAAATTAATATATATTTTAATTTAGAGATTCATATATTACTGTTAGTCAATTATATTAATTAATAATTAAGTATACATAAAACAAATAAAATTTTATTAAAAAATTATATTTAATATTTTTTACAATTAAACCATTATCTATTATTAATGTAATATAATATTATAAAAAATAAAATATTATTATATATATATATATTTTTGCTGTATGAAATTTTGACTTATAATATAACAATAACTATTTGTATATTAGTAAATTACTTCAATGAAACTATCATAGCTGATGGGTAACTCATTTTATGGTGATTTAAGATATCACATGAAATTGTTCCAGTGGTTATGGTCAAAAATTAAAGCTTTGAATAATTATTATTATTTTTTTATTTGGTTATTGTGAGAAATCCCTATGACCAACGTACAAAGCTTTGAATAATTTAAATCATATATCATTAAAATTAAATATTTATTGCCCAGAGGTCTAGGTGGATTGGTAATTTGGCCAAGCACTTACTTAGAAGAGATTTAGGTTCAAACCTTGGGCATGTTTGTTTGCAAAAGTAGTAATCTGATTTGAATCCTTTGAGTGTGTGTTATACCAACATGATGGTATAAATCCTGCAACAGGTGATCCTCTTCATGTTGGGGTTATAAAATTTGGGTTATAAAATAACGAAGTGAAATTTTAGATCAAGTGGTATTAGCTCAACCGATTACTCCACTCAATATGAGGGGACTGGGACCCTTCATAAAAAATTTGTGTAAACTCATTAAAATTTTAGATCAAGTGGTATTATCATTCAACATTCAAAGAAGATTTGAGTAAGAAGTTAAAATTTTGTATTAAAAAACACTTATTACATTATTTTCATGGTTACCTGCTTCTCTTGACTAGTGCATACAAAATAGCTTATGCTTTCTATTTTTGCAAATTCTTGGTGATCATGGTTTGAACCTTACACTTTATTTATTAAAAATGATGTGGATGTAACGAACTCCCTTATGTATAAAAAAAAAATTAAAAAAAAAAATTATTTATTGTAATATTAATTATATAATACTAACCTAGTAAGGAATTTGATTCTTTTTCAAAGGTTCAAGGTTCAAATCCCACTCAATATGAGGGGACTGAGACCCCTTATAAAAACTTTGTGTAAACTCATTGAAATTTAGATCAAGTGGTATTAGGTCAACGATTAGATTCCTCAACATTCAACATTCAAAGAAGAGACCAAGGTTCAAATCATGCCAAATGATACATGAATAATATCCAATATTTTCTATAATACCACTATGTGGTGGTGATGTAATAGGAGACTAATGAATGAGTCAATTGTTGATATATTAGCTTGACTACAACCTTGAAGAAAATTATTCTCTATATTTTTTTTCGCAAGGATGGTGAACTTGTTAGGGCTTTAGTTTTTCTTTGGGGAGGTATGCGGTTAGGGCTTTAGTCTTTCCTTGGGAAGGTCCAAGGTTCAAACTACTGCATACCCATAAGGGGATAGGTTGGATGATAGTGGTGGAGTGACTGCTCCATAAGGGGATAGGCTGGATGATAATGGTCGAGTGACTGTCGATTGGTTGATGCTTGTGCAGCGGGCTTAAGTTTTATAAAGGCAACCCATTTATGGAGTTACCCATTTCCCTATGAATAAAAAAAAAAAACTATGTACACATAACACCTCATAAATTACTTGCATGGTATCATATAAAATTGGTATGTAAATTTATAATATATTATAAAATATCCATATATTTTAATATTTGAAACATGCACTAATTTAATGAATATTTAATAATTATGTGCTAAAAAATCATATTTTGTGTTAATGGCATATAGTTGTACAACTTTGAAACCCACTTATGCTGGTTAATAATTAATTTTTAACAAACCATTTTATATCAACTATGTTGAAAGATAGTTAATTTTGAATTATTCATTTTGATAGAATCTTGTTAATCAATTATATTGTTAAATAGTCAAGTTTTTTTTTAAAGAGGTTGAAAAATAGGGTATATTAGGGGCCATCTTTCCTCTGAATTGAATTTGACTCTCTTAACATAGATCTATTGTGGAGTTCTTGTCCGGACATTGCTAAATAGTTAAGTTAATTATTAAATTTATATTATTTATATTGCTAAATAGTTAAGTTAATTATTAAATTTATATTATTTAATAATTAATTTTAAATAAATTATTTTATATAATATTGTTAGACAATTATGCCTATAGTCATATTACACATTATTAATTATCAAAACGAGATCCTATTGAGGATGTTGTTTAATTATGTATATAATTATCCAAGATACTTTAATTATAAAAGTACGATGTATAACCTTACCCTACATCAATTACATAAGTATGGTGTACAACCCTACCTTGTATGATTTGAACATTGGACCTTTTCTTAAGAAGTATGAAATCTTCATTACTAAGCCCACATAGGTTGTACATTAAGTCACATGAGTAATTATATGTACATTGTACTATATGAATTAATTTTTTTTATATACGATGGTTAATTGTATTATATGAATTTATTGCATGATAGTTAATTTATACGAGTTATATGTACGTTGTACTATACGAATTAATTTTTTTTATATACGTTGGTTAATTGTATTATATGAATTTATTGCATGATAGTTAATTTATACGAGTGAGAGGTTGAGACAATTTGTCTTCCATAAAAAAAATGTTTTTGTGATGGTTAGGTGAGTTTGAGAGGAAAGGGCAATTCTCCAAGTGAGGTTTCAGGTTCGAATCTTTACCCTATCAAAAAGTTGAATTGGGTACTTAAAATTCAATTGATAATGTTGGTGTGGGTAGGACTGGGCACGACTCCTGCCTGACTCCCGGATGACTTTGACAGTGTAGAACCTCTGCTCGTGGTCTCTCAGACCAATGCGAGACCAAGGCGGCCCTGCAAGGAGTTCTTCGCTAAAAAAAATGGCTATTTGACTTTGGTCTTCTTAAACTAAAGTTCACTTAAAACCATTTTAGAGTAAAGTAGTTTGTGGGCTTACGCATAGTGCAAGTGGGTTTAACTATTAGAATTTTGAAATTTTAAAATAAGAGGTCCATGATTCAAATAATGAGGGGTAACACCATGCTTTAATAATTAAAGTTTGGTTGAAAAAAAAAAAAAAAAAATATATATATATATATAGAAGAACATATCATCCCATATGATTTATGGTCTTGGGATGTTAAAATTTACTTCACTTTTATTTTTGTATCATGGCCATATGGAGGATCTAGTTATCTAAAGGATGTGGTTGGTGGTGGACAATCTAGTTAGTGATGGTTCTTTGACCTTAGTGTCACTATAAACTAGAATCCAATAAAATGTGGTTATCTAGCGGCATTGTTAGTGATGGAAGATATAATTAGTTGTGGTTGTTTGCTTTTGGTTTAATTATAAAATTTATTAAAAATCTATTAAAAATCATTTTAAATAAAGTAGTTTTTAATGTTCATAGGGTCTTTTACCATGATGTAATTATCTAGATTATGTGAGGAGAGTAGGATATGCAACTCCTAATTTAGATTTAGACCTTAAACCTCTTATTTAGAATCTTAAAAATTTAATTATTAAATTTACTTTTTAAATTATATATCCTAAATTATATATCTTCTATGTTAAACCCACTTCAATTTTTTAAAAATTAATATATAATGTATTATAATGCATAAATAATATTTAAAAATTATAGGGAAAAGAAACTTAATTCATTTATAATCAAATAACATTTATAATACCAACCTATTAAATTCGAGTAAAGTAAACAAGGGTCATTCATTTCATTCTTAACATATCACTTTTCTTATTTAACTATTTTTTAAACATACAACTATAAAGTTATATCAACAAAGGTTTCTTCATTGTATATTTGGACTTATAGCAACAAGATGTGGCTCTATTTCCTATATTCAAATAAAATGAAATAATACATATTAAATAGAGATTTTATAATATTAAATGGAATGGTAAACTTAAGTTATTAATTATAGCTATTGGTTAGGATTAATTAAATTTATATTTTAAAGAAGATACCTAGTTTGAATCTTATAAGTTGTAATAGGTCATCATGTAACATGTTGGTGGTAGAGCTCCAATTTCATATAGCTATTTATTAAAAAATAAATATACTACTTGCATTATAGGTGATGAGACCTGAGTCAACTCCAAGGACATATGTGTATAAAATAATTATATTTTGATACACGACTTGCATTATCGGTGATGAGACCTGATTCAATTCCCAAAAGTGGTTAAAAAAATAATTATATGAAAGATGAAAATTTAAAATATAATAAGTAGTTGCAAATTTAAAATTTGTAGAAGTGTCGTAGTGCCAATTTTATTTTATAGTATTTTTGTGATTTTTATAAATTTTATTAAAAACTGAAGTGTCTTAGTGCCAATTTTATTTTATAGTATTTTTGTGATTTTTATAAATTTTATTAAAAACTTAATTATTTTTAATGGTAAAAAGTATTATTTGCTAAAAGTTAGTTTGATCGAAATAATTTGATAATAAATATTTAATTTAATAAAAATTCTAAAAGCTATATTTTTATATAATTATTGATAAAAATTTATATATTTTATGTTAAATTTATTTTATTATCAACAAAAACTTATTCTTGTAAAGATCATATAGAAAACAATAAGGAAAATAATTGGAATCCAACTTGAAATACATGTTAGGTATCCAAGGTAGAAATTCAATAATAGTCCCAAGGGTTGGATGGATTGGTAAGTTCTAGAACTTACTAAGAGGAGACCCAGGTTCAAACCTTGGAGGTAAGTGTTTCTTAGGGCAAAGGTAGTAGATTGTCCTGACTTCATTGAGTGTGTGTTGGTACGACGACAACAATTCCAATCCTGAGCCATTGGTGGTCTTCCTCGGGTCAGGTTGCTAATAACGACATGAGGTAGGGGTTATAGAGGTAGCTCCAAGGATTTGAATCTAGGTCTAGTAGTAGAAAATGAAGGGAAGTTATTGACTCCCCTATGTATAAAAAAATCAATAGTTTTTTTTGTTGGAGTTTACACATGTTTTTATGAGGGGTCTTGGTCCCCTCATATTGAGTGGGGTTTGAACCTTGGACCTCTTAAAGATAGGTCAAATATCTTACCACTACATATGGAGAAGAATATTGTATTGTTAGGATCTCATATTGAGATTCTAAGTAGTGGCTTTCTTCCAATAAGGAGCATTGTATGGTGTTGTTGTACCTCAAGGGTTTGATTTATAAATTAAAAATATTGAAGTAACTTACATATTTTATCTTGTATTGATTTATGTGGATTATTCATTGTGGTTTATTTAATATTTTTACAAATTATTAATTATTTCTATGGATGAACAAAGTTGGTTAATAAAAAGTGGTATCAAAGCACTTTATAGGGTCGTGTTCATTGCAGAAGCTCAGTACTAGAGGATTTTCTAGGGTCATGTTTCAATGTAGAATTTTCAACCATCCATTCGTTGCTAGATTTAAATTTTGGTGTTTAGTAAGCACCTGCATTAGGCTAATAACCTCTTATAGGATTGGATGCAAGCCTTAACTGCTTAACCAAGGGAAGTACTTAGACTAATATTTGTCCTAAAAATCATCTTCAGGAGTACCCTAGGAGCCCCTAAGTAACTAGTTTGAGTGTGTCACTAGTAAAAAGGGTCAATGATCCCACACCTTATTAGTAGTATTTTTACCCTATGAGGGTATACAAAGAGCTATCATTTAGAGGTAAAACCATGGCTAGTTTCTCAACAATTATTCCTTAGAGAAATATTGTTTGTAATCAGAGAGCAATACTCACTTAGAAAATCTTTGTGGCCAATGAGATTTACCTTAAGCCATTAGGAAGCTGAAGTTTGGGGTCCAGTTCATTACCAGGATTTTGAAAGAAGTGCCATGTAGCCGTCAACAATAGCTTCAACAATAGTCTATGCATAGTTTCCAAAATTTACAACAGTTCCACAACTTCAGTAAAGTAGACAATATATAGTCTATCAAAAAATTCAAGGGGAAAAAGTCCATAGAGTAGTCTTTTGTAATTTGGTAGCAATATACAGAGTAGTAGCCATAATTTGAAAGTAGTGTCGATAAAAATGGTAAAATAAAAAGAGAAGGATGATAGTGTACAAACTAAAGGAAGCACCAAAGGCTATGTAGAAAATTTTGAAAATATGAAGTCGACAGAAGAGGTAAACAAACTTCAAGGGGAATAGAAAAATTAATAAAGAGGACATGATAGAATTAAAAAATATAGATAATATTGTGCAAGTTGAAATACTACATTGTTGGTATCAAATAAGCCAAATAGTGGTAAGAGGAATTTGTTCAATTTTTAAAAAATTATTTCATAGGTTCATGGATGCATCTAGAAGAAAAATTTCATTGTTTCTATAAGCTCTAGTTGTAGATACGATGTAATTAATATATATTTGGGTAAGAGGTTGTAGGTTCAGGCAAATAAAATCAGACATACAACTTGAGGATATGAATGTTCAAAATTTTTAAGATTTAAATATCGCCGTGGAAAAATATATTTTACATTCATATTTTTATGCTATTGAGATGGATGATGTAGACATTGTTCTTGGTTATCTTTGGTTAAATTCTTTAGGTATTGTTAATATTAATATACAAAAGAAGTTTATGAAGTTTTGGTACAGGGAAAGTAAAATAACAATACAAAATATTTTCCAATGTAAGAAACAAAATTCAATAAAAAACAAGAAGCATTTATAGTATGGGAACAAATTGAGAAAAAAATAGAAGAAGAAAAGTTGAATATATGGAAACAACAATATCCTAGGAAAAACAATAAAACAATATTCAAGAAACTATGTCAAAGATCAATAAAAATTTAAAACAAATTAAAGAAGCAAAAAAAACTAAAATAGATATGGAGGCATTAACATAATTCAAAGAAGAAGCAAAAGTAGAGTCCAAGGACAAACCAAAATATGGGAGCATGATAGAGGAGCATAAAATAAAATAATAAAATATTGAACAATCAAAGCCAACCAAACATTAGGTTAAGCTTGCAACATATCGCCACCCACACCACCAAGAGGGAAAACAATCTTGGAGGTATAGCTTAAGGTAATAATATTATGTTTCTACATGGAATCAAAAGGGAATCAACTATGGCAATGTTTGGTAAAGAAATCTCAGTGACTCCGATTTTTAGAGTGGTCGAAAACTTCAAGGAACTAATGGATGAGTAGAGTAGTAGAAGCATGGAGCCAACAAAGTAGTCTTGGATATTCAAGTAGCAAAAGCAAACAAGTATGGATGAAAAGGAGTAATATATATTGCTAGTGTAAATATTCCTCCAATACTATAGGCAAATGAATAAAATATTATTCATATGCAATGAATATATACAAAGTACTTGGTCAAAATTAGCTAGTAACGAACAGGAAGAAAATAACACAATCAAATATTCATAGCTCTAATTAGCTAGACTAACTTAGGCACTAACTAAAAAAATAATTATAACATGTTGGCTTCTGGAAGGCCAACCTAACATGCACTACAAACAATAATGTAATAAAACTATAGCTTATAGCCTATAGCCTAACATCCCCCCTTATTACATTATTTGATGTACATAGAGAGTTGCAAAACAACTCAAATTTGACACGTGCAAGTGCCTTAGTGAAAATATCCGCAACTTGTTCATCGGTGGGAATGTACTGGAGCTGAATCTTGTGCTTTGGAACTTCATCTCGAATAAAGTGACATTGAGTGTCAATATGCTTTGTTCGTTCATGGAACACTGGATTCTTGACTAGTTTCAAAACACCTTGGTTATCGCAATTCAAGTGTATTGGAAGATTCTTTGGAAGACCCATACTTGAAAGAATGCGATGTAACCATATCGCTTCACACACTGCTCCTCGTGTTGCATGATATTCTACCTCTATAGATGAAAGTGCAACAACTTGCTGCTTCTTGTTGTGCCAAGAGACAGGTCCAGATCCAAGATGAAATATGTATCCTGACGTTGATTTTCTATCATCTATAGATCCAACATAATCTGAGTCCATGTATCCTTGCAAGAAGAACTTATCATTCTTCTTGTACTCCAGGCCATATTCTATTGTGCCATGGACATAGTGTAGAACTCGCTTCACTACCTTCCAATGATTGACCTTAGGTTCCTGCATGAACCTCGAAAGATAGCTCACAACAAAGCTGATATCCGACCTGGTATTAGTCAGATATATGAGACTCCCAATCAACTATCGATAGAGAGTTCCATCTACCTGAGGAGATTTGTCATATCGAGATAGTTGTAACCCTATTTCCATTGGAGTTGCTTTGGGCTTACAATCTATCATTCGATATTTTTCAATTAGTGCCTTGGCATACTTCATTTGTGTGACCCTGATGTGGTTCTTTTTTGCACAACTTCCAAGCCAAGACAATAATGTAGAAGTCCCAGATCTATCATTTCAAATGACTTCTTCAAGTCACCCTTCACTACTTCTATCATCTTCTTTGAGCTGCCAATGATGATCAGATCATCAACATAGAGCACAAGTATCACTATTTCAGAACCAACTTTCTTGAAATAGAGATTGGCATCTGAGGGACTTCTCTTGAAACCATGTTGTAGGAGGTGATTATCAATCTTAATGTACCAAGCTCTTGGAGCTTGTTTCAACCCATACAAGGACTTTATCAATTTGCAAACCTTTTGCTCTTGTCCTTCAACAACATATCCTTCAGGTTGAGTCATGTACACTTCTTCTTTGAGATCACCATTCAAGAAGGCACTCTTCACATCCATCTGATGAAGCTTCCATCCAAACTGAGCTACCATTGCACAAAGTACACGAATGGTTGTCATCTTTGTCGTTGGTGCGAATGTCTCTTCATAATCTATACCTTCTTTTTTAGCATAGCCCTTTGCAACAAGGTAGGCTTTATGCTTGTCAATAGTTCCATCTACCTTATACTTGACTTTGTATACCCATTTGTAGCCAATGGGTTTCTTACCAATAGGTAGATCAACTAGCTCCCATGTTTTGTTCTTCATAAGAGACATATGTTCTGCATCCATAGCTACCTTCCATTGAGGCACACTAAGTGCTTCTTGCACTAAAGTGGGTTCATGCTCCACCACTAAAGTCATCAAACCTCTATCTTCCTCTTCACTCCTATCTTCTTCTTCATCATCATTTTCTCTTTCCTAGCGTGACATACTTTGAGTACGTGGTCGATTGGAATTGAGATCAGGAGGTGCATCCAATTTTGCGTCTCTTATTGTGCTAGTATACCATTTTGGAATTTTCTTCTATTTTGGGGGAGTCCTTGACTTAGGCTCCTCAAATTCTAGGTGTATAGTAGGAGATGTGTCTTTGCTAGATTCTAGTGTATCCAACTTGGGAGCTTCATCGAATACCACATCTCGACTTATATGAATTTTCTTGGTTATAGGATCAATCAATCGATACCCCTTGGATTCTTCATCATAACCAAGAAAGATACATTGCAGAGTTTTCTCATCTAGCTTACTCCTTTTCTTCTTTGGAATGTGCATGAAGGCTTTGCATCCAAATATCCTTAGATGAGAAATGGAGGGCTTTCTTCCACTCCAGGCTTCTTCTGGTGTGACTCCTTGAAGAGCTTTTGTTGGTGCTCGATTCAGGAGATACACAGTTGTAGTGACAACTTCTACCCAATATTGTTGCCCAAGATGTGCACCTATGAGCATACATCAAACCATCTCCATGATGGAATGATTCCTCCTCTCAACAACTCCATTTTTTTAAGGAGTATAGGCTGTAGTAAGCTATCTTTTTATCCCATGTTTGGTGAGAAACCTTGAGAACTCATTGGAGGTGAATTCCCCCCTCGATCTGAGCGGAGGGCCTTGATGGAATATCTTGATTCTTTCTCAACATGCTTTTGAAACTATTGAAAATATAGGAAGGCATCTGACTTCAGTTGTAGAAAGAAAACCCACATCTTTTGGGAGTAATCATCAACAAACAATTGAAAGTACTTCTTTCCACCATAATTGTTTGGCATGGGTCTACATAGATCGGTGTGGATTAACTCCAATGGTGCTTTGGCTCGTGAAGAGCTCAACTCAAATGGAACTCGGTGTTGCTTCCTTACTAAGCAATCCGAGCATACAAGCAAAGTATGTGAGAGGTTGGGCAGACCTAACACCATATCATGCTTACTCATTTGAAGCAAATAGCCTAAACTGAGATGCCCATACCATTTGTGCCATAATGAGGTAGCTTCTTTTGAGTTGGCAGCCATGGCAACATGAGGGGTATAAAGAGCATCTAAAACAAACAATCCATGTTTGTAGGAAGTTGTTGCTATATGTTTACCCTTTTTGGTAATGAAGCAACGCTTTTGTCCATCAACAACTTTAAAGTCAACCACCATATTTTTGTCCAAGATTTGAGGCATGAACAACAAGTTGTTGGTCAATCCTAGCACATAAAGGACCTTCTCAATTTTGCATTGTCCATCTGGAAGTGTCATTGAAACATCTCCTTCTCCTTGGACTTGATAGGTCTTATCATCGATAATGGTCACCGGTTTGCCTTCTTTGGCTTCAAATGTGTCAAACCACCCTTTATCACTAGTCATGTGTTTGTTGGCACCAGAATCAATATACCAAACATGATCTTTTTGTTTGGGATCAGTTTGAGTCATGAGCACCTTGTGTGCTCTCTCAAAATCTGAATCTGATTCTTCAATAGCAACATTGCCTCTTTGTTGTCTATTTTTTCTTTGTGGTTTGTATTGCCCCTTTTTCTGTGGTGGTTGCTTATTTTTGTCACCTTTGTTGGAAGAATTGAACCAACATTTCTTGGTGTCATGATTATCCATCTCACAAATGTGGCAGTACCTCTTTTGTTGTTGAGGTGTCTTTTGTGAGGGATTGGTGTTTGAACCCTTAGAGGAAGATCCCTTCTGAAAGTAGCCTTGTTTCTTAGCTCCAGATTTCTTAGAAAATAATGTGGTGTTGGACATTTGATCTCTTTGGTTGTTATTTGCTTCTTCTTGTTGTAGCAAATTAACCAACTCTTCAAAAGAGACTTGTCTATTGGACACTTGAAGGGAAGTGACCATCATTCTAAAAGAATCTGGTAAAGCTCTCAAAATAATGGAGGTTAAGAGCTTATCTTCCACTTTTTCTCCCATTGCATGCAACTTGGCTCTCAGATCAACAACTCTACAAAGAAACACCTCTACACTTTCTCCATTCTTCATGCTGAGAGTGTGAAGTTGGGATTGAAGATTAAGAATCATGGCTTGATTCTTTCCCTCATATATTGTTGTCAATGTATCCCATGCATCTTTTGCATTCTCCTTTTCATAGATGTGTGGTTGAACTTCATCAATAGTGGCAAGAACTATGATCATCAGTGCTCTAGCATTGGCATCATCATATGCTTCTTGTGTATCATCTACTATTGTTGGGCGTGTGACTTTTCCAGTCACGATGTCCCACATCTTTTCAACCTGCAATATTGCCCTCATCTTTGTCTTCCATGGAGCAAAATTCGGACCTCTGAGTAGCTATGATTCTGACAAATATGCTTTTGCAATGGCCATTGTGAGGGTTCCTTATAACACCAAATGGTCCCCCTTTCTTTATACCGCTAGTCCGATAGACCTGATCTATTCGATATACCTGCTTTTCCTATAATACCCATCGGTACGTGGAATAAGCTCGTCCCCTCAATATACGTGGTCGTACACGAGGAAGACTCAAAGGTATTTTATATAGATCGATCCGTGGCACATAAGCAGTACTGAAAGGGATTCACTCTATCTTTGACACCTGCTTAAAAAGACTTCCGCATACGTAGGGCAACAAGACCCTTAAATACTTGGAAGAACTTAATTTCAGGATTTACGTCAAGCGATAGTAGTGAATAGGGTAATAATGGAGTGAATATCAATATTGGCTTTCCTTATTTCTCCCCAATGGTTTATAGGGAACAATAGCCCAGACATCGTTGTTGCAGCTATATTAGGCGGTAGATACAGTAGCCCAAAGCATGACAACATCACCTGTAAGTGTGGGCTAGAGGTACCATTTTTACCGAACGCTGCCTTGCACAATAAATTGCACAAAAATAGGGTATAGATTTGGGGTCTTTTATAGGTATGATGTGTAGACCAATTGGTTCATCCAAACCCCATAAGGGGGGCAGAGGTCCAAGGTTCAAATCTCGGGCCTCGTCGGACTGAATGCTTGTCCATTTCCTGGTGCTTTCAGTGGCGTAAAAGGTTTAAAATGATTGTGGCATGGCGGTTATAGGGGTGGACTGCATGAATATCTGTATGGTGGCTTTCAGGGCGGACAACGCAAAATATTGTGGCGGCCATAAAATCTAGATAGCCTTCCCGGATTCGTGGTGGCTACCGATTCCACCATGTTAAAAAAAAAAAAATTGGGGTCTTTTGCTACCACAATATATATATATATATATATATATATATATATATATATCAATGCATAAAATAGAAAATTAAATGCATTTTACAATTTTATCATGCCCACAAATTTATGATTTTTGAAGGTGTCAGATTCCACAAAAAATGCACCTTTTACAATGCCAATTTTCAAGATTATTTTTGCACTAGTTTTTGATTTGAGATCTAGTTGCAAAAAAATGATATTCACTAACTCCTGCCTTGCCCTTGTTTTGAGTGGATTTGTGTTGCCTCCCTTCATTTTGGTTTTGCAAAATAACAAGGTTTTTTTAGTTTTGTAGCCATCTTTTTGAATTTTGGAGTTCAAATTTATTTCTCCTTAATTTTTGCAAAAAATCAATTCAATGTTGTTTGATTTGTATGACCTTTGTTTTGCAAAAAATATTTTTTGCCTTTGTGATTTGGGTTTTGTAGTCTTTTTTTATTTGTTGGAAATATGAGCAAGGTTTGTTGTCATTGATGTCAAGAGTCAGTTTAAGTGAGCAGTGCAAAAGCAAGGATGTCAAGAGTCAGTTTTAGTAAGTAGTGCAAGAGAAAGATTATTTCTAGGCCTAAGGGAAATAATATTATAATATCTCATAATATTCAAGGTGGTCAGATAAGGTCTAAAGGAGCAATAGGAAGGCCCAATAAAAATAATATTATAATATTAAAGGTCTAATGTTTTTTTTGAAAAAAATGAAAAAAAACTTGTATTAAAACAAAAGACAGTTACAAGAGGGAGAAAGGGCATCCCAACCAAGCGCAAAGAGACCAGAAGTACAAAGGCGCGAAAACGCGACATGTCGCGAAAACGCGACATGTCGCGAAATCGCGACACCAAACCAAACAACCGCCGCGCCACAACAACCAGTCGCGATAACGCGACAAGTCGCGAAATCGCGACATGTCGCGATATCGCGACAAAAAGCGCCGGAACCACAACACACGAAAAAAGTCGCGAAATCGCGACAGCACAGCACCAAATCACCCAAACGCCAAAAGCGTCGCGAAATCGCGATGAGAAAGCCTGAAGGCACCTGCTCCCCGAAACTGTCGCGAAATCGCGACGAGGACCCCTTTGATCAGCAACTTTGAGAAAGTGTCGCGACATCGCGACGGCTTTTCCTTGGAGCCCCACTTGGCCGGAAGTGTAGCGAAATCGCGACAAGAAAACCAATGGGCGCCCCATCCGCAAAAGTGTCGCGAAATCGCGACATGTTCACCCCCGAGGTGCCCATTACCAAAACTAGTCGCGAAATCGCGACGTTTTTCCTGCAAGCAGTTTTTCTCCAGAACTGTAGCGAAATCGCTACAGGTTTGCCCCTGTGCTTCCTTTCCATAAACATGTCGCGAAATCGCGACAGGTTATCCATTGGGAGGCTTTTCTCAAAAAGGTCGCGATATCGCGACGGTTTTCCCCTTAACTAAATTTTGCTCAAAACATCTCAAAATCGCAACAAGTATGCCCCTTTGTGTCCTTTCCTCAAAAAAGGCACGAAATCGCGACGAATTTTCCTTAGAGTAGCTTTTCACAAAAATTGTCGCGATATCGCGACGGTTTTTCCCTTTCATGCAATTTTTCTCAAAGCGTCGCGATATCGCGACACTTTTCCTCCAGCAGCAAAACCAACCAAAAAGGTCGCGACATCGCGACACCTTCTCATCAACGACCGCGACGGCGCAACATGTCGCGAAATCGCTACAATTTTCCTCCCAAAGCCGCAGCAACCAAAAGGGTAGCGAAATCGCTACGATTATCCAGGATAGGTCGCGACGAGCAACATGTCGCGACAGAGCAACATGTCGCGACGAGCAACATGTCGCGAAATCGCGACAGAATACCAAACAGGGTCGCGACGGCGCAATATGTCGCGATATCGCGACAGAAACTAACCTTAGTCATTTTTGAGCTCATGGATGCAGGGATCGTTCCAGACCACTCCGAATCTCTTCATCTATCATAGGCATATCACTGTGCAGTTGAACACCTACCTCTTTCTCAGCACCCATCTTCGCAAGGAAGTCAGCTACCGTGTTCGATTTCTACTCACATACACGGGGATGACATCATCTAACTCCCTCCATAACTCCTTGATTTGAGATATCAACATCCGCAGTCTCCGGGCTTTTAAAGAGAAATTCCGCAAGCAATCTAGAGCGCCGATCGGGACTTGAGAATCGGATTCAAGAATTATCCTCCGGTAACCACCGCTAACGACCCGGATAGACGACGACTTAATGGCCAAGGCTTCGGCTTCATTGTTCGTGGCTCTGCCCAATCCCTGCAATTCCCGGTAAAGAACCGCACTCGAGTGATCCCGACAAACAACACCAATTCTGCGTTGCCGGGTTGCCTTTTGCGGCCCCATCAGTATTGATCTTGATCCGGCCTTCGGGGGAGGTTTCCAGCATGATCTGCCTTGCCTCTCATGACCCTCAACCCCCTCTTCAGGATGCCCAAGAGTAGCTTGATTCTTTTCATTGACAAAAGTAGCAACAGTTTCTGTGACTTTGCTCCAGATGACCTGCCAAACGCCGTCAATCAAGGAGAAAGTGTTTCTAAAGATCCGGGCGTTTCTCTCCAACCAAACTTGCCACCAAATGAAGAGAAAGCCTAGCGCCGGCCGGTTCGGAGAGCTATGGAATTGAACTTGCCCCATTTCCATTTTTCCCAAATATTGGTACGGTTGAGAACACCATTAGCACTGGAGTTTAAATTGAGAGAACCGGCGTTCCCAAATCGATGAGTAAAAGGACACTCAAAAAACAAATGGTCTGCAGTTTCCTCATGTTGGAGGCATAAAGCACATTGAGAGGGGCCATTGAAACCCCTACGTGCGAGATTGTCAAAGGTGAGAAGACCATTATGCATAAGTTGCCAAGCGAAGAAATTCACTTTCGGCCAACCCTTTGAATGCCAAATCCTTCTCCAATGCTTGAGCCGGAAAAGAGTGTGGGGGAGGCTCGGGGAGGATCTCTTCATATCCGGCCTTAGCCGAGTAGACCCCAAGGCTTCCATAGCCCCGAGGCTAATTCATCTTCCTCATCCTTCCCCGTGAGGAACCTTTACGACAAGATTTTTTTTGCGGGATAGGCGCCAACTCCGGAGAGACAGTAATTGGCCACTCCTCCCATCGCTTAAACTTTTTAAAAGTATACCCCCCCCAAATGACTGGTAAGAAGATAATTATCAATAAGGATCCAACCCTGGGCTTCTAAGGCGGTCATGATAGGTTGTAGCTCGGGGAACATAACAATAATGGGCGGATCTTGGTCCCAAGAGTCAGTCCGAGAAGATGAGCCTTGTCTCCTTTCCCCACTTTCCAGAATAATTGATCTTTGATAATCTGGGACCCAAGCTTGAGAGTCTGCCACACTAAGGAACCAGGACCTTCCAAGGGAAAGCGACCCACCTCATTGGGATGAACATGCCCCAAATATTTACTGGAAAGAATTCTGCTGAAGAGAGAGGATGGGTGAGAAATCCACCTCCAATACGGTTTTCCGGCCAAAGCTCCGTTATTAAGCATAGAACTTCTCAAGCCCGGCCCTCCTTTATCCTTAGGGTGGGTAACTTTGTCCCCACCCAACCAAGGCCCATTTTTTCTTCCCTTTTGCGCCTTCCCATAAAAATCTTCTAGCCATTTTGTCCGGCTCTTTCCGGATGGTATGAGGGGCGACCGGTATTGAGAATTTATAGATCGGCAAAGCCTGAATAACCGATTTCGGGAAGGTTAATCTACCCCCGTAGCTTAGCCATTTATGGGCCCAATGATTCATTTCTGTCTTTGATGCCTGCTAACAGGTTCTTCCAAATATCAATATTTAACTTTTTGAAATGAAGGGGAACGCCCAGGTAAACAATTGGAAGAGAAGTCCTTGTGAAGCCCAGGATCTCAATAACGCGCTCCTGAAGCCGTTGGTCGAGATTGAAAAAGACCACTTTGGACTTCTTGACATTTAGAACCTGATTTGAAGCCCTTAGGTAGAAATTCAAAGTATCTCTGATTCCTCTAGCTTCCCGAAGAGTGGCCGCACCAACCAGACCCGTATCATCCACAAATTGCAAGTGAGTCAGAGTTTCCTCCCCAACCTTGATACCAGAAAGCGAGACCTTGTTGCCTTCTCCTCAAAAACGATCTGCCCAAACCTTCGACCAAGAGAAGGAAGAGATAGGGAGAACAAGGGTCTCCCTGGCGGAGCCCACGGGAGGCGCCGAAAGGAAGCGAGGGAAGGCCCTTAATGAGAACGAGAAAAAGAGGGAGAAGAAACACAACTCATAACCCAATCAATCCATTCTGAGAGAAGCCAAAGGCAGCCGGCATTTTCGACAAGAAGCACCACCCCACCCGGTCATAAGCCTTGGACATATCCCAGTTTAATGAACATGCCTTTGTTGCCCGAAGTTTGCATTGAATGGATGGCCTCCTGGGCCAAAACCACCCCATCCAATATTTGTCTTCCCTCAACAAAGCCCCCCTGTTCAGGAGAAATGATGCTATGAAGAAGGGGTTTAAGCCTCTCAGCCATTATCTTAGTGATGATTTTGTAAATCACATTGCATAAAGCAATAGGCACTGAAATCGAGAGATATGAGTCCCCGCTTCCCCTTTTGGAATTAAAGCAATGAAGGTGTGATTGATCGCACTGAGCATTCTTCGATTGGATCCGGATTCCTCGATGACTGACCAGAACATCCTCCTCCAAGGTGTCCCGAGAAAGCTTGAAAAAATTCAATAGGAAAGCCATACGGACCGGGAGATTTTCCGGTACTCATACCAAAGACCACATTTCTCTGTTCATCCCTTTCAATGGGTCTAAGCGGGGTCCGATTGTCCTCTTCGAGAGATAATAGGAGGAATAACATTAAGAACTTCGTTACGAGCCTCAATATCTTCTCTGCATACTTTCCTTAAAAAGTTTAGAAAAGTAATCGATAGCATGGGAGTGCATACCAGGAATAGTATCGAAGACATTTCCATGTTCATCTTTGAGAACTTCCATATTGTTCATCTGTCTCCTAGCACAAGCTGACCGATGAAAAAATTTGGTATTTCTGTCCCCCTCTAATAACCAAGTATTTCTAGCCCTCTGTTTCCCGTATAACTCCTCTTGGTTGTCAATGTCCTCAACCGCTTTACGCGATTCGTCATCTTGATTTGAGTTGCTCGGTAATTGATCCTTCCCTAAAAAGTTTCCGAACCTCCTCCCATCTAGCCACCAAGGGGGCCCTTTGGGGCCCGGAAATCCGACTTGTTTCCTTTCCTCCTTTGTTTCAATTGAAATTTGACAAATTGAAGTCTGTTTATGAAATTTGAACATTCCTTGTCCCAAAAGGTGGACGGCCTTACGTCCCACCAATGAGAAATTTTCTGTCGAAGGTCCTCCTTTTGTAACCAAAAATTCTCAAATTTAAAAGGCCTATGGTGCTGTCCTCTCGAAGTCCCTCCCTCAAGCAAAATGGGAAAATGATCCGAAATAGGGCCCTCCAAAATGCGGAACTTAAAAGTCCATTTAACAAAAGCCTCCTCCGAGACCAAAAAGCGATCTAACTTGACCTTCCTGCTATGTGGCTCCTTTCTCTTGTTTGTCCAAGTGAAAAAAACACTAGGGCCTTGAACGTCCACTAGATTAAAGGCCTGAACTTGGGCAATCAGAAGCCGATCCCCTGGATCCAAAATAGGGGAGCCACCTTCCTGGTCCCGAACAGATAATTTTGCATTAAAATCCCCTGCAATAATCCAGTCATAACACTCCCTGTATGCTCTCATGTTGTGAACAGCGTCCCATTGGAGCCTCTGGCCATCAAGATCTTGGGCCCCATAAAAGTTGGTTATAAGGACCAGCTCAGAATTGAAGTTATTTCTGAAGAGAGAAGTAAGTACACCCCTACAAGCTACATGTTCTAAAGCAGTCCAGGACCGAGAGGGTTCCAAAGGGTAACAATTCCACCTGAAGCTCCTTGGGCAGCCACGTCCATATACCCAGCTCCCGCGATTTTAGTAGCGGTTTTACTCATAATATCTAAAGACATTTTGGTCTCCTGAAGAAGCAAAAAGTCTGTTTTACAGTTTTCTAAGAGTCTTTGAGCAGCAGATTGATGGGTTCTATTGTTTAAACCCCTAATATTCCAAGATTGAATAATCATTGAAAACCTTGAGAGCAGTAAGAGTCAATGGTCCTCACCAATCCTCCATTGATTAGCTTATCTCCTTGGGCTGTTAGTAGTTCCTTATTGGATTTTCTTCCCGCTCCTTGAGAGTTATTGTTTCTTGATCTCTTTTCCACCTAGGAAATCCCTAAAGCAGGCCTTTCTCTGTTTTTATCTGCATTTCCCATGGTAACATCTTTTATAGCCGGCTGTGCTGGGGAGTGTATAACCAAAGCCCCTGGATTCTCTATTGCGAGGTACTCGAGTAGCACGATCCACTGTTCTACTACGGGGAGTGAAGGAAGGAGAAACAAGAGGTGGAGTGTTGACATTCTCACCATTCCCAACCACTCCCTCCATAGATTGGTCCTCCGGATCCACTAATGACTTAAAAATTTCATACCGATTGTTTGGCTTGAGTCTGTACCTGCTCCTTGCCATTTTCTTTTTGTTTCTCTTTCGTTTCACTGTTCAAAGCCATCTGCTGAGCATCGGGACCTGGAGAATTGCTAGAGGGTTCATTGACCGGATTGGACTTACCCTCTCTAGGGCGGTTTGACATTCCACTCGGAGCCTTCGTTTTTGTGCTCACTACGTTTGGGCAGAACCTTGCCAAATGTCCATGCTTATGGCATACTCGGCACTGAAAGGTAGGGCCTCATAGTCTAGCTGCTTGGATCCGGGGTACTCCTGCAAGCTCAAGTTCCACCTCGGTGGTAGAGGTGACTAATGTCCATCTCTACACATATTCTAGCAAAGGCAGCGAGTTGCCCTCTATGGTATCTTTGGAGACTCCCAGAAATCTGCCTAGGGAATTACCTATTAATTCCAACACTGCTCACCCCAAAACTCCATCGGGAGAGCGTACGGCGGATCCGGGCCGGGACGGCCGTGGGTTCGATGCGGGGGTCGAAACCCACTCTCCAGGGTTGGACAAATAACCCTGCTGGTCCATGGTTTCTCTTTTCTGATTCAAATGCTCTGTTTCTATCTGCTAAAGAAGAGAAACTTATGATGAAATACCCATTGCTTATAGGCCATAGAGAGTACTCACCGTGTGGCTCCCAGTTCTGACGAACCCAGGTATGCAGAAAATTCAGTGTGGGCCGGATGCCCATGAATTTGCAGATCAAGTCGTGATTAGCTCGGTAGACGATTGTATCTTCGACCAGCATTGGTTCTATTACAATATTAGGCCTGGAGGAAGATTGTGGGAGGCATCCATTAACGCGGTGAGCATTTGGGCCATTGGCAACAGTCTTGAGTATCGATTGAAAAGCATTCCGGCGAGCTCCGTCCGTGGAAGGCGAGGGAAAATCTTTCAACTTCTCGGCATATGAGGTCTTTCTCCCGGCGGGGAGAAACGGGAGGGAGACCCCATCGGGCCCTCCCGGGACCACTAAAGAACCTTCAGGCGAAAGCAGAAACAACCCCCAAAGCCCTAGGCAAGATCTTCGGGCCAGAGTCCCTCGAGCAACACCAGACGCCGTCACAAAAAATTTCCCGCCAAAAGCCAAATCGCCAGAGCCGAGCCGAGAGTAATCTGATTGGGAGATATGTCTATTAAAGGTCTAATGTTAAGACCTAAAGTTGTTAAATTAATTATAATAATTTCATTATAAATTAATTTATAATTTAATTTAATTAACCTTAAAGTTATTAAATTAATTATAAATTAATTATAATAATTTCATTATTAATTAATTTATAATTTAATTTAATTAACCTTAAATTTATTAAATTAATTATAAATTAAATATAATAATTTCATTATTAATTAATTTATAATTTAATTTAATTAACCCTAAGGTTAGGGTTATAAGGGCAAAAGGTTAATTATAAGCGTCGACATCATATTTTTTCCCCCCTCCATCGACGTCCAAAGGAAGATGGCACAATGGTATAAATACCATGTGCATTGGTTGACTAAGACCTTACCTTCAATCGATTTACATTGGGAGAGCCTACAATTTTTGTGATCTACGTGCAAGAAAAGATAAGATTTTTGTTTTATGTGGCAGCCATCGAAGGAACAAAAGGAGGAAGGCTTAAAGCCTTATTGCCAACCTAGTGGTTGGGCTAGTGGCAAGTGGATGTGTGTTTGAGGCATTGAAAGGTGGGAGTTCCGCGATCGAACCCCGGTGGTAGGCCTGAGGAGTGTTTTGTTTTGGCTGGTGTTCTTTTTGGTCTAGGCACCCAACATAGGTTATAAAGCTCACAAGGCACTTTTGCCTTCCAAGGTGAGTGCCTAGCTCACATGGAAATTGAGTTGTGGCTAGGGTGTTGATGGCAACGCATTGGGGGATCGAATCCCGTTGAGGGCAAAAGAGGTATTTAATTTTTAATTAAATTTTATCCTAAGGTTTTTGTTGTGGCATGATTTTTGTGTGTTAAGAGGGAGATATAAGGTTTATAAAAGTTAAAATATTTTATTGTGTTTTTGATGATAAGAATTTGGAAGGAGTAATAAGGTGAATAAATAAAATTAATTGTTGTTTAATTTTTGCTAATCATTTTTAGTGTGGATATTATAAGGTGTAATTGAGATTAAAAGTTTTGTATGGTGAAATATTTTGAGGGAATATTTGAATGAAATATTGAGAAGGTTTTTGCTACCTAAATTTTGAGATTGGCAAAGAGGGTAATTGTGATTGAGACAGGTTTTGAGGTCAATTCTTCATCAAACAAAAGGTATGGGCACATCTTCCTTGTGAGTGAAACATTTTTGGATGTTGTGAATGCTAAGTTGGAGTGAAAAGGATTGTTTGATAAGCATTTTTGAGTTAGGTTTTGAGATCTCCAATGTTGATTGATGAAGTTGTTTTTCTGAGTGAAATTTGATGCTAGAAACCTTGTTTGATAAGCATTGTTAGAAATGTTGAGTGAGCCTTCATGTGCATGATTAGGGTTTGTGAAAAGACCATGAGTATAATTGTTATGTGAATTTTGAATAATCTTGATTCAAGGTTGAATTCCATAGTGTGAGTTATTGAAAGCATTGTAAAACACTTTTTAAGGTTTGTAAACAAGTTGTGTTTCATTGAGTGATTGGTTGAGTGAAGTTGATTGAGCATAATTGATTGAAAGCATTGAGTGATAGTTCAAGTTCTATGAAAACAATTGTACTATTTTGAGAAAGAGATTGAAAGTGATTGAGTGTGAAACATATTGATTCTCTTACCATTCTCTATATGTTTCTATGGTTAAAAAAAATTCTAAGTGAAATTTGTTTGTGAGATTGAAGAGGTTTTCTGGAAGAGATTAAGTTGAGTTTTGTGAGTATTTTGTGAGTGTGAAACATATTGAGTCTCTAACCATTCTCTATATGTTTTTGAAGTTAAACAAGAATTCTGTGTGAAACTTGTTTGTGTGATTGAAAAGGTTTTCTGTAAAATATTGAGTTGAGTTGAGTAAGCTTTTGTGGAAGCTTACAATGCAAATTTGAGGTAAGTCTTGGTGAAGACTTGTTGAGAAGATTGGACAAGTTCTAGTGAGGACTTGTGGAGCAGATTTGAGGTAAGTCTTGGTGAAGACTTGTTGAGCAGATTGGACAAGTTCTAGTGAGGACTTGTAGAGCAGATGTGAGGCAAGTCTTGGTGAAGACTTGTTGAGAAGATTGAGCAGGTTCTAGAGAGGACTTGTGGACAGATTTGAGATAAGTCTTGATGAAGACTTGAGAGCAGTTAGAGCAAGTTCTAGAGAGCACTTGTTGGAAAAATTTAAGGCAAGTATTTGAGAAGACTTGTGAGCAGAGTTGATTGATTGATTTGTTCAAACCTTGAGTTAAGGTTTGGGGAAAATATAGCAGAGTTGAGTTGTGATTGGATCAAGCTTTGTGTTAATGCTTGAGGATAGATTTGAGGATAGAGTATGGTGCAGATTTGAGGATAGATTTGTACCATAACAAAAATAGATATTGATCATATTTGTGCCAGACCGAAGGATTGTGTTTAGTGCAAATTTGAGATAGATATTGAGCAGATTTATCTCGAAGGATTGTGTTTAGTGCAGATTTAGGACAAATATTGAGTAGATTTGTGCTAGACTAAAGGACTGTGTTTAGCGTAGATTTGGGTCAAAGATTGAGCAAATTTATGCTAGATTGAAGGACTATGTTTAGTGTAAATTTGAGATAGATATTGAGAATATTTGTGCTAGATCTGAGGACTGTGTTTAGTGCATATTTGAGAACAGAGATTGAGAAAATTTGTGCTATATTGAAGGATTATGTTTAGTACAGATTTGAGATAGAGCTGAGAGCAAGCTTTGGAGGTGATAGAGTAGAGGACAATAGTATCCAGTGGATACAGATCCATTAGCTAGGGTAGTGAGGACATATGTATTTTGAGTGAGGACATGAGTCTTCAGTGGAGAGAGATCCACAAGCCAGTGTAGTGGAGGTAGTAGTCTTCTAGAGGATCACTAGCCAGAGCAAAGGAGAAGGAGTTATCCTATGGATAGATTTCCACAAATCAACTTAGGGGATTGGTGTCTCCTATGGATAAGCATCCATGAAATTGATTAGGGTATTGGTATCTCCTTTGGATAGAGGTCCATAAACATTGTAATAGGGAAGGATTCCCAAGATATTTTTTGAAAAAATATTAGTGGAATATTTTCTCTGTGGAGTAGCCCACATTGGGTGAACCATGTTAAATTGGTGTCTCTATTATGTGTGATGATTTGTGCATTTCTTTGGTTACTGCTATTCATATTTCCATTAATTATATTGGATAATATTGTTTGGGAAAGAAAAGTAAAAAATGATCTTATATTTTTCACCCCCCCTCTCAGTATAAGCTTGTGTTCTTCATTATTATTTTAATGCATTAAATTCTAAATTTAAATTTAAATTAATTAATCAATTAACTAATTTATTTTAAACTATGAACTAATTAATTCAAACTTAAATTAACTAATTCATTAGTAAAAAAATAAAAAATTAATCTAATTAAATTTCAAAAAAATAATGCATAATTTTTTAAATAAAAAAATGGATAATTGTGACCTATGGGAGCTCCAGCTCCTCTAGCAAGGTGTTCAGTCAATAGGTCAACAATGAGGAGGTCAAATAAGTTTGATCATGAGCAACAACTAACAACAAAAGCTTATCCGACTGAATCTTGATCACATAGGGCCCTCACTATGGCTATCGAAATACTTTGTGCACTCTTGCTTTAACTTGTGGTGTATGTGGGATAAAAACCACATAAAAAAACAATAAATTAACACTCTTTCTCTACACATCTCTTCGATTATAGCCACGTGTCATAAATGTAAATCTCGCACTACTATCAGTTGATTTTGAAGGGTTTAAACCTTATAAATTATTGATTTAATTTTTCAGTGATGTATTCTCTCCTCTGTTTCCATGCACATGATTTGCTTGTTATTGTCTCTATAGCACATGATCCAGATCGAGGTAGTGGGTCGTGGGCTCCGATCTAGGGATATGAAGCCCTCTCTTGGCTTGATCTAGTTGCATATAGTTGTGGGCTACATTAGCCTGCAGGTTACATTATAGCCAGTAGTAGCTTCATGAATGTTTGAGGTTTATGTGGTCCTTTGATTGTGGTTGCACTGCAGCTACGTAGTGTATAATGCAATCAACTGTGGTGTTGCTACCGATCTTAGATCATGCATCAGTTGTGGTATGTGTAGAAGAGGTCAGCCACAATTCTATAGTTTATCTTGGGCTATGTACTAGTTGCACATGATCCACAACGAGTCTACTATGCTACATTATGGTTGTGATAATGAATGATGGGTTGTGGCTTGTAATTGTTTTTCTCCATGATGTCTTTGAACAGGGACTGCATGGTCCTGAGGTTGATTTATTTTTTTAAAAATTGAGATCTATGAATAGAGGAATAGGGGAACAGGGTAACAATGAACAAGGTCTTTTCTTAACTGCATCAAACAACAAATGATGTACCTTTTCTACTCAGTTGCAGGCTCATCAATATAAGCTCACATTTAGTTGTTGGCAGAGGCAAAGTGTACGCAAAGAGGCATAAACCAAGCTTTGATACCAATGTAGGTAAACAAATAAAATATTATTCATATGCAATTAATATATATAGATTAATTAGTCAAAATTAACTAGTAACAAATAGGAAAAAATAACACAATCAAATATTCGTAGCTCTAATTAGCTAGACTAACTTTAGGCACTACCTAAAAAAATTATTATAGCACGTTGGCTTCTAGAAGGCCAACTTGATGTGCACTACAAACAATAATGTAATAAAACTATAGCCTATATGCCTATAGCCTAACAAATACATGGAACCAAGGGATTACTTCTAAAAATTTAAATGGAAGAAGGACATATCAACATCAACAAATACCACCACCAATCAAAGTTTCATTAGGATGGATGGATGATTGAGATTGGTACCAATTCATAGTAAGGCTTATAAGATCATATTATTTAGTCTCTTATTATGTTTTGAAGATGAAACATTTTGTAAGGGGGATGGAATTTTAGGTACCCAAGATAGAAATTTAATATTATAATATTATATTAATATTATAATATTATAACAAATGTAATTATCCCACATGTATAGCTGCAAGCTTACTGTAGTGGTAAGGGCTTTGGTTTCTCTTTGAGAGGTCCAAGGTTCAAACCCCACTTAATATGAGGGGACCATGACCCCTCATAAAAATATGTGTAAACTCATTGTTCAAAGTTACAAGCTTACTGTAGTGATAAGGGCTTTGGCATCTCCTTGGAGAGGTTCAAAGTTCAAACCCCACTCAGTACGATAGGACTATGACCCCTCATAAAAATTTGTTTAAACTTAAATTTTTTTATCAAGTGGCATTAGCTCAACTGGTTAAACTCCTCAACATTTCAAAGAGGAGACCTAGGTTCAAATATTGCGAAAAATGATACATGTAAAATATCCAATCCTTGTTGTAATACCACTATATGGTGATAATGTAATATGGGTGGGACCTGTTTCAATCCCATATAACTCATTAAAAAAAATTATCCCACATGTATGGATAAATGGTAATGGTAGGTAGTTGAGCATTATAAATGTGGGAAAAGACTCATAGAGGGGGCATGAAGAAGAATATTGTATTGTTTTAGGATCTCATATTGAAATATTATAACGAGTGGTCTCCTTCCAATAAGGAGCATTGTACAGTGTTTTCCTACCTCAAGGGTTTGATTTATAAGTTGAATATAGTGAAGTAACTTAAATAGTTTATATTATATTGATTTATGTAGATTATTCATTGTGGTTTATTTAATATTTCTATAAAGTGTTAATTATTTTTATGGATGAGAAAAGGAGATTCATAACAATACACTCCTTGTATCATTTTTGGGGGATTAATTTAATCAAGCCTTGATTGATAAAGTATTCTAGAGAACCATTCTCAAGTGCTTTCTTATACATCATACAAAAATCATTACTAAGCATCAACCACATATTTTTGATAAAATTCCATAAGAAAATAATTTGTTCCTAGTGCTTTATCACTTTTCATTTCTTATAGTGCCTATTTTAGTTCTATGGAAGGAGATATTTCTAAGGATTTGGAAATGACAGAGGTATAATATTTAAAACACATTATTTAGCATAGATAATTAGAATATGATATATCTCATAAATAGGATCTTTAGAAAATACACTAGCATAATGACTACAGAAAACATCTATAATGTGTTGAGATTTAATAAAGATATGACCATCATCCATGCATAGTTTAAATTTTTTTTTGTCTATATGTTAATATCTCAAGTAGCTAAAGAAGAATTTGGATTGTTTATCCCCATTTACCTTCTAGTTATTCCTATCTTGAATTTGAGCTCCATTAGCCTTATAAAAATCAACAATTCTTAAGGTAATCATAGCTTGGATCAAGGATAGATGAGAGCTAGTGTTGTGTGATGGTGGCTTGCATTGTATGCGATTTGAGACTTTATTCCATAATTTGGTTTCTAAAAACTAACACTTCCTAGTTATTATGCATCCATAAGCACACAAGTTCAATACAATTCATTGAATGGTTGCTTCCCACCATGTTATCCACCCAACTATCCTAGAAGGATGAGGGCATGTTTCTTAGACCTAAAGAATCAAGTTAATATGTTATTCTGAGTCTAAATAGAAAATATTAATTTTGAAATGTAAATTAAGGTTAACATCAAGAGGGGGCATATTAAGAAAATAAGGAGAATAAAAAATGGTCTAAAATATGAGAATAGGGGATAACATAAACCATTGAATTGGAGGGATCCTTTAAAGAAAAAAATTGTTTAAAAAGACTTTCTAGTTGACTAACTCATCTATATTGACCAAAAGGACCATTTTTCTAGGTATACCATTTTGAAATATCAGAAGGGGATTAATTGAATAGTGGGTCAAAGATCCATAGATAATTTCTATAGAAAATTCAAATACCAAATTCTTTATTACTTACTAGTCTTTTACCTTTCTAGTTATAGTCTTGGAGATTTTCAACCACCTTGAAGTCACCAAAAAAATTCTATTTTATTGTCAGTAAAAAATATCGTCTAGTACTATAAGGTTATATTTACATTAGATTCATTACATGGATAAATAAAGAACCTATCAAAAAAATTATCATACTAAATGGTAACCCATACACATATATTATTTGAGTCATGTCTTAAATCAACTATAAAAGAAGAAAAAAAGGAAGGTGAATGAGGAAACACTCCATTCCCAACTTCATGCTCTACAAAATGATTTACCCTAGGGTTGAATATAGGAAAGGCAATATTCCATTTGAGTATTTATTATTAGTACTTCCCATAGGAAAATGATTTGGATTCTATTTTAATGAATAGTTCTCAAAACTTGAAATTTCACATGGAAAAGGTAGGCCCATGCATGTTCCAAGAAATGCATTTAACATTCATGAAAAACCATTATATATGTGTTGCTTGACCCCATCATGCAATATTTTAGAATAAATTTTGAGACTAGCACCCTTTACTAGGATTTGGGAGCTAGGAAGGTTAAAGAATTGAGAGAGGGAAATTATAGGAATAGGTAGGGGATGGAAATTAGAAGAAACTTACTAGTTCCTTAAACAAAGTTGTGCTAAAAGTGTAACATGATTTGTGGCCAAGGCTGACAGTATATGATATAATATTGGATAGGCATAATGATACTCATTATACATTTTGGTCTTAAATCTACTGGAGTGGATGAGTTGCACCCTCAAGACCTTGGCCAAGATTAGAAGACCTAAAAATGAGATTTTACTAAGTCAGCCTCTAGAGTAGCCTTATTCATATGATCCTAGCTAAACTAACTAAAAAAAGGGTTGCATATTAAAGTAAGAAATGCATAGAGTTAGAAGCTAGAATTAAAATGAAATGGATTCAACAACATGAAGATACATAATGCATGAGAATCTCACACTTTGAATTAAACAATATTTCCTAAAATATTATCTTTTCTTTTATACTACAGAGCATTTAATCATAATAAGTACCAAGCATTATCAAGCATTCTAGGAACTAATGAATAGAAAATCCAAGGAGAAATTTAGAAAGCAAAAGAACTATAATAGAATAAAATATTCATATAGCTTTAACAAAAATTCATAATGACCCAGTTGACATACATGCATGATCTATGATAAGTTGAGAAAGAGGTCAAACAACAATCTAGTCTTTATTCAAAGGCATATAGCACAATCATCATACAATTATATAATTTTAAATGCTAAAGAGGATAATATAAATGAGTTGCATTAAGGTATATATAGTTTTACATTGTATTTAATTAGCTAAGCATGATTGCTTACAATAGACTATAGGCTTGTCAGAATAGGTGCTGAAAGTGGTTGTCACACTCAAGTTAGCTATGCTTAATTGCTTCAAACATGTTTTACTGATGTGCGTGGCACAAATTTCTCTTGTCAAGCTAGATTGTAAGTTGGGTCATTAGATCCTAACCATATAATTATAATCCACTCTTTTTTGTTATACTGATTCAACAAAGCATGGGTAGGTATGTGATGGAGAATCCTTTGTATGTTGAGATTTTCTAATAGCAATGATACTAGGTGACTGGCTAACATGCATGATATTACTAATTAGGATAGGTCTAGAGCTTCTTTTTTTTAGAATATAACAACATGAGGCTAGTCTTCTCTATGTCAAAATCTATGCCTTATGGATTTGTAGTTCAACAACTACTTCTTGACACCAAATGCTTTGGTCATGTTGTTGACGAAGGCTACTAAAGTTGCTAAAATTTTATTTGACACTTAGACAAATTTACATCTTACTTGCTCCATCAGTCTATAAAAATCTAGATCCTTTATTTCCCTTTTTGTTTGGTCAATACCAACTCACTACCGTGACATTCATATTAATGTAGCTTATGTCTACTTAACATCATCATTTTATCACAACATATAGATATGACCTCGACATAATATCTACCTTTTCAAACTCCATTATTAAGTGCCACATGTTGAACTTACACATGTCAATTTATTTTATGATATCATCATGATTACCTTTGGTATATTCTATCATCATTAAGATATTGAGAGCATTCTACACACTTCCACAATCATGTGAAATGGTTGTAGTTGTTTATGAAGGAAAGGATTGAACTAGCCTTTCCATTGGGCTATGGAGTTAAGGAAATGGTGGAAGAGGGAAAGGGAAAACTTGAGGAAGATCAATGTTATGCACTATGTGCATAAATAGAAAGAAGCATGCTAGTAGAGGATGAAGATGCTGATGAGAGAATGAGAGAAGAAAAGATGAGGAAGTCATACCTACATATATATGTTGAGTGGATATTTTACCGAATTGCAAAATCCCCATCACAGTCAAGATATTAATTTAAACACTCTCTTTTGCAAAGAAGTTAAAAACAAAAATAACTTCTCCAAGGTTCTGCTATATAAGCATTGCACATGTGTATTTAAAAGTAAAATAATTCAAGAATAATAAGTGCTAGAAACAACCCAATGATTTGCAAGTAACTGTTAACAAAGGGCCTGTTGGTTTAATTCATTTGTGCTTTGTGATTGATTTTCTTAAGTTGCAATGAATGTGTGCTTGTGTGAATTGATAAAATGGGAGTGTTGATTCCTTCTTTATCTTTGCTTTAATTTGTCTTACCCTGAATCCCTATTAGTGGGTTCATTTTATCTTTAGATTAAAATGCAAAGTTAGAGTGTTGTGGAATTGTCCACTTCATTTTAAATCTATGCCTTTAATGTGAGATTGGAGTTAGTATTTGCAGTTAGTAGATTCAATTTTATCTTTATATTTAATGCTCTTCTAATTGCAAATTTAGAAGTTAGAAAATTAACAAGTTAGAAAGTAAGCGTTCATTTGCTTTATCTACACTTAATGTGATTTTGAGGGTTAAGGGAGTTATCCATTCCTTTTATCTTTGATTATATACAAGAAATCAGTAAATTTTGTGGAAATGTCCACTCCATTTCTTATCTTTGATTTAATGTGAAATTACAGGTTAGAAACCCTCCCTCCTAGATTGATTTTATCTTATTTATGCAAAATAAAAAGTTGTGCAGAAATGTTCCTTTTAATATCCTGAAAGATGATCCAAATAAATGTAAATGTAAGTGCTTGTGAAACTAATTATTTGGATTATGTACACTCCACATTTCCCAGATCAGATTTATAATTTAAATAGGATCTTTTGGGATTCTGAGTTTCATATTGAAAGACTTAAACAAGTGGGGTTTGCAAAAATAAAAGAAAATTTGTAGAAAATAAAATACAACTAAACTAAACTAAATCTGGAATATGAGTGCAAAAAAAATATGGCATCATGCTCCCCTACCTTGTAAAACCAACGATTGTGAGAAACTCTAAGGGTAACTCAATCTAAACAAACATGCATAAACAAAATTTGATCAGATCAAGTGCTAGACTCTAAGGAAAATAAATATTGCATTCAAATAAAACTTCACATAGTGTAACCTCCTAAGAGCATTAAACACTATATATAAGTCCAAAAAATGTAGTAAAAATATCAAACATTAAACATAAAACCCTCAGAAATAAATCTCCACCAGTCTTGCTCACAAGGTGCAAGTTTTCGAATTTGTATGCATTCAAAAATTAGAATGATATCTCTATGATTACAAAAAATTCTAGCCCCCCTTTTGAAAATGGGCTTCCATGGGCTTTTAAAACTCTAAGGAGCCTTTCCGTTTCACCTTCCTTTACAAAAAAAAAGTGAAACAACAAATAAAATGTATGACCTTTGAAATTCTAAAAAAAAACTCCTAGAATAAAACCCTAATGCAAACATTATTTTTCTCCTTATAACTCCCTCTTTTATTTCCTTATTAACCCACATATACAAATCCATTTTTAATTAATAACATGGGTCTAACAAAACCAAAAATTTCGGGCCTACATATGCAACATAGAATATAGCCTTATAAGACAAATAATACAAAATAAATATAGGCTTATTAAACCTTAGCCTTAAGCACCTCGGAATCATTTTAATAAACATAAAAAAATGTTTGCCTTGTGCACCCCCCACACACAATGAATTGAACCACGATGAGAAAGCTATCAACACAATACCCTAACCATAGCAACGACCGCTTGGGTCATGGTTATATCCCAGGTTGCCTACTTCTTAAGCACCAGTTATGGCGACATGCCTTTTTAAAAATTAGCCAATGACCTAAGGCATCGAAGGCTATAGAGGCCACACCATCACTCATCCTTTGCCTCTATACTATTTTCTTCTCATACTTTGCTTCAAATCTACAAACAAAAAATGAACTCGCTACACAATATGACATTGAAATATCCTTCACATTTTTGGAATTAGGGTCCTTGATTTTGGTTTTGAATCTGCATGAAGGGAGAGGCTATCAAACCCTAACATCATCTACCACTATCTATGAGGGTTTGGTTCTATTGAATTAGTAGAGAAATTACTCTGCATTACCACACCTTCTGGTCATAGAGGGTGATGAGCCCTGTGAAATAACGTAACGCTCATTGAACGGTCAAACTTGCCCTATGGGCTTTCTAGTTGTTAATCAAAACTTGCTGCATGGTATAGGAATTTTAATACCATTGGGGAATAAAATTTAGGTCCTCTTGGTTTATCCCACATCACCTGTCTTGGGATGCCACGTGTCTCACATCCATCGTCCTGTCATGTGATTCCTGTCTTGGTGCCTCTCATCGGACAAAATAAAATCCCCTTTTAGAAACTATAAGGTGATAGAAATAAAGTCAATAAGGGGTAGGATATAAATAAAGTAGAGGACATTATTAAAATTACTAATGCGAATAAAAATGACATAGGAACAAAAATAACAAAATAACAATGATAAACTAAACTCAAGAAAAGTAAATATTAAAATAAATAAACTAACAATAGAATCCAAACAAACTAAATTAACTAATAAAATAATGAACAAACCAGAATTATAGCTATAAAACCATAATAAACAAAAAACAATATCACAACAAATTGATAATAAAAATCTTCAGCAACAAATTGACAATAAAAATCGTTAACAACAAATTGATAATAAAAATCATCAAAAAATTGCTAACAAAAAATTAGCAATAAATAACACAACTAAACAAAGGAACAAGAAAACAAAATATTTGAGCAACAAAAATAACAACAATTTTACTAGCCAAAGTAGCAATAAATCAAGAAATCAGTTGTCACTAAAATTGCTAGTCATCTTGGAACGTTTTCGCGACACTTTTCACAGTTGGTTGCAAAATCTTAGCTTGTCGCGTTATCGAGACTTTTTTCTCTCTTCAACAACGGTCTTCCATTCTGTCACGATATCGCGACCTTTTTTCTCTCCAACGACGGTCTTCCAATTTGTCGCGATATCGCGACATTTTTTTCTCTCTCCAACGACGGTCTTCAATTCTGTCGCGATATCGCGACACTTTTTCTCTCCGGGTGCTTTTTTGCAAACTTGTCACGATATCGTGACACTTTTTGGCCTTCAGACGCTTCCTTGCTTCATGTCGCAATATCGCGACATTTTTTCTCTCTCCAACAACGGTCTTCCTTTTTGTCGCGATATCGCGACCTTTTTTCTCTCTCCAACGGCGGTCTTCCATTCTGTCGCGATATCACGACCTTTTTTCTCTCCAACGGTGGTCTTCCATTTTTGTCGTGATATCGCGACATTTTTTCTCTCTCCAACGGCGGTCTTCCTTTCTGTCGCGATATCGCGACCTTTTTTCTCTCCAACGGCGGTCTTCCATTTTTGTCGCGATATCACGACATTTTTTCTCTCCAACGGTGGTCTTCCATTCTGTCGTGATTTCGTGACCTTTTTTCCCTCCAACGGCGGTCTTTCATTTTGTCGCGATATCGCGACCTTTTTTCTCTCCAACGACGGTCTTCCTTTTTTGTCGCGATATCGCGACATTTTTTCTCTCCAATGGCGGTCTTCCTTTTTGTCACGATATTGCGACACTTTTTCTCTCCAAAGGCGGTCTTCCTTCCTGTCGAGATTTCGCAACACTTTTCCTCCTCGGTTGTGGATTTCCAGATTGTCGCGATTTCGCGGCACTTTTTGTCCTCGACTGCGGTCCTCTAGATTGTCGCGATTTCGTGACACTTTTTCGTCTTGGCAGCGATCTCCCAATTTGTCGTGATATCGCGACAATTTTCCTCTTCAGAAGTGGTCTTCATTCTTGTCATGATTTCGCGACACTTGTTCTTCTCAGCAGCAGGCTTCCACTTTCGTCGTGATTTCGTGACTCATTTTCTATTTCGGCTGCGGTCTTCATTCTTGTCGCGATTTCGTGACTCTTCTTCTCGTCCGGCTCCATCCTAGCAACTTGTCGCGATATCGCGACACTTTGCAACATGTCACGATATCGTGAATTCTTCCCTTCTTCGGTTTTGATGGCGTTTCTTGTCGCAATTTTGCGACTTCCTTTCTTCTATTGGCATCAACGACGCAACTTGTCACGATTTCATGACATCACCATTTTGGTCGCGATTTCGTGACACCTTCCCTAGTGTGGAGGTTTGCCAGCTCTCTTTTCATTTCTTCTTGGACCACCTCGGTCGTTATGGATTTCTTGTAATCTCTCTTGTACAAGGTTCAGGAACCTTTCAACTCCCTTTCTACCAATCAAAAAAAAAAATTGCTAGCAAGTATGATCCCATTATTTTTTTTATACATTCAAAATCATGGGATAATTGGGTCAACAGTGAGAACCAAATTGCTCAATCATGTCCCATTAGTTCAATTTTCTAAAAATTTTAAGTGGGTCCCCACTATTGGGGTTAGTTGTGAGATAGTCACAACAAATGGTGACTCTGCTAGGAAATGCTCTTGAGCATTTCCAGTGAAGAACCCAATTTTGAAATTAATGAACCAAAGGTTAGAAAAGTATACACCATTTAGCAACATCCAAGGAAAGCAAGGTCAATAGCTTCATATGAGAACAAATGGATTATTTGCTTCCGCATGGTGTGTGCAATGTGGTTCAATTTGCATCCTTGGGACCATCCAAATTCCATCATCTGGTTTACCTTTAGGATATGAAATGCTGCTCATAAAATTTCATTTTTAAATAATATTTTTACAAAGTCTCTTTTGAGAATAATTTTTTTAGACAGATCCCCACTACCAGTCAGGCATCCATAGCCCCGGTGGAGATTTTCTAAACTAGGTGATTGATTTGATCAAGCTTTTCAATGCTCATTTTTTTATATCAAGCTTTGTCTAGATAGAGCCCCACTGCTAGTCAAGCATCCATAGCCCCAATGGATTTTATCCAAACTTAGTGACTAATTTGATTAATATTTGCATTGCTTGTATTCTTATTTTATAGAGAACTTTGCAAAAATCTATGTAACTCTTGAAATTGAGCATGTTAAAAGTTGGCCTTAATCAGTTTATTAAAATTATTTCATCCTTCAAAATCCCAAGAAATACCTCTTCATGTGATTCATTACAGTGAAGCTTTGGCATAATATTCCATTGTTTCACACTCCACCATATTAGTACACTTAGACAAGGATAATCACTATATAGCTTCATTTAATTTTCTCCAATTCCATTTGATTCATGGGTTGTATTATCTATTATGAAAACATGCATTTTTTCAGTAACCATACCAAAACCAAAACCACAATAAAGGGGACTACTCAAAATGTAAATATATGGGAGCATCAACATGACTACAACACACACAAAGAAGACTCCTAAACACTCTAAGAAAACAAATAAAAGCCCACCTAACTAAAGATAAAACCAACACACAAAACCAAAAGCAAAAGTATACCTATGTACATATAATACACAATCTCACACATTTCATGGGTTGAAATAATGCTTTAAATACAACCCATTAATAGGCAAAGATAATTCCTCTCCATCTAAAGTTTTTAATCTGAAAGTGTTTTCACCTAAGATTTTAGAAATCTAATAAGGACCTAACCATAAGCAATCAAATTTGTCATGATCCCCCCTTTTTTTTGTGCTTCTTGTCCTAAAATAAAATAAAGTCATAAATCTTAAATATTTTAATTCTCCTATCAAACCACCTCTTTATTACACCTTGATGTTTACTAAAGTGAAGCATGGTTTCCTCTCTCTTCTCATAAAGATGCATCAAGTGGGTTAATTGAGCTTCAATTTAATTATCAGTTTCAAGATACTCTTTCATAAAATGATTCTTATTTTATTCTAGTTCTATCAGCCCAAAGAGCAAACTTTAACTTACCATGCCAATCTCTAGGATTCTTTTCAAGCAATTTTTTTATGATAGACAACAAGTTTTTGTTAGAAGATTCCACCAAACCATTACCTTGTGGGTAATAATTGGAAAAAAATTTTAAGCTCACCTTTTTATTATATTCCCAATCTACAAATTTAATAGAAGAAAATGTAAAACCATTATCACTTACTATTGCATTGGGCATTCCAAAAAGTGTTACAATGCAATCCTCTATAAACTTAATGACAACATCAGTAGTAGCATGTTTTTGTAGGGATTGCTTCTATCCACCTAGTGCAATAATCTGTAGCTATGATGATGAATTTATAAGAATCTAAAAAGTTGGGATTGATAACCCTAGCAAAATCCAACCCCCATTGGTCAAAAGACCTCATCTCCACTACAAGTTTTAATAGCATGTCCATGTTTCTCTCTCTATTGACCACCACCTAACATGTATGGCAAGATCACGTATAAGCATGTATATCCTTGAAAATATGAGGTCAATAGTATCCAACTCTGAGAATATGGTGTGTTGTTGCATTGGCTAACCTATTTCTGGTTCCATACTTACCATGGAAGTCATTGAGCACTTGGGTTGCTTCTTCTTGGTTCACACAATGAAGGTAAATTCCTTCATGGTTTTGCCTGTACAAAAAATCAAATTTAATCAAAAATTTTGCAAATTTCAGACATAAAGCTCTTAATTGGGTAGAAGTGATATGTGATGAACACTTATCATTCAAAAAAATATATACAATATCTACATATCAATAATATTTAGTAATATCTTCTATAGTATAATGTTGGCATGAGATTAGAGGATCAATTTCAGCAATTTATTTTACCAATCCTTCTCCACGAACTAGCTTTATAGGTTGGATTTCATGATCAAATTCTTGGAGTGTAGAAATCTACTTTCCTCTTCTCTCACCTAGTTTATTCTACAGAAACATAGTTTTGATAGCAGGGTCAGGCACAATAGCAAAAACCCTACTATGTACAATGTAATATCTAATTTTTTTTTATAGTTTTAAAAAGTGCATACATTTGCTTATATAAAACTGAATACCTCAAATTCACATCTTTCAAAGGAGAACTCAAAAAAGTGATGGGATTTTCAACATTACCTTCACCTTTTTGAGTTATGATACTTGTGAATGAGTGTTATGAAGGAAATGTATAAATGTAAAAGGGCTTTGAGTAGTCTAGACTTACCAAAATAGGTGCCCTAGAAATAACATCTTTAATGATCTGGAAAGCATCCTTATTCTCATTTGTCCATTTGATTTCAACATCCTTTTTTAGCATATCATTCAATGGTTTGGAAATCTCAAAAAATCCAACAATGAATTTCCTTAAAAAACTTATTTTGCCAAAGAATGATCTTAATTTCTTCTTGCTATGGGGAGGAGGTATTTCTTGGATAGTTTCTATTTTTTGAGGATCAATAAAAAATTATTCTTTCAAAATAATGTGACCCAAAATCTTCCCCTCTGTTACACCAAAAATGCATTTTCTTGGATTTAGGGAGATCACATTTTCCCTACACCTTTGGAGGACTTTTCTCAAATCCTTAATATGTATTCTCTCTTCTTAGAGAAGATAGGAATATCATACACATACAAAATAATGCACTTGCCTATGAGCCCCTAAAATGCGAAATCCATGGCACGTTGGAAAGTTGCGCCTGCATTCAATAATCCAAAGGGCATTCTTCTATAAGAAAATATTCCCCATTGGTTGTAAAGGCTATTTTCACCCTATCACTTGGGTGAATGAGAATTTGGTTGTACCCAGAGTAGCCATAAAAAAATTACATCATTTCTGACCCATTTACCATTTGGAGTATCTCATCAATGGAAGGCAATGGGTATTTGTCCTTTTGAGATGCTTTTTTCAGATTTCTAAAATCTATGCATAACCTTATTTCTCCATTTTTATTTTTTATAGGAACCAGGTTGGAAACCCATGTAGAGTGCCTAACAGGAAAAATGATCTTTACATCTAGCAATATTTTCACTTCTTTCTCTATTAAGGGCTCTAATAATGGATTTACAAGTCGTTGTCTCTATCTAAAGGGCTTGGATTTAGGTTTCAATGGAATCGTGTGCATTATAACATTATGATCATATGTTTTAAGCTCCTTATAAATCCAAGCTATACAATCCACATATTCCTTTAGTGCATGATTGATAGATTCTTTTTCTTGACTTGTACATGCCTCGGCAATGAATACATCTTGTGGATTTCTGCACTCCCTAAGTTGATTACATCACATGCTTCTTTAGGGAGTGGTACTTTTTACCTCTTTTTTCTTGATATCTAATATCAAATAAATTTTCTAGTGAAATAACCCCTTTCGACATCTTATTCATTTTCTGAGCTATTTCACTATCCTGATATGTTTCTTCTTGCCACCTCTGGTCTTCATCTATAAATTTATTTTAAAAAATACCAGAGTTAGTAAAAAAATTAAAAATGTGTCTGTCACTCTCAAATACCTGTAGATTTGAAATGTTATCTAGAATTGAAGGACAGGAAACTAGTTCAATCAAAGAATTTTTGGATTTGGAAGAATTGGGAAATCAAACAATTTGGTTACAAAACTATGTATGGCAGCTTGCAAAACCGAATCTAAAAGATTGGTTGAGTTTGAAATCATACAAGATCTATCACTGTATGATTTGGGATCGTACATTGGTATGATTTGGGTTCCGTACAAGTTGTTCTATTGTCATAAATTGATAGTTGTAAATATTGTACGATTGTACGATTTGGTCCATCGATTGTGAATAGAAAATTTATCATTCTAATCCCTTGTAAAACACCTCTCCATTAGGAATACTACATCCCTATGCTACATTTGGCATCATTTATGTAGTTGGAAATACCCATTTCCATTTGATAGGTTGTGCCAAAGTGTGCTACATTTAGCGTCATTGCCTTATTGAACTTGGCATTTTTGTTAAAATCGGTCAAATTGATAAGTAATAATATTACAAAAATGGAGGTGAATGAAAGACACCAGTGTGCAAATATTGTCCCTCGACCCTACAAGGGACACTGTCCCTTGAACCTGCAAGGGGGTTCCTGCCCCCTTGACCCCCATCATAGGTGGTGATGGATGTTGCCCATCATGATGATGATGTTATTCATCTTGATAGTGTTTAAGGCTACAAGGTGGTATGAGCTACATATTGAAGAGATGCCATTTGCAGAAGACTTATGGAATAGGTGAAAGAGAAAGGAATGTGATAAGTGATACTAGTAAGTTATTCAAAAGTGGGTTGAAAACCAACAATGGCAACCCCTTATGAAGAAAAAGAAAAAGAAAAAAAAAAGAAAAATGGAAAAATAAAATAAAACGCCGTAGTTGTGAAAATACATCGGGATGCAATTAAGAAGGAAGTGGGTTGAAAACTAGAAACGTCGACCTCTTCAAGATAGAGAAAATGGAAAAAATTCTCTAAGTGATAGATCGTACAAGTCAATTTTAAATCTGAAAAAAACACAAGTAGGAGATCGTACAATCAAATGGAAAAAGTATGCATAATCATACAAGGAAGCATGTTGTATGATTTATATCATATAGTGAATTATTTTAGGCATAGTTGTATGATTTTTAACCATTGTATTTAATGTTCGCATGTGTGGAATGATGTGTTGTCAAAAAAGAGTGAGAAAAGATAAAATTGCATGGGGAAAGTGATGAGTTGTCAATAATTCAGGCAAGGAAGATGAAAATACATGCAAAGTGGTACAATTTTAAAATTTGAGTGGTTAGGGTTTGATAACAATTTAAATACAGGGCTAACTTGAGCAATTTTACAAATCGTACAAGGAGGAATTCGAAATTTTTTGGAGAAAAAAGGTGAAAAGCATGCAAATGAATGAAATCTACTACATGGGTATTAAAATTCATCAGTGAACTACAATATTGCATGACCCATTTCTAAATTTTCACCAGGGAGACTTTTTGCATTCAATAAAATCGAATCGGGAGAAGAAAAGCAAGGGTTTTGACTCCATTAAAAGCAGATTTCAAGTTCAACTAAAGGAAAATAAGGGTTATAGAAGAAGGCATCCAAGAACAAACTAGAGTGGGGAAAATGTACACCAAGGTTTGAAGAATTTGTGGATTGGAGCTTGAGTAAAGAAATTGTAGGAGAAAGGAGATTACAAGCCCTAATCTGATAAAAGTAGCCAAAAATGAACTAGAGAAGATAGAGGGAAGGAAGGAGAAGACCGTACAACCCTACATTATAGCCAATTTTTTTTTTTTGGGGGTAAATTGCACCAAGTGATGAAAAATTGAAGAATTGCTCCAGAATTGTATTGAAAAGATAGATCGGGACATTTTGGCAACTAGGTCGGTGAGAAATCATGGAGGAGAAGTGAAAAACATGAGTTTCAGGTGAAAAAGGGTTTCAAAGGATGTGTTGTATGATTTGGAGGGCATATTGTATGATCTCAAGAAAATATTGTGCGATTTCAAGCAATTTTGGGGTTGATTTAAGATTTTTGAGCAAATCATACAAAATCATACGAAAGTGTATAGATTCTATGCATGGGAGCAGCTAGACAGGGACATTACACGGACTTGGTATGGTCCATATACATTTTGGTGCATCAAATGTACAATTTGTAGAAGATTGAACAATTTGAAGTAGTTAAGGAGATTGTATGATCTAGAGGTGGTTGTTGATCTGGAAACCATACAAGAGCAAGTTGAAGGGTGTACTATATGATTTATAGTAGACTGTATGATTTTTAGGGCACTTCTAATTGTAGAATAGGTGATGTCCAAGTAGCAAGCTAACCGGAGGAATGGTAGGAAAATAATTTCAGCCAAAGAGTTCGGATATCGATTAAGAAGAATTGCAACCAATAGAGTGGAATGGTCACCAAGACCCCTACACAAGAGAGAGTCACATCCACGACAATACCAAGGGTGATAGTTTCAGTCCTATGGTTGGTGTGGTACTCATCCTTGGAGGAGAGGAGGATACAAGTCGTGGAGAGGGTAGAGGTATTGGAGGGCTGATCGAAGGACACCACCAAGATTTCGAGAGGAGGAAATGGCACAGGAGAGGATCCCGAGGAGGGAATTACGTAGTGAAGTCCATTACCCATATCCAAAGGAGGATATGAGTAGAAAACCTAAGGAGAGCTAGGTTGAGATAATGAGTATATCATTCATACAACATGGAGGAGATACATGCAGGAAGTGGTGGAGTAACGAAGAAAACAAGAACCACCCCTAGAGGAAATAGTTTGAGAAGGTTGGTGTAGTTGTAATAGCACAATTGCCACCACACTAGAAGATATTATTCTATAATTATCTACCACAGATGGTTTAGGTGTATAATATTGCAACCAGGAATTGCTTATGTCAATATGGGTAAGAGGTCGGTAAATATAGAAGTCACAATAGAGGTTTTCAAGAAAACATTTGGATTGCCATCATATGGCACTAAGGTAGTGAAGAATTTTCTTGATTCGATTGAAACACATCTCATCACTTCAGAAACCACTACAAAATCACCAATCGAAGTGAAGATCTCAGGTGCAAGGACTTGAGGAATTAAACAGAGCCAACTAAGAGGGAAATATTGGCCATGTGCCATGAATACTATGATGGCTCGATTGTCAGGAGAAACACAAGCCATAGAGATGCCAATATGGATGGCTTAGTATGTGGAATGTATCACCAAAGGAATCCGTTATGATTGGGGTACCTATCTAGAGAAAAATATGCATGAAGTATTGATAAAGAGGCCTAAGAATTTTGGGATGAATTTCCATGCTATTGGATTGTTATTGAATGCTGTTATAGATATGGGAATCCACTTTCCAAGTTTGACAAAACCTAGGAACATTGAGGTAGGATAACCAACCATTTTGAGGTGGGTAAAGTTAGTACCAATTCAGAAGGAGACTCCAGATAAGTCTCGGATAAAGAAAGCACAACAGGCCACTGTAGTACATGAGGATACTTCTTCAAAGGAGGATGTACACCCTCAAAGGAAAAGGCCTAGGTAGTTGGAACCTAAACTGGAACAACAAGCACTTCAACAATGATAGTAGGAGCATCCATTAGTTCAAGAAAGGGAGGAAATTATGGGGAGGCAATCTAGCCTAGTACGAGTAAGAAAAATAAGACAATGGGAAAGAATGAAAAATAATCCCATTCTAGTTTAAAAAGTTGAGCCTGTACAGAAGAATTAGCAAGAAGAAGAATAGTTAGACTCAAAGAAGCTGGATTTGCACAATTGGAATTGGATAGGAGCAGAGGAGATGGTGGAATCCCTACAAATTTTCCAGCATGATGAATTTAAGATTTTGGACTCTTCAAAAATTTTGGATGATACAGAAGTGAGGCAAATAACATAGGAAGTAGTAGCCACTACTCGAGAGGAAAAAGAGAAAGCCGATATGATAGTGGAAGCCTCAGAGGAAGATTCTAGAGAAAAGAAGAAGCCTCACTTCAAATTCATGATGGGAGGAGGTACGAATCAAAATAATCAAAGTGATGCACAAGAAGATACGAAGGCATCACAAGAATAAGAAGATCCTATTTTTGAACAAGTCATGGCAATGGAAACCCAACAGAATCAAGAAGAAGAGCAGGTGACAGAAGAACAACAGGTGGGCTTAACTAAACAAAAAGAAGCCCAAGAATCTACAAGATAACAATAATATTAGCAAGATATTGTGAATGTGGAAGAAGATATGTATGTGGAGAGGACTATGGAGAAAAGACTCCACCACAAGAAAAGATAAACATAGAGAGAGCACTAATAGAGCTTGGGGGAAGCTCTGGTCACCACATGGAAGAAGAGGAAGAACAAACTCCTACAGAGGAAGAACTGTGAAGGATGCAAACAAGCTACCTCTTGGAGGTACCATAGTTCTCAAAATTTGAAACTGAGGAGGATGCAAAAAGGGTAGAAGACCAGGTGGAACATTTCTTCTCTCAAATAGGTAATGCCATGGCTAGCACAAAATTATAGTTTTGTATTGGATGCATGGGAGAGTTGAAGCTGTGGGAAGAACAAGTGTTTATCGAGTTGGATAAGATAATAGAATGGGTGAGCAATGAGGAGCATACAAGGAAAATTATGGATATTCATGTACAACACCCATGGAAGTTACCCAGGGAAGAGGTAACAATGATGTTAGGAAGAGATGACTTGCCAGATGGAGTGAGAACCAACTACAAGTAGCATCCGAGGTTGTACCTAGATAGAGCCAATCATACAACTTGTCCCATGAATACAACGAAGTTGGAACATAAGAGGGTCACTATAAGATTGGCTATCACTTTGAGGAAGTTGAACTTCCTAACACATTGGATAGAGTGGTTGAGCATAGTATTGGAGCAGATCTATCAGCTCAAGGAAGCTCAGAAATAAGAGATAGAGGCCACTCAAAAGAAAATGGTTGCAATGGAGGAAGAATTGTAGAAGAGTAAGGCTACAACAGAAGAGAAATTAAATAAATTGGAAGAAGAACTGCTAAGTAATAGGGCTGATTTTGAGGCCAGAATTAGTTCGCTTGAAGAGGAGAAGCAACAGGTCTCACAAATGGTAGAAGATAGGATCAAGGAGTTGGAAGCTCAACTCAGAGCAAAGGATGAACAATTGAGAACACAATTGGTCAAGAAAGATGAGCAACTGGTAATGTAGGCTAAGAAGATAGAAGAGATCACACAAGACAATAAAAGATATAATGATATGGTCCTAGATAAGCAAGTATAATTGAGTACTAAGGAAGAGATTTTTCATGCTTTGGAGGTAGATATTAATCACCATCTATAGACATTATAGATAAGAATGAAGAGTTACAAGTAGCAACTCGAATAGAAGCACATTTATAGGAGAAGCTGAAGAAGAGTGCCACTGAGCATGAAAAACAATTGAGGAAACTCCTGAAGACTACCGAAGAGAAAGCCAATCAACATGGGATGAAAGCAGTAGAAATGGGCAACTACGCAGCCAAGTTGAAGAATCAATGTGCAATTCTTTACACCCAAGTGGAAGACCTAGAAGCTGTAGTTAGAGATTACGAGGTGCAACTGAAACAGAAATATGAGTCGGTGAGGACACCAACCAAAGTAAAGGGGAGGGAAGATGTAGGTAGCAAATCCACCTCCTAGAAGAAGAAGTGACAAGAGGATTTGCCTAGTTTGATAATTTTGACAAGTTTTTGTAAACCATACAAGTAGGAGCAAACCGTACAATAAAGAGGTAAACCATACAAACTAAAGGGCAAACCATACAATGTGCAATGAAATTAAATGAAATGCAAGGGAAATGCAATTTGAGTTGTAATTGTGCATGAATTTGATAAATGATGTGTTTAGACTTAGTAAAAGTTATAATTATGCATTCTATTATGCATGGGAAGTTGTGAATAATTAATTGCCTCAGGAACCACTTTGGAATGGCCTGGGAAATGTTATATAAGACCCCCTTTTCAATTTTGATAGTCTGGTTAATGCTTGTGAGTTTTGGCTATGTTTTATTCTAGAGTGAAGTATTGATGCATACCTATGATTGTTGAGTACATTTTAGTGATTGTATGATATTTTTGATATTTTAATAAATAAGAATCACAATTCATAGTTTTCTCTCACGTATTGTACGATCCTAGAATGGTAGAATAGTGTTTTGCAATTTATCTTGTTGCATGTACTTTTTTGTTGTTATTGATACTTAATGCATTTCTATGGAAGAATTGGATTAAAACAACACTGGTTTGAAACTGAATAATTATATATGATGAGTATGATATCAAGAAATGTATATTGAAGGTTGTTGTACAATCTCTGGACATTGCCATTGGAGATAACTCTCTCAAACCTTGATGATGTAACTTGCATGTTGGTAGAAATGGATTAATTACCATTTTAGACATTTACAAAACTTAGTTGAGAGAGATTGGTCCAAGAGAATATCCAATTTTGAAATTTAATGCCCTTTTTTTTCATACAAATCATACACCAGAGCTCTTACAAATCGTATGAAAGAAAATTACCCTATTTGGCAGTTTATGCTATTGAGGAAAACTTACCCAATTTGGTAGAATTGGGAAATCGAATAATCTGGTTACAAAACTATGTACGAAAGCTTGAAAAACTGAATCTAAAAGATTGGATGATTGTGAAATCATACAATATCTGTCACTGTATGATTTGAGATCGTACAGTGGTACGATTTGGGTTTCGTACAAGTTGTTATGTTGTCACAAATTAATAGTTGTGAAGACTGTACGATTGTACGATTTGGTCCATCGATTGAGAATAGTAAATTGATCATTCTAAGCCCTTGAAAACCACCTCCCCATTGGGAATACTACACCCCTATGCTATAGTAACCTCCTCTATATCCACATTATAGACCCCTAAATCAAATTCTGCAAATTGGATTTCAATGGGCCTATTATACTCAGTAATCAGTTCCTTAAGTCTTGGCTCGATATCCACCCATTGGTTTGCTAATACCATCCAAGGTAGCCACATGTGGGAATAATAAATAACAACATAATAATTCAGGTTATTACTCCAATCCCTACCCAACACCATTCCATAGTTGGCAAGAAATTGACCACAAGAATATCAATGTGATGTTGAATCCTAGGTTCTGAATTAATTTGAATCAAGATATCATAAAGTGTTCCTACCATGTCTACTACAATTCTATCCAACTATATCACCTTGATATTTGAAGGAATTGGATTTAAACCTAGCCTTTGGTAAATATCAAGGGGCATGATATTGCCCGAGGCACCTGATTCCACTAAACAATTATGCAAGTTTTTTCTTGCAATCCTAATTGTCAAAAGGAAAGGAGGCACTTCTCATTTCTCCTTTCATAAAACCAAGTGAGACTCAACACCTTTGATCTCATGGGTTTGGCTTGGTGGGTATAATATCTTTATCAAGGCTTCCTTCTAACCTGGTAATCTAGCATCCTCTAAGAAAGAGATATTAGCTTTAGTCCTTTTTAGGTCTTCCACTATGTCATAGGTAGGCTTCTATGAATTCTACACCTTTTGTGTATGTTTGGAGGACTCAATAGTAGGTGAGGGAGAAGGATTGTTATCACATTTGGTATCATGAGGAAGAATGGGATTATTTTATGAAGTGGAAAAAGTTTTGGGGGCCTTGGATTTACTTCTTGTGTAATAACCATGGTTCCCTTTCCCAAACTGCCTAAAATCTTGGAATTCCTCTTCTATGATTTCATCATCGTCCTCTCTTAATATTTAATTATCCTCCTCTTCTTCCTCACTTTACTGATAGTGAACTATTTTAGCTACCAAAGCAGTTTCCTTCCCCTTAGAAAGATAAAGTGGACCCTCAGTTGGTACTAACTCTAAGTCATCAACTTGAGCTTGCAAGAAGTTTGTGTATCTGGAAGTTTTTGGATATTATTTCTCACAATGGTCCTTGGTGTTATGCAACCTACATTCATTTTCCCAAGCTAAATTTGAAATATTGATAATGGAATTGGATCTACTAGGGCTTGCAAAAGTGTTAGCTTGATTGGCTAGAAGGTTAGGTACACCCCCATTGTTAGGCTTGGTATTCCATGACCTCCTTTGATTATTAAAATTTTGACTAGAATGAGGAGTTTGATAATTGTGTTTTTGTATTTGGACCACGTCATTACTCAACTTAAGACACATTTTCTTTAATTCCTCAACTTCAGAATTATATTATTTTGGCTGAGGTGTTATGGTACTAGGTCTAAAAGGATTTATAGTACTAGAAGTATCTTGACTTGGCATCAAGGTTTGATTCTAAATGTTTTGGCTCAAAAAAGAGTTCACTCTTTGAAGTGGTGTGGGCATAGGAAATGCTACCAAAGCCTGATCATTGCTCGCATTTAATCCTTGTGTAACCATCTGATTATCTAAGAGCAATGGTGTGGTAGACAAGATGGATGCATTCATATAGGTGGGAATGGATGGGTAAGTGGGATTTAATGGATAATATTGATGATATGGTAGGGCATTCATCATTGGCATTTGAGGTGCCATGACTTGATTCATCATAGAAAATTGAATATAAGGACCAAATTGTCCTATCATAGGCAGTTGGGGCATCCCAACACCTTGGGGTGTCATTTGTTGTTCTATTACCATGGCTTCCATGTAGGCTTGGGCTTAAGTAGTAACTTGATAATTTCTCCTAGCGAACATGGTCAATGATAGTGGGATCCAAAGGTGACCTAAACTGATTGATAAAAGCATTTTCAAGTTGAACCCATGAAGTAATAGATCCAACAGGTAAATTGATATACCATTCATAAGATAATTAATCCAGACTCATAGGAAATATTCTACAAGCGACATCTTCATGATCTACTTGTAGTCTAATTAAAATATCCTTGTAATCCTAAATATGCTCTTCAGCTATCCTAACACCATTGTGTTTAAACTTTGACAAGGATTTCTTGATGTTTTTGGGTATCTCATGAACATACCCAGTTATGTTTAGGGAAATATTACGTACTTCATACAAGGGAGTTGGTTGTGGTTAGGCCATGATGTTCAACGGTGGTGAACCTATAGTAATAGAAATAGTAGAGGTAATGGGGTGCAGATACACTTGGTGTGCTCGTAGAAATAGAGACAATAGGCATAGAAACACTAGACATACTTGACACAAAAGGTAACTCTAAAGCAAGTAAATTAGGTGGGATTTCAACCTCTTGAGTCTTGTTCCTTGGTTTCCTATAATTAGGAGAAAGGCATTGAAATATGGTTTCCCTAGTGGTTTTAGACCTAGTAGCGATATACTCAGGTGGGTCCAGCTTGGGAATACACTTGCTCTACAAGACCTCTCACAACTCACAACTCAGACAATAAACAAAAGAACTACAAAAAACCTGCAAAATAAAAAACCTACAAAACAAAATTCCTACAACAAAGCATAATGGAAACATAACTTCACATGTTAGCTATCAGAAAGTAAAAGGCTTATGCAACTAAAAGTATTGTTAGATGAAAATTATCTTAAGCAAATTAATCACAAAGCTATGAAGGCCCTCCTTCTAGCACCATTTTTGTTGAGTGGATATTTTTCCCAATTGCAAAATCCCCATCACAATTAGGGTATTAATCCAAAATCCCTCTCTTGCAAAGAATTTAAAAATAAAAACTTCTCCAAGGTTCCACTATATAAGCATTGCACATGTGTATTTGAAAGTAAAATAATTCAAGAATAACAAGTGCTAGAAACAACCCAATGATTTGCAAGTAACTGTTAACAAAGGGCCTACTAGTTTAATTCATTTGTGCTTTGTGATTGATTTCCTTAAGTTGCAATGAATGTGTGCTTGTGTGAATTGATAAAATGGGAGTGTTGATTCCTTATTTATTTTTGCTTTAATTTATCTTACCTTGAATCCCTGTTAGTGGGTTCATTTTATCTTCATATTATAATGCAAATTTAGAGTGTTGTGGAATTGTCCACTTCATTTTAAATCAGTGCCTTTAATGTGATATTGGAGTTAGTCTTTGCAGTTAGTAGGTTAAATTTTATCTTCGGATGGAATGCTCTTCTAATTACAAAGTTAGAATTTAGTAGATTAGCAAGTTAGAAAGTTAGAAATTTAGCATTCATTTTCTTTATCTACACTTAATGTGAGTTTGAGGGTTAGTGGAGTTAGCCATTCCTTTTATCTTTGATTATGTACATGAAATCAGTAAATGTTGTTGAATTTTCCACTCCATTTCTTATCTTTGATTTAATGTGAAATTACAAGTTAGAAACCCCCCCCCCTAGAATTATTTTATCTTATTTATGCAAAATAAAAAGTTGTGCAAAAATATTCCTTTTAATATATTGAAATATGATCTAAATAAATGTAAATGTAAGTGCTTGTGAAACTAATTATTTGGATTATGTACACTCCACATTTCCCAGATCAAATTTATGATTTAAATAGGATCTTTTGGGATTCTGAGTTTTAGATTGAAAGACTTAAACAAGTGGGGTTTACAAAAATAAAAAAAAACTTATAGAAAAGAAACTATAATTAAACTAAACTAAAATTAGAATATGAGTGCAAATACAATACGACGTCATGCTCCCCTACCATGTAAAACCAGCGATTGTGAGAAAATCTAAGGGTAACTCAATCTAAACAAAGCCGCATAAACACAATTTGATCATATCAATTGCTAGAATCTAAGGAAAATAAATCCTGCATTCAAATAAACCTTCACGTAGTGTAACCTCCTAAGAGAATTAAACACTAGATATAAGTCCACAAAATGCAATAAAAATATCTAGCATTAAACATAAAACCCTCAGAAATAAATCTCCACCAGTATTGCTCACAAGGTGCAAGTTTCTGGATTTGTATGCATTCAAAACTTAGAATGATATCTCTCTGATTACAAAAAATTATAGCCCCCTATTTTGAAAATGGGCTTCCATGGGCTTTTAAAAATCTAGGGATCCTTTTTGTTTCACCTCCATTTAAAAAAAAAAAAGTGAAACAACAAATAAAATGTATGACCTTTGAAATTCTAAAAAAAAAGCTCCTAGAATAAAACCCCAATGCAAACATTCTTTTTCTCTTTATAAATTCATCTTTTCTTAGTTACCCATATATACAAATCTATTTTAATCAATAACATGGGGGCTAAAAAAACCACAACTTTCGGGCCTACATATGCAACGTATAATATAGCCCTATAAGATAAATAATACAAAAAAAATCTAAGGCTTATTAAACCTTAGCCTTAAGCACCTTGAAAACATTTTAATCAACAAAAAAATGTTTGCCCTATGCAACCCCTCCCCCCATACAATGACTTGAACTATGATGGGTGAGCTATCAAAACAATGCCCTAACCATAGCAACGATTGCCTAGGTCATGTTTATATCCTGGGTTGCGTGCTCCTTAAGCACTAGTGACAGTGACAAGCCTTTTTAAAACTTAGTCAATGGCATCCTCTATTATGAATGAGGTATCAAAGGTCATGGAGGCCACACCATCACTCATCCTTTACCTCTGGACCATTTTCCTCTCATACTCTGCTCCAAAATCTGCAAAGAAAAAGTGAACTCGCTATGCAAGATGGCATTCAAATGTCCTTCACATTTTTGAAATTAGGGTCCTTGATTTTTGTTTTGAATCTACATGAAGGGAGAGGATATCAAACCTTAACATCCTCTACCACTATCTATGAGGGTTTGGTACTACCAACTTAGCAGGTATGTTACTCTTCATTATCCCACCTTCTGACCATAGAGGGTGATGAGCCCTGTGAAATAACGTAACGCTCATTGAATGGTCAAACCTACCTTATGGGCTTTCTAGATGCCAATCAAAACCTACTACGTGGGATAGGAATCTGATGTGCTACTGGGGAATAAAATTTAGGTCCTCTTGGTTTATACCACATTGCCTGTCTTATGATACCACGTGTCTCATGTCCATAATCCTTTCGTGTGATTCTTGCCTTGGTGCCCACTATCTATTATGAGTTGTGCCTCTCATCTACCAAAATAAAACCCCATTTTAGAAACTATAATGTGATAACAATAAAGATAATAAGGGGTAGGATAAATAAAGGAGAGGGAATTATTAAAAATTACTAATTCGAATCAAAATGACATAGGAACCAAAATAACAATAAACTAAACTAAAGAAAAGTAAAGATTAAAATAAATAAACTAACAATAGAATCCAAACAAACTAAAATAACTAATAAAACAATGAACAAACCAGAATGCTAGCTATAAAACCATAATAAAAAAAAAAATGTCACAACAAATTGACAATAAAAATCATTAGCAACAAATTGACAATAAAAATCATCAACAACAAATTGACAATAAAAATCGTCAAAAAATTGCTAACAACAAATTATGTTGAGCAAGGTGCAACGACAATATTGTCATTGTTGTCAACACACTCAGATGGACAAGTTGATGCAGTGGACAGTTGTTCGGAGGTTGTTCGGAGTATGTACAATGGTGTTCAATGCTTATGAGGATGTTTTTGATGTTCGGGTGAAGTTGTTACAGGTTGTTCGTGCAAATTTGCAAAAGTTGCAAAAATCGTCAAGAAGTTGTCAAAGTAGCAAAATTGTCAAAGTTGCAAAAATCATCAAAGTTGCAACAACGTCAATGGAATGTGTTGGACAACCCAAGATACTATTTGGAGGTTTTTTTATCATTAGCAAGTGTGGTTGCAGTTTTGGAACGACCGGTTGCTTCACCGATGCATTGTTGGTCAGTTTCATGCTTTATGTGACAGGTGTAAAATCTGCATTGGAGGTCACTTTATGGGAGGAATATTAAGCAATCCATGAGGAATTGGACCTCAAATGTTTTATTGGAGGTATTTGGATATACTGAGAGCTTAAGTTTTAAATTTCAGCCCAAACGGAGTTTGGAAGAAGAAACGGTGAGCGTTGCAAAATGGCTCTGGAGCACTTTTTCCAGTTTATGTGACGTGTAAAATCAGCGTCAGAGGCCACTTTGTCGGAGGTACTGTGAATAATCCGTGAAGAGTTAAAATCTGAAATTTAAATTGAAGGTATTCGGTTTATCCAAGAATATATGTTTCAATTTTTAGCCCGTTTGGAAATTTGAGGAGGAAGTTATGACTGTTACAAAAAGCCCTGTCAACTCTTTTTGGCAATTTTGGCAGTTTCTAAGAATATAACGGTTGAGTGGTACTTTTGTGTAACTGAAAAAAGAGTTGTATTTTTTAATGTGAAGCATATATATGTTTTAAAAGAAAATGGAGAAGTGGGTTTTTTTGAGAAAGGACTGTCGGTGCATGTTGTGAAGAATTTTTTTCTTTGGCATTTTGATTGAAAAAATGTGCAAGGTGTGAGATAATCAATGTGCAGAGTTGAGAAGATTGAAAAGGTTAGACAAAATATTTTAGAGGAGAATATTTGTGAGCTAGACCACTCAGGGTCTTTTTATGAGATTTAAAACTTTTATCAAAGCTTTTTAAATTTGTCGGGTCGGTGCTTGGCAACAAGGGTCGGTGCTCCTTGCAGTTGGTGTTGCTAAAGTCCGGGTTGGTTGGTGCCATTCCCTGTAGTTGGTGCTACAAAAATATTGTAAAGACCAAACATTTTTGAGGCTGGATTTGGATGGGAGTCCAAACAGTCCATTGGCATAGTGGTTTTCCCACATCGGGTTTCCACTATAAATCTGGTGTTATGTGATGCATGTTTGTGTGATTGCTTGTTTTGATTTGATTTCGTAGTTGGATTAAATTTTTAATACACACTGATTCACCCCCCTCTTAGTGTCACGCTTAGTTCAACAATTGGTATCAGAGCCAAGTTCTTGAATAGGCTTAACCGACTAGGGTGATCTTGGAAGTGACACAATGGCAGGTGGTGAAGGCTTCTCATCAAACAAAGCACCATTGTTTGATGGAACTAATTACGCATTTTGGAGACTCAGGATGTAGACATATCTTTGTGCTTTGGGATACGATATTTGGGATTCAGTAAACAGTGGATACACAATACCCACCACTTCTCCAACCGATGTTGTTGGTAAGAAACTATTTGAGAATGACTCAAAAGCAAAGAATGCTATCATGTGTGGATTAGTGGACAATGAACTGGTAAAGATTATGGGTTGTAAAATGGCAAAGGAAATATGGGACAAACTGAAGAGCATTCATGAAGGAGACGTTAAGATCAAGGAGGCCAAGTTACAAACACATCGAGCTCAGTTCGAAGGATTAAATATGAATGAGGATGAGAATATAGAGGCATATATGTTGAGAGTTAATGAAGTCATTAATGCGATTAGAGGACTCGATGAGGAAATCAAAGATTCTATCATCATGAAAAAGGTATTAAGGTCCCTTCCCCAAATATTTGATTCTAAAGTTTCAGCTATAGAAGAAGCTAAAGATCTGAATTCTTTTAGTATGGATGAGATGCATGGTTCTTTGACTGCATATGAGATGAGAATAGGAAAATCTAAACCCATAGACAGAGAAGCTACTTTTAAAGCCCAAAAAAATATGAAAGCAAAACAAGAATCCGAGGAAGAAGAGACATCAGATGAAATGGAAGCAAACTTTGTTCGAAAACTAAAAAGGGGAAAAGGAAAATACAGAGGAAAGTTACCATTTAAATGTTTCAACTATGGAGGCATTGGGCATTTCGCAGCTAAATGTCCACTTAATGAGAAGAACATAAGTGATGAAGGATCACACGGAGAAAGAAGTGACTGGAAGAAAAAATCAAATTTCAGAAAAGGCAACTTCAAGAAGAAAAGTTTCATCTCCAAGAAGGTCAGTTCATCAGAAGACAACTCTAGTGAGGATTCTGAAAAAGAAATAGGTGAAGCTCTTTTCATGGCATTCGAAGAAGAAAAACTAGAAAAAGAATAGGAATGTGATGAAGAAGAAATTGATGTAGAAGTGAATTTGGAAGAGGAACTAATTGCAGCTCTGGATGAATTGAAGATAGAAAGAAAAAGGAATAAGAAAATTTCAAGAAAGCTTGAGGATGCAAATGAAATCATAACAAGTTTGAAAGTGTAGATAGAAGAATCCAAGAAGATCTCCGAAGATCTCGAAGTGCAAATAACCATGAAAATAGATTATTGCAGCAAGTTAGAAGAAGAGATTGTTGGTTTAAGGATGCAACTAGAAGAGATGAATCAGAAAATTAGCTTTTATCACAAATGTGAAGAGAGTTCTATGAAGTTGGATAAGATCATAAAGAACTAGAAGACTACATGCATCAAATTTGGTTTGGGTTTTGATGAAGGAGAATCATCAAATGGATCAAAGGCCACAAATGAAGAATCCACAAAGAATGAAGAAAAGAAATAGGTTAATCAAGCAAAAATGAATCATGCAAAGGAAAGCAATAATGCAAGGCATGAAAGGAGAATTGACAATGATGGTTTCACCAATGTCACACATCAAAGAAGAAGAAGATTTATGGCTCCTACAACAACATGGCAAAGACCACCACCCAGGTTCAATCATCCCTTTTCTGGTTACTATTTTAAATGCAATGGTTATGGACATAAGATTTCAGATTGCAAGTATAATGTAGGACCAAGGAATTTTGCCAGTAGAAATGCTTTTTCACCTTTGATGGATTATGCAGTAGAATGTTATAACTGTCATAACTTTGGGCATATTGCAAGAAATTGTAGAAGTACATTTGCATCAAATCAATTTTAGGGAAGAAAATTTCAGCCAAATGGAATAAGACAAAATAGAAAATTTCCCGAAAAACATGCACAAGCTACTGAAAAAGAAAAGCCAAAACAAGAGCCCAAAACTGTAATCAAACCAGAGTGGAAAGAAAAAGAGCAACCTAAGGAAGAAAAGGAATCCTTGATCGTACATACGACATTTAAAGCGTAGAATAAATCCGCACCATGGATACTTGATAGTGGATGCTCCAGTCATATGACAGGTGACAAACAAAAATTTGAGAAGTTGCAGCAATATGAAGGTGGTTCAGTGAAATTCAAAAACAATGATGGAGCTAAGATAGTTGGCAGAGGTTCAGTTAAGATCAGTGATGGAAAAATCAGGTCAGAAGAAGTCTTGTTTGTGGTTGGTCTGAAGCATAACTTGTTGAGCGTAAGTCAGATTTGTGACAGAGGTCATGATGTGATCTTTAAGAAGCAGGGCTGTGAAATCAGAAAGGCAAATAGTGGGAAGTTGATAGCAGCTGGATCAAGGACATCTGGCAACCTGTACACTCTCTCGAAGACTTCAGAAGGAGCTTGCTTGATTGGATAGGAAGAAGAGAATTGGTTGTGGCACAAGAGGCTCGGTCATATCAGTTTTGACAACCTAGTAAAAATCAGTTCAAAGAAAGCAGTGAGAGATATTCCCACCATTGGCAAACCATCAAATAGCATTTGTGCTTCATGTCAAAAAGGGAAGCAAACTAGAGTCTCATTTAAAACAAAAGAGTACTACACGAGCAAACCTTTGGAACTAGTACATACTGATTTATGTGGACCCATGAGAATGCAAAGCATAAACGGTGACAAATATTTCATGTTGTGTATAGATGACTATTCCAGGATGACATGGGTATTGTTTTTGAAGCATAAATCAGAAGCTTTTGAGATGTTCAAGGTTTTCAAAAACCAAGTTGAGAATCAAACAGGAAAAATGATTAAATGTTTAAGGTCAGACAGAGGAGGAGAGTTCATTTCAGAGGATTTCATAGAGTATTGTGAAAAATATGGCATCAGGAGACAGTTTTCAGCAGCCAGGACACCTCAACAGAATGGTGTGGTAGAAAGAAAGAACAGGACAGTGCAGGAAATGGCACGGACTATGTTGACTGAGAGCAAAGTAGCAGATAGATTTTGGAAAGAGGCAGTCCATACTGCAGTATACATCCAAAATAGGTGCATGTTGAGGACGCATGAAAGCAAAACTCCTTATGAGTTGTGGTTCGGTAAAAAGGCAACAACAAGATATTTTAAAGTTTTTGGCAGCAAGTGTTACATCAAAAGAACTAAAGAAAACCTTGGTAAGTTTGAAGATAGAGCGGATGAAGGTATTTTTCTTGGCTATTCATCAAAAAGCAAAGCTTACAAATGTTACAACAAGAGGCTAAGAAAAATTGTGGAAAGTGTCGATGTTAAAGTTGATGAAGGAAGGGAACGAGTAATTAGCTATGAAGAGAACTACCCAATTTATGAAGAGGTCATTGAAGGAGATGAGGAAGAGGAAATGGAAAAGAAACCAAGAATTGACTCAGAGGATTCAAAAAGTGATTCAGAATTGGAAGAAAACAAGAAATTCAAAATAGGTAGCTAGCAGAAAGATCATCCTAGAGAGCAAATAATTGGAGACCCCATAGTTGGTGTTCAGACAAGAAGAAGATTAGTAAGTAACTACTCTTTACTATCCAACATTGAGCCCAAAAATGTTGTCGAAGCAAGCAAAGATGAAAGTTGGGTAAAGGCAATAAATGAAGAATTAGATCAGATCGAGAAAAACAAGACTTGGGAGTTAGTACCAAGACCCGCAAATAAAAATGTAATCGGTACTAAATGGGTCTTTCAAAACAAATTGAATGAAGACGGATAGGTAGTCAGGAACAAAGCAAGATTGGTATGCAAAGGGTATGCGCAAGTTGAAGGTATTGACTTCGAGGAAACCTTTGCACCTATGGCCAGACTAGAGGCAATTAGAATGTTTCTTGCTTTAGCAGTTTACAAGAATTTCAAAGTTTATCAAATGGATGTGAAATCAACATTTTTGAATGGGAAACTTGAAGAAGAGGTTTATATTGAGCATCTAGATGGTTTTCAGCTTGGTGATGATCCCAACTTGGTTTGCAAGTTGAAGAAAGTGTTATATGGCTTAAAATAGGCACCTCGGGCATGGTATGCAAGGCTAGACAGTTATCTTACTCAGCAAGGGTTCAAGAAAGGTATGGTGGATAGTAATTTGTATGTCAAAATAGAAAATGGTCATCATATTGTTGTTGTTGTATACGTAGATGATATCATATTTGGCAGCAGCAAAGATGAGTTGTGTAAAGATTTAGCAAATAAGATGCAGAAAGAGTTTGAAATGTCAATGATTGGTGAACTTTCATATTTTCTCGGATTGCAAGTTAATCAAAAGGAGAAGGGCATATTTATTTCTCAAATTAAATATGTGAAAGAGATGCTAAAAAGTTCACAATGGAGGATTGCAAGCCAGTTAGCACTCCCATGATGACAAGTTGCAAGTTGAGCAAGGATGACAAATCTCCACCTGTTGATCAAACTATGTACAGATCCATGATTGGGAGCTTACTGTACTTGACAGCTACTAGACCAGACATTTTGTAGGCAGTATGCATGGTAGCATGATTTCAGGCTAGTCCCAAGGAGACTCATGTGACAACAGTGAAGAGGATTTTTGGTACCTCAAGGGTACTATGGAGTATGGGTTATGGTATCCGAAAGGTAAGGACTTCACCCTTATTGCGTATTCAGATGCAGATTGGGCAGGATGTGTAGATGATAGGAAGAGTACCAGTGGAGGTGCATTCTATCTTGGTGATAATCTTGTTGCGTGGCATAGCAAAAAGTAGGAGTCAGTCTCATTATCCACAACAGAGGCAGAGTATATTGCAGCGACATCATGTTGTACACAGGTACTTTGGATGAAACAAACTTTGAAGGATCTTGGAATAAATTTTAGTGAGCCCATATCGATCATGTGTGACAATACAAGTGCAATCAATATCTCAAAGAATCCGGTTATGCATTCTCGCACAAAACATATTGCTATCCGGTACCATTTTTTGAAGGAGAAAGTTGTGAAAGGTGAGGTTAAGTTGGATTTTGTTCCAACAATAGAGCAAGTAGCGGATATCTTCACCAAACCATTGCCCAAGGAAGTCTTTGAGTACCTTCACAAGAAATTGGGAGTGGTCACACTTCCCAAGCATTGACTAGCTATCGGGGCCACATTCTCAGGGGGAGCATTTGTGTCTTTGTTTATCTTTTTGCTCATGTTTGTGATTCTTGCTAAGTGTAATAATTTTTGCCTGAGAATGTTGTGCATGGACTCAAGGGGAGTTTGTAGTAGCCCTTTGGTCTTGTTTTCAAAGGGGAGAAGAGTTATAGGAAATTGTGCATGTGTTGCCAACAATTCCAAAGGGGGAGATTGTTGAGCAAGGTGCAACGATAGTATTGTCATTGTTGTCAACACACTCAGATGGATAGGTTGATGCAGTGGATAGTTGTTCGGAGGTTGTTCGGAGTATGTACAGTGGTTTTCAATGCTTATGAGGATGTTTTTGATGTTCGGGTGAAGTTGTTATAGGTTGTTCATGCAAATTTGCAAAAGTTGCAAAAATCGTCAGGAAGTTGTCAAAGTAGCAAAATTGTCAAAGTTGCAAAAATCGTCAAAGTTGCAACAACGTCAATGGAATGTGTTGGACAGCCCAAGATACTATTTGGAGGTTTTTTTATCATTAGCAAGTGTGGTTGCAGTGTTGGAACGATCGGTTGCTTCGTCGGTGCATTGTTGGTCAGTTTCATGCTTTATGTGATAGGTGTAAAATCTGCGTCGGAGGTCACTTTATGGGAGGAATATTAAGCAATCCATGAGGAATTGGACCTCAAATGTTTTATTGGAGGTATCTGGATATACTGAGAGCTTAAGTTTTAAATTTCAGCCCAAACAGAGTCCGGAAGAAGAAACGGTGAGCGTTGCAAAATGGCTCTGGAGCACTTTTTCCAGTTTATGTGACAGGTGTAAAATCAGCGTCAGAGGCCACTTTGTCGGAGGTACTGCGAATAATCCGTGAAGAGTTAAAATATAAAATTTAAACTGAAGGTATTCGGTTTATCCAAGAATATATGTTTCAATTTTTAGCCCGTTTGGAAATTTGAGGAGGAAGTTATGACTGTTACAAAAAGCCCTGTCAACTCTTTTTGGCAATTTTGGCAGTTTCTAAGAATATAACGGTTGAGTGGTACTTTTGTGTAACTGAAAAAAAGAGCTGCATTTTTTAATGTGAAGCATATATATGTTTTAAAAGAAAAGGGAGAAGAGGGTTTTTTGGAGAAAGGACTGTCGGTGCATGTTGTGAAGAATTTTTTTCTTTGGCATTTTGATTGAAAAAATGTGCAAGGTGTGAGATAATCAATGTGCAGAGTTGAGAAGATTGAAAAGGTTAGACAAAATATTTTAGAGGAGAATATTTGTGAGCTAGACCACTCAGGGTCTTTTGATGAGATTTAAAACTTTTATCAGAGCTTTTTAAATTTGTCGGGTCGGTGCTTGGCAACAGGGGTCGGTGCTCCTTGCAGTTGGTGCTGCTAAAGTCCGGGTTGGTTGGTGCCATTCCCTGCAGTTGGTGCTGCAAAAATATTGTAAAGACCAAACATTTTCGAGGCTGGATTTGGATGGGAGTCCAAACAGTCCATTGGCACAGTGGTTTTCCCACATCGGGTTTCCACTATAAATCTGGTGTTATGTGATGCATGTTTGTGTGATTGCTTGTTTTGATTTGATTTCGTAGTTGGATTAAATTTTTAATACACACTGATTCACCCCCCTCTCAGTGTCACGCTTAGTTCAACAAATTAACAATAAATAACATAAGTAAACAAAGGAACAAGAAAACAAAATATTTGAGCAATAAAAATAACAACAATTTTACTAGCCAAAGTAGCAATAAATCAAGCAATTACCTGTCACTAAAATTGCTAGAAAGTATGACCCCATTATTTTTTCTTTATACATTCAAAATCATGGGACAATTGGGTCAACAATGAGAACCAAATTTCTCAATCATGTCCCATTAGTTCAATTTTATAAAAATGTGGGTCCCCACTATTGGGTTTAGTTATGATATAGTCGCAAAAATATCACATGTTATGGACCCTCCTTGTTGCTCCCAATAGTTTATTTTGGTATCTACTTTACCTTTTAACTATCTTGGTGTTTGCTACATTTATTTCAAACACCAAGATAACAAAAGAGGTGAAGCATCTCCCCTTTTGTTAAGGGAGTTCTTCTAATTTTGCTTCTCTTGTCCTTGCTCTATCTTGACATACTCCACAAATTGAAGAAAGGTTTGGAAATGATCATTTTAGGTGGTCAAGCTCTACGAGAAAATGAAACTTGCTATATTATTGACCTATTAGACCATTTAAATCAAACATTTTATTCCTTTTTTTCTCTATCCCTAGACCTCACTCTTTTGACACTATTTTTATATCCTTGAGAAAGAGTGAAATCCAAGTATTGGATGTTTATGGCTATTACTATTGGACTTATTCACAAGCCAAGAAAAGTGTAAATATTATCAATGGAGGAGCGGTTAAAATTTGCTAACATTAAAATGGTTTTAGCTAACATTAGGGTGGTTCTTGGACTACCATAAATTAACATGCCAAATATAGCTAACATTGGGAAGTCTAAGATTGATCATTATTCTCCTTTAGTGTTATATTATCTCTTTTGGGAACATTGATCTTTAGGCTTGCTTGCAAATTTTTCCAAGGTACCTTCCTCATTTATTTATTTTTCTAATGCCTATCCACCATAGACCCTCAGAATGAAACTCTTTCGTAGGAGAGAATGATTACTGGAAAAGAGATTCCTCTTTATAGGATTATTTTAAAGGAATCATCATTTGGCTCATACTATTAATCTTGATTGTATTCAATTTTTAAGAAGTAATACTTAGTTGAGTCATGTGATATAATCTACATATTTTTAAAGCTTATTTGCTATCTCTTTTGATCGATTATCTTATTCTTTAGTTGATATACAACTTTTATTTACTTGTTGATTTATTTACACAAAATTATGGTGTATCCCTATACGCCATCTATACCTAGTTTTTAGCCTTTGCATTTGAATCTATAGTGACCTGAATAGATAGTGCAATTTTTATGATTTTCTCTCTACCATTCATCTTGAGCCTTGTAACTTATTTTTTTAGGGTTCTACCACAAGATTACCTTTTAACTTGTATCATTTTCCAAGCTTGCTTGAAAAGTGGCCTTGAAACTCAGCATTGGTGACTTTTCTTCATCATATAAATGGCCAATTATTTTCTCAATGTGCTTTGGTCTTTGTACCATATCCCTCATTAGTGATTGTATATTTTCAAGGTCCATGAGCATTACCATCTCAGGATACAATCTAGAACATTCCTTGATGGAATGTGGTTTTCCTTGTAGGTATCCTAGCCTTTTTATATTTGCTTATTGGGACATGTGGTTGGCCATATATATAGTGAATTATATATATATTGCAAATCATGCTAGTTCCATAGGTTCGACAATCATAATGCATTAAAATCACTTAGGGATAACTTATTGTAAATTGGTTTTCATTCATCCTCAGTTATTTTTACCTTAGCCAACTCCACAACATTTTCTTCTTGATATTACCCAATAGGGTATGGCCAAATATTTTTAGCTTTATTTCAAACCATATTTTGAATACAATGGATAGTCATTCAGTCTTATGCAAGGTGTCCTTTTTTTTAACGAAATCCTTAGACAAGCTCATCCTGAATATTGGTGGTAAATCAATGACCATGACATTTTGCATTATTGCTAAATCGGAAAACCTAAATAACACAATTGGATATTTTTCTATGACCCCCACCTTCTAGATTGTCATCCCTTTGATTTACAATATTTCAAAAGAAATATTTTTGTACTATATACCTGTAACATCATAGACTACCTAGGGCATGATGGAAAAATCAGTTTTTGGATCCACTACATAATTATGTAATACCAATCCTTCTAAGCACACCAATAGGTAAAAGGGTAAATAATTAACCTTACCCACACCAAGAGATGATTGCTTGTGTTAATTTCAGGTTTGGATAGAGCATTGAGTCAACCTTTAGGCTGTGTAAAGCTATTTCAACTAGATTAACTTGATTAGAAATTAGTAAATATTCCTTTAGCTCTTCAGTCCCTTAAATAATACTATCTTAATACTTATCCTTTGGCTTTGTTTATTTTTGAGCTAGTACTTGATACGTCTTTGCCATATCCTCCCTCTGATTTATTTTTATGGTTGGATAGTATAATTCTTGGTAAGTCTTTTTTTTTACAAGGTGGGCATAGTGCTTCCAAACTATATTGTTTTGCAAATATATTTGGCCTTTTCTAGTAACCTTCTTAAGAATGTAAGATATCATCGAATTAATCCTCATTCGATCCGTAATCCTATAGCTCTACCTTATGCTTCACATATTTTATGTTCTTGATTTGTAGAGCATAGGGTTTCTTGGCATAATAATCCATTATTTTATTTGAGCTAATCAGATTTATTGTAGAGTATTTTTCTATTGCAAAGGAATGGTCCAAGTCCACTATGAGAGCTACAACATCCTTTGACTGTTGATTTACCCCTAAAAGAAAATTTGATTGATAATTGCAATTGTTTTTATTATCAGATACTAAAACTTTGAGCTTGCCTAGACTGAATTCTTCTTTCTATTTTTCAATTTTGTGATATCAAAGTTTTTCATATAGATTTCATCCATACACATTACTTTATTTTTTGAAGAGGTTTCTTCTTGAGTACCTTTTTTGTTCTTGGCTTCATCATTATGGTGCTCAATGTCTTTGATATCATTAGTAATATGTTGGATGACCTCTATTATCTCTTGAGTAATACTCCATGTATGCACCTTGTTCTTTGGATATCGACATAAATATATTGTGTCTATAGGAGTTACTAGTTGTGGCAACCAAGGGCTTATTGAAGGGGTCTATGGTTTCATCTGGTAAGGTAATAAGGTATCTATAGTATCAGATTTGGAAGAAATTTTTCCCATTAAATTCAACACATTCTCAAATCTAATAGCCATTGAAAAATTTAAGTATTTTTTTTCTCATTATATTGTTAGATTTGTAAGCCCAAATCTAGATTTAGAGCTTGAACATAGTATATATAGGATAGTGTTTGATATGATCTTACTTCCTAGGGGATTATATCCCATTATTTTTTTAATCTAATGTTAAAATCTAGGAGCCTCTTGTGAGGATATATTTTGATGTATAAAAACTACATGAGTAATCCAAAGAGGTCTCCTAGATCGAACACTAATATCATAGGTTTATCCAGGTCATCCCAAGCCCTAATTATATTATATTCTAGATATATGTACCATTGAAATAATTTATCCCAAAGGTATTGAACAAGAATTCTTAATATAAAAACTTTGAAGATGATATCGCAAAAGGTAGCCAAGGTTGAGATGTCTTGACAATGCTCATAAGTAGTTTTCCCACTACCATCATAAATAGGTAATATCTTCAATGCAACTTATGGAATTTAATGGAGAAATAGGAGATTAAGTGGTCTAAAACTATTCTAAGCAATATGAATTTGCCCTACCATGGTTCTAAAACTTTTACTAATGTACATGTGGAGCCATATGGTTGATACACAATGAACTATCTTGGCTTTTCAACACTATCACCATTTTGATTTTGAGCTTTTTTGTCAATATAGCCACCAAATTATTTTGGATTTTTTTTCTTGAGGGGTCACTAGGTGAACATATATTCTCTGCATGTGAGGTCAAGACTATTTAGCAAGATCTTGAATCATTTAGGAATTTGAGATTTTATTTAAATTTTCATATGGGCATATTAGTGTTTGGGTTTTAAATAATCCATTTCTTCCTCAATGGAGTCACCAAGTGATCGTAAATATGTTCTATTAGAGAAAAATATCACCATAGTTCTACTCAATCAGGGAGGTGAGATTTGGGTCCTATTGGGCATGCAAAAATATCTTTATCTAAGATCTACCTAAGTTGATGAGTTGTCCCCTCAAGCACTTGGGCAAGATTGGAAGACCCAGAAATGAGAGTTTGTAGAGTCAACCATAAGAGGATACTAGTTACTATGATCCTAGCTAAACTAACTAAAAAAGGGAGGTTGTATATTAAAGTTAGAATCTAAACTTAAAATGGGGGGATTGTAGGGGCCTTCCCTGGTAAGTCTTGTTCTGCTTCCCTACTTCCCCCTTCCCTTGTCCTATCCCAGTTCCCTGGCACTTTCCTGGCCCTTCCTCCTTGGCTGGTTGGTGTTGCAGACGATCTCATTGGGGTGGGAGGTCACTTTTCCTTTTGTCTGCCCCTTTCCATACATGTTTGAAGGGTTCCTTCGTGTGCCTCTATTATGGAACATCCCTAGGACCTTCCCTAGGATATTTGTGTTGCTTCAGGGATTTTTTTCCTTGGTGATCTCAAATATATCCTAGGTTTTTTGTAGGTTTCTACTTGGAGCCATGTTTTAAAGGTTCTTCAAGTGTAATACGTCGCGGATTTGGGATATTTGCTTCTTAAGTAGTTTTTCATATTTGTTTTCATCTGGGGGGGACCACATGCTTATTTTTGTGGATCTACTCTTTGGGTTCTTGGATGTGGTCTTATCAGTGGGCTCTCAAAATTTTTTCATGTCTTAGAGGGGTCTCTGCTTTGCTTATTTCTAATATCCCACTGGTCTTCCTTTTTTGGATCCCTAAAGTTGTTTGTTGGTGGTGTTGGAGGTTGTCTGGGGTTTCTTACTGCATTTTTTGGTTTTGGACTTAACACCTACAACTTTTTAACCCTATGGATCCTTCTATTTGGGTTCCCTAGGACCTTCCCACCCCTTTATCATGGCTTGCGGTTCTACCTCTACTACTTCCTTTGGTCTCTGCATAGCTCTACCTTGTTACAAGGGGATTTCGTTGCCTGTGGAGATCCTTACATTGCTATTCTATTTTATAGGCCTATGCAAGATGTTATTTTGGTCTATTTTATTGCATATCTACGTGTATCCTGGCCCTCCTTGGGTGGTATTTTCCTTCTTGGTGGTTCCTCTGCTCCATCCTACTATTCGGGGTGGTTCTATGTATGGCAGTTTTGGTTATCTGGCGTTTCCTTGGTAGAATAATGATTTTTGGTTTCTCCCTTGTGTGGGATTTTTCAAAATTGTATTTTTCCTATTTTTGTGGGAATTTTTAAATTTCTTGTTGGGCAGGATTTTCAATTTTCATGTTGGGTGGGATTTTTAAAATTTTCTCGCTTGGGTGGGAGTTGCTTTTTTCCTGCTTCGGGCATGTTTTTCATGTGCTTTTCCTTTAGGCTATCCTTTGGCCTTTCCTTTGGCCTATCCTTGGGCCTATCCTTTGGCCTATCCTTCAGCCTATCCTGTGGCCTTGTATTTGGTTTGGTGACCTATTGTAAAAAGGTTTTGGGGCCCTTTCAAAACCCCTTTTTTATAAAATTTTAACTTACCAAAAAAAATAAGCCAGACTTAAAATAGAGCAAAGCTAGCAAAATCAAAAGATATAAAACATGAGAGTCTCACACTTTGAACTAGACAATATTTCCTAACATATCAACTTTTATTTTATACTATAGAACATTTGATCATAATAAGAACTAAGTATTATCAAGCATTCCAAGAAATAATGAATAACAAATCCAGGGAGAAATCTAGAAAGAAAAATAATTGTAAGAGTATATTACATTATTTGGTCATGCTAATGTACCCCATGGGACATTCATGGTACATTAGTAAATAAAATATTAGAGTTGAGTCATAGTGTAGAGTGTGAGTTATATTTTCCCTTTCATGTAATTTTGAATGTAGAAGAAATACACAAGTGTGATGTGAGTTAGAGTGCAAGTCTAAGTTGAACTTGAGTCTATGTGCACAAGTGTATTATATGTAAGAGTGTAAATATGTAATATAAATATATGCACAAGTGTCTTAGATTAGAGAGTGCAAGTAGAAGTGTAAGAGTCATGTATATGTGTGCATATGTTATAGAGTCAAGTGTTCATCAAGTATGCAATTGGCAAGTAGATAAGCCATAGTCATAAGACTTGGCATATGGAGAGGAATAGTAAAGTTTACAAATATTCAAATCACTATGGCTATATTATGGAGATAGTGATCCATCACAAGTATCACAAGTATCACAACAATCAAAACCATTATTATCATATATAATTGTAAGAGAAAGTGGAGTTGTGAGCAGAAAAATATCAACACCAAAAAATAATAGTAACTCAAAGACAAGCAATATTGCACATAAACAAAAGATGTTATATATTATTAAATGAGGAGCCTTGATCTCCACTCTGGTACCAGGGTTACAAAACAATGCTTTATTTTTAAGTATACAAATGAATATTGCAAAAGGGATAAAACCCTTTTGCTCAACCAAGCAACAGTGGTGTTCTCTGATATTCCTGCTATAAATAGAGGTTGAGTGGGCTTCTTTGACTATCCTTATGGGCCACTCCAACTACAACAACTCATCAATAAAAATACTTCTTGTTCTTGCACAAAAACAAGCCACAACAAAGAGTTAGTAACACTTGTGGGGCCTCCACAGTGTGAGGCCCTCTAAAATATGAAAGTGCAACCTACAAACCCTAGTTGAAATACTAGCAGAATGTATAATATAATACAAGAAAACATAAGTGAAATAATAAAATCAAATGCCTTGTCAAAATACCTGATTTGCAATCCCTATGGTTGAGGAGCTCGAACTGTGAATGCGTGAACGCTCGATAGTGTTCAGGGACTGTTTCGTAGGTGCTACAATGAAAAAATGATGATGGTGGTGATGACTAGGGTTTGATTGAAAGTGCGAATGATGTTTTCTTTGCAAGTATTTTCAAACTATATTTTCCTAACCCTTTATTCACCAAAAGTGAATAACATTTTTATAATTGCTTTATTTAATGTTGGGGTTTCAACGATGGCAACAAGCGGCCAAGATTAAATCATGATCAACGATTGATATTGTGACTTGGTAAATGACACGGATTGCATTTAATGAGTGGCAAGGATTACCACATGGCCCACTAGGATGGATTTTTGATGAACGACTTGGATTTATTTATATATATACATAAATATATATAATAATTATTTATTATATATATATATATATATATATATATATATATATATATATATATATATATATATATATATATATATAATGAATGGCTAAGATTTGATGATGATGAATGGATTATGAATGGCTAGGATTTATTTATATATATGTATAAATATATAATATATAAAATATTTATATTTATATATAAGTATATATAAATATATATAATAAATGGCTAGAATTTGGTGTCTACATATGCCCCTTTTTGTACTGCGTTGTGTGAAGTGTGATGCAGTGCAAAAACAAGAGACACCTAGAATGGAGCAATGGACTATTTCCTCAATGCGCAAGGAGAATGATTTTTGGAAAATTTTGATGCTGGCTTACCCCCTCAATTGGCAAATGGGTGAAGAATGAAACCCACGAGCCAATTGACTGAATGTGAATGGTGAAAAAGTGGTGAATGTGATGGATGCAAGTGTTGGAAATCAAGATCAAGTAAGTTACCCCAAGTTTTGGGGTGTTTCTGTGCTATCAAAAATTTACCTTTTGGTATCATTGAAATGCAAAATGATGAAGATGTAGAAGGAACCAATCACCCTCAGATTGGGTGACTGCTAGGAGTGGATGTCCTAGTGACTAGTGCAATTCCTAAATGAAAATGTAAAGCATTTCTTTTCTTATAAAATGTAAATGGAACCAATCACCCTAGGATTGAGTGATTGCTAGGAGAAGATGTCCTAGTGACTGGTGCAATTCCTAAATGAAAATGTAAAAGGAACCAATCACCCTAGGATCGGGTGACTACTAGGAGTGGATGTCCTAGTGACTAGTGCAATTCTTGAATGTAAAATGATGAAGTAGGAATTTTTCATGTTTATAACCCCATGGAGAGGGCATCAATGATAGTCTTGGGTAAATTTGCTTGAGTGCAATCACACTTCAAGAATTAAGGTACCAAATTGATTTTGTTTTGATGTGGATGATGTGGAATAATGATTTGGATGCAATGGTGCATTGACTTGATGATTTTTGAACAAGTGTCCTTATGGTGAGTTACCCATCCTACCGGATTGCATGGATAACCAATCATTGCAACTTCCAAGTGACTAGAGTAAATCACTAGATACAAGGTTCACTTGATGATGATGATGCAAGATAATGATTTGAATGTATTTGTGGTGATTTGATGTTTTTATGGAGTGTTTGATTGTTTGGGGGCTTTTGAAGGGGAGCGCATGAGAAGATATGAAATGATGAAAGTGACGAAGCAAATGATGAAGGTGAAAATGATTGGAATGAAATGGATTTTTTTTGCACAAGCATCCTTATAGTGATCTACCCATCCTACTGGATTGCATGGATAACCAGTCACTACAACCACCAGGTGACTAGAGTAGATCACTAGATACAAGGTTCACTTGAAGATAATTTGACCAAAGGGGTTAGGCCCTCTGGAGCTTTTGAACTAAAATGTGACCAAAGGTGTTAGGTGCCTTTGGAGATTTTTGAACTGAAATGTGACCAAAGGTGTTAGGTGCCTTTGGAGCTTTTTGAACTAAAATGTGACCAAAGGTGTTGGGTGCCTTTGGAGATTTTTAGATTGCATGTGACCAAAGGAGTTTGGTTCCTTTGGAGCCTTTTGGAATTTTGGTATGTGTGTTTTGAAATGAATGCAATTGGTGATGATGTGTGCAAATGAAGGAATGGTGTTGATGCTCTAATGATCATTTGTAGAGGTTTTAGACTCTTGTTTGACCAACTTTATCTTTATAGCCTAATCAGGGGCACCAATATATAATGGTAAACATATGAAGTTGACCTAGGATACAATGGTAATATGGGATGGAAATCTAGGATTGTTTTCAAAAGACTCAAACATCCTAGTGACCTCAAGCAATTGATCTTCCCAAATATAAATTTCTCAAGGACCACATGTGTGTGCAATGAAGGTTCATTTACCAATCATGAGCATGGTAATGACTCAAACCAATTAAGAACCATTGTGTGTGTGAATAGTGAATTCATTTACCCATATTGAGTAAAGTGAGATTAGACCAATCATGAAGAGAACCAGAAAGCTAGCTTATCCTTATGTGCGGTTAGAGGTCTCTTCAAGAGAGACGTGTCACCATGCATGAACGTACTCCACTACCATTCAAGCATCTATAGCCCTAGTGGAGATTAGCTCCATAGTCCAATTGTATGATATCTAAGCTTTGGAGAATTAGACTACATAACCATATGGATGGAAGTGTAATCCTATCCTTACTACTTGGGGACCTATTTTATGGTTTGTAAAAGAGTTAAATCTTTGGGGAATCGGATTCTCAACCAAGGTGTGATGAGAATTTTACCCTATCCTTACTACTCACTCTTTTATTTTGAAGTGTTGGAAGTGGTGAAAACCACTATTTTTATTGTTATTTTGGACTATGTGCATGATGGGACAAGCAAGAAAACTTTTCACTTTCAAAGTTCAGCCTAATGATGGTGTCATCCCTCTTTGATGCAAGATGTCATTAATACATGTGAAATGTGTTTTGGTTCAGAATTGGTAAAGTCAAGTCCCAAAACTCAAGATTTTCTTAGTGAAAAAGTGTGCTTTGGTCCAAGTAGAAACTTGATGTTCAATTGAGATTGCATGAGACACTAGGAATGGTTGAGTGATTGAAAACATGGATGGTGCTATGGTGTTTTATTACAAATTTTGCTTTTTTTTTGGATAGATGGATGGAAAAATGGAACTAATGCTCGATGGATGGCAAGATGGAACTAATGCTAGACCGAAAGTGCCCTTGATTAAGGCAACAAGACTCTTTGGACTAATGATTATCCAAATCTAATCGAATGATGACCAATATGACAAGCGATATGAATGAATACAAATGATAGGGATGCATGAATGCAATGTACAAGGAAATGATCATGGAATGTGTATGAATTATGGATGCATTAATGGATGTACAAATTGAGATGTGAATGGCTAAGGTGATTTTTTTTGTACATATTTTACATCATGTTTTCAATGAGGTGGTCAAGGTGGCGGTGGTGGTTCACTAGTTGGCTTAGCTCACTCCCTTGGGAGGAGTAAATGGAATATGGGTTGGTGGATGGAGAACATTTTGAGATAATACTCATCCTATTTAGTGAATGGAGTGATTGGGATTGATTCTTCTTTGGATTCATCTAAGGCTATCGACATGACATTGTATTCCTCATACAATTCATCCTCAGAATCATCATTATCATTATCCTCTTCTTCTTTAGGGTCTAAAGTAAGTCATTGAAAAGCTCATTCTAAAGAAGAAGAGGAATATTATGGACTATATCCTAGGCTAGAATGATCATGTGCTTCTTGATATTGAGGTTCAATAATGTCACGCATGCCCTATTCATGTCATCCTAGCCCATATCCTTGCCAATTAACCTAATGAAAATATCATGATGGGAAATCAGGGTTAGACATGTGCTCAATATTGGCAATGACTAGTTGTTTGGGTTCATTTGGAGGGAGTGTATCGGATGATGAATCAATCCCCCATATATAAAGTTAATCTTGTTTGGTAAGGAACCCATATTGTAAACCGCTCCTATGGCTAAGGGTGGGTTGTGTGGGTGATCGTAATCCTTTATAGTTTCAATGGATAGTGGTGTAATGGCAATATTTTGAACCACATACTCACCAATGCTAGGATTAGCGATATGTACTACAACTTGTGTAGGGGATGATGTGGATGGATTATGTATGGAAGTGTGGGGTACAAGAGTATTCTGTGGCTCCAAAAAAGGTGTATGCTGAGGTGATATCTCATGATTTGACAAATAAACATGTGAGATGTTAACTATTTGGGGTGGAGGTGGATCAAGCTTGGAAGAGGTGATGGAAGGTGCTAATAGAGTTGATCGTGTGGATGATGATGAATTACTGATGACGAGTGATATGGATGATTTTGTCTAACCATAGGTGCATGGTGTTGGTTGAGATGGAGGTTGGGATGTGGAAACCATATGGTAAGATGTGGAGGAGGAATCCTTATTAGGGTTGATAATGAGAAGTTCTTCAAGGATAGGAGCTTTGGAGAAATGATTTTGTTGTGGAGTGGGTTGTGTGAATGATGGAATTAGTGATAGGTGGGTGGATGGTAATGATGATTTTTAAGGATTGCAAATAAATTTGTAGTACTTGAATGATTCAATGTTTGCTGGTATACAATGAATATTTCCCTCATGGACATATTTCAAGCATTGATGTAGCGTAGAGGGAACACATTTCATCTTCCTAATCCAAGGATGCCCAAGGAGTATGTTGTAAGCCATGGTCCCTTCTAGGATGTGAAACATTGTGTGTAATATCTTAACCCCCACTTTGATAGGTAAGATGGTAGTGCCAACTGTAGAGCATAACACATCATTGAATGCCCTCAGTGTAAAGGTGGATTTGGTGATATGGGAAGGTGGAAGATTGAGGTGGTGAAGTGTAGAAGTGGTGATGATGTTGATCTACGAGCTTGTATCAATTAATACTCGTTTAAAAGGCTTCTAATCAACCTGAGCCATAATATGCAATGGAGGATCTAGGGATTCTGATGATATTGACTTAATTTCAAAATCATAGAATATGATTGAAGGCTCCATGCATGTTTGGATATTCTCCACAAAGTTTTTAAAGGCATTAGCATCTTGTGTTTGTAGTTCGATGGATTTTAGGATCTCCATAAATGCCTCACGATGTGGAGGGGATTGTTGTATGAGCTCATAGATTGATAATTTAGTTGAAGCCATTTTCAAGCTAGTTGTTAGTTGGTTGCTCAGGGTAATTATTGGTCATGTTGGATGGCTTGGAATATGGATGGGTTGAGATGGATGGCTTGAGATATGAATAGGTTGGGATGAACAACATAGGAGATGAATGGGTTGATATGGATTGATGGGATTCAACTGTGGATAAACATTTGTTGGTGGATCCATTTGAGGTTGCTCATCTGACTATTGTTGGTGGTTCATGCATATTCGACCTTGGGTTACTGTTGGTCATCAAATCCGCACAGGAAAGGACTTTCGGTGGGTTTGCGTGCCCTGGACCTGCGACCAACATTGAAAGGCCGAGGGGAAGAGATGCCCCTCGTGCCAATCTCCGAAGAAAGGTCGGCTCCTATACTAATCTACTTTTGGGGTTTGAGACAAGAGTGCAGGAAAGAAATAAACAGAGTAAGGGTTAGGAAAAGAAATAAAAAGGGGTAAGGGTTAGAGAAAGAAATAAAAAGAGTAAGGGTTAGAAGATGATGATTTAAGGTGGGAGAGAACAGGAAGCACGATTACTCGCTAACAACTCGAATAGCAACAAGAAATACCAAGAATAACATGAAAGAAACGAAATGCCGAACTTCCTATGTATCCTCTGGACGGGTTCGCAGGGTTCTCCTTTCTCTCTCGCTGGAATTCAGGGTTCAGAGTAACAACGATTGAGATAAGGGAATAACAGAAACCTCGATCCACCAGGCAACATAAAGGAAAGCGACAAGGCATTTTTCCTCTCCTATGTATCCTTCAGGGCAAATTTTAGGGGTTCAGTCCCCGATTGCACATCGGATTCAGGATTCAGAGTCTCGGTATGCAAACGAGAAAAGACAAAAGAATTAAGCACAGAAGGCAGCATAAAAGAGAGAAATAGAGCACAAAAGGTCTTTAGTATTAAACGCAGGACATCAAGTTATAACAGCTTTCTAGCAGAAAGTTCCCCCCCTTTTACATTGCAAAGCCTGGGTTTTTATAGAGGACCCGGCCCTCTGAATCATTATTACAAAAACGACAGAGTACACCCTCGAGCCCTGAGAAATCGGCTCCTCGCTACTGCTGCGGATGATCTCTCAAATTGGCTACCAAAACTGGTAATGGTGACCGAGTCAACCGAGGAAAGTCGCATTAAATGAGCCACCCGGGTGTCCTTGGATTGTAGGTGCGGTGCTCGAGTGGCGGCCATGCTTGTCGGGCTCTTCTTCACGGACTGATACTTCGCATCCAATTGCCAAAAATGAGCAGCGGGCTTACCGGGAAAGAAAATATGCATTTATGAGGCTCTCTGATCGCCTCGAGAAAATGCCCAACTTGGGAAGCATTCTTGGGAAGCGCCTCGCTGATTTTCGCTTCACAAAACTACTTCGGGGGCATGGAGTGCCGAAGCCGATCTCCCTCTATCCTTCGTTGCTTCACTGGAAAAACTGCTTCGCTGATGGGTCGAGAAAAATGCTTCGGGCCGATCTTCTTTTGAAACGGCGGTTCGGGGGAGTTTTGGCCGAAGCACTTTCTCGACCTCTACTGCTTCGGGTGAAAATTGGCCGAAGTGGATTTTAGAAATACTTCGGGCCCGAAGTAATTTCTTTGCCTTAGCTGATTCGGGCTATCTTTTCTTCTTCGACGAAGTTGCTTGGATGCCGCTTCGCAAAACTCTTCACCCGAAGTAGCCGCTGGGAATGCTTCGGGTGCGAAGCATTTCCTTCATACTTTTTTGGCAAAGTTCTCACCCGAAGTGATGATTTGAAGCGCTTCGGGCCCGAAGCTCTTTTCTTTTTCATTTTGTCCACCAGGGGGCGATAGGGAAAACCAAAATTGCTATAACTTATAAACAAAAGAAAACTTTCAACAAAACAAATATCATACAAAGTTTTAATTTTTTTGCCCCTTGGTGGAATGTGACAATATTGTCAACATTCTTGGCGGCTCATGGGGCAACGAGCTCGTCTCGGTGGTAGAACCCTCAGCTTTTATCCATTGGGCCAGAGTTACCTCCAGACCCTTCTCTTTGTTCCTTTTCTGGGGCGCTTCCACAACTTGTCCTTCCTCTTCCTCTTCTCTCTCCTCTTCTTCCGCTACTGCTTCTTCTCCTCCTATCGCCATTGCTTCTGCTATGTCTTCAGCCATTGGCAATGGGGCCAGGCGGACGCGGATGTCTCTTAAGGTTCGGCGAACCTGAGACCAGACGCTTTTCGTGAACAGCTCCTGATCTTCCAGGGATTTGACCAAAGCACGAAACCTATCGATCTGCCCAATTTTTGCATGCTGGGACCTAGTATACAGATCGTTTAGGGAGGCGATGATTCTATAGTATTTCAATATGTAATCAGCAACCTGCTTCTCTGTTATTGGTTCGGCCCACTCGTCTATCTCCGAGACGTTGCCTTCAAACTGCTGCCACTTCGGCATGATTTCTTCCTTGGCTAAGGGCTTCCCATCATTATCCATGAAGCTCGAGAAGCCTAAGGAGAAGAGGTCCTCGAAGTAGCCCATTGACGCGTGCCTCTCGCTTTCGAATGCATCCAGTAGGATTTTTGCCTTTTGCGCTTTCTTGGCTATGGAGAAAAAGGCACGAACTGTGGCCTGGGCTGTTGACCAATCCCTTGTTGTCCGACTCATCGCTGTGAGCTTCAAATCTTGATACCTTGCATCTTGGACCTTGAGGGCCAGCTTGAGTCGGGCTCTAACATTCTGAATGACCTCTTCGATGATTGGCCCTCCTTCGGTGGTGGCAACCCGGGCTTCTATGGTGTAAGCTAAAATTGAAAGGGCACTGACAGCCCGAGACCTAAAATTCTTGAGCAGATGTGAGCGAATCTCCTTGATTTTGCTCCTATCAAGTAGCCCTAGGCCTTCCTTCTCGTGCAGCTGGATCTGAGCTTGCAAGATCTTACTTTCAAGCTCCTTGGCCTTCAAATCATTTTTGGCCTGCCTTTGTGCTTGATTCTCAGCTGTGCACTCCAGCTGTGCTATCCGCAGCTTTAGGGCATGTGCTTCTTTCTGCATCAGCTTGCACTGCTCCTCGGCCTCTACCAATTTGGAGTGAGCCCTTGCTAGCTCCTCCTCCAGCTTGATGTTAGCACTCTCGGCTTTGAACCTGCGCTTGTTGGCAATGTTGGCATGCGCCTTGAAGGTCTCGATTCCAGTGTGCATAGAGGCGGACTCCTTGTCCACGTTCAGATGTTCCAAGTCCTTTTCTTTATCCTGATATTCATAGTCCGCTGGAGTCATTTCATCCAGGGGCTTTTGGACTTTGGGTATCTTCTTTACTTTATGCAACTTTCCCGCCTCCAAATCGAAGATGGCGCACCTCTCAACTTGAGCGAGCGAGCGCCCTTTCTTCTTTCTTGCCTCTTTTAACATTCTCTCTATGTTCTGTCGGGCTTGGAGGAGTTTTTTGGCCAAGGGGGATTCCCGTATTGAGGACAGCTCGGAGTCGAATGCGGCTAGATCTCCAGCCGAGGGATTGAACAAATATAAAGAGTTGAAGGGGATAGCCTCACCCGAAGGTTCGGCAACAGGGGTGACGGGGGCTTCGACGAGTGGGAGCACGTTGTGTACAATGGAGGAATGAGCCTCGGGGTTCGGCATTGGACTATTAGCTTCACCCTGGTTGATGACTGGAGGATTGGCGGTGTGGCTGGGTGAAGTAACTTCGACAGGTTTGTCTTGGTCGAAAGACTCGGGGGGAGTAGTTAGGGACACGACGTAAGAAGGCGACTGACCTTGTGGAGGTAGGGTGGACAGGTGAGAGCTTTCGGCCAGGGCCGGGATAGACTTACGAGCAACCAGAGCATAAGGTGAAGAAAACGTACCTGCATGCCCTCCTGGAAGAGCGGCCATGGTGATCTCCTGGGTGATTGGCCCTTGTTCCTCCTGGGCCTCGGTACTTTTGGCTTCCATGACTTCCATGAGTTCCTCCACGTTAATGACATCTATGTTTGGGATCGTTTTGGCACTTGGTGGAGTTCCTCCATCGTTTGCTTCGATCGAGCCCGATACTGATCTTTCGGTAGGGGCGCTCGGAGTGCCTGTACGCGGTCGCTTTGGGAAGTTTGGGGGTGCCTACGTAGGTTCCCGCTCCTTTCTTTTCCTCCTCTCGAGGGGTTGCTCTGACTCCTCTATTGCTATCTCGAGAACTTTGGATGGCCTCTGTAGTAAAGCTTTTGGCGTGGCCCTGGCTGCTTTTTCCTTAGGGACATTATCAGTCCTCCCGGGGCTTTCATCCGAACTTGGGGTGGCCGGTGGAACGAAGTCGACGAAGGACAAGGGTTCCCAAGACCCAATATTGGTCTGATATACAATTGCGAATTCCCTGTCCATTGTTAGAAGCCCGTAAGAATTCATCTTTCGATGATGGACTCTCATAATCCACCATTCTCTTAACTGCTCCTCGTCCCAGTCTTTCAACTCCTCTTTTAAATCGTCCTTTGCTTTTCTCCAAAAGTGGAGTCGGGAGTTGGGAATGGGTACTAGTCTGGGTCGAATTCGACCTCCATAGGATAGAAGTCATGCCAAGGAGGCAACGTCCTCATCTCCTCTAAGTGCCACTCCAGGTCCATACCATTGGGGTTATTCCTCTGCTCCAAAATTTTGGGGCGAGGACAGACATGGAAGTTTTTGCTTTTCAAGTGATCTCTCATCACCCCCAATGGGTCGTAGAGCCACCTCTGTGGTATTTGAAGCAGACCAAAATCGGTGAGCTTCTCCTCCAGGTATATGTTCTACTTTAGGGCAAAGACTTCGATCACTCCCATCTTGAAGGGGAAGTCGCAGGTGTGTGCCCACTTCCGTCCGTGGTCGTAGGCTTCGTCGGTCGCGTCGCTTTGTCGAGCAACTTCTAGGGCAAATTGGTACTCCAAAGGGAAAAAAGGCAGCAGGAAGGGTTTCCCCGTGAAGCCAAAAATGCGGATCACAAGCCCTTGTGTCAATTGAAACACATCCCCCCTTTTCTCCAGTACCACTTTATCTCTAAGGCAGAGAGGCACCCGGGGGCTAGACTTTGTCAGAACGTGCATCGAAGGTCCCAAAAACTGCTGATTGAAAGGGTAATAGGACTCCGACCTCAGCAGGAGATGGGTCCACTGATATACAAGCAAAGGGATCCCATCCTCGCCGACTGGTGAAACATCACAATGGTGAAGGGCTTTATGTACATGAAAGAAGAAGAGCCAAACCAAGAAGGAACAAGGCTGGAAGTGCGGCTCCTTGCTAGCATCCTTCATGGATGTCAACCACATATGCAGATTTTGGGCCACCCATTCTGCCCAATCGAAGAAAACTGGGTTGGTGTTCGACCGCGAAGCGTCGAGGGCGTAGAACTCTCCTCTGGAAATGCATTCGGCTAGCGACACCTGCCATGGGTATACCAAAGTATCGCTTGACAAGCCTACCACCCATGCAATGATAGAGAATATATCCGTGTTCTTGAAGGCCTCCAAGGGCAGGGGCATCTGGGGTCGCTTGTCGAAAGAAAGTCCGCTCTTGAGGTTTTCACGCAAAAATCTCAGGATGAAGGGATTAGAGGTGAACTTCTCCGTTTGTTCGCTCAGGCTGACATTGCGAATGGTATAGCCTTTTGGTGGCCTTTGTTGTGGTGCGAACGCTGCCTGCACATCCTCCTTCAAAATGGAAAACAACTTTTGACCCGAGGCATCCAACACCTGCCTGGTTTGTGGTTGGTAGTTCTGAGCGATGGCGTACATGAGCTCGGGGCAGTGATGTGTAGGAGGGACTAGATACCAGTATATGTGGGAATAATATGCCACGGCCCTCTTGTTCTCCATCGAGAGCCTACTTCGCATGAAGTCGACGGTATACCGAAGCTCGACCACGGTTCTTGAGAGCTCTGGGTCTCTGATTTTCACCCACTTATCGACAGGTGGTTCTATGCTGGGCTCGTCATCGGACTCTTCCCTTCCTTCCATCACTTGTTTTCCTAGGCGTGGGGGAGGATTGACCCTCCTAGGTCTCTGTTTCTTTTCTTCCATGGCTCTCGCCTTCTCTGGAACCGTCGTCTCTGGTTCTTTTCCCTTCTGAGTGGGGTTCTTCTTTCCCATCGTGAACGATCGCAGCAGAATGACTTGTGATGTAGAAGAGTTCCACACCTCAAAACAAGGGACAGGATAATCATGGCGGACAACGGAACCTTTGATGCAGAAGCTCTCCGAGGTGACAGAATGCAAACTCGACTCTCACACTTGCAAATGGTTTGTTCTTAACGGGCATCTACATTTTATAGCTTCGGAGGGCAACTTCCTGCATTTATGGCAACTATCATAATTACTTCGTGGGCCTGACCCGAAAGTATCATTGTGGCATCTGATTGGCCATATGGCGGCATCGTACGTGGGGCCATGCAATTCGGCGATTGGATTTTGTATTGGGAACGCGAATCGCTGCCACCTGGTACTTTAGCATGGCTTTTTGGTTAACAAACTGCCTTGGGATGAGTGTCATTTCTTTCGTATTGAGTTCATCTGCTTCGGCCCCCTTTTGAGGCTACTGTCGACACGTTCCTCGAGGCACATCCTAAATGTGTCCGCCTCATATGCGAGGTTCAGTGATATGGAGTTGGCGTAGAAAATACTTCGCCATGAAGTTCTTCTTCGGGCTGATTTCCTTCATTTCGGGCCCGAAGTTCCCCTTTGCCATGCTGTTGCTTCGGTTCATGAATACCGTCGATCGAAACCCGTTTCATCGAGGAGGGCCTCACCAAGAATTACTTTGGACAACGCCTTCGGCACATTTCTTTAGCGAAGCATTTTCCACGTCCTTGATTTGCATGTGGTTTGGTTCTACGAGGATGAACTGCTTCGCGACGAACTTCCCTTCGTCGGCTACTTCGGACCGAAACCCCCCGAAGGCGATTTCGATCATGCTTTGTGAAGCCGAAGCCAGGAATCTAGCTTTTGCGGTTGAAGTGGCGCTTGCTCTCCACGATCTTTTGAACAGAGTACAGACAAAGAACTGAAACCCTATATACAAAAATATATGCAATTTTTTTTTTTTTTTGAGCGTACATACCTCAGCGATTGAAGGTCTTCAGGTGGAGACCATTGATGGAGATTGGTAAAACTTGGCCATTCGCATCTTTGAGGATGAAGGAATTGGCTGAATTCACTTTTACTATTTCAAACGGTCCGTCCCAGAACGCATCCATTTTGTCATGATTCCCAGGCTTGGCCTTCCATGAATCCCACCTCCATACCAGGTCTCTTGCTTTGAATGTGCGATCGGATGATTTCCTTTTGAACCATTCTCGGGTGACCTCAGCATGTCGTGCAAAGTTCTGGTAGGCCTTTTCACGTTCCTCTTCTAGTTGTAGTAGCTGAACCAGGCGTCTCTCCATCGGGTTAGCTTCATCTTCTTCTAGCAACTGTAATGCAGGGATCTCGATGTGAGTGGGCAGGATGGCCTCTTTGCCGTAGACCAGAGCATAAGGCGAAGTCTTGATTGACCTTTTGATAGAAACCCGATCGGCCCACAAGGCCCGATCCAGAAGGAGGTGCCAAGTTCTTTTGTTTTGATCGATCAGCTTTCTCGAGTATCCTCAACAGGGTTTTGTTGGTGGATTCTGCCAATCCATTGCCCTAGGGGTAATAGTTGGAAGACACCTTGTGATATATCCCATACTTGTATAGGAACTCGTTGATCTTTGCGCCCATGAAACCAGGACCGTTATCTGTAATAATTGCTTTGGGGATACCGAAGTGGGTAATCAATCCTTCCAGGAAGGTGACGACAGTATCTTGATCGACGTGTTTTGTGGGGACTGCCTCGGCCCATCTGGTGAAGTAATCAGTCGTAGTCAGAATGAATTTGTGCCCAACGGAGGAGTTTGGCGATATGGCCCCTACGAAATCCAGTCCCCATTGCTGAAAGGGCATTTCCACCTGTATCGGTCGGAGGGGCATCGGAGCATTTCTACTTCGGCCGACGAATCTCTGGCATTGCTCGCACCTGTGGCAAACGGAGAAGGCATCGACAAAGAGTGTGGGCCAATAGTAACCCGCCTTGATTATCTTCAGCATCGTCGCTCTTCCAGAAAAGTGTCCTCCAGATAGTCCTGAATGAAATTCACCCAGGATTCTCCTCTTATCATCATCTTTTATGCATCTGAGGAGGACGCCGTCGATGTTCCTAAAAAATAGGCCTTCTGGGCGCATAGTGTATCGGGCGGACCGCATCCTGAAATGTCTTCGCTACGAAGCATTCAGATGTGAGGGGCATCTGTCGGTGTTGAAATATTCCACTATTTCATCGACCCAATCTTTCTCGGCCTCTTCTTGATTAGCGAGGCATTCTCCTATTGGCGAGTCATCCGACTGACAGTCTGTTATTTCGGCCGTTGCGCTCTTCGCCAGCTCTTGACATAATGCGTGACCGCGAACTAGTTTGGTGGGCTTGATCTCAATATCAAACTCTTGGATTTTGCTTACCCAACCAGCTCTCTTGCTTCCCAGTTCCCCCTGAATAATGAAACTATGCACATCGGGGTGAATGACGAAGACTGTGGTTCGACTCTGAGAAATGAACTGTTTGAATTTCTTGAGAGACTTCATTACTGCATGCACTTGACGCTCGATGAAATTGTACTTTTCTTCATGGGGATTGATTATCTGACTGAGGAACGCGATGGGACGTTCCTCTCCATCTTCCCCCTTTTGCGTCAAGACCGCGACGTAGCTTTCAGGTTCTCCTATTGCATACAGGATAAAATCTCGACTGTAGTCGGGGTTGATCAAGACCGGTGCTTGAACAATTCGGGCCTTGATTTCTTTGAATGCTTTTCTCCTCTCTTCTATCCAGACGAATTCTGCGCCCTTCTTTAAAAGCTCGGACATCGGCTTAATGACTAGGCGAAGTCTGGGACAAACTTCCTTACGAAGTTAATCTGACCGAAGAAATATTGAAGGCCCTTTTTATCCGCTGGGATTGGGAGCTTCATCAGAGCTTCGGCTCTGTCAGGATCCACGGTGAGACCCTTTTTCGAAATTGCGTGTCCCAGCAGCTTTCCTTCGCTGACTGCGAAGATAGACTTTTTTGGATTGATTGAGATGCCAAATTCTCGGCATTTTTTGAAGATTTGTTGAAGATGTTCTGGGTGGTTCTCTCTCCTTCGGGAGAAGATGGTCATGTCATCCAAATAGATAACGATAACCTTGTTCAGAAGCTCGCCAAAAGCTAGGTCCATCGCCCTCTAGGAAAGTAGCTCCCGCGTTCGAGAGGCCAAAAGGCATTCACTGGTAGGCGAATGTGCCCCACTTGGTTGTGAACGCGGTCTTATGCTGGTCTTCGTCCCTGACCCAGATTTGATTATATCCGGAGAAACCATCAAGCAGGGAGAATCGTTGAGCTCCAGCCATCGAATGCAAGATCTGATCGATCTGCGGGAGAGGATAGTGGTCCTTGAGGGAAGCATGATTCAGGTTGCGGAAGTCCACGCATAACCGGATGTCTCCGTTCTTTTTTCTGACAGGGACCAAGTTTGCTACCCAGGAAGAATGCTTGATGGGATAAATGATCTTTGCTTCGAGCATTTTTAGCAGTTCGGCCTTCATCAGGACCTCGATCTTTGGATTAACCGGCCTTTGCTTCTATCAGAAAGGTTTGGCCCCTTCTTGTAATTCGATTGTATGTTGGATCAGCTGTCGATCATATCCCTTGAGGTCGTGATAAGACCAAGCCACGATATCTGGGTACCTCTTACACAAACATCGGATTCGCTCTATTTCTTTCGAAGTACAATCGGTCCCGACCTTTATTACTTTCCCAGGTTCCAGTTCTAAATCTTGATATTGTTGCGTGCTGATCTGGATCCTGTGGGAGAGCGATCGATCATTTTGATCGAAAAGGCTCTCAAGCATGATCAATCCCTTGGGAACGTGGTTGTTCTTCAACTGGACCAATCCTTCGTATTCTTCCTCATCAGGGCTTCGGTCTTCGACTGTAGCGGCTTCTTGGATCATGAAATTGACAATCTGCTCGTCGTTGTCAAAAACTTGCCAGTGTAAATCTCTGTCCGGGACAGAGGGTCTATAGATCATCCTTACAACCTTCGGCTTATGCACCATATCATCCATTGGAGAATATCGGGCTACGATGGATGCTAAGACATCTGCATGTTGATTCTTTTCTCGTGGAATAGACTGTAGATTGAGGGATTCAAACTGGTCGAACAGGTCCCATACCCTATTACGGTATGATTTAAGATAGTGCTTCTTTGAAGAGCATCTGTTGGTGACCTAGTTGCAAACTAGTTCAGAATCTCTAAAGATTTGAAGATGCCTTATGCCTAACTTGTCAGCTTTCTTGAGTCCTAAGCACAAGGCTTCATACTCTACTGCATTGTTGGTGCAGCTCCATGTCAATCGGTAGCAATATTCCTTTTGCTCATCGGACGGCGAAATCAGAAGGATTCCTGCCCCGACACCGTTTTTGCATCGGGCACCGTCGAAGAACAATTTCCATAGTCCTTCTTGGGCAGAAACCTTCCCCTCCATTTTGGCTGGTTTCTTAGACTTGGCGATGGTGTAGCACCCCACCTCAGTTTCTATCATGGCATTGAAATCTGCCAATGAAAATTCATCTTCACAACACAACTGTGCGAGGGATTCCTGGACCAGATCCACTTGCTCTAGTTCCTTCGCGATCGTATGCACAGGGTCACTGCTCTCTTCCTCGGACATCTTCTAAACCAGGAACGTAGAAGGCTTTTCATTATAGATCTTCACCTTCTTCCCTTTGAAGGGGATCTCCAGATGAGTGTAGTCCATGGACAGATATCCGCCCAACTTTGTCGTGAATTCCCTCGATAGGCACATGCTGAAGTAGGGCTCAAGGTCCACGACTACCACCTCTTGTATGACTGTGATTTGAGGTGTCTTATGTAGCCGAATAGGAATGTCTTTGATGACACCTACAGTCTTCACTAGGGTACTGTCCAACTAGAGGACTCCATGGCTGCTTCATGTGTATTCCATGCCTATTTCCTCGCATACTGCCTTCGGCATGACTGTCGTCACGGCTCCAGAATCTATCATACAGTTATGCATGATATACCCTTCCATTTGTAAGGATAAGTAGAACGGTGGTGGTCTATTTTTCCCCGTGATGGACGTGGACAGGGTTTGCACCAGGGCGAGCGGCTCTGCCTTCTTTGTATTAATCCTCTTCAATGATTCTTGCAGCAGGTCCACTTGTCCAGGAAGTTGCAGAGCATCATACAAACTGATTTTGGCTGGAATCCTCTTCAACTCTTCTACAATGTTGTAGGCTGGGGAGCTATGCACCTCAGGTTCCTTTCTCGGTTCGTACTTGGTGCGATATTGCTCTCGTCGCTTTGACCCTTTGTCGCTTGGTGAGCGAGGGAAACTTGAGCTTCTCCTTAGCCTGTTCTTTGGTCTCCACCTGAGGTGGTTCGATAGTGGCCTTTTGGGCCTTTTCTTTGACTGGAGCTGGTGGAGGAGCTTCGCTCGGGGCCAAAGAGGATGGTTGTCCCTTCTCAAATCAAGCGTGTACCTTCAAGGGAGCCATCTAAGTAGCATCCACCTCTATCGACCTTTTACCTCCCCTGGTAAGGACTGTGACTGGCTCTTCCTCGTCGATTGACAAGTTCTGATCCAATTGTCTGATGACGTTGACTTGACCGCCTTGACCGCTGCTTGCTAGTGTCTACACGTAGTGTTGGTGCAACATGCATGTATTCTCCTCGTGAGGATCATTACATGTAGAGCACCAATATACATGATCGAAAGTGCTTGGGGCTTCATCTATCGTAGCATTTCTTGCCGAAGCTTTTCCTTGATGGACCGCTTGATCTCTGGTAAGCGCAGGCGTGGGATAAGACCTTCTTGGTAGAAACTCTTGTTGCGCTTGCTTCTTCTTGACAATGGTCATGTCGTTGGACAAGGTCTGCACTGTGGCATTTAACGATTGCATTTCTTGCAGTATCTTGGCCTGCATATCATCGGCCTTGGGAACTGATGGTAAAGAAGCCATAGTCGGTATCGGAGGTAGGGCAGGATGTTGGAGGGGTGCTGGCAACATTGGAAATGTTGGAGTGATGGTGGGGGGCATAGTTGAAAGTGTGGGGAAATGTATCTATGGAGCGGTGATCTACGACACAATGGGATTCGGGTTCCAGGATGAGATCGGGTATGCAGGGATTGCAAAAATCTATGGAGCGACTGCGCTCGTGTACTGGGCTTGAAGGAACTCGAGGAGTATGGGCATTGGCATTCTTTGAGGGAGTTTACCCATGGCTATGAGGTCCATTTTTGCTTTCTTGGCTAACCCATACAACTCTGGAAAAGTATTGACATTTGAGTACCTTATCATAAGACCGATATCAGGGTTGAAGGCCCGAAGGAAGTAGTACGCCATGGCTTCGTCAGTTGGGAAAAGTCCAACTAGGACTCTTTGCCAGGTTCGAGCGAACCTAACATTGAAGTCTGCAATCTCTTCTTGTGGATGTCTTTGGATTGAAGTGAATTGCTGTAGAAGAGAAGTTGGATCGGGGGACTCGTTGAAGCCTTGCATCAACTGCATGGCTAACTGGTCCCATCCCGTAATAGTGCTGGGTGGCAGAGATCTATACCAATAGAGGAGTTTTCCTCTAAGGGAGAGAACCAGGAGCTTCACCATCACTCGCTCTTCTGTGATATCATGGATTGCCGCCAGGGAAATGATGTCCTGGATATGCTCTAGAGCAGTCTTTTCGGTTTCGTCGAACGTCGAAAGCTTTTTTATTGCAGCAGGTGGAACTTGCCCTTGGCCCACGAGATTCAACGGTGACGAAGAATTCCATGCTGGAAATAATCTGGGCGGCGGTTGCTACTGCATTTGCTATTGTTGTTGTTGTTGTTGTTGGGCCATATTTGTGCCTAGGTTCTATGGAACAGAGGTCCCCGAAGTCCCTCTTGGGTTGCTCGTCGGAAGGCCAATGGGAATGGAGGCACTAGGATGCTTCGGTGAGTTGGGAGGATTCAGAGGAAAACTAGCTGTTGTGCTATCGGAAGTTAGGCCTTGCTCGTCAACAGCAGCCTCTTGCGAGGATGTCCCACGTAAGAGATATTCGAGGGTAACTAACCTAGAGCATTCCCCAAAGGCATCAATATCAAGCTCAAAGAACTCGGTTTCCTCTCCTCTATTCCTAACTCTCCATATTGTTTGCATGAAGGCACAGGCTTCAGTACTGGTCTTTACGACTTGAAGATTCTTGGGTAAAACAGAGTCGCCAGATGCTAAGAGTCTCTTAGTAATGAGAGCATCGATTCTCACTACTACTCAGGGGATGAGACTGATCGGATCTCACCGGGAACTTGTTGGAACTACTGGCTCCGATGAAGACGGGCTAGAAATTTTCTCAAATATGGGACCTTGTGTCCCACCGGGCATGCTAGAAACTGTTGGTCATCAAATCCACACAGGAAAGGACTTTCGGTGGGTTTGCGTGCCTTGGACCTACGACCAACATTGAAAGGCCAAGGGGAAGAGATGCCCCTCATGCCAATCTCCGAAGAAAGGCCGGCTCCTATACTAATCTACTTTTGGGGTTTGAGACAAGAGTGCAGGAAAGAAATAAACAGAGTAAGGGTTAGGAAAAGAAATAAAAAGGGGTAAGGGTTAGAGAAAGAAATAAAAAGAGTAAGGGTTAGAAGATGATGATTTAAGGTGGGAGAGAACAGGAAGCACGATTACTCGCTAACAACTCGAATAGCAGCAAGAAATACCAAGAATAACATGAAAGAAATGAAATGTCGAACTTCCTATGTATCCTCTGGACGGGTTCGCAGGGTTCTCCTTTCTCTCTCGCTGGAATTCAGGGTTCAGAGTAACAACGATTGAGATAAGGGAATAACAAAACCTCAATCCACCAGGAAGCATAAAGGAAAGCGACAAGGCATTTTTCCTCTCCTATGTATCCTTTAGGGCGAATTTCAAGGGTTCAGTCCCCGATCGCACACCGGATTCAGGATTCAGAGTCTCGATATGCAAACGAGAAAAGACAAAAGAATTAAGCATAGAAGGCAACATAAAAGAGAGAAATAGAGCACAAAAGGTCTTTAGTATTAAATGCAGGACATCAAGTTATAGCAGCTTTCTAGCAGAAATTTCCCCCCCTTTTACATTGCAAAGCTTGGGTTTTTATAGAGGACCCGGCCCTCTGAATCATTATTACAAAAATGACGGAGTACACCCTCGAGCCCTGAGAAATTGGCTCCTCGCTGCTGCTATGGATGATCTCTCAAATCGGCTACCAAAATTGGTAATGGTGACCGAGTCAGCCGGGGAAAGTCGCATTAAATGAGCCACCTGGGTGTCCTTGGATTGTAGGTGCGGTGCTCGAGTGGCGGCCATGCTTGCTGGGCTCTTCTTCATGGACTGATACTTCGCATCCAATTGCCAAAAATGAGCAGCGGGCTTACCGGGCAAGAAAATATGCATTTATGAGGCTCTCTGATCGCCTCGGGAAAATGCCCAACTTGGGAAGCGTTCCTGGGAAGCGCCTCACTGATTTCTGCTTCACAAAACTACTTCGAGGGCGTGGAGTGCCGAAGCCGATCTCCCTCTATCCTTCGCTGCTTCGTCGGCAAAACTGCTTCGTTGATGGGTCGGGAAAAACGCTTCGGGCCGATCTTCTTTTGAAACGGCGGTTCGGGGGAGTTTTGGCCAAAGCACTTTCTCGACCTCTACTACTTCGGGTGAAAACTGGTCGAAGTGGATTTTAGAAATACTTCGGGCCCGAAGTAATTTCTTTGCCTTAGCTGATTCGGGCTATCTTTTCTTCTTCGACGAAGTTGCTTGGATGCCGCTTCGCAAAACTCTTCACCCGAAGTAGCCACTGGGAATGCTTCGGGTGCGAAGCGTTTCCTTCATACTTTTTTGGCAAAGTTCTCGCCCAAAGTGATGATTTGAAGCGCTTCGGGCCCGAAGCTCTTTTCTTTTTCATTTTGTCCACCAGGGGGCGATAGGGAAAACCAAAATTGCTATAACTTATAAACAAAAGAAAACTTTCAACAAAACAAATATCATACAAAGTTTTAATTTTTCTGCCCCTTGGTGGAATGTGACAATATTGTCAACAGTTACCACATGGATATCCCCTACAAAACCTTGGTATTGTTGTACATGGTTCACTTGATTTGGAGGAGTTATAGTAGTTGATGCCTCCGTTGTTTGTTGTGCTTCCTCTCAATGAGGAAGTGGTGTCTAGAAAATACAAATATTCTAGTTTTTTTGTGCTAATGGGTTATCCAACCTATTGTTCACTAAGTCTATCAGGTCTTGAATGATGTCCTTGAATGAATAGTAGTTGTTGATGTCATGGCCCTTTTGTCGATGGAAGGGGTAGAATAAGTGCTCCTTAAAACCCTTACTTCATTTAGTTGGGTCATTAGGTCTAACTTTGGGTAGGGTAATTGTGTGTGTCATACACCCTTAAAAATATGCAGGTATATGATTCATGTAGAGGTGTATAATTATGAGTTTTTTGAGTATATTGTTAGCATTGATTGTTCTCTATAGTTGATGCTTGGTTTTGTAACTATTTTAGGGGTGGAATCGCTTGATATATTACCTGTTGTGGTTGAATTTGCGATTGTTGAATATGGGATTGAGATTCTTGGTTTTGCATAGTAGGTTGATTCAAGACCATATGGTTCACCTGACCAGTTTTTGTTTGGCCATTATAATTCCCTTTATTTTGCCATTCCTTTTTATTGGGCTTGATCTCACCCTATTGGATCTTGATTTATTCAATTACCCAAGCTTGGGCAAGAGCCTCTTTGAATGTTATATACTATTTAAGTTGAAGTAATAAGGAGATAGGTTTTAGACAACTCCTTGTGGGAATTTGTGTTAGTTCTTCCATTGGGAGGGAGAATGATAATTTGGTAATTATTGCCCTCCAATGATTTCTAAAATCATACACCGACTCTTCTTCAAATTATCGCAAGTTATATAATTCGATGAGTGTGGTTTTATTTTTTACATTGAGGGAGAACATTTCTAAGAATTGGTCCAAAAACTATTCAAATGTGTAAACATTATGATGTATAAAATGGTTGTACCATTCTAAGGCGTCTCCCCCAAGTATCTGAGGAAATTTGTGGAGCATCAATGCATCATTCTCTTGGATTCTAAAACATGAATAGATGAACACACGTGTTATCTAGGGTCCTTAGCCCCTTTGAACTTATAAAACTTTGTTAACATGAAATATATCGGATAAAGTGGTGATGGTATCGAAGTATGAATGAGATGATTAACTAGTTGTCTTAACATCGGTTTTTGGTATGCCATACTAGGTGTATGTAAGATCAATATGTCAATCTATTTTTGTATAGATAGAATTTTGAGGTCTTCTATTGGTGTGTGGAAGTCTTAATTTATGTGATAAGTGAATGGTGGTGTATGTTGAGTGATAAACTATTGCGAGGATATGAGGTTTTGATTGGCTACTAGATTTATGGAGGTGGGTATGTGGCGATGTTTGATATTTTGTTGGAGTTGGTTATGGAATGTTTGGTTTTTATGGGGTGGAGGTTGATGATGTCAGGCATGAGGGATATTGGTGGTTTGGGTGGTGTAAATGGCATGGATGTGGTAAAATGGAAGTGTAGGTACAATGATCATGGGTGATACCCAAGATTGGTTAGGAGGGGAAAATGTATTTTGTGTGGATGTGGAGAGATGGTTAAAATATGCCACCTATGACTATTGTGGGTAAGGCTGAACAATTTGACTACCCATGAGTAGTTCATTTAGATATTTCCATGCTTGTTGTATGGTAATTTCAAATGCAGAATGTGTGGTTGTATTGGGAGTTGATGTTGGCATGGTGTAAGTATTGGCAATATTGGTTGAAGTTAATGGAGGGTAGGTCGGGAAAGGAATCAAAATTGAATGAGGTATGGTATACGCAAATGATATTAATGGAAAGGTGTATGGAATATACAAAGAAACATTAACTTGTACTTCATAGAGTGGGTTGGAATATGTGGCGGTGTAGGTAGATGGAATGGAGGTATTTTTGCTAAATGATTATGGAATATTTTGATGTGAGGGTGCAAATGTAGCCTTAAAAATAGGGTTGGTGATGACTTGGTTAAAACCATTGGGGTATGAGTGAGAAAGTTCCTACTGTGAAGAAGGAACATATCTGGGTGGGATGTTAAGTTGTTCTAGAACTGGATTAGTTGGTCTTAACAAGGCTTTGATTTTGTTAGAATCTATGTAAGTGATGCGATGGTCGGTTGGTGTGGATGGTTCTGTTTTTGGTATGGAAGTGTGGATTACCCTCTACATTATATCCAAAGTGGATGCAATATTAAAGGGTTCAATAGACAAGTCAAAATGTCTTATCTATGCCACATATACTATGTTAACTACAAAAGTGACTAGGAAATAAGTGGAACACTTCATAGATGGGATTGGTTGGCTGGTGAATGACTAGTCTGTATCACTCCAAATTTTTTGCACCCTTACCTTCAGGCTATAGGATCCGTGCCCGAAAGGGGGATGTGAAAAGGATGGGACAATACCTCGGACTGAGAGGCCCTTTGAAGGTCCCACCTCTCGAGGGAGGTGTATAAGGGTGAATTTTCGACGGATGGTGGGTTCACCAGGAAACTTTTGAATGGCGCTTTCCATGCCTAGGTTGATAGTGTGTTTGATGTGTTCATTTTTATTCTTGATCATTCAACTCCTAGGTTTGGCCGATATGAATCTAAACTATTCTATATGCCAATGCTAATTTCAATGAATACAAAAAATAGAAATAGATGCAAATTATAGAGAATATGCTAACCAGAAGGTATCATACCTGATCCCGGATGTCTGATGGAGATTCTGAGTCTTGTAGCAGTTTAGATCATCTCAGTTTGCACATTATCATCTGATATTTCTCGGGATCGTCTCAAATCATAGAAGGTCATCTAAAATAGGACAGAATCGCCTAAAATCTGATGAATTCGTCAGACGAATTCGTCAGAAACCTGCAATCACAGAAACAGACACAAAATACCAAATATGCAAATGCAAAAGCAAGGGATAATGATAGAAATAACAACAAACATGCCTAAATAATAGTTTATAATAACAAATAAGGAAATGCAGTAAATTTAATGATTGATTTTATCTTTATCATGCAATTATGCTAAATGAGGTGAACTCCAAGATGCATAAAACATAATAACTTAAAACAATGCAGAGATATGATATGGAAAATGCAGAAAAGCTTAAGAAAATGCAAACTCTAAACTGAGACTGCCCCCAATCTGGACTATAGTCAGGATCGCCTCCAATCGTACAAAATCGTCCGCAATCGTCCGAGATCGTCTACGACGATCCAAGCTAGCTTCGACTGAAAAATAGTAGAATTCCTACAATAAAAAAATACAAAAATACCGAATGCAAGCAAAATAATGCGAGGGAATAAGGAGCTAACTCTACAATGAAATCCTATCAACTAAGGGGTTGGGGGTTCAGGGAGAATCAGCAAGAATTAGGCAGGGAGGCAGGGGGATAAACTAGAAAAATCCTAGTTTATATAGGATTAGGAAGAGGTTTGGGAGGTTGGGGATCATCCCAATTTGGGAGATCTCCAACAGGGAAATCTCCAACTACGCAGACACGCTTCTGCCCGAGTTGGAGAGGCTGTTGAAACAAAAGCTAATTATGAAAATTTGGTTTTGGGATGAAATCGTCTGGACGTTCTGTTCTAGACGAATTCATCAGATCGGGGACGATTTCGTCTAATCTGAGACGATATCGTCCAACGGTCAAAACAAATCCTAAAAATGGCACGAAAAATGGGGAAAGCGGGTAAAAGGCGGTTTAACGGGCAGTTTGGGGTTGAAATTCAAATTTTAATATTTTATCTTTTTACTAATGTTTTAACCGTGCCAATTTTAGGGTGCTACATTTTGCCCCCTCTTTAGCGAATTTTTTCGAAGAAAATGCGTTAAAGACGAGTTTTTCCCATTTTACGAGAAAGCAAAAATATACTCAATTTTTTAGATGATGATTCTTGGTCGAATCGTATGAATGCTGACTATGGTGCCCCCTCCGTGTTTTTACCCAAATCGAACGTTTGAGGTAAAAACGCGAAAAAGCAAAAATTAAAATTTTAAAATGCTGATGTTTAAATAAATTTAAAGAAAATAGGGAAAACCCTAATTCATTTGTACTATTCATTTTTTACTGTTCCAAAGTTCTGCAGAGAGAAAAATGGTGGAGACAGCGCACAGAGCGACAGAGGTCCGGCGCGGGCTATGGGTAAGGATCTAATCCTAGTAGATTAGGTTTAATTTAACTTTGTGCAATTCTTTTGATTTAAATTTGATTGTTTGGGGCATCGTGGCCGTTTTTAGGCCGTCGACGTCGTCGGGACAAAATCGTCCCGATTTTGTCAAAATCGTCCCTAGATCGTCGATTTCGTCTGACGATGAAATCGGCGAATTAGGGGCGATTTCGTCCAACAAGGGGTGATTCCCAAGTTGCAAAATAGGAGACGATTTTGTCCTCACAAAAGATGATTTTGCCCAATTGGGGACGATATCATCCAATGGTGGACGATATCATTTTAAAACTTGATTTTAAGTTGTTTAATTTGATGTTAATGATTTATTAATGATTTTGTTGTTTTATTGTTTATTTTGCAAAAGGGATTACTAAAGAGCCGGGAGTGGAAATATGGTGGGCTAAGAGATGACATAGCCATGCTTGACCAGGCAGAGCATGACCGACTTGGACAAGTCGGTCTACAGCATGTGGTAGAGATGCCACAAGTGCCGACTGACATGGGGCTACTGATAGCCCTAGCAGAGAGGTGGTATCCGGGGTCATCCTGCTTTCGGTTACCGACAGGGGAGATGGCTCCCACTCTAGAGGACGTATGGAGGATCATGAGGATCCCCATACAAGGATGGCTGATGACGCCTGCGGCCAATCAGGGCCAGGCGATGATGAGGCTCACGGGAGACCCGAGCTTCACCCTGGAGAAGGGTGAGTGAACATCGAGTCACTACGGTAGATGCCTGGGGCATCTAGGCTAACTCGAGTTTTGGCAGGAGTTATCGGTGGCTTACTGTTGTGCCACCAGAGCGGATGCAGACTACCATGGGTGCTCTCAGACATAGTCTACGACATGAGAGACCACGGGTATAGATTTGCATGGGGAAGCTTTGTTCTTTATCGCTTGTATAGGATCTTGCATGGGGTCGTATACAAGGGAGGTTGATGTCTGGTTTTGACATCACTACTATAGGTTTGGTGCTGGGAGCACATTGTGGTGCAGAGGCCGATAGGGCTCCCATTGACAGGGGTTGACCGGGAGAGGCCCCGGGTTTTCTATTGGTGGCTACAGAGAGGGTCACATCGATGGATAGATCTATCGATGTCATGGAGGTTGCTGGATGACCTCATCCCGGACCAGATCACCTAGAGGCCATGGCGAGAGCACCTCGAGTGGGCAAAGGATGGGTAGGAGCTGGCTCGCATCAGGCGAGTCTGCTGGTTGAGGATGGAGCGAGGAGAGGTAGAGCTCCACCACTATGATCAGGTACTATGATAGTTCGGTCTATAGTAGGGGATCCCTTCTCTCAGGGATTACGAGTACTCCTAGACTATTTGGGATAGTACTACATTGAGCGGGGCTCCAGATATGCAACGATTCTAGAGTCAAGATGCAGACGATGCCCCCATCCAGCCAGTGGATGGTGACGACGTTGGGGTCATGGATGGGTATGATGCCTGGTACGTAGGCATCCACCCTCCTCGGATGACGAGGGTACAGGGTCCAGTGCACGCTACGGTGCGCCAGATGGGGAGGCGATGGCAGGCTGCTATTGAGGTAGCATGGGGTCACGGAGGGAGAGAGCAGTGATGGATCCCATAGGAGAGATGCCAGAGGATGGCATGGGCTCCATAGAGGCCATGAGAGACAGGGCGGAGGGAGGAGAGGCTCCCTTCGTAGTAGGGGGAGAGACCACCATCGCCCGATAAGGGAAAGGGTGTGGATGTAGGGGAGAGTAGTGAGACGGTGGCTCTTCGGGCTGAGGTTGCCCACCTCCGAGCTCAGGTGCAATCACTGGGCGGGCCACTCGATGAGGTGCGGACACTACAAGATGAGACTACATGGCTCGGGGCACGGAGTGGAGGAGCGAGCAGGGATGAGCTAGTGCGGTCTATGATGCAGACCGCATTCTACTAGGGGGTATACTTCTAGCTGGTTCCAGAGGGCCAGAGGGTACAACTGCCAGCCAACATTGTAGAACCAATCAGGCTGGGATCGATGAGGACATCCTCCCAATCGACGATGAGGACCCGAGATACATCTCGGACCTCTATGGGACCACCTCCTCCATGTCAGGGTGGGGGAGGAGATGAGGCTGAGAGCTCGAGGGCTTCTCGAGGCTAGGTGTCTATGGACTATAGATTTTGTAGAGATTGTTGAGAGGATTGAGTATGCCATGGTATAGATTGTGGCATACCAATCCAGTTTTGATATGATGTATATAATTTTTGGTATATATATATGATCTTGTTTCTGATGATATGACTTGTGCATATGTTGTTATGATGCTTTAATGTTTGAATTGTTTGCTTATTGGATTGATGATTCATGTAATTATGTCATGTTTGAAATATTATAATTTGATGTCATGCTGTAAGATTTTAAATGAAATAATCTGATGTAAACAATTGGTGGTTGTGGTGTGATTTGTTAATAAAAATAAAATAAAAAGGGACTTCTAACAATAATTTCAAAGGACATTGTCGCTATTATAGACCATTTCATGGAGTCGCCGCTCACTCGGTCGTCAAGCTAATCCCAATATAGAAATATTGTTAAAAGTAAAAGAGTGCTTAAGAGACTGTCTTAAGACTTTGTGTTGTAATGATGGAGATAATGATGGTTTGATGATTTGTTTTCAGATTTTCATAAAAAATTATGCATGAAATACGAAAATATGATTTTGCTAGGCATAAATTCCTAAGTGTGATAAAATTTTGAACAATTCCTTAGAATTTATACCATGGTTGCAATATTGAATTTTGAACATAATGTCATGAAATAGAATAGGTGTTTGTTTGTTTGTAAAGCATAATTGTGTAACATAATGATGCAAGTCATATGTTTTGATGAATTTTGTTTTAAAATAAATGGAAAATAAAATTAGAACAATGGTTTGCGCTAGGCATAGAATTATAGGTATAGACTTATACCATCATCGCGAAATCCAAAGAAGAAAATAGATTGTTGGTTTTATTGCAAGATGAATTTATGACTTTTGTGATAAATAGAAAAATAATAATATGAAAATTTTGTTTGAAATTATTATTTTGAGATTTTGATTTTGTAAAAAGGTGTATGTAATTGCTTTTATACAAAACAAAAATTCTGAAAAAGGATAAGATTATTCCAAAAAGAATTATAGAAATATTTTAAATTATCTCAAAGACAAATGTAGATTTATAAGGAATCCTCATGTGCAAATGTGAGTTCATTACCGATCTTGATTTATCATAATGATACAAAATCTCTCAAATACAAATGTGTGTGCGATTGTATTGTTCATTCACCAATTTTGAGCAAGATAATTTGATACAAGTAATTTGCCTTAACCAAATGAATGTTTGTTGACCATGATTTATATGCATGTAACCGTACCAGACTACTATGTAAGTTAGGTTTATCAAGAGCTAGCTAATCCATAAGCTAACAGAGGTCTATACAAAAGAAGGTCGCTAATGTGACAGACATATCACCATGCTAGGGATTACCCAAGGCCAAGCGGGTTGGGCACAAACCACCTGTTATGGGGCTTACCTCACAGTTTTCGAATAATTGAGAATTCCAGGGATTCAAGCTCATTCACCCTTCTTTTCTTTTCAAGGGGTAGGGAAAGGATTTTATTGCATTTTGCTTTTGCTTTTCTCTTTTGCTTTCTTTTCTTTTTTTTTGTACTTTTGTATTTTTGCTTGATATTTGAGAAAATGCTGAAATATTGTGGTGATGATATAAAATAACCTTTTTCTTTTTCTCTTTTTCTTGAACTTTTCTTTTCTTCCTATGCTAGGGATACTTGCTCGGATTAGCTGTAGAGCAAGGGATTTTTATTCTGGGTAGGGGTGAGCTTGTCCTTTTGTCAATTCTCAAATATTCTAGACCATGTGCATGATAGGATAGCAGGGAAACTTTTTGCCGAAACCATTTCTACTATGTAGCATCATATCGAATTTGCACTAAAATCATTTTAATGTGAAAAGATATACTTGGTTCAATGTAGAAATACGGATCAGTTCTTATTATTCAGCATCAGGTTATATAATATTTACAGTAGCTGGGAATAGTCACCGACGAAACGGATCTGTTACGAAGTTGTAATGATCTGCCAAATAATGTAATACGTACAAAATAGTAACAGTCCTAAACAAGTACGCTAACATCCCCCTTTATTACATTATTTGGGTAATGTAATAACTAATAGCTATACTAGACTACTAACATCCCCTTACATTATTTTGCAATACAAAGTGAGCTGCGAAACAATTCAAATTTGACACGTCCAAGTGCCTTAGTGAAAATGTCTGCAACTTGAGCATCGGTGGGAATGTCTTTGAAGCTGAATTCGGTGCTTTGGAACTTCCTCTCGAATGAAATGACATTGTGTGTCAATGTGCTTTGTTTTTTCATGATGGGTGGATTCTTGACGAGGTTCAGAACACCCTGATTGTCGCAAAACAAGTGTATTGGAGATTTTGATGGATGGCCCATACTTGTCAGAATGCGACGTAACCATATCACTTCGCACACAGCTTCACGTGCGGCGCGATATTCTGCCTCTGTTGAAGAAATAGCAACCACCTGTTGCTTCTTGTTGTGCCAAGAGACCAGGACCGGATCCCAGATGAAAAATGTATCCAGAAGTTGACTTGCGATCATCAAATGATCCGGCATAGTCGAAGTCCGTGTATCCTTGCAAGAAGAATTTGTTGTTCCTCTTGTATTCTAGGCCATATTCCATAGTACCACGGACATAGTGAAGAACACGTTTTGTTGCTTTCCAATGAGTGGTCTTAGGCTCCTGCATGAACCTCGAAAGATAGTTGACAGCAAATACGAGATCTGGCCTAGTATTGGTCAGATATATGAGACTCCCAATCAGCTGTCGATAGAGAGTACCATCTACCTGAGGTGAGTCATCATATCGCGATAACTGAAGTCCATTCTCCATAGGAGTTGCCATTGGCTTGCAGTCAGTCATGCGATATTTATCCAGCAATGTCTTGGCATACTTTTTATGAGACACTTTGATGGAGTGCTCCTTACGGCTGAATTCCAGGACCAAGACGGTAATGGAGAAGTCCGAGATCTGTCATCTCAAAATATTTGCACAAGTTTCTTTTGACGGTAGAGATCATATCTTCGAACTCCCTGTAATGAGCGAGATCATCCACATAGAGTACAAGCAACACTATCTCGGAACCCTGTTTCTTGAAATAGAGGTTTGCATCTGACGGACATCTCTTAAATCCATGTTGCATAAGGTGATTGTCCATTTTTATATACCAAGCTCGAGGAGCTTGTTTCAGACCATACAAGGATTTGACCAATTTGCAAACTTTCTGTTGTTGGCCTTCCACTTCAAATCCTTCAGGTTGAGTCATATAGACTTCTTCTTGGAGATCACCATTAAGAAAGGCACTTTTGACATCCATCTGGTGAACTTTCCACCCATATTGTCTTGCCATAGCACACATAACCCGAATTGTGGTCATCCGAGCGGTAGGTGCAAAAGTTTCCTCATAGTCGATGCCTTCCTTTTGAGCATAGCCCTTTGCAACAAGTCGGGCCTTATGCTTATCAATTGTTCCATCTGCCTTGTACTTGACTTTGTATACCCATTTGCAGCCAATAGGTTTCTTTCCATGCGGCAGATCAACAAGCTTCCAAGTTTTATTCTTCATCAGAGACTCATACTCTGTATCCATAGCGGCCTTCCACTGAGGCTCACTAAGAGCATCTTGCACTGATGCAGGTTCAAGACTATCTATGGTAGACATGAATGCCCTGTCATCATCAATATCCATATCCTCTACTTCTGTACTTGGAGTCACAGAAAGTTCCTCAAAAGATTGACAAAGATCATCAACCTCACCAGTTTCTCTGGCTTCTCTTTCCTTTTGAGCCATACTTGCGTGTACGAGGTCTATCCAAATTCAAATTGGGAGGAGTGGATAAATTTGCATCTCTGATTGTATTTGTACACCATTTAGGATTCTTCTTCGGTGGTGGTGAAGAAGATGTAGAAGGACCTCCTGTCTGTGTTGACGAAGGAATCTCCTCTTCCTTAGGTTCCACAATATCTTGGTGTACTGTAGATGTGCTCTGTGATGTGAAAGCTTCATCAAAGACAACATCTCTGCTGATATGAATTTTCTTGGTCAAAGGATCTATCAACCGATATCCTTTAGAGTGCTCGAGAATATCCAAGAAAAATACATCTCGGTGTTTTCTCATCTAGCTTCTTCCTTTTCTCTTTCGGTATGTGCATGAAAGCTTGACATCCGAAAATACGTAGATGAGATATGGAGGGTTTCGACCACTCCATGCTTCTTGTGGAGTCATTCCTTTTAGGGCCTTTGTGGGTGCCCTATTCAAAGAGATACTACTGCAGTGGTGACGGCTTCCGCCCAATATTGTTGCCCAAGAGTAGCTCTGTGAGCATACAACGAACCATTTCCATGATAGAACGGTTCCTTCTCTCGGCAACTCCATTTCTTTGAGGAGTATAGGCGAGTTGTTAGCTGTCTCTTGATCCCATGCTTATCTAGGAATGCAGAAAATTCATTAGAGGTAAACTCTCCCCCTCGATCCGAGCGGAGGGTTTTGATAGAAGCCCCCGACTCCTTCTCAACGGATTTCTTGAGCTGCTTGGAAGAATGCGAAAGCTTCAGATTTCAGTTTGAGAAAGAAAACCCACATATTTCGTGAGTAGTCATCTACGAATAACTGGAAGTACCTCTTCCCTCCAACATTGTTGGGTGTGAAAGGACCGCATAGATCGGTGTGAATTAGCTCCAGAGGTTTTCTTGCTCTTGTAGAGCTCTTCTCAAATGGTACTCTATCTTGCTTTCCTGCCAAGCAGTCGGAGCACAATGGCAATGTGGCAGAAAGGGAAGGAAGACCCTTTACCATCTCATACTTGCTGAGCTCAAGTAAGTAGCCAGAACTAAGATGCCCATATCTCTTGTGCCATAGGGAAGTTGCCTCCTTGGTAGAGGCAGTCATGGCAACATGTGGAGTAGAGATAGCATCTAGTGCAAATAAGCCATGCTTATATGAAGCTGTTGCAATCTGCTTACCCTTACTGGTAATTGTACAACACTTCTTTCCATTCTCAACACGAAAGTTGACAACCATATTTCTGTCCGGGATTTGTGTCATCGACAACAAATTGTTGGCCAATCCCGGAACATAGAGGACTTTGTCAATCGACACTTGCCATCGGGAAGAGTGGCTGAAGCCGTACCCTCTCCCTGAACCCTGTAGGTTTTATCATCGACAATGGTGACAGGTTTGCCCTCTTTGGCCTCAAATGATTCAAACCACGATCTATCGCCAGTCATATGTTTGCTAGCTCCAGAATCGACATACCAAATAGGATCCCTCTGTGTGGAATCTGTGGTAGTCATGAGCACCTTGTGTGCCCATTCAGAATCTGAGTCAGATTCTTCAACAGCAACATTCACCTGGGGTTGCTTGTTCTTATTTTGTGGTTTGTTTTGGCCTTTCTGCTTGTTCTTATGCCAACACCTGTTGGTGTCATGGTTGTCTTTCTCACAGATCTTGCACCACCTCTTCTTCTGTTGAGGTTGTTTGCCTTTTCCTTTCGTATCCTGTTGAGAATTTCCTCCTTTCTGAAAGTTGCCTCCTTTTTGCCCATTACCTTTCTTCCTAGAACCCTGGCTGTTGGTGTATAGGGCTGTATTGGAAGAATCATCCTTGTGAAGTTGGCGTGCCTCCTGTTGTTGAAGCAGATTGACCAACTCGATGTAGGTAATTTGTCGTTGGGACACCTGGATGGAGGTTATCAACATATCAAATGAAGAAGGTAAAGCTCTCATCACAAGTGAAATGAGAAGCTTTTAGTCCACAGTATCTCCGAGAGAACTCAATTTCTCTTTCAACTCAGACACTCTGCATAGAAAGAGTTCAACTGTTTCACCCTGCCTCAAACTCAGGTTATGAAGTTGTTGTTGAAGATGAAGAATGGTGGATTCATTCTTCCCCTCATAGATGGTTCTAAGGGCATCCCATGCCTCTTTACCACTTGCTTTATCAGCTATATGAGGTTGCACTTCATCCGAAACAACAAACAAAATGAGCACCTTTGCTCTACTTGTCTTTCTTGTCAAAAGCAATCTGATCTTCTGAAGGACCTGTGGATCCTGCTTGTTGGTGAAGGCACTAGTTGCTACTCCAGGTAACAATATCCCACAAATCTTCCATTTGGAGAATTGCCTTCATCTTATGTTTCCATGGTGTATAATTTGGACCTTTCAATAAGCGATGCGGATCGGTCATCAATTTTGCAACGGCGGCCATAGTGAAGGTTCCTTATATCACCAAATTGGTCCCCCTTTCGATATACCTTTTGCTAGGCCAATATACCGTACAAAATACCCGCCCTTACGTGAGGGAAACTATAGGTATTTAGAAAGATCAACAAAAAATCACCCGCCCTTACGTGAGGGAGACTATAGGTGAGTTTTAGAGATCATACGATACGTGGAACATAAGCGGTACTGAAAGGGAATCGCCTTGTTGATGGCACCTACCATAGAAGATTCTTCTCATGCGTGGGGCGTAACTTCCCCTAAACACTATGAAGAATACTTCGTCGGGATTTACGCCTAAACACAAGTGCGATAAAGGGTAGTGGATGGAGTAAAAAAATGCAAAAATGGTGTACTTATTCCTCCCCGACGATTTATAGAGAACAAGCTCGGACGTCGTTATAGCGAGCTATATTAGGCGGCGGATACGGTAGCCAAATCACGACGACTTTACCTGTAAGTGCTGGCGGAGGTATCGCAAATACCGAACAGTTGCGAGTGCAATAAAATTGCACAGATGGGTTTTATATTCCGGGGACTTAGGGAGTGTTTTGATTTTAATTTTTAATGTTATAGTGCAAAAATGAAATATGCAACATACAACAAAAAAAATTGCCCACAAGAATAACCCACAAGGTGTCGGTCCACAGTCGAAAATGCACCTTTTACAATGCCAAATTGCTATTTTTCATAAAATTACTCTCAATCCCCCTTTGATTTTTTGAAAAAATATCCCCCCTTAAAAGGCTTTCTTTAACAAAGCATTTTTATAATCATTATTTATTTAAAATTAAAATAAATAATTTCAATTTATATAGTTTTAAAAACTTTAGAAAAAATAAATTAAAATTAAATTTTAATTTATAAAGTTTAAAACTATATTAAAAAAAATTAAAATTAAAAATTTTAATTAAAAATAATAATAATTAAAAATGACTTTGAAAAAAAAATATACCTTGGAGGGAGTCGGCGGGATTTGAACCCCCGACCTGCAGGCTCCCTGAGCCTTACCGCACGGCTCACGACCACGTGAGCCAGCGGGCTGATCCGGAAGGATCAGGAGCCTCCTCCTTTTTCAACCCGAATGGTCTTCCTCCTCTGCTTTATCCCGAGCCTCCTCTGCAACTCGCGGCTACTGCCTTCGTAGCAAAACCACAATTGTGCAACGAACTCCTGCTGGGCGGCTCCTGGCGCTCCTGTCTCGAAGCCGCTTCCCCACATTTTTTTTTTTTCACGATTTGTCTTTTTTTTTTTTTTTTTTTTTGATCGAGAAAAAAAATTCCCAGACAGGGGGGGGCGGGAGTGGGCTGCGTTCGACTGCGGTGGGGGGAAGAAATTTTACAGAAGGAGGGGGGCGGTGGCTACGTCTAACGGACGCAATCCGGTGGGGGGGGGGGTTTATACCCCCTCTAATTTCCCGCGCGGGCGGGAATTTGAATTCCCGCTCCGTGGGCGGGGGAGGGGGGGGCCTCGGCCCTTCTGTGCGATGGCTGCGTCTAACGGATGCAGTCCGGTGGGGGGGGAGGGTTTATACCCCCTCTAATTTCCTGTGCAGGCAGGAATTTGAATTCCCGCTCTACGGGCGGGGGGAGGGGGGGCCCTCGGCCCTTTTGTGCGAGGCCGCGCGTGGATGGTGCGACACGCGCGCTGTCCGTCGTGTCACAGGCCGCGCACGGATGGCGAGGTTGGTGTGTCGCGACGTCCCTCGCCTATCACGCGCGGGGACTGTTGCGTCGTCCCTCGACTGTCACGACGTCCCTTGGCAGTCATGCGCGGGGACTGTCACGCACAGGCGTCTGCGACCTGCGCGCACGGACTATATCACAACGTCGCAGGGCGTCTGTGACAACCTGCGCACGGGGGCTATGATCCCTCATCTGCATCGCGACTTTCTGTGGCTCCGTTGCGTCTGCGCGCAGAGTATTCTTTTTTTTTTTAAATAGATCTCCCTCAGCTGCTTCCCCGCGACATCCCTCGACTCTGGCTCTGGTACCATGTAGAAAAAAGGAACAGTTCTTATTATTCAGCATCAGGTTATATAATGTTTACAGTAGCCGAGAATAGTCACCGGCGGAACGGATCTATTACGAAGTTGTAACAGTCTGCCAAATAATGTAATACATACAAAATAGTAACAGTCCTAAACAGTACGCTAACAAGGATAGCAGGGGAAACTTTTCGCTCAGGAAACCATTTCTACAATGTAGCATCATATCAAATGTGCAATGAAATCATTTTAATGTGAAGAGATATACTTGGTTCAAGTAAATAACAAGATAAGTTCTCTATGGTCAAAACTTTATTTAATTCAACTGTGGGCTTTGATATAAGAGAGACGAATAATCATAACAAATAAAATCAAGAGATTTATTCATGTGAATGTGAAAGTGCGGGATTCCAAATAAATACTAATTTATCCAAAATAACTAAAAATATAACTGCAATACTTCACAAATTGAGAGGTACAAAGATAAAAGATGATTTTGAAGATTTTTATGATTTGGATGTTTTTGGTGTTTTTATATTTTAAGTGTATGAATTGAAAGAAATACAAGATAGTGGTTTTTTGAAATGTTTTAAACAAATATATACAATGATGAAATGACCAATTTTTACGCATAGTAATGTTCAAGATGCATAATGTTCATAGGTTCTTTAAGTTCTTTACCATCTAAGGTAGATAATTTGTATGCTCCTGATCCAAATTTAGCATTGATGACATAAGGTCCAAGCCAGTTGGGCTCAAATTTACCTTTAAGGTTTGTAGTTGCATTAGTATTTTTTTGATTTTCTTTTAAGACAAGGTCATCGATCTCAAAGGATCGAGGATGAACTTTCTTAATATTGCTCTCTTAATCTTGTTTTGGTAGGTGCGAAGATGCTCCAAAGCATTGATGCACTTTTCATCTAGAAGTTCTAGCTGACTAAATTTGCTAGCACGATATTCATCCCCTACTTCAGTATCTTGAAGTAGTAGAGCTAAAGAAGGAACTTCTAATTCAAAGGGAAAAATGGCTTCAACACCATAAACTAAGACAAAAGGTGAAGTTCCAGTGGGGGTTCGAACACTAGTTCGATAGGGCCACAAAGCAGGATATAACTGAATGTGCCAATCTCGACCGGTTTTATTGACCAATTTTTTGATAATTTTGATTAAGGTTTTATTATATGCTTCTGCTTGACCATTACCCTGAGGATAATAGGGAGTGGACCAGCGATGTTGAATTTTATATTTTTGACATAATTTCTTGACATCTTTATTTTTGAAACAAGTTCCATTATCGGAAATGAGATTGGCAGGAATTCCAAACCTATAAATAATTTGATTAAAAATGAACTTGGAAACTTGTGTTCTAGTGCAAGAAGCTAATGACATAGATTCAACCCACTTCATGAAATACTTAGTGGCGGTTATGATGAATTTGTGTCCATCGGATGACACAGGGTTGATTTTTCCAATGTCTAGGCCCCATTTTGAAAAGGGCCAAGGAGATGAAATAACCTGCAGCTCTTGTGCAAGCGCATGGACAAGGTTAGCGTGTTTCTGGAACTTGTCGCAATGTCGCACATAATTATGTGCATCATTTTCCATGGTAGGACAAAAATATCCTATCCGAAGGAGTTTCTTAGCAATGGCGTTACCACTAAAATGTCCCCCACAAGATCCATTGTGGGATTCATTCAAAGCTGATCTAGATTCCTCTAGATTCAAACATCTCAGTAAGATGCCTTCAAAATATCTTTTGTATAAGGTATTACCAATAATCATAAAGTGACTTGCTTGTCTACGTAATAATCTATGCTGGTTGCTAGTACAACCATCAAGGAAGGTTCCTTTCTGCAAAAAATTAAATATATCAGTATACCATGGTTCAGGAGTTGTTTCATTGATGAGAAACACATCCAAAGGTTCTATGCATGAGTTTCTTGAAGTGGGTTCTTGGAGTCGACAAATAATTATGGTAGCATATTCATCGTCTAACTCCAAGGGTAGAAGAGATGCAGCTGCAGCCATAGCGTCAGCCGCACGATTGCTAGTTCGAGGAATAGCTTCCAAAGTAAGTTGATCAAATAAGGATAATAATTGCAAAACATATGCTTTATATGGGCATAATTTATCATCTCTGGTTTGATAAACATCATTTATTTGGTTTATGACAAGTTGGGAGTCACCGAAAACCAATAAAATTTTAATTTTCAATGCCAAGGCAACTCGTAATCCAAGGATAAGAGCTTCATATTCAGCAGTGTTATTGGTGCAAGAAAATGTTAATTTGAAGGATAGAGGTATAAGATGTTTTTGTGGAGATATTAAAATAATACCCGCACCAGCCCCACTCATGCATCGGGATCCGTCAAAGTATAGGGACCATTGCTCTGAATGGTCTACCTCTAGTTTAAGGTATTCATCAAGAAACTCCATGATGAGGGGATGGGTAGATTCTAAAGGTGCAACAGCTAATTGATCTGCTATGATTTGACCTTTAATAGAATTTTGTCCTATGAAGGTGAGTTCAAATTTGCTTAGCGCAAGAACCCACTTGGCTGTGCGACCAGATAAATACGGTCGACTCATGAGATATCACAAAGGGTCAAATTTGGCAATAACATACATTTTTTGACTGAGCATATAATGTCGTAGTTTTTGTGTAGAAAATATGACTGCAAGACATAACTTCTCTAATATGGTATAGCAAGTTTCATAACTGATTAAGGTTCTGCTAATGTAATAATTAGCACGTTCTTTCTTCTCATCGTCAAGTTGAGCTAACATAGCCCCTAAGGCAAAATTAGAAGCAGAAATGTACAAGATAAAAGGACGATCAGATCTAGGTGGGGAAAGCACTAGTGGTTTGAGGAGATATTTCTTAAGGAGTTCAAATGCTTCTTGGAATTCTTCGTCCCAATGAAAAGAGACATCTTTCTTAAGAAGTTTAAGAAAGGGTCCAGTTTTGTCTGCCAACTTATCAATAAAGCGGCGAATAGCTTGAAGCTTACCTTGTAAACTTCGTAATTCTGATATATTTGTGGGTGCGGGCATATCTATGATAGCCGCGATCTTGAGAGGGTCAATTTCAATGCCACGTAAAGAAATAATAACCCCTAATAATTTATTGGACTTAACTCCAAATATGCATTTAGCAAGATTTAGTCGGATAAGATATTCCCTTAACCGATCAAATACTTTCCTTAAGTCATTTAAATGATCATCTTCTTTGATGGAACGAGCTATGATATCATCTACATAATCATGTAGGATATCATGCATCATGTTGTGAAAAATATAAGTCATAGCTCATTGATAGGTTGCACCTGCATTCTTTAAACCAAATGGCATCACTTTCCAACAAAAGGTTCCCCAAGGGGTAATAAAGGCTATTTTGGCCTGATATTCAGGAGCTATCCTAATCTGATTATAACCGGAAAATCCATCCATTAAGGATATCATTCCACTTCCAGTAGTAAATTCAATGATCTGATCCATGTTGGGAAGAGGAAAATCGTCTTTAGGGCATGCAACATTAATGTCTCTGAAATCGGTGCAAACCCTAACTTTAGTGGCTTATTTCTTGAGTTCTTTGGAACTACATTTGAGATCCATTCAGCATAATCAATGGCTTGTATAAAAATGAATTTCAACAGTTTTTCTAGTTCTCCCTTGACTAGTAAGGCCACTTTAGGATGCATTTTTTGAAGTTTTTGTTTAAAAATTTTAGCATCTGGATGGACTACTAGATGATGCATAACTATGGAAGGGTCCAAACCTGGCATGTCTTCATATGTCCAAGCAAAGACATCTTCATAGTCTTTAAGAAATGAAATGTATTTATCTTATTTTTCTTGACTCAATTCTGATCCAATATTAATTAGGTGAGGGTTATGTTCGGTTCCAATGTTAATTTTAATAACGTTTTCAACTTCCATATGTAAATATCTCTCAAAATTAGGTGGGGCGGATGAAACACCTAATTCTTGTAATTCTTACAAGGTTAACTTGGATAATTCGTCTTGAGGAGTCAAGGCCTCAAGCTGGGCTATACTAGGTATAGAGCCATCAAAATAAAATTCATTATATAAAAATTCCTCAACGGAAACATCATGGAAGATATCCCCTTCCAACTCATCGTCGGATTCGGAAATCATCTCAGGGTAGGCTATGGATAGCATATTGCAGGTAAAAGAATTATTCTTTAGACACAAAGAATCTTGTTTATCTAGATAATCTTGATAACATACGAGATGGTCATCATCCTCAAATGGAAAGGGCTGACCTTTACTAGAAAATAGGCCCACGCCACAGCGGGCAGGCCATGGTTCTACCTCAAAGGTTCTTTCATACCATTTTGGAAAGGTCCCAAACCTTTCCCTTTATATCCCAATTTAAGCATTATGGGCTTAGCTTTAAGATAATCATTAGCAAAATAGCATCTAGCATACCCATCACAATGTGTCTTAATGTTTCTAGGTATTCTTCCCCAATCATATCCTTTATAAATGAAAGCACAACTCCCGACTTGGTAGATACTTCCCATAGGCTGTGGGAGGCCCAAGGTACGAGGAGAGGGTGGGAGTTTATTTAAAATGAGGGAAGTTTGCATAGCAGTGTTGATCTCTTCTGATATAAGAATTTTAGATAAATCGGGTAAGAGCTCATCAGTAAGAGCATAAGAGGTAGAAGGAACATTTCCTACATCATCAGGTGTAGAAAGAATGCCTATAGTGGATGATGATGTTATAGGGATATCAATGGATGAGTCTATTGGTATGGAAGTTATAGGGGTAAAACAAGAAGCATTGGTTGTAATTTTGGGATCTTTTCGAGGTGCTAATGTGGTTTGTTCAGAAGATGGTTGAGCTAAATGTATAGGTGTAGTTGAAAGAGTAGATGATGTTATGGGTGTGTGTTTCACACGTTTGGATGGATGATAAGAATTAGGATGTGTGGATGACAGGGCGGGGCAAAATTGCACTCCAACAGGTTCTGCCAAAGCGCACATATCAAAGGGTCTAGGATCACCATGAATGGTAACCAACTGGTTTTTAAATTTGAATTTAACACACTGATGTAAAGTGGAGGGAACCGCTCGCATCACATTGATCCAAGGGCGACCCAAAAGTATATTGTACGATGTAGGGCAATGTACAATAAACACGGTCGTATCTAGGGTTCTAGGACCAACTTGCAAGGGTATAGTAATGACTCCACATGTTTCTTGTGTCTCGTCATTGAAGGCTTTGATAATCATATCCGTTCTTTTCATTTCGTCACTTCTAAACCCAAATCATTGGTAGAATTCAAAAGTGCAGATGTTTAAAGATGAACCATTATCAATCAAGACTCGTTTAATAGCTACATCTCCAATTAGGGCAGTAATATATAAGGGATTATCCTTATGTAAACTATGTTGTGGTATATCTCTATCTCGAAAGTCAATACAATCGACTTCTCGAGTGATGATAGTATTGGTCATGGCTTCAGGTTGAATATTTTGTGGTACCATCATTTGGCTTAATGTGAGCATTAATTCATCCCTATGGGTAGGAGAAGATCTTAAAAGATCCAAAAGGGAAATTCTAGTTGTAGTGTTGGATAATTGTTCATTAATATTATACGGAGGCTTAGGTTGAACATTAGACATATGATTCCCTTTATTGGGATTTTTCAAAATAAATGGAGCTGATCCATCATTCTGAGTTTGATCCTATTGAGAATTTTGAGCCTATTGTCTGGTAACGACTTCGATGGTACCTACAATGTTATGTTGAGGACGATGAATTGGTCTCGGTCTAGAGTTTATGGCTTGTTCATTAGAAAGGAACTAATGAGAAGAGGGTCAAGTAGTAACTCTTCTAGGAAATGGTTCTTTCGGAACCATAGAATCTATGATAGGTTGAATAGGATCTGATTCGTTTTCAGAACTATTCGATTGATTTGAGGTGATGTCTATTTCACTTTCAGTATCCGATTCTACATCACTAAGATCCGATGTTTGAGTATTATATAGGGGTCTGGACGTAACCATGGATAAAGTTGTGTCAAATATTTCTAAATTGTGAATAGGTAAATGCCCACTAATGGCTCCTACATATCGGGTAGGAGGGGGAACATTATGATGTTCGATTTGATTAGCCACCTCTTTACCATGTTTTGGTAAAGGATGTTGAAATATGTCCAATGATTGATTGACATTCTGATTCTGACTTTGAGGAATACTATTTTGGGCATTATTAGAAGGATTTTGTTTAGGTTGGAAGGCTTGCACCTCCATCTCATTATTATCAATCAGATCTTGTATTTTATGTTTTAATATTTTACAAGAGTTTGTAGCGTGTCTAGGTCCTCTATGAAAATCACAATGTAAATCAGCTTTGTATTCGGGTATAGTTGGATCAGGTTCCCGGATAGCTGGTAATTGGATCAAGCCTCGTGCTAGTAATTGGGGGAGAATGGTTGATAAAGGTTGATTTAACCTAGTAAATTCTTAGGGTGGTTTATCAAGAGGTTTCAATATAAACTTCTTCGTTGTTTTCGTAGTATTAATATTAGCAATGTTTCTACTATCAGTGACTTCGTCACCCACAAATTGTTTATTTTTATACTGATTTCTGGATGTTTTCTCATCATCTTTCTTTTTGAGCTGACCTCTTCTAATGAGAGCATCTTCCACCCTTCGAGCTAAGTCTATAGCTTGATCGAAGGTGGTCAAGGTAGCAATTGATAATTCATAGGATAGTTGTTCTTGTAAATTATTGATAAAAATATCCAACATCTCTTGATAAGGTAACACAAAGTGTAGTTTTCCTATCAACTGTCTCCATCGAGCTAAGAAGTCAGCAAAACACTCATCTTTGTCTTGTTTTAGGTTGTAAAAATATTTAATGGTTACATGCCTTTCGATATAGGCACTAAATTGATGCACAAAAGACTCAGTGGTCTCTTCAAAATTTCTCAAAGAATGAGTGGGTAGTTGATAATACCACTCCAATGCCATCCCCCCTAAGCTTTTCGGGAATATTTTTAGTAATAGCAAATCATCATGTGATATATCATGACATGCTATCCTAAACATACGAAGATGCTCTATGGGATCTTCGGTTCCTTTGTAGATAGGTAGGACAGGCATGGGAAAGCATTTAGGATATGGTTGTGCTACAACTATAGGATCTAGAGGTTGACTACACATCTCTCGATAATTGTACGAGGGACGGTAGGGATCTATTTGGTCCATACGGGAGGTTAACTATTTCACCATGGCTTCCAGATTTCCAGATTGCCCACCATATTGGTTTGGTGGTACATGAGCATGGTATTTGTGAGTGTAAGAAGGCAAACATAAGGATTCGATGCTATGTTACTATTATGCAAATGATTGGTAGGAAGAGTATTATGAAGAAGATTTGTGGTAGCATTATGTTGTATCCCAGATTGTTGGAAATTAACATTTGGTTTTGTTTTAGGATTTTGTTGATTTGAGGTATATTGGTCGATAGCTTGGTGAAATAGAGCAGTGAATGAAGGTTTCTTTTGTGTAGGAATAACCCTTGGTTTGGTAACAGACACTCTAGGTGGTTGGGTAACCTGTTGTTGTTGCATGTTTTGGATTATAGCAGCCATGTCCAAATTGGACGGTCTAGCTTGATCACTTTCTTGATCAACAAAGGACAAAGGATTAGTGCGTGTGTGATATATGTCTTCTAGGGTTGCTTGAGTGTCACTAATTTGATCTTTGTCCATATGAACTGCTCTATTAAGGGTGCCCATATTATCATGGAGGAATTTCCAAAAATGGTCTATGTTCTCAAAAGTAACGACTCCTTCTGGAGTTATTTTAGGAGATGAGGATCCTTCCTCTCTATCATTTTATTTTTGTTCATTTACGTCCACAAATTCTTCTTCTTGTTGGTTTAAGGTTACTTCTTCCTGAATTGGGTCTTCAAGAAGGGCATCTGGTTTATTGGTGGTTTTTCCTAACCAATCTTCTTCTACTTCAATTTGTTTTCCATTCCTGAGTTTAGTCATTATGTCTAAATTTAGATTTTAGCAAATATATATTAATATATTTGCAATAGATTTGGGAGGTATATATTTTAATTATATACCTACTATAATGCTAAAAAATAAAATGTGTTGATTTTTTTATGATAATTTTATCTTGTTTTTGTTTTTATTTTTATAAAGACAATAAACAACACACTAAATACAAGAAATAGCAATAATAAAATAATAACTTAGTTTTCTATAAATAGTTTATAGATGTCATTGATAGGATCAAGTTCATCAAGAGTCATAAAGTGCTCTTCTTCAAATTGGAAATGGTTTTTCAGGAACTTAATGAAGTGTGCTATAGTGATATTATCTAATTCTGACTCTAATTTGTAAAAATAGATTTCATGGCAATACTCTCGATATAACACATTTCTAAGAACTCTATACCATATTTGTCTATCCGTAAGAACGACCTCTTGATCTTCTATACGAGATAGAAATTTATGTACTACAGCTGCATTATCGAGGTATTCCTCAAAGGTATACAACTCAGAAGACACAAGGGCTCTTTTATCTACTAACCACCTATGGCAAGCTCTCTGAAGCTCATGATACAAAGTCACTTGATCGGGATCCAGGATTCTATCTAGGACAAACCTCTTGATTTGCCTAAGTTCGGTTGCTCTAGATGAAATGAGATATAATCTCCTATTAAGTTCGTCCCACAAAGGTTGAACCCTATTTTTTTGAGGTACTCTAAGAACAGAAGTAATCTCTATAGCTGCTAATTGATTTTCAACATTAATGGTGACAGCTCGTCTTTTATTATAATCTATCATCTAAATATGACATGCAATCTTTGATTCTAAATGCATTTATGTTTTGTTTTTTTTTGTTTTTGAATTGAATTGTTTTCAAAAGGTTTTTAGTTTTCACGTCGGGTTCACCAAAATGTATCGCTCCAAATTTTTTGCACCCTTACCTTTAGGCTATAGGATCCGTGCCCGAAAGGGGGATGTGAAAAGGATGGGACAATACCTCGGACTGAGAGGCCCTTTGAAGGTCCCGCATCTTGGGGGAGGTGTATAAGGGTGAATTTTCGACGGATGGTGGGTTCACCAGGAAAATTTTGAATGGCAGTTTCCATGCCTAGGTTGATAGTGTGTTTGATGTGTTCATTTTTATGCTTGATCATTCAAGTCCTAGGTTTGGCCGATATGAATATAAAATATTCTATATACCAATGTGGATTTCAAAGAATACAGAAAATAGAAATAGATGCAAATTACAGAGAATATGCTAACCAGAATAATTCATACCTGATTCTAGATGTCTGATGGAGATTTTGAGTCTTGTAGCAATTCAGATCGTCTCAATTTGCACATTATCGTTTGATATTTCTTGGGATCGTCTCAAATCATAGAAGGTCATCTGAAATAGGACAAAATCTTCTGAAATCTGATGAATTCGTCAGACGAATCTGTCAGAAACCTGCAATCACAGAAATAGACATAAAATACCAAATATGCAAATGCAAAAGCAAGGGATAATGATAGAAATAACAACAAACATGCCTAAATAATAGTTTCTAATAACAAATGAGGAGATGCAGTAAATTTAATGATTGATTTTACCTTTAGCATGCAATTATGCTAAATGAGATGAACTCCAAGGTGCATAAAACATAATAACTTAAAACAATGCAGAAATATGTTATGGAAAATGCAGAAAAGCTTAAGAAAATGCAAACTCTAAACTTAGACTGCCCCCAATCTGGACTACATTCAGGATTGCCTCCAATTGTACGAAATCGTTCGAGATCGTCTGCGACGATCCAAGCTAGCTTCAAATGAAAAACAGTAGAATTATTGAAATAAAAAAAATGCAAAATACCAAAATGCAAGCAATAATGTGAGGGAATAAGGAGCTAACTTTGCAATGAAATCCTGTCAACAAAGGGGTTGGGGGTTCAGGGAGAATCAGCAAGAATTAGGTAGGGATGCAGGGGGATAAACTAGAAAAATCCTAGTTTATATAGGATTAAAAAGAGGTTTGGGAGGTTGGGGATCATCCCAATCTGGGAGATCTCCAACAGGGAAATCTCCAACTATGCAGACACGCTTTTGCCCGAGTTAGAGAGGCTGTTGAAACATAAGCTAATTATGAAAATTTGGTTTTGGGATGAAATCGTCTGGACATTTTGTTCTAGACAAATTCGTCAGATAGGGGACGATTTCGTCTAATATGAGACGATATCGTCCAACGGTCAAAACAAATCCTAAAAATGACACGAAAAATGGGGAAAGCGGGTAAAAGGTGGTTTAATGGGCAGTTTGGGGTTGAAATTCAAATTTTAATATTTTATATTTTTACTAAGGTTTTAACCGTGCCAATTTTAGGGTGCTACACTAGCTCATAGCTTTGGCTTGATTTCTAGTCAAAACCATAAGCTAAAAGTAAGCTAAGATAATGCATGTGTGGGTATGTGTGTGAATAATGTGATGCAACAGTAAATAAAACAAACAACAAGCAAATCACTCAATCAAACAAATGTTGTGTCTTTGCAAAAAAAAATCTTTTTTTGTGCTTGTGGTTTTGTGTATTTGGATTTTAACAACATTATCCCTATGATAACTAAGCATAAAAAGGAATAAAAAACTACTATAGGTAACTCAAGTACACCCCTATCGAGAAGTGTAATATAAGCGATAAAATATGGCTTCCTACACTAGATGTAGTTTGAGGTATAATATAAGGAAGCAAGTAACCCCTGAAAGGGCCACACTATCTGAGTCTTGCTACTTGCCCAACTAAGATTTTGCTTCACACTCGGGTATGCTCAGACAAGAACAACAACTGTGTTCCACTTATTATTGAACCTAGTGGTAAAAGAGTATTACTAATCCTTCCTACTTTGGATGCGCCCAAAAGTAGGGGACTTTTCGGTGATGAAATTTAGAAAGCCACTCATTATGGGATACTACGAATTCTAGGGGGTAAGGCAATGGATGAAGATGAAGCCCACCATCGTTGGTCTCGATCAACAATTGGTGGTGAAATCTAGCTCGCAGATGTTTAATGTGGACCATGCAGTGTGTGAGATTCCTTTTATTAAAAATAAAATGCAAGATTATGCTATAATGCAATTTTGATTCCTTTCCTACAGATGCAAAACACACAAAGCAAAAAACAAACAATGTAGATCTAAAATGTATTTTTTAAATGCAACTATTATAAAATTAAAATGCAATACAAAATGTATTCTATAGTGCAGATTTTTCTTCTGGTTGTAGCTAACATGATTTTATGCAAAAACAAAAATAATTTGTTATTTTGAAAAACCTTGATGTTTTACAAAATGCAAATAAAAATCCTAAAACCCTAATAATTTTTTCAAGTGTGATTCTAAAATATCTACAAATATAAGTAAAACCTTAAAATTTTATTATAAAATACAAGTAAAACTTTTTTAATTTTTCCTTACAAAATACAAGTAAAAATTCTAAAATTTTCTCACAAAAATGTAGGTAAACCCTAGAATGCCACTAAAGCCCTAGAATGCTTATGAAATTATTAACTTATTTAATTTTTACAATGAAAACAATGCAAACAAACACTTCTATTGTTTACTTTCCTTAAACAACAAAAACAAAGTCAAAATATCAAAATTGGCTTACCTGGAAGCCTTATATTTTCTTCCTTTGACTCTGTGGACACGGTCGAGCATTTGATATGGTTCAAAAATATGATAAGGTTCAAATATGCTTCCCAGATGCCCTAGTGTATTTGTATAGTTCTCCAAGATATAGACCAACATCTGCACAAGCACACAATGAATTTTAACAGGCTTCCATTCATGGATGGATCTACAAATTTTATGTAAATAATATTCCAAAACCTACAAAAAAAAAAAAATATTAGAAAATAAAATATTAACAAGGCAAATAAAAATAAAGAACCCTTTGATGGTCCCACCATGATCGCCATTTTGTGAGTAGAAAAATATCAACACCGAAAAATAACACTAACTCAAAGACAAGCAATGTTGCACATAAACAAAATATGTTATATATTATTAAATGAGGAGTCTTGATCTCCACTATGGTACATCAATGTGCCCCGTATCATGGGGTTACAAAATAATTATTTATTTTTTAGTATACAAATGAATATTGCAAAAGGGATAAAACCCTTTTGCTCAAACAGGCAATAGTGGTGTTCTCCAAATCTTCCTGCTACAATCAAATATTGAGTGGGCTCCTTTGAATATCCTTATGGGCCACTCCAAGTTGCAACAACTATCAGTAAAAAATTTCTTGCATCTGCACATAAAAAAATCACAACAAAGAGTTAGTAACACCTGTGGGGCCTCCACAGTGTGAGGTCCTTTAAAACATAAAAAGTGCAACCTACAAACCCTAGTTGAAATACTTGTAGAATGTAAAGTAGAATACAAAAAATCTTAAATGAAATAACAATAAAAACTACCTTGTAAAAATACCTGATTTGCAATCCTTGTGGTTGAGGATCTTGAAATGTGAATGTGCGAACGCCCAGTAGCTTCTGGGGACTGGTTCGTAGGTGTTGTAATGAACAAACAGTGGCAGTGGCAATAGCTAGGGTTTGATCAAAAGTGTGAACTATGTTTTCTTTGTAAGTATTTTTGAACTATATTTTCTCGACCCTTTATTCACCAAAAGTGAATAATATATTTTTAATTGCTTTATTTAACGTTGGGGTTTAGACGACGACAACAGGCAGACATGATTAAATCATGATCAACAACTGAGATTACAAGAGTGGTAAGGATTACCACATGGCCTGCTAGGATGGAGTTTTGATGAATGACTCATATTTATTGACACACATATATACATAAATATATATATATATATATATATATAATAAATGGATAAAATTTTGTGTCTATAGGAGTAATAAATCTTGTATATATTTTGAGGAATTAATATTGTAAGTTGTTCTACATGCATAGTACATGTATGATTCATGTTATTTACATTTTTATTTCAGCATATTATTGAATGTTATTTGATTTATTATAAGCCTTTATATACATATTAATTTTCTCATATTATTCTACTCATATAATTATCTTAACCTTATTATATTGTGGCTATTTTATACTCTCTTTTTTTGTGGAAAACATCCCAGAAGGGATGCCACTTTCGGGTAAGACCCAAGGAGGCAGGGGTATCCATTCCACCAAAATCACCCAGGACTCGAACCTGGCCTACCACCTTTGACATACTCAAGGAGCAAACAAACACACAAAAACATTTTAAAAAATAAATAAATAAATAACAATAAAAATAATAAAATAAAATAAAAAACATTCTCCTTGAGTGTGTCAAAAAGATAAAGCACAACCAAACACACACACAATAAGATTAAAAACAACACAACATGAACCACATAGAAAAAACACAAGAAAAACATAATAAAACACAAACATGACAAAAACAACAGAACACTACAAAGACAACAAAAAAAACATGAAAAATAAAAACAACCAAAACCTAAAAAATAAAAATAAAATAAAAATAAAAAAACAACCAACAACAGATAATAAAAACAAAAAACAAAAAACATAGAAAACACTCACACATAAAAACACGAATTAACACAAACATACATAAACACAAGAACAAGAACAACAAAAAACACAAGAACAATAACAAAAACATAAAAAACACAAAACAACAAAAAAACAACACAAAGAACACAAAAACAAAACAAAACAAAACAACACACACCTTAAAAAACTAAACAAAAAAAAAACTAAAAACAAAAAAGAAAAAAATTGAACATAATAATGACCTTTCTAGACCAGAAGACTATTAAGGCAAGAATCAACAGAGGAAACAAAAGAAAGAATAGTTTGAGCTAGGGAACTAAAATACCATGAGCGAACCAAAGAGAAGCAAAAATAAAGCAAGAAGAAACTAGGTACCTTCAGAATTGGAGCCATCCAAAGAAATGATAGAAAGAAGAGCTTCCCTTATTTGTGAAGCCCACCATCTAGGAGGGTGGCCATAACAAGTAAGATCACCTTTTTCCAAAGCCCAATTAGCTAAAGCATCAACACTCTTGTTTTGATCTCTGACCACATGATTGTAATCAACTTTCAAAAATCCCATCTGGATTAATTGAATCTTCTCAATAATTCTTTTTATTCTCCAATCAACCTTATGATTCTTAGGAGTCTTCAAAATATTAATCATGAGTTGAGAGTCAGACTCAACTAACACCTTTTCCCATCCAACCTTAGTAGCCTCTTGAAGGCCTCTGAGGATACCATACCCCTCAACAAGGTTATTGGAAAGAATACCCAAATTCTCAACAAAAGTAAAAACTAGGGAGCCATATGAAAGTCTACCAATTCCTCCTGCACTAGCTTTTCCAGGGTTCCCTCTAGAGGCTCCATCAATATTGACTTTTCCAAAATCCTTAGGAGGAGGTTGCCAATTTCTTGTCCTATCCATATTACAAATACTCACATTCCCTTTAAGTTGGTTGCCCTTAGAAGATTTAATCTTCAATATTTGCATCACTTGATCCCATATTTGGTGGGAGTTTTGGGGGTGATTAAGGAGTTGATGGATTGATTCAACTAAGTTGGCTATGGTATTTTACCAAATATAGTGAATATCCTTCCTATCTTGATTAAAAATTTGGTTGTTCCTTTTATTCCATATATTCCAAAGAAGAATGGTAGAACCCATCCAAACTAACTCCCTAATAAAATGATCAACACCCTCTTGTTTAGGCCAATCCCTCCAAAGTTGTTCAAAAGTAAAAAAATTGGACCATTGTAAGCCAAGTAAAGTGGCCATTCTCCTCCATAGCTTAGAGGCTAAAGTACACTCAATAAAAATATGGCTAAGAGTTTCTACATTCTCTCCACACATTTCACATCTAAAAGGGCCATGAAAACCACGCTTCATAAGTTGCTCACTAGTAAGCACCCTACGATGCAATAAAAGCCAAGTAAAGAACCTCACCTTAGGCCAGAGCTTTTGAGCCCACAAATGAGAAAATATGTTAGAATATTGGTTGGGATTATTATGGCATAAGGTCAAATAACCTTGAGCAACTGAATACTCACCCTTAGTAGTGTTGTTCCATCCAAAACAATCTTTTTCATGGGACCAAGAGAGAGATCTCATATGAAGGATACCTTGGATATCTTGTCTTTGCCTTTCTGGGATTTGAATAGGCTAGTCCTCAATAGGGATCCAATATCTACCAACCTTTGAATTACCAGTATGGTACCGATAGTAATTAGCCACCTTTATCCAGTTAGCTCGGTGAAGCTCCTCCATCCAAGGCCTCCAATCGGGAAATTGAGTTATCAAAGGCTTGTGACCATCCCAAGAATCTATCCAAAAATTTCCTGTTGACCATTATGAATGATCCAAAATAAATTTTTCTTTATCAAATCCTCACCAGTCTTAAGAACTACTAAAATGGGAGAACCTTTGGTAGGAAGTTGATAGTGAACAAGGTCTTCAGGACTTTTGTTCTCAACATATTTAGCATGGAGATTATTGGCCCAAAGAGCATTGGGGTTATGCAACATCCTCCAATATAATTTAGTAGCTAAATATTTGTTGTTATTAATAGAATATCAGAATCCTAACCCCCTTCATTCTTAGGAAGACATAAAGTGTCCCATTTCACCAAGGCCCATTTTCTTTTCTCCTTAGTACCACTCCAAAGGAATCGATGACTGATTTGATCTAGTTCTCAAAGAACAACCTTTGGGATATTCAAAACAAAAGAAACATAAATAGGAATATCTTGAAGGACTTATTTTACCAAGGTGATTCTACCCCCAGAAGAAAGCCACTTGTTGGTCCACTTTCCAATTTTCTTCTTGACTTTGTCCAACAACCAATTCCAATATTTTTTTTCTACCTTTGAATATTGATGGGAATACCTAAATAAGTGATCGGAAGGGAGGTATTATTATATATTAATTTATCCAAGACCATGGATTCCTTTCTGGTAGAGCAGTGAAAGAAAATAACTTTAGATTTGTCTTCATTGATCAATTGCCTAGTAGCCTTAGAAAAACAACTAATGATTTGCTTAATATTAGAAGCTTCCTTAACTATAGCTTTACCTAAAAGAGTAGAGTCATAAAAAAATTGAAGATGAGAGATAGGTCTATCTCCAAGAGCAATGGTAACACCCTCAAGGGTTTTGTTTTCCCTCTTTTTGGTTATAGTCCTACCCAAGCATTCAACAAGAATGATGAATAAATAAGGGGATAGCGGGTCATCTTACCTAATACCTCTAGAAGTTGGGAATGACTGAGAAGGCCTAACATTTATAATAACTAAGTAGGAAACTGAATATATACATCCCATAATCCAATCCATACAATCCTTAGAGAAATAAAATTGCCTCAAACCTTTGATAAGGAAGTGCCAATCAACTCTGTCATAAGCTTTGGATAAGTCTAACCGAATGAACATGGAAGGAGATTTTTGCATTTCCATGGAATGGATTGCTTCCTGAGCAAGAACTATCTCATCTACTATTTGATGCTCTTCCATATAACCCCATTTTTTAGGGAAAATAATCTTATGCAAAAGAGGCTTCAACCTTTCTGCCATGATCTTAGTAATGATTTTGAGAAGAACATTACATAAAGCAATAGGTCTAAAAGTTGATATATGGTTAACCTCTCGAGATTTTGGAACAAGAGTAATATAAGTTTTATGTTGGAAATTTGAGTTAATTTGAGGTATTTTATGTTGTCATTGATGTCACATGGATCACATTTGGTTTTGGTGGCCAAAATATTTCATAAATAAGCATTTATGATATTTTGGAAAGCATGGCTATTTACAGGGTTTTTATGAAAACCAAGGTAGGAAAAATAAAAGGTTTTATTTAAAACCATGGTGGGCTTATGTGGAAAGGGCTTTTCTTAAAAGCCAAGGTGGAATTTTGTTTCATCGAAAAAGGACCTCCGGTGATGAAGATATTAAAGTTTAAAGTTTAAGTTTAAATTAATGGAGGGCCGACCTATGTGCAATTAATGGAGGTTGGCATATATATATATGTAAAGGTTTCAATTTATTTTGGAAAGGGGGCATATTATATATCGTCGAAAAGCTTATTTCGAGGGCTATTTGACTAACTTATTTAGAAGGAGAAATAAGGTGTGTGTAAAGAGATATTTCTGATTTTGCAAAGGGGTTCCAAAAGTGAAGTTTGCCTTGTTCTTTTTCAAGAGGATTAATTCTTTCATGAGGTGACAAGGTATGCAATATTGTGATTTATTTTATTTTATGGTATAAGTGGTTTTGGGAGTGAAAAGGTTATGCAATGTTTTGATTTATTTTATTTTATGGTACAAGTGGTTTTAGGAGAGATAAGGAAGTTGTGCAATTAAAGGCCTTGGTGATGATTATTGAAAAGTGGAGTAATGTTGATTATTTTGTGATCTACTAACCCTTGTGAAGATTGGCAAAAGAATTTTGTGATTGTGGCAGATTTACAAAGAGGTTTTTTCATCTTCATAAAAGGTATGGGCACATTCTCCTATTGATTGTTTATGGTGGTTGATTTCTGAAATATCATTGGAGGGAAAAGGATTGTTTGTGGTTTCCTTTTCGAAAGTGGTTGGTTGAATGCTTCAAGGTTTTCTGAATTGAGAGTTGTGTCTAAACCTTGTTTGATAAGCATAGTTGTTGAAGCCCATTGGTTGTGAAAGAACTTGAGTTAGAAAAGAACATGAGTATCATTGTTATGTGAGATTTGTGGTTGAGCATTGTTGGAAACATTTGAGTTGGTTGATACATACTTGGACTAGGGTTGTGTGAGAAAGAGTTGTTCCTTGTGATGATTGGTTGAGTTGAGTTGATTGAGCCTAGTCAAGTGATGTGTGAAGTGATTGTTCAAGTTCTATGAAACAAACTATTCCATCATTCTATGTTGAGTTGAGATTAAGGTTAGAACATATTGAGTCTCTAACAATTCTCTTTATGGTTCTATAAGACTTGAATTGAGTTGAGGTTGATTTGAGTTGAGAGTGAGATTAGAACATATTGAGTCTCTAACAATTCTCTTTATGCTTCTATGAGTTGATTTGAGTTGAGTTGAGATTGATTTGGGTTGAGAGTGAGTTTAGAACATATTGAGTCTCTAACAATTCTCTTTATGCTTCTATGAGTTGAGTTGAGATTGATTTGGGTTGAGAGTGAGATTAGAACATATTGAGTCTCTAACAATTCTCTTTATGCTTCTATGAAGTTAATTTGAGTTGAGATTGCCATTCATTGTTGAGTTCATTTTGAGTACTACTTGAGCATGATTGATTGAGCCTTTGAGAAGGCCTTTGGGACAGATTTGAGGATAATGTTGGGACAGATTTGAGGATAGTGTTGGGACATATTTGAGGACAGTGTTTGGGCAAGTTCTTGGTGAGCTTGCTGGAGCATATTTGGGCAAGTTCTTGGTGAGCTTGCTAGAGAATATTTGGGCAAGTTCTTGGTGAGCTTGCTAGAGAAGATTTGGGCAAGTTCTTGGTGAGCTTGCTAGCGTAGATTTGACAAGTTTTGTGTGAGCTTGTTAAGCAGGTTCTATGTGAGCCTATTGAGTAGGTTCTTAGTGAGCCTATTGATAGAGCTTTGGAGGTGACAGAGTACAGAGGACAGAGTCTCAGTGGATAGAGATCCAGCAGCCAACACAGTTGAAGACAGATCTGAGTGAGGAGTCTTCAAGTGGAGAGAGGTCCACCAATTAGTGCAGTAGAGAGACAGAGTCTTCTAGAAGATCACATAGCCAGAGTAGAAGGGGAAAGAGTTCTCCTGTGGAAGAGATCCATGAACTTGAGATTAGGGGATCAACATCTCCTTTGGATAGAGATCCATAAACATTGTAATTGGGAGTGATTCCCAAAGAGATTGATTGAGAAAGTTTTAGTAAAATATTTTCTCCGTGGAGTACCTCACATTGGGGGAACCACGTTAAATCTTGTGTCTCAATTGTGTGTGGTGACTTGTGCTCTTGCTTACTACTGCTATCTGAGTTATTAATGCACACTGCTATATTTGGTTATTGCAATTAAGGACATTAATTGATATTGGTTTGGAAAGAAAGTAAAAAGTGGTCTTATATTGTTCACCCCCCTCTCAGTATAAGCTTGTGTTCTTCAATTGGTATAAGAACGGGTTCCTTCGAAAAGGCTAACAACTTAAGGGCATATTCTACAAAGAACATATATGGCTTCATAGAAAGGATTATATTCAAATAAGGATCCATTGTTTGATGGTAACAATTATGCTTTTTGGAGCATGAGAATGAAGAACTACTTGATATCACAAGGATATGAGGTATGGCATATGGTTGAAAAAGAGTATACGGTTGAAGGTGATCCTGAGGAAGATAAGACTACCAGGAAATTAGTTTAGATCAATGCAAGAGCAATGAATTGTATTTTGAGTGGGCTACGTGAGACAAATTTTGCAAATGTCATGGTATGTACTTCAGGTAATGAGATGTGGACCAAGTTGAGTAATACTTATGAAGAAGATTCCAAGGTAAAGGTAATACTTAAGTTCTAAAATATGAAAGAAAAGAAGCACCTAAGATTTATGAGGAAATTTCCAAAGTTCCTATGGCTCCAAATATTTAGTTTGGTTCTTGTTTTGAGATAGGTGAATCAAGATCAAAGGGAAAAGAAATTCTTGAAGAAAAATGCAAGGAAGAAACTAAGGAAGAGATTTTAGATTCTACAAAGAAGGTTCAAGAATGCAATGCACAAGTTGAAGATGATCATAAGGATAATGATCAAGAAAGATATGAGGAACCAAGGCATGAAAAAAAGGCTTTTCAAGGATATTGCTTTTCTTGTAATGGATTTGGACACAGGGCTATACATTGCAGGATCCATGGATCAAAGAAGTTTGATTTTGCTAGAAGAAACTTCAAAGGAAGAAGGTATGGTTTTCAGGGAAATTGCTTCTCATGTAATAGGATTGGTCATAAAGCTTTTCAGTGCAAATGAAATGAGCAACATGGTTTTGTTTTTAGAGCTACACAATTCAGAATTCATGGTAATAATGGTCATTAAAACAGAGTTGCACAATATAGGGTTCAGGAAAGGAATGGATATGGAAATTACTTCAAGAAAGAATTTAGGATATGGGCATCATACAAAGGCAACAATATCAAGTGTTTTAATTGCAATAACTTTGGGCATATTTCAAGATGGTGTAGGACTCAATTCCAAACAGGTTCAAGGCAAGAAGGTCAAAAAGGTTCAAGACAAGAAGATCAAGTAATTCATCAAGAGAAGGATATCAGAAACATATAGAATGAATTTGATAGAGGAAAGAATCAATGTAATATGGGAGTAAAGGTACTCCCACCCCAAAATTAATCACCTCAAGAGATAAGGTGGTGAGGGGGCTATGCTTAAGAGTCATATATTTTAGCCCCATAGGTGTACCTTTTGACATTAATGTCAAAGGGGGAGAGATTTGAGTAAGGGGGAGAGCATTGAGTTAGGGGGAGCAGCCTCCAAAGAAAGCATTGAGTCAGGGGGAGCAGCATCCAAAGAGAGCATTGAGTTAGGGGGAGCAACCTCCATAGAGATTATTGAGTCAGGGAGAGTAGCTTTGATTCTCAGAGATGGTTTTTGCAGTGATTGTGGTTTTTGCTTTAGAGGTGTTGCCATCAATGACAAAGGGGGATATTGTTGGAAATTTGAGTTAATTTGAGGCATTTTATGTTGTCATTGATGTCACATGGATCACATTTGGTTTTGGTGTCCAAAATACTTCATAAATAAGCATTTATGATATTTTGGAAAGCATGGCTATTTACAGGGTTTTTATGAAAACCAAGGTAGGGAAAATAAAAGGTTTTATTTAAAACCATGGTGGGCTTATGTGGAAAGGGATTTTATTAAAAACCAAGGTGGAATTTTGTTTCATCGAAAAAGGACCTCCGGTGATGAAGATATTAAAGTTTAAAGTTTAAGTTTAAATTAATGGAGGACCGACCTATGTGCAATTAATGGAGGGTGGCATATATATACATGTAAAGGTTTCAATTTATTTTAGAAATGGGGCATATTATATATCATCGAAAAGCTTATTTCAAGGGCTATTTGAATAACTTATTTAGAAGGAGAAATAAGGTGTGTGTAAAGAGATATTTCTGATTTTGCAAAGGGGTTCCAAAAGTGAAGTTTGCCTTGTTCTTTTTCAAGAGGAGTAATTATTTCATGAGGTGACAAGGTATGCAATATTGTGATTTATTTTATTTTATAGTATAAGTGATTTTGGGAGTGAAAAGGTTATGCAATGTTTTGATTTATTTTATTTTATGGTACAAGTGGTTTTAGGAGAGATAAGGAAGTTGTGCAATTAAAGACCTTGGTGATGATTATTGAAAAGTGGAGTAATGTTGATTATTTTATGATCTACTAACCCTTGTGAAGATTGGAAAAAGAATTTTGTGATTGTGGTAGATTTACAAAGAGGTTTTTGTTAGAATTAATATAATGTGCACTATGCATTCCTTGACACTTGTCAGTTTCACTTGACAAGTGTCATGCATTTCATATAGGCCTCCTACCTATATATGTAACACATTTGTATCAATAAATCATCCCATCAGTTTCAGTCCCAACATTTGGTATCAGAGTTCTAGGACTTCTCTAGCCTTGTGAGCTTGAGGGGGGATTTCCCTCATGGAAATCCCCCCTTCATCCCCCTCAATTTTTTCCTCCTTTCTTCTCCATAAGGCTTAGGGAGTATGCTCTCCACTTTTGTGGATCAGAAACCAGAAGGCCAAAGGGAGAAGAAGATTTCATGGCTGCCCCTGAAGCTTCAATGCTTGGGGCCATGATTTTATTTTTTTTATGCTCAGATTTTTTTGTGTCTTTGAATGGGTTTTCTATAAAAAAAAAAATGTAAAACTGTTTTATCTGCAACTATTTTTGGCCCCCCAATGTCTTTCAAATGCGACTTCTCGATGCGATGGAGCGGTGTAGAATTTTTGTTGTGTGTGATCAAAACCAGGCGCTAGAGGCGGTTTGGTTGTGTGATGATTGTGTTTTTTTTAATATTGACCTAATTTCCTGTAGAGGCCCCGGGAGGTTGAGGGTTCGATTCGTCGTGGCGAAAAGGGTTTTGGATCTTTGACGATGGGATTCCTTGTAGGCCAGTATGTTGTCCTCATTTCAAGACTGCTGCAGCACGCCACGCTATTCCTAGAATGGGCGAGAAGCACCATGTGGTTGGTGCTTGGCCATGTGGGGCTGGCAGAGATATTTGAACCTAAGAACCCGTGGCCAGAGGATGCTAGAAATATTCCTTGCAACATTCACCAATCTGAATGAGCTAACGCATTTCAACATCTCATACAATCCATTACTGACAAGACTTGCTCCATATGGAGGCCAATGTAACACGTTCGATGAGAATTCGTATATCGAAAGAGAAGGAGGGCAAGCCTCTGAGCCAGATCATAGAAGCATTTCAGAACTTGGCATCGGTTCTCAATTCTAGGAATGAAGATATCCAGGTGGCTGCATTTTCCCATGCCAAAATGGACTATGTTGCCAAGGTCCAAGATTTGAAGGGAGCATCAAATTCTTTAGCCACTTTGCAGTCATTGCTGGATCTTGACATTAAGTCTGGTACTGTGAGAAAGGGTGGGAGCCATTCACGTAACTTGCTGAGAGTGAAGCGTGGTCTGGACATGGTTAAAGTATTATTTGAGCAAATTCTAGCTACAGATGGAAACTCTTTGAAAGATCCAGCTTCTGTAGCATATGCACAAGTTTTTGCTCCACATCATGGTTGGGCTATCAGGAAGGCTGTCAGTGCTGGAATGTATGCCCTTCCAACAAAAGCACAACTTTTAAGGAAGCTGAACGAAGACGAGTCCTCTGCTAGAATACAGATGCAAAATTACGTGGCTGCATCAGCCCCAGTTATAAAATATGTGGACAATCTGTTCCTCACAAGGAATTTAGGAATAGAATGGTGATTCCTTTTTACAATCCATTGTGAGGAAATTCTTGGAGTATGTTGGTGCCAGGGCAAATTATGTGAACAATTTGTAACAGTGACATCTACAGATAATTCACAGTTCGCTTTAACAAACAGTTTGCTTTGTGGCTCCTGTACTCACAAAAAATTGTGCAGAGATATGTGACAACAACGTTGAGGTCGTGAGTTTCCCCGTACCGTTGGAGCCTTGGCATGATCAAGCGATCGAAGAAAGAGGGATTGAGAGTAGGAGATGAAATCTGTGCTGTGACTATATTTTATTGTGGTATACGGGAGCTCCTCCAAGTTATTAAGAATTAGTTAATGATTCTGGTCATAACAAATCGAAGAGAGGGGTGGAGGGATTTTGCATCTGTGTAACTGTGCTTGCACCTATGGTGCCTGCATATTTGGTGGTGCTTGCAGAGGGAGACGTGGTGCTGCAGCAAGGGAGCGAAGGCACTGAAGCAGCAAGCGGAGAAGTTGCTGCGGGGATACGAGCTTCATCATCAAGTGTTGTAATTTCATGGATGGGCCCGATGAAGAGGGTGGATGATGGAGGGTGTAGGCCATCGCATGTTCACCATCAATTAATGTCATCTTTGCAAGCTTCGAGAGCAGGAGGAATAACGCAAACATAATTCTATTAATTGACGGAGGGACTTTCTGTACCGTGATGGATTTGGGCCGTCGGATCAACGTGGATGCAGATTTTTTGGCAACAAAGCTAGAATGGGTGGATACCCACAATATATTGATGACAAGTTCCGTCAACAGTGGGCCATTTGGTTCCCAAGGGGAAATTAATCTTTGGGATGTTAAGTCGATGTTGTGTCGTTGAGGTGCTATTGCCTCTAATAGTCATGCAACTAACAGTAAACCCCTGATGATGCACCTTGGAATGTGGCAAATTTGCCAGTATTGTGAAATCATGGCGGTAATGAATGATCGTGTTATTTTCGTCTTTATGCGAGGTTGTCGGTTGGATGCGCGGGGGGACCGGGGGCGCCCGATCCGTGGGGTCGGTTTCCCGCCGGGCGGGGGCCGGGGGGGGCGGCGGGGGGAAAGAAAGCGGCGGGGCGGGGTTATTGGGGGGTGGTTGGGGGATTTTTTTAAACCGCTGGTGAAAAGACGATGCGCCGGCGCATTGATCGAGGAAAATATGGCAATTTAACATTCACAGCAACCGATGGATATGATTACAATGGTGGAAGCAATGTTTTTTGAAGGGCCCCCATATTATAAGTTTTAAATGGCCCAAATTGTTGTTTATTAAAAGCATGTGGGTATTAATATTTAAAAATGTGGGGGCCATTGCTAAAAAGGACCATTTTTTAATTGCATGGGGGGTTAATAATTTAAATCAAAGTAAGTGGAAGTGAAAGGATTGATGGCCCATGTAATTCCCCTACGAGGGAAATTTTAAGACTATTTTTATTCCGCCTGAGAGCGATGCCGCCATTGAGCGATGTTGTTTATTTTGCTGCCTAGAGAGACATGCTATTATTTTTTCCACATGATGAAGGCCCCTTTGATGGTGGAATATAGGGGTATTTATAGTCGTTGGAAACGTTTTTCCACGACGGACACAATGGTGGTGTCATATTGTAATTTTGAGGCTATTTCAATTGAGTTTTTTAGCCTCAAAGTTTTTCTACCTTGGAGTGCACTCTCGATTGTACCCGACACTCCCAAGGAACTTGTAAGTGAACCTAGTATCTAGTATTCTCCTCTTTCTACTTGGAGGATGCAGCGGCTGGTTACCCATGCATTTCGGTAAGATGAGGAGAATACCATAAGGACACTTATTCTAGGGACTACAGACATAGACACCCTAGACTCTATCCGTGGTTTTTTTGGATCTACTTCTGAAGACTACAAGCGAAGACACTTCAGAAGATTCCCTTCTATTGTTCTTTCTTCTTCTTCTCCTCCATATTTGGATTTTATGGATCATTTTATTGTATTGAGTGCATTTTCGACAGAGACCGACACTCTTATATGGCTCGTTTTTCATTTGTATTAAGGTGCATTTTTGGTAGAGACCGACACCTTCTAGATTGAGTTCACCATAAGGAAGAATTTGATATTTATGGTGGGACTAGTCAGTGACCTACAAGAGGCAACATCCTCTGAGGATGACCTGCAGAGGCAATAGACCCAGAAGTGGCTGACCCTGAGGCACCCATGATGACCCTAAGGCACTTAGACGGCTGACCTAGTGGCAACAGACCCGTGGAAGTGGCTGACCCTGAGGCAACAGACCGAGATGTATACACCGTGAATCTAGCATTATTCACAGTTGGAGATCCAAGCGCAAAGAGCACGAGCCTAGACCAAATAAGCAATAAGAGAGGATGATAGGTTATTTTAGAGAAGTCAACATTAAGGGGGAATGTTACCTAATGTTGACTTGTTTTGTTTCTTCTTTAGTTAGGATAGTGCACATTAAGGGGGAATGTTAGAATTAATGTAATGTGCACTATGCCTTCCTTGACACTTGTCAGTTTCACTTGACAAGTGTCATGCATTTCATATAGGCCTCCTGCCTATATATGTAACACATTTTTATCAATAAAATAATCCCCTTTAGTTTCAGTCCCAACAGTTTTTTCATATTCATAAAAGGTATGGGAACATTCTCCTATTGATTGTTTATGGTGGTTGATTTTTGAAATATCATTGGAGAGAAAATGATTGTTTGTGGTTTCATTTTCGAAAGTGGTTGGTTGAATGCTTCAAGGTTTTCTAAATTGAGAGTTGTGTCTAAATCTTGTTTTATAAGCATAGTTTTTGAAGCCCATTGGTTGTGAAAAAACTTGAGTTAGAAAAGAACATGAGTATGATTGTTATGTGATATTTGTGGATGAGCATTGTTGGAAATATTTGAGTTGGTTGATACATACTTGGACTAGGGTTGTATGAGAAAGAGTTATTCCTTATGGTGATTGGTTGAGTTGAGTTGATTAATCCTAGTCAAGTTATGTGTGAAGTGATTGTACAAATTATATGGAACAAAATATTCCATCATTCTATGTTGAGTTGAGATTAAGGTTAGAACATATTCAGTCTCTAACAATTCTATTTATGGTTTTATAAGACTTGAATTGAGTTGAGGTTGATTTGAGTTGAGATTGAGATTAGAACATATTGAGTCTCTAACAATTCTCTTTATGTTTCTATGAGTTGATTTGAGTTGAGTTGAGATTTATTTGGGTTGAGAGTGAGTTTAGAACATATTGAGTCTCTAACAATTCTCTTTATGCTTCTATGAGTTGAGTTGAGATTTATTTGGTTTGAGAGTGAGATTAGAACATATTGAGTCTCTAACAATTCTATTTATGCTTCTATGAAGTTAATTTGAGTTGATATTGCCATTCATTGTTGAGTTCATTTTGAGTACTACTTGAGCATGATTAATTGAGCCTTTGAGAAGGCCTTTGGGACAGATTTGAGGATAGTGTTGGGACAAATTTGAGGACAGTGTTGGGACATATTTGAGGACAGTGTTTGGACAAGTTCTTAGTGAGCTTGTTGGAGAATATTCGGGCAAGTTCTTGGTGAGATTGCTAGAGAATATTTGTGCAAGTTCTTGGTGAGCTTGCTAGAGCATATTTGGACAAGTTCTTGGTGAGCTTGCTAGCGTAGATTTGACAAGTTTTATGTGAGCTTGTTAAGTAGGTTTTGTGTGATCCTATTGAGCAGGTTCTTAGTGAGCCTATTGATAGAGCTTTGGAGGTGATAGAGTACAAAGGACAGTGTATCAGTGGATAGAGATCCAATAACCAACACAATTGAAGATAGATCTGAGTGAGGAGTCTTCAAGTGGAGAGAGGTCCACAAGCTAGTGTAGCAGAGAGACAGAGTCTTATAGAAGATCACATAGCTAAAGCAGAAAGGGAAATATTTCTCCTATGAAAGAGATCCACAAACTTGAGATTATGCTACATACCAAACCTAGCAGTTGGCTAGGTTCTCCAAGTGAATAAAAATTCATATATATTAGCATAGTTTTCATTAATTGATTTTATATCATCTTTTGCTTTTATTATCTACGTATTCGCACTTTGCCTTTACGGTGGGATCTGCCCTCCTAGTGGCAATAGAATTTTATTACTATCCGCTTCCTCGCATTTCCGTATTCGATCGATTTAATTGCTCTGTCGTATGATTAAATAAAAATATTAATTCAATCTCTAGAAACTAGAAGGCGTTGCCTTCCAAGTGGTATCAGTCTAGATGATTCAGGGGATCCTCGGTCTCACAACACAGCAAATATTGTGCACAGTTTGGCCGCGCAGCAATAGCTGATTACAGATTGGTGGAGTTTACCAGCGTATACAAGTAAGCCCTACGACAACGATTACAGGCGGTTTGTTTCAATTTTTTTGTCACCGTTCGTTCCAGTTCGTGTCCCAAAACTATAGCAACGGCATCCAGGGGCTCAAATCCTTCCTTCGTGGTCAAAAATCTGAACGCCAGGACATAAAAGCGTTGGGCTTAAATTTTTATCCCACATTCAGTGTATTACGTGGGTTTAAAGGTTTAAAAGGCATAAGTCACACCTTCTACGGTGTGACTTCGGTCACACATTAGGCGCTCCTCCACCGTTGTCTGTGTCATTCCATGCAATCGTGTCTTGTCCTCTGTCCACGTTGTCCACGTCCTTGCTATCCTGTCCATGTCGTGTCATCCTTGTTGTCCACGTCGTGTCCATGCTATCACGTTGTGTTCGTGCTACATGTCCATCCTTGCTGTTACGCATTGTGTCCATGTGTTCATCCTTACTATTCGCATCGTGTGTCGAGTGGGTTTTTGTGTTCATCGTGTCCTCGAGCCGTGTGTCGAGTGGTTTTCCATGTTCGTCGTATCATCACCGTCCAGTTGTTCATTTCGTCCTCCTCGTCGTCACTATAAGTCCTATCGTGTCGCGTCATGCCATCACTACCAGTCGTATCATGCCGCGTCGTGTCTGGGTCTAGTCGTTGTCGTTGTCCAAATCATCTAAAACTGGTCAACATTATCAAAATTGCTGAAAGTCGTCAAAAGTGACTGTTAGGGAGGTGAGCCAATAAAATTCAAATCCATGTCGCAGTTGGAGCGACAGTTGAAGCGAAATCCACATTTTTTTTGCTAAATTCAACCAAATTTTGTAGCAGTTGAAGCGGAATCCTCAGCAGGTTATGTTAACAAGTGCATGAGCAAAATGTGGACCAAAGGTTCTGACGGTCGATTATCAAGCTCGAAAACGACCAATAACAACGCAAGAAGACCTAATCGAAGCCCAGGTACAAAAAATTCTCCTTCTCATTTCAAAATTGGTAGTTATAATCCACATCATCCACTAGTAGATCCTATGGCTACTAACCCTCCCCCAACTCATGAAAACATCACACAAGGAAACTCAAGTAACTCAGCCGTTTCCAACGATGAATCTCTTCGACTCTTAATAGATGGTATGAACGAAATTAGTCTCAACCTAAAAACCCTAGTGCGAGCACAAAACTAGCTTAATCCCAATACTAATCCCCAAAATCACTCCCATGCCCAAAGGAATGAAGAAAATGTCGATCAAGATGACGATTGGGAACAACAAAGAGGCAATTCAGATAATTACAAGGATCGCTATCATAGACAGTGGTATAACCAAGATCAAGAAAGGGATACGGGTTATCACCAACCGAGAGGCCCTAATAATTTTCCACGCATTGATATGCCCACTTTTGAGGGTCATGATCCTCGTGGTTGGATAGCAAAAATGGAAGGCATTCTCGACTTATACCAAATTAAGGAAATTGATAAAGTCCCTTTCGTTGCATCAAAATTAGGCACTGAGGCCTACCAATGGTTCGTATGGCTTAAGCGAGAGAAAGGAGCTACTATTAACTGGAGAAAATTCATGACCTATTTTTTAGAAATATTTGATGAAGGAGCTACATCGTCATACATAGTAAGACTGTTATCTCTTAAACAAGAAGGATCGGTTAGCAAATTCGTTTCGGAGTTCACCAGTTTACTACCATATACTTTAGACCTCAGTCCTGACACAGTGGTAGGAGCTTTTCGTAATGGACTAAAAGAAAATATTAGAGTGGAGGTAGACATTCACAATCCAACCTCGCTGAACGATTGTATAAGAATAGCTAAGCTGGTCGAGAAGAGAAATCAGTTGTATGCACGGCGTGAAACTTATAGTCGTCCTTCGTATCGCAACAATTCCTTTCATAGAAATGATCAACCATCAAGATACTTTTGCTATAAATGTCACACTCATCACCCCAAGGAACAAGCATGTGCCCAAAAATAAAACTTTCATATTAAAGGTGATCAATATGAAGGAGAAGAGGAAGAAACTTACCACCCAGAAGAACCTATGCAAGAAGAACTACCAAGTACTTTAGAAGAAAAGGAAGAGGATACAATGGCGATCTCTGTGCATGCCCTCATGGGGTTAAAAACCCACCATACTATCAAGGTTCCAGGATTTCTCCGCCAGAAAAAGGTGAATGTGCTAATTGATTACGCGAGTACCCACAATTTTATCGACATCAAAACAACAAAAGCTTTGAATTTATTCATTAACTCTTCCACCAAAGACAAATTCCAGGTTCTAGTGGCCAACGGGGTGAACACACAATGTGTTGGTCGAACATCTCAAGTTTCCATAAAAATGGGAACTTATACCTGGTTTGGATCCCTTTTTGTCATGAATTTAGGGAACTCTGATGTCATTTTGGGAGTTGAATGGTTGGAAACATTAGACACGGTTAGCTTCAATTTCAAAAAATTATTTGTGGAATGGAAGGAAAACGGACGAGTCATTCGCTTACAAGGCATTACTACTCCTCCATCACAAAAGGTGAGCTCTCATAGTATGGAGAAGATGTTAAAAAAGGGTGGATATGGATTTATAGCTCAAGTTAATTGTTTGGAAAAACAATCTCGAGTAACTTCGGATATTATTGATCTAGATTTATGAGACATTGTAACAAAGTATGATGAGGTTTTCCAAGAACCTCAAGGATTACCACCTAAATGATCTCATGACCATGCCATCCATTTGGTTCTAGGGAGTGTCCCACCTAACAGTCGTCCTTACCGCTATCCTCAACCACAAAAAATAGAAATCGAACAGATCATTCAGGATCTGCTAGATCATGGAGTCATTCGTCACAGCACTAGCCCTTATTCCTCACTTGTAGTTCTGGCTAGACGAAAAGATAACTCTTGGCGTATGTGTCCTAATTTTTGTTATCTCAATAAACTAACTATCAAGGAAAAATTTCCTATCCCTGTCATAGATGACCTACTAGATGAGCTGCATGGTGCAAAATTTTTTACAAAATTAAACCTTCGCTCAGGATTTCACCAAATCCGTGTCCGAGAAGAAGATATTCCCAAAATGCTTTTCGTACTCATGAAGGTCATTACGAATTTTTGGTCATGCCTTTTGGTCTCACCAATGCACCATCCACTTTCCAAAGTCTCATGAACCAAGTGTTTCGTCCATTCCTCCATAAGTTTGTCTTAGTTTTTTTCGATGACATTCTCATATATAGCCAAACATGGAAGGATCATTTACATCATGTGGATAAAGCCCTTCACATTTTACACAAAGAAAAGTTATTTTTCAAACGTTCCAAATGTTCATTTGGTGTCCAAGAAGTTGAGTATCTTGGTCATATAGTTTCACACAAGGGCGTCACAGTTGATCCCAATAAGATTAAGGCAATTCAAGAGTGGCCTTTACCTAAGACCATCAAGAAACTTCGTGGTTTTTTGGGTCTCATGGGCTACTATCGCAAGTTTGTACAATATTATGGTAATATTGCAGCACCTATCACAACACTCACAAAAAAGGATGCTTTTCGTTGGTCGGAAAAGGCTACTCAAGCTTTCGAAGCTCTTAAGGAGGCCATGTGTACAACTCCAGTATTAGCAATCCCCAATTTTCACAAACCATTTATTATCGAATGTGATGCATCAGGAATAGGAATTGGGGCTATATTAATGCAAGAAGGTCATCCGTTGGCATTTGAAAGTAAACAGCTCTCCGGGAAAAATTTGGGAAGATCGACATACGAAAAAGAAATGTTGGCTATTCTTCATGCAGTAGAAAAATGGAGACACTACCTAATCAATAGCCGCTTCATTATCAAAATAGATCATAGTAGTCTCAAACATTTTCTTGAGCAGAGGTTTTCCTATCCAGAACAAAATAAGTGGTTAACCAAACTATTGGGTTATGATTTTGTTATCGAATACAAGAAGGGGAAGGAAAATGTAGCTTTCGATGCTCTATCCAGGAAATATGAAGACGAAGTAGTCATTAACGCTATTTCAGGTCCTTGCTCCCAATGGGTGAATCAATTACAAGATGAATGGTTTTCCAATAGCAAAACTACTCAGATAATTCAATAATTATCTATTGGGTCCTCTAAACACCCTTTGTTCTCTTATGAAGATAAAATCCTCCAAAAGAAGAACCGTATTTACATTCCACACAACTCAGAACTCAAAACGAAGATCCTAGACAAATCACACGCTTCTCCATCAGCGGGACATTCAGGATTTTTGAAAACATATTTAAGGATCAAACAATAATTTTGTTGGAAAGGATTAAAAGCCGAAGTCAAACAATGGGTAGCAGAATGCGAAGTTTGCCAGTGCAATAAAGGAGAGACAGTCAAATCACCAGGGTTATTATAACCCTTACCCATCCCTGAACGTCAGTGGGAACATATATCCATGGATTTTATTGAAGGTATTCCAAAGTTAGAAGGCAGGACAGTAATCTTCGTAGTGGTAGATCGGTTATCCAAATACGCTCACTTTCAGGCTTTACAACATCCATTTTCTGCAAGCAAGGTGGCAAAGGTATTTATGGATTCAATTTTCAAATTACATGGTATGCCAAAAAATATTGTAAGTGATAGAGATCCCATCTTCACTAGTAACTTTTGGCGAGAATTATTTCGACTTAGTGGTACCAAATTGAACATGTCCTCAGCTTACCATCCCCAGACAGATGGGCAAACAGAAGTAGTTAACAAATGTTTGGGTACATACTTACGATGTTTCGTTCAAGATAAACAATATCAATGGAGCCAATGGCTAGCAATGGCAGAATGGTGGTACAACACTTCTTACCATTATTCAATTAAGATGTCTCCCTTTGAAGCATTGTATGGAACCAAGCCTCCAATCGTAGAAGATTATGTCCCAGGTTCATCCAAAGTAGACAAAGTGGATGATTGGTTTCAACAAATGCAGTCTACACTCACCATACTCAAAGAGAATTTATTCCAAGCACAAAATTGCATGAAACAACAACAAGACTTGCACCGATCAGAATGAACTTTTAATGTCGATGACAAGGTTTTCCTAAGGTTGCAACCTTACAAACAAGCATCGTTAAGGATAAAGACCAGTCAAAAGTTGGCACCACGATTCTATGGTCATTACAAAATTGTGTGTCGCATTGGAGAAGTAGCCTATCAGTTAGAGCTTCCTTCATCATCATGAATACACCTGGTATTTCATGTTTCATGTCTCAAAAAGGTAATTGGTCAGAAAGTGCAAAGTCAATCAGAATTACCAGTGCTCGATGAGGAAGGACGCATACATCTCCAACCTGAAGATATATTACAACACAGAATACGAAGACTAAGATCACTCCAGATTCAAGAATTTATCATCAAATGGCAAGACCTACCAGAGGAAGATGCCACATGGGAACACGAAAGTATTTTCTAGAAATTTCCAGCTTTGAGGACAAAGCTTTCCGAGGAGGGGAGTCATGCTACATACCAAACCTAGCAGTCGGCTAGGTTCTCCAAGTGAATAAAAATTCATATATATTAGCATAGTTTTCATTAATTGATTTTATATCATCTTTTGCTTTTATTATCTGTGTATTCACACTTTGCCTTTACGACGGGATCTGCCCTCCTAGTGGCAATAGAATTTTATTACTATCTGCTTCCTCGCATTTCCGTATTCGATCGATTTAATTGCTCTGTCGTATGATTAAATAAAAATATTAATTCAATCTCTGGAAACTAGAAGGCATTGCCTTCCAGATTAGGGGATCAACATATCCTTTGGATAGAGATCCATAAACATTGTAATTGGGAGTGATTCCCAAAAATATTTATTGAGAAAGTTTTAGTAAAATATTTCTTTGTGGAGTACCCCATATTGGGGGAACCATGTTAAATCTTGTGTCTCAATTGTGTGTGGTGACTTGTGCTCTTGCTTACTACTGCTATCTGAGTTATTAATGCACTCTGCTATATTTGGTTACTACAATTAATGACATTAATTGATATTTGTTTGGAATGAAAGTAAAAAGTGATCTTATACTATTCACCCCCCCTCTCAGTATAAGCTTGTGTTCTTCAATTGGTATCAAAGCGAGTTCCTTTAGAAAGGCTAACAACTTAAGGGAATATTCTACAAAGAACATAGATTTCTTCATAGAAAGGATTATCTTCAAATAAGGCTCCATTGTATGATGGTAACAATTATGCTTTATGGAGCATGAGAATGAAGAACTACTTGATATCACAAGGATATGAGGTATGGAAGATGGTTGAAAAAGAGTATAAGGTTGAAGGTGATATCGAGGAAGATAAGACTACCAAGAAATTGGTTGAGATCAATGCAAGAGCAATGAATTATATTTTTAGTGTGCTACATGAGACAAAATTTTCAAATGTCATGGTATGTACTTCAGCTAATGAGATGTGGACCAAGTTAAGTAATACTTATGAAGGAGATTCCAAGGTAAAGGTGGCAAAACTACAAACTCATAGAAAAATATTTGAGGAATTGAAAATGGAAGATTTTGAAGATATTGCAAAGTTCTTACTTCGAGTTGATGAGATTACTAACACTATGAGAGGCCTAGGTTTTGAGATGAAATAATCAAAAGTTACTCAAAAGGTTTTGAGATCACTTTCCATGAAATATGATGCAAAGGTTTCAGCAATATAAGAAACAATGGATATCAACAATTTAACAATGGAAGAATTGCAAGGTACTCTCACAACTTATGAGATGAGGGTAAGTAAGCATCAAGCTCCAATAAAAGAGATTGCATTCAAGGCTTCAGAAAAAGAGATAGGAAAAGTTTCAAAAATAGATAGAGTTTTAGAAAATGATGAGGAAGATAACTTCATCAAAAGGAATAAGGACTCAAGGAATTTTAGAGATATAAGGAAATTTAGGTTCTACAAGTGTGGTGATCTTGGTCACTATGCATACAAGTATCCACATGAAGAAATCAGTGATGATGAAAAATAGGGTCACATAAGAAAAGAATATGGAAAGCATAAGCATGACAAAGATGACAAATTCAAGCAAAACAGGTATGAGAAGAAGAAAATTTTTCATAAGGCAAAGAAATTTTACTACATTGTAGAAGCAAGTGATAGCTCAGATCATAATGATAGATACAATTCAGATGATGAAAATGAAGAGCATTTATTCCTAGGAATAGAAGGTGAAAGAGAACAATGTTTTGTGTGTGGTCAAAGAGATCATAGATCAGGGTATTGCAATGGTTTTAGTGATAGTGAAGATGAGATGACACATCAAGGAAACAGGCATGGTCAAAGAAATCTTGAGAGTTTGTTTGCTATAGAATATTATAATGATCTTAGTGACAGTGAAGATGAAGAAGGGTTTTTCTATGGAATAAAATAAGTAGAAGAAGAACATTCACTCCAAACAGAAGAATTTAAACAAGAGGATAATGTCTCAGTTGATCTAAAGGAAGACTTCAATGTTATCCATGAGCAACTACAAGAGGTTAAGGAGAATCTAAAATAATTGAGATGTTCCCTACATGAGAAGTTTGATCCATCACATGACTCAAAAGGTCAAGATATTTGTACTAAGAAGGAAACATGTATTTCAGAGGCTATAGAGATGGATGCCAAGTTGCTACTTGACACAAATGAAGAGAAAGAAGAGGAAGATTCCAAAGCACCAAAGGTCCCATATTTCAGGTTTGGGGAATCACACTCAAAAGGAAAGGAAGTTCTAAAAGATGAAAGCAAAGAAGCACCTAAGATTTGTGAGGAAAGTTCCAAAGTTCCTATGGCTCCAAATATTCAATTTGGTTCTTGTTTTGAGATAGGTGAATCAAGATCAAAGGGAAAAGAAATTCTTGAAGAAAAAGGCAAGGAAGAAACTAAGGAAGAGGTTTTAGATGCTACAAATAAGGTTCAAGAATGCAATGCACAAGTTGAAGATGATCATAAGGATAATGGTCAAGAAATGTATGAGGAACCAAGGCATGAACAAAAGGCTTTTCAAGGATATTGTTTTTCTTGTAATGGATTTGGACACAGGGCTATACATTGTAGGATCCATGGATCAAAGAAGTTTGATTTTGCTAGAAGAAACTTCAAAGGAAGAAGGTATGGTTTTCAGGGACATTGCTTCTCATGTAACAAGATTGGTCATAAATATTTTCAGTGCAAAGGAAATGAGCAACATGGTTTTGGTTTTAGAGCTACACAATTCAAAAGTCATGGTAATAATGGTCATGAAAATAGAGCTTCACAATACAGGGTTCAGGAAAGGAATGGATATGGAAATTACTTCAAGAAAGAATTCAGGACATGGGCACCATCCAAAGGCTACAATATCAAGTGTTTTAATTGCAATAACTTTGGGCATATTGCAAGATGGTGTAGGACTCAATTCCAAATAGGTTCAAGGCAAGAAGGTCAAAAAGGTTCAAGACAAGAAGATCAAGTAATTCATCAAGAGAAGGATATCAGAAAAACATGGAAGGAAGTTGATAGAGGAAAGAATCAATGTAATATGGGAGTAAAGGTACTCCCACCCCAAAATTAATCACCTCAAGAGAGAAGGTGGTGAGGGGGCTATGCTTAAGAGTCATATCTTTTAGCCCCATAGGTGTCCCTTTTGCCATTGATGTCAAAGGGGGAGAGATTTGAGTAAGGGGGAGAGCATTGAGTTAGGGGGAGCAGCCTCCAAAGAGAGCATTGAGTTAGGGGGAGTAGCCTCCAAAGAGAGTATTGAGTTAGGGGGAGCAGCCTCCATAGAGATTATTGAGTCAGGGGGAGCAACTTTGATTCTCAGAGATGGTTTTTGTAGTGATTGTGGTGTTTGCATTAGAGGTGTTGCCATCAATGACAAAGGGGGAGATTGTTGGAAATTTGAGTTAATTTGAGGCATTTTATGTTGTCATTGATGTCACATGGATCATTTATGTCACATGGATCACATTTGGTTTTGGTGGCCAAAATATTTCATAAATAAGCATTTATGATATTTTGGAAAGCATGGCTATTTACAGGGTTTTTATGAAAACCAAGGCAGGCAAAATAAAAGGTTTTATTTAAAACCATGGTGGGCTTATGTGGAAAGGGATTTTCTTAAAATCCAAGGTGGAATTTTTTTCATCGAAAAAGGACCTCCGGTGATGAAGATATTAAAGTTTAAAGTTTAAGTTTAAATTAATGGAGGGCCGACCTATGTGCAATTAATGGAGGTTGGCATATATATATATGTAAAGGTTTCAATTTATTTTGGAAAGGGGGCATATTATATATCGTCGAAAAGCTTATTTCGAGGGCTATTTGACTAACTTATTTAGAAGGAGAAATAAGGTGTGTGTAAAGAGATATTTCTGATTTTGCAAAGGGGTTCCAAAAGTGAAGTTTGCCTTGTTCTTTTTCAAGAGGATTAATTCTTTCATGAGGTGACAAGGTATGCAATATTGTGATTTATTTTATTTTATGGTATAAGTGGTTTTGGGAGTGAAAAGGTTATGCAATGTTTTGATTTATTTTATTTTATGGTACAAGTGGTTTTAGGAGAGATAAGGAAGTTGTGCAATTAAAGGCCTTGGTGATGATTATTGAAAAGTGGAGTAATGTTGATTATTTTGTGATCTACTAACCCTTGTGAAGATTGGCAAAAGAATTTTGTGATTGTGGCAGATTTACAAAGAGGTTTTTTCATCTTCATAAAAGGTATGGGCACATTCTCCTATTGATTGTTTATGGTGGTTGATTTCTGAAATATCATTGGAGGGAAAAGGATTGTTTGTGGTTTCCTTTTCGAAAGTGGTTGGTTGAATGCTTCAAGGTTTTCTGAATTGAGAGTTGTGTCTAAACCTTGTTTGATAAGCATAGTTGTTGAAGCCCATTGGTTGTGAAAGAACTTGAGTTAGAAAAGAACATGAGTATCATTGTTATGTGAGATTTGTGGTTGAGCATTGTTGGAAACATTTGAGTTGGTTGATACATACTTGGACTAGGGTTGTGTGAGAAAGAGTTGTTCCTTGTGATGATTGGTTGAGTTGAGTTGATTGAGCCTAGTCAAGTGATGTGTGAAGTGATTGTTCAAGTTCTATGAAACAAACTATTCCATCATTCTATGTTGAGTTGAGATTAAGGTTAGAACATATTGAGTCTCTAACAATTCTCTTTATGGTTCTATAAGACTTGAATTGAGTTGAGGTTGATTTGAGTTGAGAGTGATATTAGAACATATTGAGTCTCTAACAATTCTCTTTATGCTTCTATGAGTTGATTTGAGTTGAGTTGAGATTGATTTGGGTTGAGAGTGAGTTTAGAACATATTGAGTCTCTAACAATTCTCTTTATGCTTCTATGAGTTGAGTTGAGATTGATTTGGGTTGAGAGTGAGATTAGAACATATTGAGTCTCTAACAATTCTCTTTATGCTTCTATGAAGTTAATTTGAGTTGATATTGCCATTCATTGTTGAGTTCATTTTGAGTACTACTTGAGCATGATTGATTGAGCCTTTGAGAAGGCCTTTGGGACAGATTTGAGGACAGTGTTGGGACATATTTGAGGACAGTGTTGGGACAGATTTGAGGATAGTGTTTGGACAAGTTCTTAGTGAGCTTGCTAGAGCAGATTTGGGCAAGTTCTTGGTGAGCTTGCTAGAGCAGATTTGGGCAAGTTCTTGGTGAGCTTGCTAGAGCAGATTTGGGCAAGTTCTTGGTGAGCTTGCTAGCGCAGATTTGACAAGTTCTGTGTGAGCTTGTTAAGCAGGTTCTGTGTGAGCCTATTGAGCAGGTTCTTAGTGAGCCTATTGATAGAGCTTTGGAGGTGACAGAGTATAGAGGATAGAGTCTCAGTGGATAGAGATCCAGCAGCCAGCATAGTTGAAGATAGATCTGAGTGAGGAGTCTTCAAGTGGAGAGAGGTCCACCAGTTAGTGCAGTAGAGAGACAAAGTCTTCTAGAAGATCACATAGCCAGAGCAGAAGGGGAAAGAGTTCTCCTGTGGAAGAGATCCACGAACTTGAGATTAGGGGATCAACATCTCCTTTGGACAGAGATCCATAAACATTGTAATTGGGAGTGATTCCCAAAGAGATTGATTGAGAAAGTTTTAGTAAAATATTTTCTCCGTGGAGTACCCCACATTGGGGGAACCACGTTAAATATTGTGTCTCAATTGTGTGTGGTGTCTTGTGATCTTGCTTACTACTGCTATCTGAGTTATTAATGCACACTTCTATATTTTGTTATTGCAATTAAGGACATTAATTGATATTGGTTTGGAAAGAAAGTAAAAAGTGGTCTTATATTGTTCACCCCCCTCTCGGTATAAGCTTGTGTTCTTCATTTTATTGATAACCTTTAAAATTTCTTTGGCTTTCCTGGATTCTTCCACCATCTCTAATAAATTAGCATTAAGGATATCCTAGAACTCTTGGTAGAACTCAATGGGAAAACCATTAGGACCTAGGGTTTTATATTTTTGCATTTAAAAACTATCTGTTGAAGCTCATTGATAGTAACATGAGCAGTCAAAATAGAGTTCTCCTCATAAGTGATAAGATAAGGGATTTCTTAAAGAACATTTTTTTGAGAAGCTAAATCAAGAGGAGTAGAAACAAAAAGATTAGAAAAGTAATTGACAACAATATATTTCATGCCATCCCAAGTATAGACAACATCTCTGGAATCTGATTTCATGGAAGAAATAAAGTTGTGAGATCTTCGAGCTAGAAGAGATATGTGGAAGAAATTTGTGTTTCGATCTCCTTCTTTGAGCCATTGAATTCTATATTTTTGCTTCCATAAGAGTTCTCTTTTTTCCCATTCCTCTAACTGAGTTGTGAGATTAATTTCATCTACACTTCTATTCTCTGTGAGGCCATCTAAACAAATTTTCTTATTCAAATTTTCAATTTGAGCAATAAATTCATATTTTTTTTATGAACATCCCCAAACTCCTTCCAGTTCCAAGTCTTGATTTTAGATTTAATGTATTGTAGTATTTTGGTAAAACAAAACATCTTAGTCCCATACCTAGGCTTACCTTCCTTCCACCATTGTTGCACGTGAGGTCTAAAGGAACTATCTCTGAGTCATATTAATTGAAAATGAAAAGGAAAGAAACTCACATTGGTTTTCCACATTTTCACCAAAATTGGACAGTGATCCAAACTAGCATTGTTAAGATTCTTCACTTGAGGAATGTGACCATAGATTAAGAAATTTTTAGAGAGAAAAAACCTATACAATCTCTCCATTATACAAGTTAAGCCTTGCCTTCTATTAGACCAAGTCATAAGGCCATTATCTAGTTGGATGTCCAAAATATTGAGGTTTGCAATATATTATCTCATGAGTCAGTGCTTTTGTCCAAATTTCTATTTCCCCCAATTTCTCATCCATAGAGAGGATGGTATTGAAATCTCCTCCGATCAAGATCCAAGCTTCAGGAAATTGTGAGATAATATGAGTTATATCCTTCTACTATATTATTTTTTCCTCCAAAGTAGTCAGAGCATAAACAATAATGTAGAGCATAAATTGGTTGGAATGTTTACTTTGAATAGCTATAGCCAACATACCCAAACTACCAACCATATGGTGAATAACTACCTCTTTTGGGTCCCAAAGACAAGCAATGCCACTAGAAGTCCCCTAAGAACTAAGGGAAACCACTTTTCTAGCTGGCCAAATTTTACTGGCAATTGAGTCCATATCCTCCATTGACATCTTCATTTCTTGAAGGAAAATAAGATGTGGAAAATTATCCGAATCATTCTTATAATTTCATTTTATTTTGAAGTACTCCCTTTGAGTCCTCTAATATTCCAAAGTGATGATCTTCATTAATACCAGGGCTAAAAAAGTTGGTAAGGAAATTAATCTTACCTTTCTCTACAAGCTTTTCACCTACTTTTACCATATGATATTGATTGGTCTTGCGACCTACCTTTTAATTAGAATCCATCTTCAATTTTTTTCCCTGTTTCTTGACTTACTCCAATTGAATCTGAGATGGCTTATAACCTTGAATAATGCTTGTACATAGCTAAAATTTTACTAGAGGGTTCAACACGGTCTATATTGGGACCTGTATTATTTGAAGTTTTGACATTTAAAAGATTGTTTTTCTTGTGTAAATTTTATCCCTTTTATTCTATTGAAAACCTTTGATTTGTTGGTTTGTCTCTGAGTTCTTCCCTTCATATTTAAATTGTGTTTCTAAGATTTCTATTTCCATTATTTCCTCTTCCTCACTTGGGACATAATTTGTGGAAAGGATTTCAAACATATTAGCATATGACTTTGATTGATCCTTCATAACTAGTTTTTTCTGAGTGTTCTTCTTCTTAGGCATTTGGAAACCTGTTGAGTTTATATCTTCTTTCTTTTGATCAGGAATTTTATTTGGGAAAGCACTAGCCAAATGACCATATTCATGGTAAATTCTACAACAAAAAGGAATTTTCTCATAGTCCACTACTTGCTCCCAAGTGTCTTCCCCAAATTTTAATGTGATATTTTTGGGTAAGGGTTTGTCAAAATCCATTAAAACACAAATCCGAGCAATAAATAATATGTTCAAAATTTTGAGTACAATCAGCAATCATCATAAAAGTTCCTAAAGAGTTTCCAATTAAAGAAAAAATAGTAGGATTCCAAAATTCAATAGGGATATCAAAGAGTCTAACCCACACGGAAGCTATAGAAGGCATCTCTTATTTAGATTTAAATTTAGTATGCTAGGGCTTCATGAAAAGCCCTACCCTTCCAAAAAACTAGGGACCCCTTGAAATTTTTTCTCTCTATCTTCATTATTAGAAAATAAAACAATAAAATAACCATTTGGATAAATAGAGATTTGTAACTCACCTTTAGTTTTCTAGCTTTTTGCAGTCCAGACTCTGAAAGCATATAGGCTTGGATGAAAACCCACGAACCGAAAAATTAGTCCTCTTTTTTCCAAATCTTCAATGTCAGTTTGAATTTTACCCATATCAAGCTTAACAATAGGAGTTCCATCAGCTGCTTTAAGACATCTTAACTCCATTTTCCTAGGATCAATATTAGGTATTATTAGAGGTTTATGGGAAGCCCTAAGATTAATATTAGCATTGGGCTGAGGTTGTCCACCACGGAGGGCATCCCTAAAATTTATTTTTGGGGTTGTCTTCTAAATTCTTACCCTTTACGGGGTTTTCATAGTAGAGTTATTTTTTGGGTGCACCTTAGCACCAGATTCACTTGAGATCTAAGCTATTTTTTTATCAGATTCTGGAAACTTATTTCATGATCTCTTTAATCCTTGCCCTAGAAATCGTGGAAAAGTATGGTTTTCACTTTTCTTTTGTGCAGTAAATTAGAAGTTGTTGTCACTCAAGTTCATAGCATGATCTATTGAAAGATATATTTCTAACCCATATTGGATCCCCTGCAACATATCATGCTAAAATATTGAGCATAAACCACAAAAATATTGGTTGCTAGGGCCTAAAGACCCTAAAACCCAATATTTGGAGCTGCTTGCACTCAAACTAGATGAAACCCTCACACAACCGCTTGCCAAAAATCTTGTTCACACATAGGGATACGCTCTGGCTATTTTATACTTGTTCTTGTGAGAGTTAACCTATAATATTTTGTGGTAGAATTAAGGCTTAAAAAACCATCAGTGGTATTAGAGTTACCACCAAACACTGTCTAGATTGATAGAGTTCATTTTAGCCACTATTATAAATTAATTTTATTCAATTTGATGAAGTCAATTAAGAGTCTATCCACTTTGAATGCAGTGAGACTCAAACTCTATTTTAAAGGTCATATTGAGTAGAAATGCTAGAGTCTTTCCATGGTTGAATAATAACCAATGAATAATTATTTGCTCATAGAATCTAAAACCCTTCTTTATCTTCTGTAGGAAGCTTCTCACAATTCTATAGCTTAATATTTGTTGCAATTCTTTTTTGAAATCAATAATGTCTTAGGTTGCACCTAAGAGTTCAATATGATTCTCCTCCTTAGAGAATCTAATATATTATCAAGGTCACTTTGAATGTTCCTAAATATTTAACTTTCTTCTAAATTGGCAATAATCAATATAAAGGGATATGTCCTTGAGTATTTAAATTTCTTTTGAGTTGGAATATTCAATGTCAAGGACTATCTTTGTCTTTTAATCTTCAACTTTGTATGCAAAGGAATATATGTGTCCCTGAATCTCAAATTTTCAATGTCAAGGGACATATATCCCTGAATATTGAATCTCCAATATCAAGGGTTGATTATAGCCTTTAAAAAAATATACAAAATTACTGACTAAGGCTGGAAGGAGTCTCATCCCAACTTGTAAATGATCTTGTTTTAGTATGATTTTTTCAAATTATAAAAAGAAACACAAAATCATATACATAGTGGCATAAGGATATACATGAAAAATGCAAAACTATATTTTATTTAAGAAATGTATTCCCCATTGTGTTTAATGCTACAAAATATAGGATCTATGTCATTAATGTTTTCCTAGATTTACAATGAACTATTATGGAGATTTTAGGGTATAAATCTAGAAAATTTCCATCAACTTGTGTAGGTATTCTTTTTTTTATTAATGAAAGAAGAGGGAGCTTTGGGACTCAATTTTGGATAGAATGAAATCTTGTTTTTAAGGTTAGAAAGGTAAATTATTAATAGTTGATGGAATACTATGACTCATAAAGGCTTATATTACAATCTCTCTCTCTCTCTCTCTCTCTCTCTCTCTCTCTCTCTCTTATATATATATATATAGATAGATAGATATAGATATAGATATATGATATAATATTTAGATAAAATTTAAAGAGGTTTTCTTTGAAAATAATTTGAGGAAAATATTAATTACTCTTTATAAGTGGGAGAGGGTTTGTAAATGAAAGAATATTGGAGGGGCAAGTTGTGAAATTACAAGCTTATAAGTATGGTACTAGGGACAAAACTATGTTGAAAATTATTCAAAGATCAAGGAAAATGTTGGTAAAATATTGCCTCATATATATATATATATATATATACTTTTAGTTGATGTAATAAATTTATTTAGAAAATAAACCCTACCTAAAGTCTTAACAACATGGAACTTCATATTAAATGGTTTATAATTAAAAAAATATATATTATAAGGTTAGTAAATGTGGGGGATATTTTTTTTACGTGAGGAATGCTAAGATGGAGGAGAACAAGTGGCACATGGAGGATGTCAACTTCTTAAATAAGTAGGTTATCCTACAAGAATAGGTGGTGAAGAAATACCTATTTCTTGAAATAAATCTATGCCTCTCAAATTCAAATGTAGGACCTACCAGGCAATCTTCTAGTCTTCACAAAAGGGGTGTAAACCCTAGGTACAATCAAGTGATGGAACAAAGTGATAAATTTGGCTACAATATTTATGAAAGGGATGCAAAACCTAGGTGCAATCAAGCATTGAAGGAAGAGGGTTGTTCATAGACCATCTCTTTAGTCTATGAGAAAGCCTCTTTGATCAGAAGAAATATCTCTCAAGGATATTTGGGTTCATGGGTGGATGAACCTCTACCCTCTATTAGGATTTTAGAGGATGAATTTGGGTTGGATCTAATTGATCATGAAGCCCGAATAATTATCTGCAAACTCAAGGGCAAAAGACCAGGCCTAGAGGAGCTCAAAGGATACATTAAATATTGGTGGACCAGTACAGAATTCCAAGTAACTCTCCTACCCAAAAATTTATTTTCTATTTCCTTTTCTAATTTAGTGGATAGAGATGAGGTAATGGATTATAGATATAATTGGTTTTTCAAACAAAGGGGTGTCTATATAAGACCTTGAACTCCTAGTTTCAACCCCTTTATAGAAGAAGTTAATGGCTTCCCAGTCTGGGTGAATATTTATGCTCTCCCTATGGAGTTTTAGGGAGAGAAGATATTCACCAAAATTGGTAATGCCATTGGTGCATTCCAGTATATGGATGCCCAAACAGAGGAAAATTTTTCTAGTAAAATTAATATGAGTAAAGCAATATTGGTTGTTTGGATGGATGTTTCAATTCCTAGGCCTCAATCCATTACTATCTCCTCAAGCAAAGGGGAATGGATCCAAAATATTGAATATGAAAACTTCTCCCTAAGATGTTATGGCTATCAAAAATATGGCCACCTGAAGAAGAGATGCTCGGTCATCCGATCATGCTCTGATTCATCCTTGGTGGAGGAGAAGTCCCTACATGCAAATGATTCGAAACCTTCAAATATCCTAGTTCAAAAGAAATAAGCTCATCCTCCAGATGCACCAATTATCCAGTAGGAATCATGTGAGCAACATAAGACTCAACCCCAAAAGGATAATTTGAATTAGATCATTGATAAAATCCAAATGGTTACTAAAGACCATCTAGATGGTTCCATGGAAAATATTAGCACCTCACATGGTATTCTTGAAGCTAATTATGAAATAATTGATGATGGTCAGTTTTTTGAAAATGAAGATCCTACAAAATGTGTTACAACTAGATATTACCTTAGGAGCTTGAAGTGCAAAAATGCATTCTCAGATCTTGCCACTCTAAAGGAGGAAGAACCTCTTCTATAGAAGAAAAATAATCGAATTGATTTCCTCTTTGATGGATGACTATTATGTTTGTTTTTCTTCTATCTATTGGAGTTATGTGTCATGTAAGGGTTGTTCTTGTTGTTAGTTCCTTAAAAAAAGAGTTGATTATGGAAACTTAGCAGTTTGAGGAAGATGGAGAATATCTTTGATAGAAATGCAAATATGGGTATGCTTTAATTAACTTGTTAGAAATGTAATGAGAGCAATGTAATGTTTTGTTTTTGTAATGGGAGTGGCCCCCAATAGAAGCCACACATAGCTTATAAATAAATAAATAAATAAATAAATAAATAAATAAATAAATAAAATGTGGAGTATATTTAAATTTTTTATTTGATGGTTAGTTGAATCCTTATCCTTTAATTTTTTATCAAAAATGGTAATTTTTGACTCAACCATGTTTATCTTATAAAGGATTAAAGGTTAAAATTATACTTTAATATATGTAAATCTAGATGATGAAGTTTTTTAGCAACCTAGTTGAAGGAGAGAACCTCAAAAAAATAGTTAATAAGCTTCAAATGATACTTCACAAGATTTATTTACATATTTTTACATGCAAGGAATATTTCTTTTAGAATATATCAATATATCATGGATAGAAAACCACATTGGGATATAAGAATTTAGTGCAATCCAAATTTCCTACTCCTAGAGATTCTTCTTGAAAGAATGCGTGGTTACTCAAGGACCTTTCTAATGCCTTAACATTCCTTTGGTTGGGAGTCCAATGAAATATTATTACAATTGAGAAATTACAAAGATGAGGATACCATGGACATTTCATGTGTGCCTTGTGTGAGAAGGATCTATAAAAATATGATCATTTACTTTTCTACTACTTATTTGCTTATACTATTTGGGGCTACATTTTTTAAAATATGAAAATATATTGTGCAAATCCATCAACATTAATTTTTTTTATAAAATGTTGGAATAATTATTTCAATGCTAAAGCATTATTCATCCTATAGAGGACTAATCCTACAATTACTTGTTGGAATTTATGGATTGAAGAAATAATAATTTTTTTAAATACAAAAATTAAAATTGTATCCAAGCTTAGAATCATATTGTTTCCTCTCTTGTATAATATTTATAGACATAGTGCAGAAGTGTCATCTGTGATAATGGAGGTTCTTCCATAGGAAATATAGAAAACATTGGCAAAGGTAGTGCTTTTAAAAACAATGAAAGGTAAAATTTTCTCACTTACTCATAATCATATAAAATTTCAACTAACAACTATGCATATGCTATCACACTTCTTCTAGGGATCAATATTTCCATTGATGGGGGTTTTCAAATTATTATTAATGATATAAAGAAAATTGATGTGGGGATATAATATTATTTTTATGTCCAACTACTATTGGAGGTAGTATCTTTGAAATATCATCATATACCTAGAGAAGAAAATTTGGTAATAATAACTTACCAATTGTGATGTTGATCTTTGTCATAGAATATTTTAAATTTTAGAAGAAAAATAACTAAGTGCGATTCTATCTCTTAGTGAAAATTATATGAAGAAAATGATTGTAGAAACATAGCTATCTAAGGAAGATGAAAAATATCTTTATTAGAAATGCAAATGAAAAATATATTTGATGAAAAGGAAAGTTATATATGGTTAATCAACATGAAAATAATGTAATCACAACAATGTAATGTTTTGTTAGGACTGATATCCAATAGAATACATACATAGATAACTTTAAAAAAAGAAACCTATGCCCCACTATATGGAGAAATTCGAAGCAAAGATGATGAAGTTTTATAATTGAGTATATAATCAACAAAATTATAATAATATTTTATTAGTACATATATGTCATTTGGAACTAGCTCTCTAACTTAATCAATTAGGATTGAAACAATATGGGAATGGACCCCAAATAGAATTACACATATCTTATTAAAAAGATATATATATATATATATATATATATATATATATATATATATATATATATATATATATATATATATATATATATATATATATATATATATATATATATATATATATATATATATATATATATATATATATATATATATATATATATATATATATATATATATATATATATTTTGTATATATATGTATTATGTAGGACTTCCTCACTTGTTTCTTTGAAGCTATTTGTTGGTGGTGTTGAAGGTTGTCTGGGACTTTTAGATGCATCCTCTTTATCTAGGATGACCTATTTTTAACATCTGCATCTGGTTTTCCTTGTGACTCCTTCCTTTTGGGTTCCTTTGAAACTTTCCCGTCTTTCTCCTATGGTTTGCTGCTTTGCGTCTACTATTTCCTCTGCTTGGATGGCATCCTTGGAGGTTCCTATATTTTTTGCATGAGGATATCATGGCCTGGAGATACTCAAATTACTAACCCACTTTTTAGGCTTGTGAAGGATGCATAATTCTTCTCATTTTATTTTATCTTCTAGAAACCTTGTTTGTTTTCACTGGATGAGGATTTTGTGGCTTGAGGAAATCCTCAGATTTTTGTTCTACCTTTCAGGCTTGTGAGGGATTCGACTTCTTCTTAGTTTGATTGATCTTATGGCATCCCTAATTTTTTCCCATCCTTGTTTAGGTAGGATTTACTATAATTACAATCTCTCTGCTCCACCCTCTGGTGTAGGGTGGATTTTCTACAAATGACTAGTTTTCCCCTACGTGAGATGTTCTTTCCTAGTTTCTGGTTTCCCTTGGGTGGTTTGGCACCTATTTTATTTTCCTACATTTGGGGTGTTTCAAGTTTTATTTTAGGTACCTATTTCATTTTATCGCCTATGGGATGTTTCAATTTTATTTGTTAGGTGGGTTTGTCCGTTTTCATTTACCACCTTTTCCTTTTCCTGCCTGGTGGGCATTTCAAATTTTGTTTCATGCTTTTTTTCCTCACTAACTTCCTGAAGGATTTCCTGAAGGTGTTCCTGAAGGTGTTCCTGAAGGCTTTCCTCAAGCCTTTCCTGATGTCCTTCCTTGGGATTTTCCTAATGAAGTATGTTGTAATCAGGTTTTGGGATCCTTGATAAAAACCCACTTTAATTCTAATTTAACCTATAAAAAAAAACATTATAAGTAAAATATTGATGTTATATGATTAGTTTAGTTTATATTTAAGTAAAATTTTTCTCTTAACCGCAATTATTCATAACTAAAATATTCATAAAGTTTAGTTTATATGCAAATATTAAGCTTGACATTCATTTTAACAATAATAAATATGGCATGTCTCTTATAAGCAAGAAAAATCCAACGCTTAATTTTTTTCCCACTACTTGTAGAAGCCATGGAGGACAATGAAAAGGAATTTTGCTACCCAAAAGCAACAATGTAAATAGGAAAATTTGAAAATATTTTTATAACTTTGGTTAAGTCTCAAAAGTGCAATCTACCAATTTGCTCAAACTAAAAGAGCACATTATAATTTTGGTAAAAATGTGAATCACTATTCCCAATAGGTGAATCACCTTTCAAAGCTTAAGGTTCTACAAGGTTGGAATGGGATTTAAGGAAATGATATAGAAAGCAATATTTTACCTTCATATTGCACCTATAAGAATTTGGAAGGATTATAAATGCATATACATACAATTCAAAGGGTTCAATGTTGCATCAATTTACTAAAATATTCCACTAAACTAGATAATTTATTAGGAGTAGAAAATATCTACCTCTAGTTACTCTTAAGTGAATACCTTGATATAAATAGGAGATAGGAGATTCATTGTAAATATTTTTTAGTCATTTGTGAAAACTCAAGTTACAGTTTGTGAGACCTAATTATACTTATGAGATGATTTTTCCATTAATAGAAATATTGTAAATGATATTAATTAACTAATTGTGTTACATGACCTTTCAATTTGTGCATGAATAGTGTTTGTAACCTTTTACATTTTTCTAGTCCTTTCTTCTATTATGGGGGATTTTTATAGATTGGACCGCAATGATGTTATTTGGTTCACTTAACATGTGTTAATTGATCAACACTAAACTTGCTATGACTATAGTTGTATTTACTTTGTTATTATTGATTTACTTACTTGCACGATTTTCCTTCCATATGTAATTTTGTGTATTAATATTAGGCTATTTTAGCTAGATTAGTGAGGAGATAGCATGAATCTAGAGGTTGGAGAGGATATTCCCTTTCCTTTCAATTATTGAAATGTGACCTCATGGGTGCATACCTTTATGCATGTTCACCAACTTATAGAACACCTAATGGAATGAAAGGTATTATTTCTATGGGAATCATGCCTAGTCTATTCATATCTAATTTTTTAGATCTATACAAATTGGCTTAGAATATTATAAAATCTATTAAAGGTTTTTTTACATAAATACATAATTATTTTGTCAAATGTGTTGGGTACAAATTTAGAGCTATTTATTTTATGCTTTTGGATCTATAGGTACTTTATGGAATGGTGATTCCATTGTGAAATTTAGAAAAATTATCCAAATCACTTTAAATCAATATTGTAAACATTTTTTCCATGATTCCATTGGTCAAATTAGTGTTTTCACATGCAAATTTCATGATTTTATTTTGGAAGGTCTAAAATGGAAATTCATCTTTTCTTAATGCATAAAAAGTGGTTCACCTTTTAAATATTATGATTTGATATATAATTAGTAGAAAAGTAATTGTATTTTCTCTTTTAGAAGTATTATTTGTTTATCTATAACAAGTTTTGTAGGTTTTCAAAATATCAAAGTTTTCAAACTTAGAAAAGTGTAATTCACTCATTCAAAAAAGGTGATTTTCTATCACTTTTGAGAATTAAAAACTTTTGCCTAAATATAAGGATTATGATTTTATTTCCTTATAAAAACATGATTTGATCCATTTTCCAACAATGGAAAAAATATTCTCAAGTATGCAAAGTGTGATTCGCTCCTCAAAATTATTTTCCCTTTTCCATTAATTTTTTTCAAATATTATTGAGCTAATTTTTTACGTTTTGTAGGTACAGTAAAAATTAGATAAATTCATATGAATACAAGGTAAAAAACCAATAATATAGTAAATAAATTAAACTATTACAAGTTATTTTATGCACTCTTGTAGGTAAATTTAGAGGTCAGTTCTTACCAATGACCATGCAAGCTGATCAAACCTAGACCACCACTTGACCCTTCATCTAGACTATGATTACAAATCCTTTAGTAATAATCCACCCATAGTGCAAACCTAATAAAATTTTTTCAATCCATAATTCATTTTGATAGGTCATACTGCCATAGGTTATGTTAGTATAGTCCCAAAACTAGCAACCCAAGCATTGACTAGTTAGCCAATAAGTAGATAAATTCAATAGCCTATCCAAAATCATTAAGTTAATCCTAATAAACTAAATATCACTAGTAAATTAAAACCTAGAATATATTAGTATTTTAATATCCTAAAATTAGGTTTGAGGTGTAGACCAATTGGTTCATCCAAACCCCATAAGGGGGGCGAGGTCCAAGGTTCAAATCTCGGGCCTCTCCAGACTGAATGCTTGTCCCTTTCCTGGTGCTTTCAGTGGCATAAAAGGTTTAAAATGATTGTGGCATGGTGGTTATAGGGGCGGACTGCGTGAAGATCTATGTGGCGGCTTCTAGGGCGGACAGTGCAGAATACTGTGGCGGACATAAAAGCTGGACAGCCTGCCGGATTCGTGGCGGCTACCGATTCCACCATGTAAATTCAAAAAAAAAAAAAAAATCCTAAAATTACTAAAAATACAAATTCAATTTAGGATACAAGGCCCTCCTACCCTCCCAAACTTGTTTGTAGGATGGATTGAACAAAATCAATCAAATTCAAATATTTTACAATGTTAATAAGTCCCACTAAATCCTTCTCAAAATCAAAGTGTTATGCAAATTTAGAAATCTTCACTAGATTAGCAAAGAAATCTAATTATTTAAGGCACTACTTAGAATCATATATTTCCTACCTATGATTAGCCTCCACAAAATTTAAAATAAATCCCATAAAACTAGACAAATTTGTAGCACTTGTCGAATCTCCAAAATTAATAGAATATTTCTAACTTGCAATTAGTGCAAAGACCTAATCCATAGGCATTTACTAATTAGTAATTGGATCAAAATATGAACCAAAAATTTTCTCCCTAATAAAATATACATCAACCATAATCTATGGCCCCTAAAAATCTATAAATTATTCCAAATTAGCAAATGGTCTAATATGTCCCATAAACACAAGCATGCATGGGACATCCACAATATCAAATGTAATACAACCAACAAATACCATATGTACAAGGAACCTAGTACTACTAGATGCACATGCAATTAAGGCCTCAAAATCAACTTCTAGGTTGAACATACCATGGGATTTTAAATATGTTAATTTATTCTTTAATCCCAATCATTGAATTAAAATCACTCATACATCAATGAGAATGGTAGAAAATGGTAGTAAATCATCTCAATAAATTTTCAACTCTAAAATGTATCCATATAATCCAAGGGGAGGATGTGATGGTGTCTATTGGTGTTCTCACTTAGAGATAAGGTCACATTATAGTATAGAAACTTTGTAGACAACTCAATTATGAATTTGGCTTCTATTATTGAGCCATTTATGAGCAAATCTGGAAATTCTAAAAATGCATACTTAATTTTTTTTCATTTGAATGTTATTAAAAATCACCTACATGAATATATTGATTATAACATGAAGTTAAAGAAAACATTGTACCGTATACCTCCAAATATCAAGCCCTCAAATAAACAAGCCTTCATAAAGTTAGAGGTTTATAATCAAGTATGATCTTGAAAATTTGGAATGAATATTATATAACCTTAGAGGGTACATTTAAAGAAGCAAATAATTTTGAATATGTATTGATCAAAGTGGACAATTAACCATTTTCTCTATCCATTATCTCTGCTACACAAGTAGATCAACCTTAAACTCCAAAAATGCAATATCCCCACCACCAATTGCACTTATTTAAAACACTCAATAATTGACATGAACTTACTATAATGCCTAACTTCCAAAATCAATCCATTGACATCTATTACATTCATGTACCCACAAGAAAATGCTCCTTATATATGTTAGATTTTATTACATTATTTGTCATATTATTACATTACTTGATGTGATGTAATTATTAGGGGATGGTTGATGATGTCACTTCATGAAAGGTTGGATAGTCACATCTCCCTTGAGAATATGAAAATACATTTTAAAGGAGAAACACCAAGGGTATCTTGAATTAAAGAGATACCATATTGTATTAAATATATATGTTGTATGCTGGTGAAGGTTGGCAAATTGTGAAGGAAATACATGCTATAAATATTTGATGAGATATACCTTTGTGTTTAATATTGTTCTTGCATTTAATTACTTGTATTCTCCCATTGCCAACATATAGTATCATATCCAACTTGGAGAGTTTGAGAGATTATGTGAAGGGATGATCATTGGTATACAATGACATGACCTTATAATATATCTTGTGTAGGTTTTGAATATTTGGTTATCTTGTGATTTCTAGAGTGTGATATGAGAAGAAAACATTCAATTTTGGTAACATTTGAGGAGAAAACCTTCTATGAAAATAGGTTGTAGGAGCCCATAGAATCCCCAACTAATTTTCCATAGGAAATTTATGTCCAAATGCTTTTAATTTTAAAAACCTTAATTCCTCATCTCATCATATAAATATTATAGTACTATATACTCATACATTGTTTCAATATGTCCTCTCATATACATTATCCTAATACGTTCTCCATAAGCATTCTTTAGTCTAAGTCAAGGAAGCCTCTATGAATCAAGAGTTTTATTTTCTTATTTTCCATATTCATTATTACACAATCAAATAAATATGTCTTGGACATTTGGTTCTATATTTTAAATTCAAATTTGCAATATTATACATGGTCTATATTAGAAATACCTATCCCAAGCTGGTAAGAAATGCTTGTCCATGATAAATAGTGCTAACATGGTGGAAATTTCCCACATGTGTTCTAAAGTAAAATTAGGGAACAACTAGAAATTATTTTCCAAGATAGAGTAGTCCTTTATTGGTAGACACATCATGTTAGTTCTTATATGCTATGACATACATTTTTTAAAGTAGTTAACTATGTGTATTTTTACTTTGAGTGAAATGCTTGAGAGCACTTGAAGGATTTATGGGTAATTAGTGTTGTGCCTGATTATTTTATATTTGTGAAGATTATTACATTTAAAAATAAAATTTTATATCATATGATTTGATCATATCTAACTATGCAAGGAAAAAAATAATGAATCTATAGAACTAGGAAATTGTTTTTTGAAAAATGGCTCATTTTTTAGAAGCCATATCTTTGCATAGAGTTGTCTGATTCAAATAATTATTATGCTATTTTTTGTATAATTTGAAGATATTTAAAATAATTTGGCATACAAAATAATCAAAGTACTATTGAATTAGATACAACTATGTGAAGACAACCATCCATTACAAGGACAACATTAGGGCAAATTTTGTTAAAAATATCTCATCTTTCAGGAGCCATATCTTTGCAAAGAGTTGTTCGATTCAAATGATTCTTGGACCAATTTGTGTAGAATTTGAAGATATATAAAATTATTGGTCATAAAAAATAATTCTAACTCAATTAGTATTTAGGAAGATACAACCCTATGAATATAGTCATCCAAAACAAGGATAGTGATGGCTTTTTAGGTCATAAGAAATGAAATTACAAATATCAATTAGCTAGGGTTTAAATTATGGGAGGATAAATGGAGGGGTAGAGAATTAATTAGGTGGTAAATTATATCTAGATGTGGAATATTTATACCTTTTTTATCTCAGAAGTTTTGCATGTATATTATTGTAGGTTTATTTTCAAATAATATAATCTCTATAAGATATACTAGTAAATTTTAGTAGATATCAAGTTATAGTTTCATTACCGTGTATTTATTTATAGATAAATCGTTAAAATAATCCCTATTAATAGAGGTTAGGGAGAGCCTCATAGAGCAATGATACTTGTTGCTCAAATATAAGGTAGTTATTGGTAAATTTAATGGGTCTTGGCCAGGGGATTTAGTTCTAAGAAAATGAATTGATAGGATATGCAAGTCTCCAAGAGTGTGTCTATAATTTATTACCAAAGGTTTATTTGTATCTATTTTATATTTTAGGAATTAAATATATGGAATTATTAAAGGTGTTCCATGGTTTATGGGGAAATCAAGACTCTTCCTTACCCATTGGTATGAAGGTTTTGCACTTGAAAATGTAAATCTATCCCTGGTACCAATTTGGATTAGGATGTATGGGTTTGACCATTGAGTTATAATAAATGGATACCTTTAAGTAAATTGACCACACTTTGATATAATTCCTTTAGATTTTAGAAAGTACAAAAGATGGAGTCTCATCTATTTATGCCCATATATTTGTTGTGATTGACATCAGTAAATATTTACGAGAATCAATCATTCTTAAGTATGGGGGTACGTTGTGGAACCAAACCATAAATTATGAAAAATATATTTCAAATGTATAATATGTTATGAGGTGGGGAATAATGAGAGATCATGCCCTAAGAAGATTCTAATAGAAACATATGTAGAAAATTGTAAGAGAAACTTACAAATGGATATGGATGAGGATGGTTTTCATATTCCAAAAAATATATCTAGATAGATGAATGTAAATAGTGAGGACCAGTAAGTAAGTATATTGGAAGATATACCAATTATTTTAAGGCTTTAGCCTATGAATAAAAAGTAGATAAGAGTTTAGAGGATATGGTACAAAAGAATAATAATATTAACAAGGAATTGTCTACTTAGTATGATCCTAATTTAAGAAAGAACATTCCTACTAAATCTAAGGAATATGCCTTATAAAAATTTAAAGAATCTCTTGAAATACCATTCATCATTCAAGAGAAGAAAATTTTTAGTAGTGTTAGATGTTAATACATCTACCATTAATAAGGAAATACCATAAAATGAGTAAGATAAGTCAAAAGCTTCTTTAGTAGAGCTAGGAGAGGATAAGTTTAATGAAAAGAAAAGTTATGAAATAATATTGAGGAATAGAATAATAATACCTAATTCCAATACTAACAAGGAAAAAACAGAAAAACCTTTAAATTATCAAGTGAGAGCTAGGGAAGCAAGAGAAAACATAGAGAAGGAACACAATATAAACCGGTTAAACTTCTATTTACCAAATAGAAAAATGATATTGATAATTCACAAGAAGGGCCAACATCCCCTAATGAGATATGGTTATCATCACATGGAATATAAGGGGTGCTAATAACCTATCAAATAAAAGGTGTATCAAGGACCTCTATTTAAGTAATAAGCCTAATATTATTTGTATCTAGGAAAATAAATGAAAAAGGAGGAAGTTTCTAAAACTATAAAAGCAGTATGGGCAAGATGTGAATGGGATTTTGTGGATTTAGAAGGAGTAGCAAGAGGAATTACAACATGTTTGAATCTAGTTAGAACCTCCTATGAAACCATTCATATAAATAGGCATTGGATAGACTCATTAGTCACAAGTTCCTTTGTAGATACTTGTTTAATCCTTAATAATGTCTATGGACCTACAACTCAATTAGGTGGATCAAAATTGTGGAGTGGGATGGAAGCATTTATGAGAAGTGAATACCAAGAAACTTGATTTATTATCATAGGAGATATTGTCATGAACCTCCTTGGTAGGAATTATATTGATATTTTATCGTGTGTTGATGAGTGGACATCTAATGCTTAATATTGTTTTATGTGGTTTAATTGCATTTTATAATTTGTTTATATTATGTTAGAATTTGGTACTATTGATGGAGTCTATGGTTGCAAGACCAGGTACTCTCATGGGTGGATTGGTTTGGGACAACCATTGGAAAAAGAGAGACCTAAAAGAGAAATATTGATAGATGATATATTCATCAAAAAATCTAGGGTAACTAAGTACCCTCATGTAGTTGCATTTTATAATTGTGTGTTTGATTATAATTACACCACTGGATGGGAGATTGCTTGTGCAAAGGAGCAGTTCTTAGTAGACATGTGATGACATGGTAGTCATCATAAATAATGTTGCTTAAGGACCAAGATGACATAATGCATTTGTTTAATGAATGTTTGATATAATAGGCATGTGTTTTATGCATGAAGAATTTTGGGCATATTAATTCTTAAAAAATATATTAATAGATATGAAGGTATTACTAATATCTAAAAGTTCTTAATACCAATGTTAACAATTAATATTAACATTAGGTATTACTTAAATTAATTAGGGGGAACTTAATTTTTAAGCTATGTTTTTACATTTGATGAAAATTCACTGTAGGAGACCATCAATGGACTCCAAGGGTAAAATTGCAAGATAAGACATCATACAAAATACACCAATAAAAGAAACCTACAAATGCTTCTTTTCATTAACTGAATTTCCATCCCCTTACAATAGAGTCTCCCACTTCTTATACTCCCAAAAAAAAAAAACCCTAGCCTACGCTACCCCCTTACTATTTTTAGTAACTTTCTATTTTTAGCAACTCACTTGCTATTTTTAGTAACCCTAAAAAAAAGCTCGGATGGCATCCAAAATGGAATCATGCACCCGTTATTCAATAAAACCCACTACCCCAAGATAGCAACCCCACTCTAGTTCTACACTAATAGTTATGATAACTTTTCAGTTGTGAAAACTAAAAATTACATTAAAAGCTAATTTTGGGCCTCCTAGAGGCATTTTCGCACCAAAAAACATATGGACACGTTCAGGGCCTCCTAGAGGCATTCAAAACATTCTAAAAAAGGAACGGGGCAAAATGGACACTCAGATCAAAATTTATGGCCCTGGAAAGGTGCATCAACATTAGCATTTGAAATATTAATAATGTGGAATTATTAATTATTTAATTATGCTAGGCATATGAATGATGTCAAAATTAATTCAGGAACCCCTAGCCTTGTAAATAAAATTAATTATGGTTTTATGTAAAAAATTAATATAATGAGCAAAAAGGAAGTTACAAAGAAAATCAGCTGAGATTTCATATATTTCATTTTCTCTCGAAAGGAAAAATGGAGAGAAAAACTAGAAAATAAAATAGCAAATGAAGCATTGGAAATAGGGAAAAAAGACTCAAATAAGAAATAATATCTATGAGCTTAAAATATTCCTTAGTGTTGGAGAATACTACATTATTTGGTACATGCTAATGTACCCTCATGGTACATCTTGTAAATATTAGATTAGGGTTGTGTCCTAGATTAGAGTGTGAGTAAATATTTTATGTAATGTAATAATGTGTAGGAAATGCACAAGTGTCATGTAAATGAGTGTGCAAGTGTTATGTGTGTATATGTGCACAAATGTCTCATATGTAAGTGTGCACATGTGTTCTTAGATTAGGAAGTGTTATGTGAAGATTCATGTCCAAGTGTGCATACAAGATAGGGTTATGTGTATTCAAGTGTCAAGTAGATAAGCCAAGAGTCATGAGACTTGGCATAAGGAAAGGAAAAGTCAAGTAACCAAAGAGTCATCCTATAATGGCTATATATTAGTACATGGTGGTTAGCACCTACATAGTCTGCATAGCCTACATAGTCTATAGATTGTGCATAGAAAGTGTTGTTATTATATGAGAGTTTTATGACACATTTGTTAGAGGAGGAGTAATAAAGATTGCATACATTTTAACAACTAGTTTTGTAAGTTGTGCTACATGCTTTGTACATGTATGATTCAGGCTATTACACTCATATATTTTTGCTTATTAATGAATGCTATTTGATATATTATAAGCCTTGATTTTACATATTAGTTGGCTTATATTATTTTGGTTACATTATTATCTTGATATTACTATATTGCGACTATCATATATTTGATCCTATGAATATTTATCCTATGATTTTACATTAATATTAAGGCTTCAAAATCCATTAGTGGTATTAGAGCTACAACAAGAATTTTCTTGCATAGGGTGAATTTGTTTAGCTACATATAAAATTATTTGTTATCCAATTGGTTAGAGTTTGTCTACTTTAAAGGGAGATAGACCTAGAATCTATTATAAGATCAAAAGGAAGCAGAAAGCTAGTATTTCCACTAGGTTGAAGGATAACTAGTGAAGACTAGGACTTAACTAGAGCTTTTCCACTAGGTTGAAGAATAACCAATGGATACTAGGACTCATATTTGGGTAAGTCAACTTGAATATAGTTGATTATTTAGGGAAATAGCCAACCCTGATATTGATAAAGGATTTTAGGGACACAAAAATTCTTGGTAACTAGTTTCTATCAATATTCAATAAAACTTTGAAGAAGTTGGTACAATTAAGCTATCTTTTTTAGAGCATCAGGGAAGTTTATAGTCACCTTGACATTGATATTGGGTTCTCTAGTAAGGAGAAGAATCATATTGGATTCTTAGGTCACATCCAAGAAAGCAACCTAAGATATTACTGCAATAGAGATTGGTCATGAGAAGTGTGAGAAGCTTCATACAACATATAGAGAAGAATTTCATCTTCAAGTGCAAGAAGAAGGTAGAAAGCTTTCATCAAGTAAAGATTGATTTAAGTTACAAGTTATTAAAGTTTTAGGTCTTGAAGATAGACCTTGGTATTGATATAGAGAAGATAGAGGTCTTGAAGAAAAAGGATAGAGATCCTCCATAGAAAGAGATACAAAGAAAAATATAGACCTTGTCGTTGGTCTAAGAGAGGCCAATATTAAAGGATAGAGATCCTTCATAGAAAGAGATCTATAGTGAAGATTTGTGGCCCTTATTAGTGAAAAGATAAGAGTTCATATATAATATAAACAAGATCCTTATTAAAATAAAGGGAAATGATGCTTGAATATAAGAGATGTAGATTCTAGAGAAATAGAGAAAGAGGCTAGAAGCCAATATTAAAGATATCTTTCAAGGAAAAGAGGTCAAGTTATAGAGGACAACATAAAGGATAAGAATGTAAGAGAAAGAAGGCTCAAGAAATAAAGAGCTTGATATATATTGTAGCAAGTAGCATTGAAGTCATCTAAGGAAGAAAACGGAATTCTAGATAAGGTATAAGGTACATTTACTCAATGATTTTAGAGAAGAAGAATCATGGATTTAAGAGCAGACTCAAGATTGAAAGGTAAAAAGAGTGGTCTTAAAGTGTAGTTAAACTTGATCAAAAGTGATGTTATTCAACTCTAAAATATAGTGTGAGAAAGAGTGCAGTCTTAAGGTTCTTATTACTTGAGAGCAACTTCCTTTGTCCATATCAAAGTGGTGCATCTATTCATCACAAGAAGAATCAGTAAACAAAATGTAATAAGGTTAGCATAGTATTCTAAAGTTTGCATAATAATAAAACATTCAAGAACAACATTCAAATGGTCAAGCTAAAGGAATGATGAATGGGAAACAACGTAGATCTTTAATAAACTACACAGATCTTAGATTTGAAGAAGCTAAAGTTTGAAGAGGCCTAGTTTGATTTCCAATAAGCACATAGACTTGAAGAGGAGCATAGGTTTGAAGAAGATATAATTACAAGAAGCACTCATGATGACAGTGTTCTATATGCTTAGGTTTGAGGATTAAAATAATAGCGCTTAGGTTCAAGATAAACACTGATAGCAACAACACTACACAAGAGAAAAATCAGTAGGCTAAGTTATCTAATTTTGTATGCCTAGTTATAGATCTACGTAATCATCAATCTAAGGACAACAATTTTCTAATACAAGTTATAGATTTATATAAGGACAACAAGATTTGAGTTAGTGGATCAAGCTACAATGAGTTGGAAGCTACACAAAAGGAAGGCAAGACACCAATCTAAGGTAGACAAAATATCAAAGTTAAATTATAGCAAGTCTTAGGTAAGCTAAATGCCAAGAAATGCATGAGATGAGAAGATAAATTGTAGCAAGACAAGATTTGCATATGTGGAACGTCAGATTAACAAACTAAGCAACAAGGGAATTAAAGAGTTTATGTGAACAATAAAAAATAAAATACTAAGGTTGGTGAAGTGTCAAAGAAGGAGTTAGACATTGGGGTCAGATGGTAATAAAGCATAACACTCATTGTATGGCTAAAAAATGAAAGAATCTCATTGTCACCTTACCAAAGTAACATCTCATTGGTATTTGAAACCTTCTAACACCATTTCCTAGAGGAACGTATCACTAATTCTTGTACATTAATAGACTTTGTAGGTATCAAAGTTTGTAGTGGAAGATCGTGTGAGATAAATACCAAAGTTGGAAGAATTTAAAAGTGCAAGATCATGTGATATAAGTGCCAAATTTGGAAGTGCAATATCTTATGAGATAAGCACCAAAGTTGGTAGAGTTGAAAGGTCAAACATTTTTTAGGGTTCCATTTATTGTACGATTTATTTTTAAATAGGAGAAATATGGTTTTATAAACCTTTATGATATTTTATAAGATTATATTATATGGAGAAATAAGGAATGTCAATAAGGTTTTATAAAATAGGAAGTTATTTATTAAAGCCTTGTTATTAAAGTTAAGAGAGGAGTGATAAGTAGATAGAGTTGATTAATAGTTTGAAATTATTTTGGAGTTATAATTTTTTGATTTGAATAATTTTTTAATATTTTTTTGAAATACAAAGCTTATATAATATTTACAAATTTAATTATTTGGGAGTCAAAAGGAGTTCAACATCAAATCTAGAAAATTTAAATTTTCAAATCTTATTTTCTTAGTTTCTAAAAATTAGGGAGATATAAGGAATTCAACTTCAATAGTTTTTGAAACTTAGAAACTTTGAATTTAGTTAAAACTTGGGGAGTCACGAGGAGGTCTACTTCAAAAATAAAAAATTGTAAATTCAATGAATAGGTTACCAAGAGGAATTTTTCAATGTAGATGTTATCAAAATATAAAACCATATTCTTTAAAAGAAAATGTTCAAGAACAAGGTGCATCAAGTGAACAAAATTATACTCAAAATTATTGTCAACAATGCAAAATAATTTAAAGTAAATTCAATCATGTGATTTAAATATAAATATATCTTTGGTATATAAATTTAGATTCTAGTCATCATATGACTAGTAATCTACAATGGTTTGATTGTTTAGAAGTTAGAGATAATTTTTATTTGAATATTGTTGATGATAAGAGGTACCTAGTTCATGGAAGTGGTTATGTAACACCTAGTGCACCATTCTCATATTTTGTATTAAAATATGTGATGTATGTTCCAGGGCTGACATCTAATCTCATATCAGTCACTAAACTAGTTGAAAGTGGAAGATTAGTTTAGTTTAAGTATATAGATAAAAATAATAAATGTGTTCTTAAAAATCAAATTATAATAGAGGCAACATGGTCAATTAAAAATGAATTATATGCCTTAGATTCAATTGGTTTTTCTCAAGATATTATCTTATTTCAAGATAACATTATTGAATGCTCTAAAAGACAAGGTGTAGGAAACAAGAATCAAGAACCATTCTACCATCAAAGACATTGGGTGAATCCAAAGTTCAAAATGATGAAAAAGATGCAAGGATAGTAGAAGATCACATGTACTACAAGGTCACTTGTATATTGAAGATGAAGGATGAAGACCTTGATTGAAGACTAAAGTCTTCAATAACCAAATAATGTAATACTTAGGGGTGTTGGAGAAAAATATATTATTTGGTACAGGCTAATGTACCTGCATGGTACATCTTGTAAATATTAGATTAGGGTTGTGTAATAGATTAGAGTGTGAGTAAATATTTTATGTAATGTAATAATTTTTAAGAAATGCACAAGTGTCATGTAAATGAGTGTGCAAGTGTTATGTGTGTAGATGTGCACAAGTGTCTCATATGTATGTGTGTAGGAAATGAAAATGAATAAATGATAATGAAGAACTATTCTACCCTCAATGACATTGGGTGAATCCAAAGTTCATAATGATAAAAAATATGAAAGGATAGTAGAAGATCACATGTAATACAAGGTCACTTGTAGATTTAAGATGAAGGACGAAGACTTTGATTAAATATTAAACTCTTCAATTAACCAAATAATGTAATACTAGGGGTGTTGAAGAATATTACATTATTTGGTACATGCTAATGTACCCTCATGGTACATCTTGTAAATATTAGATTAGAGTTGTGTCCTAGATTAGAGTGTGAATAAATATTTTATGTAATGTAATAATGTGTAGGAAATGCACAAGTTTCATGTAAATGAGTGTGCAAGTATTATATGTGTAGATGTGCACAAGTGTCTCATATGTATGTGTGCACATGTGTTCTTATATTAGGAAGTGTTATGTGAAGAGTCATGTTCAAGTGTGCATACAAGATAGAGTCATGTGTATGCAAGTGTCAAGTAGAGAAGACAAGAGTCATGAGACTTGGCATATGGAAAGGAAAAGTCAATTAACCAAAGAGTCATCCTAAAATGGATATATACTAGTCCATAGTGGATATAGCCTATATCCCCTATATTGCCTACATAGTCTACATAGCTTACATAGTCTATAGAGTGTCCATAGAGTGTTGTTATTATATGAGTATTTTATGATACATTTTTAAGAGAAGGAGGAGTAATAAATATTACATACATTTGAGCAACTAATATTTTAAGTTGTGCTACATGCTTTGCACATGTATGATTCAGGCTATTACATTCATATATTTATGCTTATTAATGAATGTTAGTTGATATATTATAAGCCTTGATTTTACATATTAGTTGGATCATATTATTTTGGTTATATTATTATCTTGATCTTAATATTTTGTGACTATCATATATTTGATCTTGTAAATATTTATCCTATGAGTTTACATTAACATTAAGGCTTCAAAAGCCATAAGTGGTATTAGAGCTACAATAAGAAGTTTCTTGCACAGGGTAAATTTTTTTAGCTACATATATAATTATTTTTTGTCCAATTGGTTAGATATTATCTACTTTAAAGGGAGATAGACTTGGACTCTATTGTAAGATCAAAAGGAAGAGAAAGCTAGTCTTTCGACTAGGTTGAAGGATAACTAGTGAAGACTAGGACTCAACTAGAGTCTTTCCATTAGGTTAAAGAATAACCAGTGAATACGAGAATGCATATTTGGGTGAGTCAACTTGAAGATAGTTGATTATTTAAGGAAATATCCAACCCTGATATTGATAAAGGATTTTAGGTACATAAACAAATTCTTGGCAACTAATTTCTATCAACATTCAACAAAAAGTTAAAGAAGTTGGTACAATCAAGCTATCTTGTTTGGAGCATTAGGAAATTTTATAGTCACCTTGACATTGATATTGGGTTCTCTAGTAAGGAGGAGAATCATATTGGATTCTTAGGTCGCATCCAAGAAATCAACCTAAGACATTGATGCAATAGAGATTGGTCATCAGAAGTGTGAGAAGCTTCATATAACATATAGAGAATAATTTCATCTTCAAGTGCAAGAAGAAGGTAGAAAGCTTTCATCAAGTCAGGATTAATTTAAGCTACAGGTTATTAAATTTTTAGGTCTTGAAGATAGACCTTGATATTGATACAAAGAAGATAGAGATCTTGAATAAAAATGCCTTGATAAAAGTTTTAGTGATTCAGGTCATATAGACCTTGATATGGGTCTAAGAGAGGCCAATATTAGAGGATAGAGATTATTAATATAAAGAGATATGTACTGTAGATTTGTAGCCCTTATTAGTGAAAATAGAAGAGGCCATATATAATATAAACAAGTTCCGTATTACAAGGAGAGAGAAAGGAGGCTTGAATATAAGATATGTAAACTCTAGAGGATCAAATAAAGAGACTAGAAACCAATATTATAGAGACCCTTCAAGTAAAATAGGTCAACTTATAGAGGATAACATAAGGATAAGAATGTAAGGGAAAGAAATCTCAAGAAATAAAAATCCTGATATATATTGTAGCAAGAAACATTGATGCCATCTATGGAAGAAAACACTTCCATAGAAGGCAAAAAGCAGATTTTAGAAAAGACTAAAATATTTTAGAGAAGAAAAATCAAGGATTTAAGAGCAGTTCAAGATTAAAAAGTAGAAAGAGTGTTGTCTTAAAATGTAATTAAAGTTGATCAAAAGTGATGTTATTCAACTCTAAAAAATAGTGTGAGAAAGAGTGTGGTCTTAAGGTTCTTATTACTTGAGAGTGGCTTCCTTCATCCATATGAAAGTGGTGCATCTGTTCATCACAAGAAGAAGCAATAAGCAAAATGAAAGAAAGTTAGCATAGTATTCTAAAGTTTTCATAGCAATGAAGCATTCAACAACAACATTACAGGGACAATGAGTGTGCAACAAGGAACATAATGTTTGGATAATCTATGCAAATATTAGGTTGTAAGAAGCTCAAGTTTGAAGAGGACTAGTTTGATTTCCAATAAGCACATAGACTTGAAGATGAGCATAGGTTTGAAGAAGATATAATTACAAGAAGTGCTCATGAGGATAGTGTTCTATATGCTCAGGTTTGAGAATTAAAATAATAGCACTTAGGTTCAAGATAACCACAAATAGCAAAAACACTATACAGGAGAAAAATTAGTAGCCTGATTTATCTAAAGTTGTGTGCCTAGTTATAGAGATACGTAAATTATTAATCTAAGGACAACAAGATTTGTAAGCCAAGTTATAGACTTATGTAAGGAGAACAAGGTTTGAGTTACATTGCATAAAGCTACAACAAGATGAAAGCTATATAGAAGGAAGGCAAGATGCCAATCTAAGGCAATAAAAATACCAAAATGAAATTGTATCAAGTCTCAGGTAGGCAAAACACCAAGAAACACTGAGAAGAGAAGAGAAATTGTAGCAAGATAAGCTCTGCATAGGTGGAACATTAGGACAAAAAACTAAGCAACAAGGGAATTAAAGATTTTATGTGAACAAAAAAAAATGAAATTCTAAGGTTGGTGAAGCATCAAAGAAGGAGTTAGACATTGGAGTCAGATGGAAATGAAGCATAACACTCATTATATGGATAAACAATGAAAGAATATCATTGCCACCTTACCAAAGTAACATCCCATTAGCAGTTGAAATCTTCTAACGCCATTGCCTAGAGGAACATGTCACTAATTATTGCACATTAAAATACTTTATAGGTAGGAGTGTTTGTAGTGGAATATTGTGTGATATAAGCACCAAATTTAGAAGAATTTGGAAGTGCAAGATCATGTGAGATAACCACCAAAGTTGGAAGTGCAAGATTGTGTGAGATAACCACCAAAATTGGTGGAGTTGAAATGTAAAATATTTTTTAGGATTTCATTTATTATAAGATTTATTTTTAAATAGGATTTATAAAGTTTTATAAGGTTTTATAAGGCTTTATAATATTTTATAAGATTATATTTTATGGATAAATAAAGAATATTAATAAGGTTTTCTGAAATATGAAGTTATTTATCAAGGCCTTGTTATTAAAGCTAAGAGATGAGTGATAAGTAGATCGAGTTTATCAATAGTACAAAATTATTTTGGAGTTATAAGTTTTTTATTTGAATATTTTTTAATAGTTTTTTGAAATTTAAAGCTTATAGAATATTTGCAAATTAATTATTTGGGAGTCAAAAGGAGTTCAACATTAACTCTAGGAAATTTAAATTTGCAAATCTTATTTTCTTAGTTTCTAAACATTAAAGAGATATAATAAATTCAAATTCAAAATTTTTTGAAACTTAGAAACTTTGAATTTAGTTAGAACCTAGGGAGTCATTAGGAGGTTTACTTCAAAAATCAAAATTTGTAAATTCAACGGATAAGGTACCAAGAGAAGTTTTCAATGTAGAAGATGTTATCAAAATATAAAACCATATCCTTAAAAATAAAAAGTTTAAGGACAAGGTACATCAAGTGAGTAACATTATACTCAAAATTCTTATCGACAATGCAAAACAATTTCAAGTAAAGTCGATCATGTGATTTAAATAGAAAGAGATCTTTGGTACATAGTTTTAGGTGCTAGTCATTATATGACTGGTAATCTATAATGGTTTGATTGTTTAGAAGTTAGAGATAATTTTTATTTGAATATTGATGATGATAAGAGGTGCCTAGTTCATGGAAGTGGTTGTGTAAAACCTAGTGCACCATTCTCAAATTTTATATTAAAATATGTGATGTATATTCTAGGGTTAACATCTAATCTCATCTCAGTCACTAAACTAGTTGAAAGTGGAAGATCAGTTGAGTTCAAGTGTATAAATGAGAATAATAAATGTGTTATCAAAAATCAAAATATAATAGAGGCAATAGGGTCAATTAAAAATGGAATATATGCCTTAGATTCAATTGGTTTTTCTCAAGAGCTTATATTATTTCAATATAACATTGTTGAATGCTTTGAAAGATAAGGTGTAGGAAATGAGAATCAATAACCCTTATACCCTTAAATACATTGGGTGAATCCAAATTTTAGAATGATAAAAAATATGCAATGATAGTAGAGTACATGTACTACAAGGTCACTTGCAGATTGATGATGAAGGACAAAGACCTTGATTGAAGACTAAAATCTTTAATAACCAAACAATGTAATACTAGGGGGTGTTGGAGAAAAATACATTATTTGGTACATGCTAATATACCCGCATGGTACATCTTGTAAATATTATATTAGGGTTGTGTACTAGATTAGATTGAGTAAATATTTTATGTAATGTAATAATGTGTAGGAAATACACAAGTGTCATGTAAATGAGTGTGCAAGTGTTATGTGTGTAGATTTGCACATGTGTTCTTAGATTAGGAAGTGTTATGTGAAGGGTCATGTCCAAGTGTGCATAAAATATATAGTCATGTGTATGCAAGTGTCAAGTAGAGAAGCCAAGAGTCATTAGATTTGGCATAAGAAAAGGAAAAGTCAAGTAACCGAAGAGTCATCCTAAAATGGCTATATATTAGTCCATAGTGGGCATCACCTACATCACCTACATAGTCTGCATAGTCTATAGAGTGTGCATAGAAAGTGTTTTTATTATATGAGAGTTTTATGATACATTTGTAAGAGAAGAAAGAGTAATAAATATTGCATACATTTGAGAAACTAATTTTGTAAGTTATGCTACATGCTTTGTACATATATTATTCAATCTATTACATTCATATATTTTTGCTTATTAATGAATGTTAGTTTATATATCATATGTGTTGGTGTTTACATATTAGTTAGCTCATATTATTTTGGTTACATTATTATCTTGATCTTACTATATTGCAACTATCATATATTTGATCCTATGAATATTAATCCAATGATTTTACATTAATATTAAGGCTTAAAATGTATACCTTTGTAATGCAAGTGAAGAAGACAAACCTAGCCCCATTGAATAGGAGGTCCACGGTTTGAACTTCTACAATGTTAAGGGGAAAACAAATCTCTTGTGGTTTTCCTCTAGATTGTGGAATACCCAGATGGTACGAAATTTCCGACCACCTAAGAGCAACTCTCAAGGCTTCTTTCTAACCTAAAATTATCTATTAAAAAAATAGTAAGGCTTCAAAATCCATTAGTGATATCAGAGTTACAACAAGAAGTTTCTTGGATAGGGTGAATTTATTTAGCTACATATAAAATTATTTTTTATCCAATTGGTTAGATTATTTCTACTTTAAAGGTAGATAGACCTGGACTCTATTGTAAGATCAAAAGGAAGCAAAATTCTAGTCTTTCCACTAGGTTGAAGGATAACTAGTGAATACTAGGACTCAACTAGAGTCTTTCCACTATGATGTGAATTCACTGCAAAAGATCGACAATGGACTCCAAGGGTAAAATTGTAAGATAAGACATCATACAAAATACACCAATAAAAGAAACCTACAAATGCTTCCTTTCATTATCTGAATTCACACCCCCCTTACAATAGAGTCTCCCACTCCTTATACTCCCCAAAAAGAAAAACCCTAGCCTATGCTACCCCCTTACTATTTTTAGTCACTTTCTATTTTTAGCAACTCACTTGCTATTTTTAGTAACCCTAAAAATAGAGCTTTGATGGCATCCAAAATGGAATCATACACCCGTTATTCAATAATACCCACTATCCCAAGATAGCAACCCCACTCTAGTTCTACACTAATAGTTATGATAAATTTTTAGTTGCAAAAACTGACAATTACATAAAAAGTTACTTTTGGGCCTCCTAGAGGCATTTTCTTGTGTGAAAATATAAAGGGAAATTTTTATTAAGTTCTCCATGCAATTATGCATGTTTTGAAAAAATAACGAGGTAAAATAGACACTCGAAGAAAAATTTATGGCCCTGGCAAGGTGCAGTATTCTCCTCTAGTTGAAAATGAACTCAGCTCCTGCAAGTTCTATTGATGAAATACCTCAAGCTTATCAATGCCAAGACTTTTCAGTTCCTCCTTAGAAATCCAAGTGTTATCAGCCTGGGACAAACCTTCCCATTGTACCAAGTATTTTCTATAGTTGCCATTGTGTGTGGTGATCACTTTCCTATCAAGGACCTGTGCAATGTGTTCCTTCTTCTTCTTGGGGATTTGCTTCTCCCAAGATATGGTGTTTGCCTCTTCAAAAACTACAATATCACCATGAAATTAATTCAAATCAGAGACATTGAAAATTGGTGAAATATCGAGGTCAATTGGCAATTCCACCTTATAAGAATTGTCATTCATTTTCTGTAGAATACTACAAGGGCCAATTTTCTTCATTTTCAATTTATCATGTCCCCTTGGGAAATCGCTCCTTTCGAAGGTGAACCATAACCATGTCCCCAAATTGGAATACTTGGACATGTCTGTGCACATCAATGGCATTTTGTACTTAGTATTATTATTTTGCAACTTCTCTCTGACCTCTTCCTGCAATTGTTGCATATATTCAGTAAATGCCTTTGCATCATAAATAACATGCTCATGGATTGGTAATTAAACCAAATATAGAAAACCCTTAGGGTTCTAGCCATAAATAATTTGAAATGGTGATTTTCCTGTCGAGCGGTTCACTAAGTTGTTATATGCATATTATGCTTATGATAGGTCTAAATCCCATTGTCATGGATTCTCACCAACTATGCAACTCAAAAGGTTGCCCAAGCTCATTTTTACAACATAGGTTTATCCATCAGTCTGTGGATAATAAGCACTACTGAATTGTATTTTTGTGTTCAATTTCTTCCATAATGTCTACCAAAAATGACTCAATAATTTAACATCCCAATATAAAGTGATGGTCTTTGGAACTCCATGCAGTCTCACCACTTCATAAAAAAAAGTACTATAATCTTGGTTGCTGTTGGCAATTTTGGGTACTTTGGGTACATTGCCTTTGCTCAAGTATATAGGTTGTCATTGATGTCAAGAAGCTTTTGAAGGAATTTTATTTGATGTCAAATAATTTTTTTTGATGAAGGTTACGACATGACAGTTTCAAAGGTCTTTTGCAAACCCCAAGCTGACAGGTTCGAGAGAAAGAGCTCGCAGTGAAAAAGTGTCGTGATATCACGACATGTCGGGTTTTCATGAACCAAAGAATAGAAAAGAGCTAATGAGGAAAAGTGTCGCTATATCACGACATGTCGCATTTTCGTGACTTAAGCAGGAGAGAGAAAGCAAGTTAGAAAAGTGTCACGATATCATGACATGTCGCAATTTCGTGACAGGTTGCAAAGAAAACATACAGAAAGTTGATAGCGTTGCGATTTCACGATGGGTTACAAGGAAAGCGTACGGAAGCTGAAAGTGTCACGATTTCATGAAGGGTTGCAAAGAATGCGTACGGATGCAGAAAGTGTCACGATTTTACGACAGGCAGAAAAGAAAGCAGACGGAAGCAGAAGTGTCACGATATCATGACAGAAACTGAAATCAGGTCTTCTATAGGAGAAGTGTTGCGATTTCATGACAAAGGTAGAGAGGAAGGTTATGAAGATAGAAATGTCGTGATATCACGACAGAAGTGAAGACGAAGTCTACAGAGGCAGAAGTGTCATGATTTCATGACAAAAGCAGAAAGGAGGTCGACGAAGGGAGAAGTGTCGTGATATCGCGACAAAGCAAAGTTGATGCTGACAAAGACAGAAGTTTCATGATATCACGACAAGAGCTTAGTTGAATTCGACAAAGGCTGAAGTGTCAAAAGAAAGTATACGATTGCAAAGGTGTCGTGATATCATGACATGTTGTAGTTTCACGGAAAAAGCTACAGAAGAGTTACAGAGGCAGTTGAAGCCGACAAAGTTAAATGTGAGCCGACGAAGATTAGGGTTTGCAGCCGATGAAGTTTAGGGTTGTGCAGCTGACTAAAGATTAGGGTTACAGTCGACTAAGATTAAGATTTTGATCTTGAAAGTGTTATTATAAAAGGCAGGCTGTTTTGAAGAGTTGGTTGGGTTGTGAGTTGCGACGTTCACAGATAGAGTGCGGAGTGAGAAGTTTGATCATCGAGAACAGAGTGCAAAATTTGATTGAAGTGTGTAGAGTGTGCGAATATAGTGCAGAGTGTGTGTAGAGAGATGACTGAGAGAAGACGAAGTGCGGCTGTAAGAGCGCAGAAGATGTGTATTTTTTTTGACTAGATTTGGATAGGTCCTAGTAGAGGACTTGTGAGCTGAGTTTGATAGTTCTATCAGAGAACTTAAGGACAAATGTGCATTGGTTCTATGAGAAGAACCTGAGGATAGATTTGGCAAGTCATTGAGAAGGCTTGTATGCAGAGGATTGATTTGTTCAAGAGTTGGACAGATCTGACTGAAAGAGGAAGACTTGTACTAGACCGACTGACTATGTTTGGTATAGGTTGCTGAGCTGCTATGGACATGATCATAGAAGGCAAAGGTCTCTTAGGCTAAGCATTAAGGATAGGAGGTCTTCGGTGGAAAGGAGTTCCACGTGCTAGCAAGAGGTAGAGGCAGTTGATCTTCTGAGGGATCATTTCCAGAGCAGAGGGGAAGGTATCTCCTTTGGGCCGAGGCTCATAAACATTGTAATTGGGAAGGATTCCCAAAGAAATTTGAGATAACTTTTAGAGAAAAGTTTTTGTGGACATAGCCCAACCATTTTGGGTGAACCATGTTAAAAATGGGTCTTCAATGTGTGATGTTTTCTGTCTTGATTAATGTTGTGTTGATGCCACTGCTACCTAAAGTTAAAATTATTAATTGGTTAAGTCTTATACTGTTCACCCCCCCTCTCAGTATAAGCTTGTGTTCTTCAATCGGTATAAGAGCGGGTCTCTCTAGAAAGAGCCTAACAGCTTGGAGAAGGATCTATCATAGGAACATACAGATTCAGAAAGATATGAAGAGGTTGAGTTTGATCTCAAAAGTGAATTCTTCTTGGCTTTAAGAAAGCTTGAGAAATTTAGGGAAGAGAATTCTGTTCTCAAGCATCAATGTCAGGAAGAAGATATAGCAAGATTCGAATTGTCTCAAAGTGTTATAGACTTCAAAATTCTAGCTGAAGAAGGGAAGAAGGTTGAATAGGTTCTGACAAAGGCTCTAAAATGAAAGGAAGCTGATTGCGAGAAACTAGAAGAAGAAGTTATGTCTCTTAGAGTGAAGTTGGAACAGTTGGCTCTTAGACAGAATACTCCGTGTGAAAAGAAAAAGAAGGATGGTGTCACCATTCATGAAACAGGGTCTTCGAGCAAGATCAATCTTCATCCTGAAGAGCGGTGGATTCCAGTTGGTCACAAGAAGAACAATCATCCAAGGCATCAAAATAGGTTACATAATACTTTCCATGGCTATTTTTTTTCTTGCAAGAAATTTGGTCACAAAGCTATGCATTGCAATAAGTCTTTGAATAGCCATAGTAAGGAAAATGTTAACTCTTTTGCACCTCTTATGAATAAAAATGTCATGTGTTACAAGTGCAAGAATTTTGGGCATATAGCAAGGATGTGCAGTTTGGATAGATCTAGCCTTGAGTTCACTAAAAAGAGAAATGAGATCAAATCTAAGTCAATGATAGTTCAAACTGGTTTTCATGATCAAGACAAAGTAGAAAAATGGTATCTTGATAGTGGTTGTTCAAAACATATGACTGGTGAAAAGGAAAAGTTTTTGGTCTTAAAAGAAACAAACAGAGGAACGATCAGTTTTGGAGATAACAAGTCAGCTAAAATCTATGGTAAAGGGACTCTTAGTTTGGATGGGAAATCCAAAACAAAAAATGTGCTTTATGTAGAAGGCCTAAGACATAATCTTCTAAGTGTGAGTCAACTTTGTGATCAAGGGCACATAGTATCTTTCTTTTCAGATAGATGTGAGATAAGTAAAGAAAAAAATGGAAAACTCATTGCGAGTGCTACAAGGACTCCAAACAATCTTTACATGCTAAGTGAGATAAAAAGGGAAAAGTGTTTTCTAACTCAAGAAGATGAGAGTTGGCTATGGCATAAAATATTGGGGCATTTGAGCTTTGATAATCTTGTCAATATTAGTAACAAGGAAGGAGTTAGAGACTTGCCCAAAATAAAAAGGCCCCATAACATCATTTGCGGTCCTTGTCATGGAAAACAGACCAGAACCAGTTTCAAATCAAAAGGGTATACTTCTTCAAAACCATTGGATCTTATTCATACTTATTTATGTGGCCCTACCAGAACTCAGAGCATTCAGGGAGAAATCTACTTCATGCTATTTATAGATGATTATTCTAGAATGACTTGGGTTACTTTTCTCAAAGAAAAATCTGAAGCTTTTGAAAAATTTAAAGCTTTCAAAGAAATGATTGAAAATGAGACTGACAAGAGAATCAAATGCTTAAGATCATATAGAGGAGGAGAGTTCACTTCAAATGAATTTGTGGAATACTATGAGCAACAAGGAATTAAAAGAGAATATTCAGCAGCAAGAACTCCTCAACAAAATGGAGTAGTTGAAAGGAAAAGTAGAACTATTGAAAATATGGCTAGAGCTATGTTAAATGAGTCAAAATTTTCAGATGGTTTTTGAAAATAGGCAGTCAGTACAACAGTCTACATTATCACCAGGGCCCAACTTAGAGTCAATCATCATAAAACTCCTTATGAGTTGTGGAAAGGAAGACCGACTACAGTAAAATACTTCAAAGTGTTTGGGAGTAAGTGCTTCATTAGAAGGGAAGATCAGAATTTGGGTAAGTTTGATACTAGGTGTGATGAGGGAATCTTTCTTGGATATTCTAGCAGAAGCAAGGCCTACATATGCTTCAAAAAAAGAACTCATACAGTTGTAGAGAGCATAAATGTAACAGTTGATGAAAAGATAGGGATACGAGAACCAGTCAAGGAACTCAGTGATTAAATTTGTCAAGAAGAATTCGAGAGAGGTTTCGAGATGAAGAAGAGGAAAGACAACAAGCTGCTTCCCAAAAATCCTTCATGATATGTTCGGAAACATCATCCCAAATATTTGATCATTGGTGATCCAAATGGTAGGCAAACTAGAAGAAGAGTCATTCCTTCACATGATTCTATAAATGTTTCATTATTATCTCTTATTGAGCCAAAATATTTCAGTGAAGCATGTGGAGATAAGTTTTGGGTAAAAGCAATGGATGAAGAGCTAAATCAAATAGAGAAAAGTGAAACTTGGGAATTGGTTCCAAGACCTAAGGACAAGAATGTCATTGGCACAAAATGGATATTCAAAAATAAACTCAATGAGGATGGAAATATTTTCAAAAACAAAGCTAGGTTAGTCTACAAAGGTTATGCTCAAGTAGAAGGTGTTGATTTCGAAGAGATGTTTGCTCCTGTTGCTCGTCTTGAAGCAATCATAATGTTTTTGGACCTTTCAAGCTTCAAATATTTCAAGGTATATCAAATGGATGTAAATTCAACTTTTCTAAATGGGGTGTTGGTAGAAGAAGTCTACATAGAACATCCAGAAGGAGTGTCTCTCTCAGAACAGTCAAACTATGTGTGTAAACTAAAAAAGGCCTTGTATGGGTTAAAGCAAGCATCTAGGGCTTGGTACTCAAGACTTGACGAGTATCTTCATGAGCAAGGTTTCGGGAAAGGTGTGGCAGATAGCAATTTATATATTAAGGATGAAGGTGATGATATGTTGATTATGGTTGTCTATGTTGATGATATTATTTTTGGGGAAATAATACTTAGATGTGCAAATATTTTGCTAACACCATGCAGAAGGAATTTGAGATGTCTATGATTGGAGAGCTGTCATTCTTTTTAGGTCTTCAGATTGCTCAATCAAAAGATGGTGTATTTCTCTCTCAAGGGAAGTATATCAAAGAAATGTTGAAGAAATTTGGGATGATGGACATCAAACCAATATGTACTCCAATGATTACAGGGTGCAATATGAGTAAAGATGATGAATCTCCAGCGACAGATCAAAATTTGTATAGATCAATGATTGGTATTTTATTATATGTTACAGCTACCAGAATAGATATCATGCAGGTAGTTGGGTTAGTAACAAGATTTCAGGCAGCTTCAAAATATTCTCATGTTATAGCAGTTAAGAGGATATTCAGATATCTGAAGGGCACTATGGACTTTGGGCTTTGGTATCCCAAAGGTAATGATTTCACCCTCACGACTTATACGAGATGCAGATTGGGCAGGCGGTATTGATGATAGGAAAAGCACTAGTGGTGGAGCATTATTTCTAGGAAAGAGTTTGGTTTCTTGGCTAAGTAAGAAACAACCTTCGGTTTCCTTATCTACGGAGAGGTCTGAATACATAGTAGCGAGTGGTTGGGTGTACACAGGTTTTATGGATGAAAACCACCTTGGAGGATTTCAAAGTCAAGCATGAACAACCCATCTCCATACTTTGTGATAATACAAGTGCCATAAGTATTTCCAAAAATCTGATAATGCACTCAAGGACAAAGCATATTTCCATCAAGTATCACTTTCTAAGGGAGAAAGTGCAAGACAAGCAAGTCAAGCTAGAGTATGTGTCTACTAAAGAGCAGATTGCAGATATCTTCACCAAACCTCTTCCAAGAGATATGTTTGAGTATCTAAGGGAGAAATTGGGAGTTGTACTGCCACCCCAGAATTAATCACCTCAATAGGAGGTGGGGGAGGGACCAAGCTAAGAGGCTCATTCTTAGTCCCGAGCCCCAAAGGTGACCCTTTGCCATTGATGACAAAGGGGGAGAGATATGAGTAAGGGGGAGAGCTTCAAAGTGAAGAGGAAAGCTTCAATTCAGGGGGAGCAAAACTTCAAAGGAAGTTGGTCAGTTGTTAGCATAGTTGGTTTCAATTTTGGCTCTTGAGAAGTGTTTTCAGTAAAGGTTTTCCATCAATGACAAAGGGGGAGATTGTTGGCAATTTTGGGTACTTTGGGTACATTGCCTTTGCTCAAGTATATAAGTTGTCATTGATGTCAAGAATATTTTGAAGGAATTTGATTTGATGTCAAATAATTTGTTTTGATGAAGGTTACTGACATGACAGTTTCAAAGGTCTTTTGCAAACCCCAAGCTGACAGGTTCGAGAGAAAGAGCTCACAGTGAAAAAGTGTCGCGATATCATGACATGTCGGGTTTTCATGACCCGAAGAATAGAAAAGAGCTAAGGAGGAAAAGTGTCACGATATCACGACATGTCGCATTTTCACGACTTAAGCAGGAGATAGAAAGCAAGTTAGAAAATTGTCGCGATATCGCGACATGTCGTAATTTCATGACAGGTTGCAAAGAAAACATACAAAAAGTTGATAGCATCGCGATTTCACGAAGGGTTACAAGGAAAGCGTATGAAAGCTGAAAGCATCACGATTTCGTGACGGGTTGCAAAGAATGCGTACGGATGCAGAAAGTGTCACGATTTCGTGACAGGCAAAAAAGAAAGCAAACGAAAGCAGAAGTGTCACGATTTTTTGACAGAAACTGAAAGAAGGTCTTCTATAGGAGAAGTGTCATGATTTTGTGACAAAATCAGAGAGGAAGGTTATGAAGACAGAAGTGAAGACGAAGTCTGCAGAGGTAGAAGTGTCGCTATTTCACGACAAAAGTAGAAAGGAGGTCGACGAAGGGAGAAGTGTCGCGATATCGTGACAAAAGAAAAGTTGATGCTGACAAAGACAGAAGTGTCACGATATCGTGACAAGAGCTTAGTTGAAGTCGACAAAGGCTGAAGTGTCGCGATATCATGACAAAAGCTAAAAGAAAGTATACGGTTGCAAAGGTGTCGCGATATCGTGACATGTTGTAGTTTTGCGGCAAAAGCTACAGAAGAGTTATAGAGGCAATTGAAGCCAACAAAGTTAAATGTGAGCCGACGAAGATTAGGGTTTGTAGCCAACAAAGTTTAGGGTTGTGCAGCCTACTAAAGATCAGGGTTATGGCCGACTAAGATTAAGGTTTTGATCTTGAAAGTGTTATTATAAAAGGTAGGTTGTTTTGAAGAGTTGGTTGGGTTGTGAGTTGCAACGTTTGTAGATAGAGTGCGGAGTGAGAAGTTCGATCATCGAGAGTAGAGTGCAAAATTCAATCGAAGTGCACAGAGTGTGCAAATATAGTGTAGAGTGTGTGCAGATAGACGACTGAGAGAAGACGAAGTGTGGCTGTAAGAGTGTAGAAGATGTGTATGTTTCTTGACCAGATTTGGATAGGTCCTAGCAGAGGACTTGTGAGCTGAGTTTGATAGTTCTATCAGAGAACTTGAGGACAAAGGTGCATTGGTTCTATGAGAAGAACTTGAGGATAGATTTGGCAAGTCTTTGAGAAGGCTTGTATGTAGAGGATTAATTTGTTCAAGAGTTGGATAGATCTGACAGACAGAGGAAGACTTGTACTAGACTAGCGACCGTGTTTGGTACAGAGTTCTTTGAGCTGCTTGTGGACATGATCATAGAAGGCGAGAGGTCTCTTAGGCTAAGCATTGAGGACAGGAGGTCTTCGGTGGAAAGGAGTTCCACATGCTGGCAAGAGGTAGAGGCAGTTGATCTTCTGAGGGATCATTTCTAGAGCAGAGGGGAAGGTATCTCCTTTGGGCCGAGGCTCATAAACATTGTAATTGGGAAGGATTCCCAAATAACTTTGAGATAAATTTTAGAGAAAAGTTTTTGTGGATGTAGCCCAACCATTTTGGGTGAACCACGTTAAAAATGGGTCTTCAATTTTTCACCCCCCCTCTCAGTATAAGCTTGTGTTCTTCAGTTGCATCATTGGTTTTCTAGCAAGCAATAAAATGAGCCATCTTAGAAAACCTATATACTACAACAAAAATAGAATCTTTACCTCACTGAGTATGGGGTGGCCCTATCACAAAATCCATGCTTAGGTCGGTCTATGATCCTAGGATAATTGGTAAGGGCATATACAACCTTGTATTTTGTGCATGGTCTTTAGCCACCTGGCACACTCTACATCTGGACACAAATCGAATTATATCTCTTCAACCATGGCCAATAGTACTTTTCCTCTACAAGAGCAACTATTTTTTCTATACCAAAGTGTCTTTCCAAATTGCCCCTATGCAGATCACGGATTATATTACCTCACATGAAACCAACAGTTATGCACAACTAGTTCCCCTTAAACATATAGCCATCCTACATAACATACTCAACAAATATTCGACCAACCTCATCCACAACTGGAGTTTTGTACTGTTGTACAATGCTTCCAAAATCTACATTAGATTTATACAAATCCTTAATCCCCTCAAAGCCTACCACTGTATTCTTCATGGTGGTTACTAATAGTAATCTCTTGCTTAATGTATCAACAACCTTATTCTTCTTACCGAACTTGTGCTTCAACACAAATGAGTATTATTGCAAAAAAGAGACCCACTTGGCATGTCTACTATTTAATTTCTTTTGAGAATTGACATACCTTAAGGCTTCATGGTCAGTGTACAGTGCAAAATCCTTGGAAAACAATTAATGTCGTCAATACCTCAACACCTTCACAATTGCATAAAATTCTACATCTTAAGTGGAGTAATTCTTTCTTACGTCATTCAATGTTTCGCTAAACAATGCTACTAGCCACCCCTCTTGGCTCATCACAGTGCCAATCCCCACATGTGAAGCATCACATTCAACTTCAAATATTTTTCTAAAATTAGGTAATACCAGCACGTGGGCTTTTGAAACCTTATTCTTGAAGAGTTCAAAACTTTGAGTTGCTACTTTTGTCCATACAAAGTTTTCCCCTTCGTACACTCTGTTATGGATGAAATAATGCTGCTAAATTTTCTAATGAACTTCCTGTAAAAAGTTACCAAACCATGGAAACTTCTCACCTCTATTACATTCCTTGGAATAGGCCATTCAAGAATTGCCTTCACCTTTTCCTCATCCATATTCAGGCCATCCTTGGAAATTACAAATCCCAAGAACACTAAAATTTCTTGAAGAAATCTACACTTCTTCAAATTAGCATACAATTTCTCTTTCCATAATAACTCTAACACCAACCTCACATGGTGCAAGTGCTCTTATTCACTTTTAATAAAAATTAAGATATCATAAAAATAGACAACCGTAAACTTACCAATGTATTCCTGAAACACTCAGTTCATCAACTACATAAAGGTACTGGGCACATTTGATAACCCAAATGGCATCACCATCCACTCGTACAACCCATATTAGATTTTAAAATCAATATTCCACTCATCCCCCTCTCTAATACTGATCTAAGAATAACCACTTCGTAGATCCATCTTGCTGAAGTAGTTATTCTCTGCTAAGACATCCTTTATATCATCCACTCTAGGTATTGGGACGAGTACCTGATAGTAATTTTATTTATGGACCTGTTGGTCACGAATCTGCCATAGGAAAGGATTTTTATATAAAATACACCCTAGACCCGACCAACATTGAAAGGCTGGAAGCAAGAAATGGCTCCCAGACCAATCTCCAGAGTGGGCTGGTTCCCTTACTAAACTAAGTTTGTTTTAATATTAGAGTTGCTGGAAAGAGATTAAAACTTTGCGGAAATAAACAAGAAATATGGCCGTAGCCAAAGTTATAAGATCGGGAAGAACAACAGCAGATCACTTAAAGTACAGCAACAACAAGTAATAGAAGATATCAACTTAATTCCCTCACAACCGTACGTAGAAAATCCCTCCAAGATTACATTCCAGGACTCATTCCCTTACAAGCAATATTTAAATCCAACATGCAGAATTCAAATGAAACAACAACTAAGGAATATGAGTGTTATTAGAAACGTAAATAACAGAAAGGAAAATCACACAAACAATCGCTTGAAAAATCAGAGGCCAATTCTTTCATTCCTGCAAATGAACTTCAAGCTTTTAGCAGAAAAATCCTGATATTTGCTAATGAAGTTTACATTGGTTTTTATAGAGGGCCGGCCTCTTTGCAAAATTTAAAATTTGTAACAGACCTCCTTGAGATATACAATTTGTGCAATGAAAACAATGAACATGATCCCCTTAATTGCAGCCTCGAAGAACCCAAAATTTAAATGCCATAAAGAGTCGGCAGTCTTCATTAAATTGTGTTCTTGAAAATGTGCATGAAACCGTTAGAACAATCCACGAACAGCAGCTTCGAATAAATAAAATCTTCAATTCTGGTAGCTTGGGCATGTTCTTCTATTTTGACCGCATTGGAAATCAGCAAAATATTTAATTTTGGACTGCTTTTAATCATCGGAACTCACAAAACTGCATTGGGCCACATCTTAAGTATGCATAATCAATAATGAAAATAAATGTGGCAAAAATGCCAACATTCTTGGCGGCTCGCGGGGTATACAGTTCTGCTGTATGCAAGAATCCCAGGCCTGAATCCATTGGGCACAGAGTCATAAAACTTAGAACAAAAAGCTGGCTACTGTGGTACATCTCAGTGGAATGCTGCAATAGAAACTTTTGCTGAATAATCGAAAGTTAAAGAAATCTGCATTTGGATCAACTAAACATGGAATGGAAATGAATGGAATGAGATCCTGCGATTGCATAGGTGGTGAAATGCAAATGGAATAGTAAAATGATGGAATGAATGGAATAAAAAAAGTAATGCGGTAAACACAGTAATGCAGAATGCTGCTATACTACCAGCTGCAATGGAAATGGAATGAAAGTAAATGAACTAATGGAATGGAAATGGAAATATGAAGGCTGTGGAATGAGAATGAACTGAACTGTAAATAAATGCGTAAAATGACAAAACTTAGAAGAAAGGGGTAAGAAGGAACGGGAATAATAGGAAAGGGGAAAAGAAACAACAGCCGTGGCTTTTTTTTTTTATTGCATAAGAAAAAGAAGAAGAAGGAGGAAGATGAAGAAAGGAAGAAAAGAAAAAGGGAAGGGAAAGGAATAATTTTCTAGAAAGCCACCAACTTCTGGGAAAAGAAAAACAAAAGAAAAACAAGCACCTACGGCTCGCATGCAAAAAGAGCCGAGATGAATAAATAAAAACAATACCTCTTTTTTTTTTTTCTACTCTTTCTATATATATATATTTTTTAAATATTATATACAATAGTTCACGACATGATTGGCATGTCGCCACCAGAAACCTAGTCTCAGAGGGTTATCCGGTAAATCTGCAATGTCCTGACCAGATCTGATCATACTTAAGTCGGTCCTTGAAATTGGGCTGGCTTCTTCCTGAAGTTCTCCATGTTTCAGACACTGGCAAGTTATCATGCTGTATACCAGTACCGACACAATTTACAAATAATGCAGAAAAGAAACCCCACCATCTTGAAGAGTTCTTTGAGTGTGGACTGAGAATAGGTTCCTCCAACTCTTGGATCTGATCACAAAAATTGTCCAGCAACAGTCCTTTCTTCAGGATCTCTGCAGACTCTACCTGTTGATCTGACATATTTAACAGGTTCTGACTAAATGCTTGTATGTCATGCCCTAGGATACAAACAGGGTGCAAAGATGTGACCTCCTTGTGCTCAGGTTCTGCCACTTGAATCTGTTCTTCTTCTTTGCTTATATCCTTTGGATCCATCTCCTTATGAAAACTGCAAGCAACCATATTGTTCATTGCTAGGAAAGTTCTTGTATATTCCAATCCTTGGCTTTGGATGATATCTGTCCCTTGAGCTCCACACAACTGCATCTCAGGTATCTGCTCAGTATAAGGGATCTGGCATGAAAAAGACTGCACGGGATAGACAGGAGCAGCAACTACTGGAGAAAGTAATGGAGTTTCTCCCCACGGTAATTTTCTTGATAAGAGCAAAAGTTGTTCCACTCGCACTGCTTCTTCAAATATTTGCGGGAACCTTTGTTCACCTGATTGCAGTAAGAGGAGGCCTATGTCAGAATGGAAAGCTCGAACATAGAAGAGGTGGGCTTGGGTGGGTGATGGTCGGATATTTTTTGGAATTCTCTTCCAGCTTCTCAAGAATCGGACATTGAAGTCCGTGATGCTCTCTAGAGGTGCTCTCTTGATGTACATTAAAAACTGATAGAGATCCAAAGAACTGTAAAAGGGATCTTCGTCAAATCTTCTAATTAGTGCTCCCGCTAGATCATCCCATGAGCTGATGCTTTGACGCCTGAGCAGTCTGTACCACTGCAATGCCCTTCCTTCCAAATACTGAACCAGAAGTCTAATCATGATATCCTCATGATTTATGACATGGATCATTGACAAAGTAGCAATGTCTTCAACATGCGCCAGAGCCATGCCTTTGGTACCATCATATTTTTCCAGGGCCTTCAAGGCACCTTTGGGAATTTCATGCTGGATTTGGAGATTCAGAGGGCCAGGATCATCCCATCTAGGAAAAACCCTCGCCTTTGTGGTAGTGGTCTGCGGGATCACGACTATCGCCATTAAGTCAAAGTCGCCAGATGAACATTCTTTGAAATTTAAAAAAAACAGGAGTCCACGATCAAGAAATTCGGATCTTCAACTCAGCAAAATCGCCAGATGAACTTACAAATCTCCGCTGTGAGGCCAAGACAGCTCATCAAAAATCTTGAGACCTTCGGGTGTTAAAAAAAAAATGTGGATCTTTTGAGACAGAAGAAGTCTGTCCCACCGGGCGTGCCAAAAACTGTTGGTCATGAATCTGCCACAGGAAAGGATTTTTATATAAACTGCACCCTAGACCCGACCAACATTGAAAGGCTGGAAGCAAGAAATGGCTCCCAGACCAATCTCCAGAGTGGGCTGGTTCCCTTACTAAACTAAGTTTGTTTTAATATTAGAGTTGCTGGAAAGAGATTAAAACTTTGCGGAAAGAAATGAGAAATATGGCCGTAGCCGAAGTTATAAGATCGGGAAGAACAACAACAGATCACTTAAAGTACAGCAACAACAAGTAACAGAAGATATCAACTTAATTCCCTCACAACCGTACGCAGAAAATCCCTCCAAGATTACATTCCAGGACTCATTCCCTTACAAGCAATATTTAAATCCAACATGCAGAATTCAAATGAAACAGCAACTAAGGAATATGAGTGTTATTAGAAACGTAAATAACAAAAAGGAAAATCACACAAACAATCGCTTGAAAAATCAGAGGCCAATTCTTTCATTCCTGCAAATGAACTTCAAGCTTTTAGCAGAAAACTCCCGATATTTGCTAATGAAGTTTACATTGGTTTTTATAGAGGGCCGGCCTCTTTGCAGCATTTAAAATTTGCAACAGACCTCCTTGAGTTCTACAATTTGTGCAACGAAAACAATAAACATGATCCCATTAATTGCAGCCTCGAAGAACCCAAAAGTTAAATGCCATAAAGATTCGGCAGTCTTCATTAAATTGTGTTCTTGAAAATGTGCATGAAACCGTTAGAACAATCCCCGTTAGAACAATCCACGAACAGCAGCTTCGAATAAATAAAATCTTCAATTCTGGTAGTTTGGGCACGTTCTTCTATTTTTACCGCATTGGAAATCAGCAAAATATTTAATTTTGGACTACTTTTAATCATCGGAACTCACAAAACTGCATTGGTCCACATCTTAAGTATGCATAATCAATAATGAAAATAAATGTGGCAAAAATGCCAACAGGACCTGCTATCTACACACGTCTACCATGAGCCATCCTCTTCAGAGTTAATAGGGCAAGAGTTGCACAAGGACTCATGCTCTCCCTTACTAATCATTTTTGTATCAATTATGTCACTTGCTTATTCAAATCTGCATTTTGGGTTGGGCTCAATCGATAGGTTGCTTGGTTCAAAAGAACTAACCCAAGAATTAAATCAATGTGATATTGAATATCCCTCTTCAGTGGTAACCCATTAGGTAAATCATTTGGTATGATATCAGCACACTCCTTCAACAACCTAGATGATACTAGTGGTATAGGAAACTCCTCTGCCTCTATCTTCTTCGTCATCAATACATAGCACCAACCAGATTCTTGTACCTCTATGATAAACTCCTTCACAGTTAGTAAACTCTCGCTCTACCTTTCTTCCTAAAGAGGCAAAAATACTACCTTGGCACCATCCTTCAAAAAGGTGTAAGGATTTCGACCCCCATCATGGATGATCTTCATATCATACTACCAAGGCCTCCCCAAAAGTATGTGATAGAAATCCATAGGAATCATATCACACCAAACTTCATCTTTATAATTATTATCGATTGAGAATTTTACTAAACATCTCTTATCAATAGTCACCTCATTTTCTTTCTTGATCCATGAAATACGATAGGGGTGTGGGTGCTTCTCACATTTTAGATTCATTTTATCTACCATTACATTAGAGACCATATTCTCACAACTACCACCATCAATGATTACTTTGCATACCTTTCCTCCTGATGTGCATCTTGTATGAAAGATATTTTTTCATATCCAGGACTCACCACCCTCATCCACTTGCATTTTTGCCTTCTTTGGATCAATCAATGTTCTCTTTATCATGAGATTCTCGCTTGAATCTATAGAAATTTCTATCTTAGATTCATCCTATTCCTCAACAAGGTTGACTCTAGCTTGTCCTCCCTATTTCTCTCTTCAACATCATAGTGTATGCACTCAAATTCTCTATGACCTTCCTCACCGCATCTAAAATAGGTATATGGCTTCCACGATTCATTCCCAGTTCAACCTCTCCCATCACCTTGATTTCCCCTATTTCATCTTCCTCTTTGGTAGGTACCATGACCTTACTCTATCTCTTCTTGTTTCTCTATATTTGAGGGTTCTCCCTTTGATGAGCTAGATCCACCATGCCCTCGATTTGGAGAAGATGCCAATCCCTTCTTCCCTCTTCTGTAATTTTTCCTCTTATGCTTTTCTTCGGCCCTCAAGGCCATCTGATACGCATCTTCTATGGTAATGGTATGATGCATACTCAACTCATGTTGAATAACATAACTTAGGCCATTCACATACCTTGTAGCCCTTTATTTTTTGGTCTCATTATGCTCCACATGAATATATAGCTTGCAGAACTCATTGGTGTAGTCCTCGATGCTTTGGTCCTTTTATCGAAGGTTCTAAACTCTATGAAATAAAGTTTGAGAATATTCTAGAGGCACAAACTTTTCTCGTAACTTCTTCTTCATCTTATCCCAAGCCTTGATCTTTTCTTTTCCTTTCCTTTGTCATTCTGTCTATATTACACTAGGTGCATTACACTAGGTTGAAGAATAACGAGTGAATACTAGGACTCATATTTGGGTGATTTAACTTAAATATAGTTGATTATTTTAGGAAATAGTGAACCTTGATATTGATAAAAGATTTTAGGAACATAAAACAATTCTTGGAAACTAATTTCTATCAAAATTCAATAAAAATTTGAAGAATTTGGTACAATAAAGCTATATTATTTTGAGCATCAAAGAAGTTTATAGTCATCTTGACATTGATATTGGGTTCTCTAGTAATGAGGAGAATCATAGTGGATTATTATATCACATCCAAGAAAGCAACCTAAGACATTGTTGCAATAGAGATTGGTCATCAGAAGTGTGAGAAGCTTCATACAATATATAGAGAAGACTCTCATCTTCAAGTGCAAGAAGAAGGTATAAATATTTCATCAAGTCAAGATTGATTTTAGTTGTAGGTTATTAAATTTTTATATCTTTACGGTAGACCTTCATATTGATATAGAGAACATAGAGATCTTGAAGAAAGAGGTCTTGATAAAAATTTTAGTTATTCAGGTCATATAGACCTTGATGTTGGTCTAAGAGAGGCCAATATTAGAGGATTGATTTGGTTTCTAATAGGTACATAGAATTGAAGAGGAGCATAGGTTTGAGGAAGATAGAATTACAAGAAGTACTCATGAGGATATTGTTCTATATTCTTGGGTTTGAGGATTAAAAGACTAGCACTTAGGTTCAAGATAAATTCGAATAGCAACAACACTACATAGGAGAAAATAAATAGCCTAAGTTATCTGAAGTTGTGTACCTAGTTATAGAGCTATGCAAATCATCAATCTAAGGACAACAAGATTTGTGAGCCAAGTTATAGAGCTATGTAAGGACAACAAATTTTGAGTTACAATGGATCAAGATACAATGAGCCAAACGCTACACAAAAGGAAGACAATATGCCAATCTAAGGTAGGCAAAATTTCAAAGTGAAATTGTAGTAAGTCTCAAGAAGGTGAAATGCCAAGTAACACATGAGAGGAGAAGAGAAAATGTAGCAAGACAAGCTCTACGTAGTTGCAATGTCATGAAAACAAACTAAGCAACAAGGGAATTAAAGAGTTTATATAAACAACAAAAAATCAAATGCTAAGGTTGGTGAAGCATCAAAGGAGTTAGACATTAGAGTCAGATGTCAATAAAGCATAACACTCATTGCATGGCTAAAAAGTGAAAGAATTTCTATGCCACCTTACCAAAGTAATGTCTCATTGGTTAGTTCAAACCTTATAACAACATTGCCTAGAGGAATGTATCACTAATTACTGCACCTTAAAAGACTTTGTAGGTAGCAATGTTTGCAGTGCAAGATCCTATGAGATAAGCACCAAGGTTAGAAGGATTTAAAAGTGCAATATCATGTGAGATAAGTTCCAATTTTGGAAGTGCAAGATCTTGTGAGAAAGCGCCAAAGTTGGTAGAGTTGAAAGGTAAAATATTTTTTAGGATTTCACTTATTATAATATTTAATTTTAAATAGGAGCTTTGAAATACAAGGTGTAGGAAACTATAATGAAGAACCATTCTACCCTCAAAGACATTGGATGAATCCAAAGTTTAGAATGATAAAAATATGAAAGGATAGTAGAAGATCACATGTACTACAAGTTCACTTGCAGATTGAATATGAAGGATGAAGACCTTGATTGAAGATTAAACTCTTCAATAACCAAATAATGTAATACTAGGGGGTGTCGGAGAATATTACATTATTTGGTACATGTTAATGTACCATCATGGTACATCTTGTAAATATTAGATTAGGGTTGTGTACTAGATTAGAGTGTGAGTAAATATTTTATGTATTGTAATAATGTGTAAGAAATGTACAAGTGTCATATAAATGAGTGTGCAAGTGTTATGTGTGTAGATGTACACAAGTGTCTCATATGTAAGTGTGCACGTGTTTTAGATTAGGAAGTGTTATGTGAAGAGTCATGTCCAAGTGTACATACAAGATAGAGTCATGCGTATGCAAGTTTCAAGTAGAGAAGCCAAGAGTCATGAGACTTGACATAAGGAAAGGAAAATTCAAGTAACCAAAGACTCATCCTACAATAGCTATATATTAGTCCATAATAGACATCACCTATATCACCGACATCACCTACATAGTCTACATAGCATACATAGTCTATAGAGTGTGCATAGAAAGTGGTGTTACTATATGAGAGTTCTATGATACATTTGTAAGAGGAGTAATACATATTGCATACATTTGAGCAACTAATTTTGTAAGTTATGCTACATGCTTTGTACATGTATGATTTAGGATATTACATTCATATATTTTTGCTTATTAATGAATTTTAGTTGATATATTATAAGCCTTGATTTTACATATTAGTTGGCTCATATTATTTTGGTTACAGTATTATCTTAGTATTAATGTATTATGACTATCATATATTTGATCCAATGAATATTTGTCCTATAATTTTACATTAATATTAAGGATTCAAAAGCCATCCGTGGTATTAGAGCTACAACAAGAAGTTTATTACATAGGGTGAATTCTTTTAGCTACATATAAAATTATTTTTTGTCCAATTGGTTAGAGTCTATCTACTTTAAAGGGAGATATACTTGGACTCTATTGTAAGATCAAAAGGAAGCAGAAAGCTAGTCTTTCCACTAGGTTGAAGGATAACTAGTGAAGACTAGGACTTAACTAGAGTCTTTCCACTAGGTTGAAGAATAACTAGTGAATACTAGGACTCATATTTGGATGAGTTAACTTGAATATATTTTATTATTTAGGGATATAACCAACCTTGATATTGATAAAGGATTTCAGGGATAAACAAATTCCTAGCAACTGATTTCAATCAATATTCAACAAAAAGTTGAAGAAGTGGTAGAATCAAACTATCTTGTTTGGAGCATCAGGGAAGTTTATAGTCACCTTGACATTGATATTGGGTTCTCTAGTAAGTGGGATAATCATAGTGGATTCTTAGGTCACATCCAAGAAAGCAACCTAAGACATTATTGTGTGAGAAGCTTCATATAATGTATAGACAAGACTTTCATATTCAAGTGCAAGAAGAAGGTAGAAAGATTTCATCATATTAGGATTGATTTAGTTGTAGGTTATTAAAGTTTTAGGTCTTGAAGATAGACCTTGATATTGATACAAAGAATATAGAGGTCTTGAATAAAAAGGCCTTGATAAATTTTTTAGTGATTCAGGTCATATAAACTTTGATATTGGTCTAAGAAAGGCCAATATTAGAGGATAGAGATCCTTCATAGAAAGAGATCTATAGTGTAGATTTGTGGCCCTTATTAGTGAAAAGAGAAGAGGCCATATATAATATAAACAAGCTCCTTATTATAGGAAAGAGAAAGGAGGCTTGAATATAAGAGATGTAGATTCTAGAGAAATAGAGAAAGAGGCTAGAAGCCAATATTAAAGAGACCCTTCATGAAAAAGAGGTCATGTTATAGAGGATAACATTAAATACAATAATGTAAGGGAAAGAAATCTCAAGAAACAAAGAGCCTGATATATATTGCAGCAAACAGCATTGAAGCCATCTAAGGAACAAAATAGAATTCTAGAGAAGAAGGCAGAAGGTAGATTTTAGAAAATACTCAATAATTTTAGACAAGAAGACTCAAGTATTTAAGAGCGCACTCAATATTGAAAGGTATAAAGAGTGCATTTTTAAGGTTATTATTACTTGAGAGCAACTTCCTTCATCCATATCAAAGTGGTGTATATGTTCACCATAAGAAGAAGTAGTAAAAATATGAAAGAAGGTTAGCATAGTATTCTAAAGTCTTCTTAACAATGAATCATTCAATAACAACATTCAAATGGTTGAGCTAAAGGAACAATGAGTGGGAAACAAGGAACATAGTGCTTGGATAAGCTACGTAGTTCTTAGGTTCAAAGAAGCTCAAGTTTGAAGAGGACTGGTTTGATTTCCAAGAAGCACATAGACTTGAAGAGGAGCATAGTTTTGAAGAAGATAGAATTACAAGAAGCACCTAGGAGGAGTTTTTTCTATATTCTTAGGTTTGAGGATTAAAAGAATAGTGCTTAGGTTCAAGATAAACTTGGATAGCAACAACACTACATAGGAGAAAAATCAATAACCTAAGTTATCTAAAGTTGTGTGCCTAGTTATAGAGCTATGTAAATCATCAATCTAAGGACAACAAGATTTGTGAGCCAAGTTATAGAGCTATGTAAGGACAACAAGGTTTGAGTTATAGTGGATCAAGCTACAATGTGTCAAAATATACACAAAAGGAAGGCAAGACACCAATCTAAGGTAGGTAAAATTCCAAAGTCAAATTGCAACAAGTCTTAGGTAAGCAAAAAACCAAGCAACGCATGAAAGGAGAAGATAAATTGTAGCAAGACAAGCTCTACATAGGTGGAATTTCATGAAAAAACAAAGCAAAAAGGAAATTAAAGAGTATACAAAAAACAAAAAGTAAATTGCTAAGTTTGGTGAAGCATAAAATAAGGAGTTAGACATTAGAGTCATATTGAAATGAAGCATAACACTCATTCCATAGCTAAAAAATGAAAGAATATCATTGTCACCTTACCAAAATAACGTCTCATTGGTAGTTGAAACATTTTAATACCATTGCCTAGAGGAATGTGTCACTAATTCTTGCACATTAAAATAATTTGTAGGTAGCAACATTTGTAGTGGAAGATCGTGTGAGATAAGCACCAAAGTTGGAAGAATTTGAAAGTGCAAGATCATGTGAGATAAGTTCCAAAGTTGGAAGTGCAAGATCATGTGAGATAAGCGCCAAAGTTGGTAGAGTTGAAAGGTAAAATATTTTTTAGGGTTTCATTTATTATAAGATTTATTTTTAAATAGGAGCTATAAGGTTTTATAAGGCTTTATAATATTTTATAAGATTATATTATATGGAGAAATGAGAAATGTCAATAAGGTTTTCTAAAATAGGAAGTTATTTATTAAAGCCTTGCTATTAGAGTTAAGAGAGGAGTGATAAGTAGATAGAGTTGATTAATATTTTGCAATTATTTTAGAGTTATAATTTTTTGATTTCACTACTTTTTAATAGTTTTTTGAAATTCAAAGCTTATAGGACAATTGCAAATTTAATTATTTTGGAGTCAAATGAAGTTCAACGTCAAATATAGGAAATTTAAATTTGAAAATATTATTTTCTTAGTTTCTAAACATTAGAAATATATAAAGAATTCAACTTCAAAAGTTTTTGAAACTTAGAAATATTGAATTTAGTTAAAACCTAGGGAGTCACAAGGAGGTCTACTTCAAAAATAAAAATCTGCAAATTCAATGGATAAGTTACCAAGAGGAACTTTTCAATGTAGAAGATGTTATCAAAATATAAAACCATATCCTTCAAAAGAAAAATTTCAAGAACAAGGTACATCAAGTGAGCAACATTATACTCAAAATTCTTGTCAACAATGCAAAATAATTTCAAGTAAAGCCAATCATGTGATTCAAATAGAAAGATATATTTGGTATATAGATTTAGGTGCTAGTCATCATATGACTAGTAATATACAATGGTTTGATTGTTTAGAAGTCAGAGATAATTTCTATTTCAATATTGTTGATGATAATAGGTACCTAGTTCATGGAAGTAGTTGTGTAACACTTAGTGCACCATTCTTAAATTTTGTATTAAAATATGTGATGTATGTTCCAGGGCTGACATCTAATCTCATATCAGTCACTAAACTAGTTGAAAGTGGAAGATCAATTGAGTTCAAGTGTATAAATGAGAATAATAAATGTGTTATCAAAAATCAAAATATAACAGAGGCAACAGGGTCAATTAAAAATAGAATATATGCCTTAGATTCAATTGGTTTTTCTGAAGAGCTTATATTATTTAAAGATAACATTATTGAATGCTCTAAAGGACAAGGTGTAGGAAATAAGAATCAAGAACCATTTAAATCTCAAAGACGTTGGGTGAATCCAAATTTCAAAATGATAAAAAAGATGCAAGGATAGTAGATCACATGTACTACAAGTTCACTAACAGATTGAAGATGAACGACAAAGACCTTGATTGAAGACTAAAGTATTCAATAATCTAATTATCTAAATATTGGGGGATGTTTGAGAATATTAGAAATTTTGAAAGGCTAATGTACCCTCATGGTACATCTTGTAAATATTATATTAGGGTTGTGTACTAGATTAGAGTGTGAGTAAATATTTTATGTAATGTAATAATGTGCATGAAATACACAAGTATCATGTAAATGAGTGTACAAGTATTATGTGTGTATATGTGCATAAGTGTCTCATATGTATGTTTGCACATGTGTTCTTAGATTAGGGAGTGTTATGTGAAGAGTTATTTCCAAGTGCGCATAAAATATACAATCATGTGTATGCAAGTGTCAAGTAGAGAAGCCAAGAGTCATGAGACTTGGCATAAGGAAGAGTCAAGTAACCAAATATTCATCCTACAATGGCTATATATTAGTCCATAATGGATATCACCTATATCTCCTACATCACCTACATAGTCTACATAGCCTACATAGTCTATCGAGTGTCCATAGAAAGTGTTGTTATTATATGAGAGTTTTATGATACATTTGTAAGAGAAGAAGTAATAAAGATTGCATACATTTGAGCAACTAATTTTATGAGTTATGGTACATGCTTTGTACATGTTGTCATGACCCTCCCTGGTGGACTTTATGGCATGGAAAACAATGTATTAATTGATGATGCTTTAATACTTAGTTTTGTGCAATTGAACAATTGTGTGATGTTTAGTTTAATTTTTGAAGAACATGGTACTACTAACATATTGCCAATGTGTAGGATCAGGTACACTTATAGGTGGAAGAAGGAGAATCATCCACTAAAAGTGGGGTACTTGAGGTTGGGAAAGTGATGATTTAAGGCAACTTGGGGATGTTGTGGCCATTGCACAACTTGCCCCAAATTTGGGGACCCACTTTAAAATTTTAGGTTTTAGGAGTTTTGGTTGTCTTTGAGAGGTAATTTTCCATAATTTTTCAATAAAAGTGCCAAGGTTTGCATGATTTATTAATGCCTCCTTTATTTGTTTGTAAAATCAATAGTGAGGCTGATGGGTTTTGTATTATATTTATGGAATTTAAATTTTTGATTTTTTAGACACCTAAAACGTGTTGTGTAGGGGACTACTAATATGGGCATGCTAATAGACCATATGAATGATCTTGGACAACCCAGGTGTTGTAGGTGAGTTGGAGAGGAGAGGGCAATCCTCCAAGAGAGGTCCCAGGTTCAAATATCCACCCTACCAAAAAGCTGAATTGGGTATCCAAAATCCAATTGATAATGATGGTGCGAGCAGGATCGGGTGTGACTCTCGGGTGACTTTGACGGTGTAGAACCCCCTGTTCGTGGTATCACAAACCAAGGCAGCACCACAAGGGGTTTTCACTTAAAAAAAAATGAATGATCTTGGACCATTCCAAGATAAAGAAGTGGTTTTAACCACTCAATTTGGGTAGAGTTGGCCTACTCAACCTTAGCCACGGTTGACACCCATGGCTAATAGAGCTAGCTGCGCCTCAGACCCATGGCTAGCACTAAAACTATTTTGAATCCTGGGCCAAGCCAAATTTGGTTACAACAGTCTGGGCAATGAAGTTCAAATGGTTTTGGGTGGGGAAGCTTCGAGAGTTTTCCTCCCAACTGATCCAACCTCCTGGATCTTGATCTTGGCTTCCCAAGAAAGCCAATATTAGGGATTAGGAGTGCTATAAGACCCCCCTTCAAATTGGGGAGAAGTCTGGAATGATCTTGAGTTGGAATGCAATGAAGCTCTACCAAAATGGATAGTGAAGTGACAACCCCTTGAGGAGAGTCAAAGTGCTAGCCAATTGTGGAGTGACAAGCATGAATCCATCAATGAAGCTTCCAAAGGACTAAGAAGCATCAATCACAAAATCAAGCCAATCAAACATGAATCTTATCAAATTCAACCACCAATCCATCTTGGGACACAAAGGTGACCCTTGATCATCAATTCCATGGAGGGAATTAGAGATCCAAGCCCTGATTACAAGAGCAAGAATACTTTTAGCTCAGTCATGGTTGTCAACCATGGCTAATAGTGCCAGTTGCACCTCAAACCTGCGATGAGGGTTTGATCTCTGATTTCCTTTGTTTTAGTAATAGATTTCTCTTTTCAAGCATGTATTTAGGTGAATATAATTTAGATTAACTTTCCTTTATACATTTGTACGGTTAAATTTAGGATTTAGAGGTAGATTTGCTTCCATTTCCTTGCAATTATCAATTTAGACTAGTTTCTTGAATTTTCATGCTTTTCAAGTTCTAATGGCTAATTAGGATGCATAATAGTTAGATTTCATGCTTTCTTTACATGATTTATAGTAATTTGGTGATTTCTTGCATATCTTCATAGATTTACATGCTTTCTTGCTTTATTTATCATCAATTTATGCAATTGTCTCAAAAGCCTCATCAAGAGAGGCCTCCTTTGTTATTAACCCCTTTCATGTTGTTTCTTGAATGTAGGGTTTATAGGACCTAATAATTTTCAAGGCATTCAAGGTAACATATTCCTCCAACCAAATGAGAAGAAGGCTATATTTGGCCTTGAGTAGTTCGTGTCCATTCTAAAGAGTCTACGGATTACACCACCCCTTGTTTAGAGGGTCTTCAAAATTGTATCAATTGTATCAAGGATTGAGTATCCCTAAGAGGGATGTATTTGTAATCGGGATTTGGTAAATTTTTAATAAAATAAATCTTACTTTCTTGTTAAATTCATTGTTGTCCATATTTTGATGCTTTAATACTTGATTTTAATTGATGCACTAGTTAGGTGTATGCTTTTTAGATCGTTATAGATGGCGATCATGATGGGAACCCCACAAAATTTATGAGAACTGATGGATTTTTTAATGTTTCTTATTGTAGGTGTCAGCCATACTTGATATCCATGGTGCACAGTCTCAGTCACGCTTGATAGCCATGGCTAGCAGCAGATTAGAAAAGAAGACAGGATGCAAACTATCTCTCCATCAGATGAGGAATCTAGGTAATTCTGATCCTCTATATTTTTTATTTTTGCTACTTTTACTACATTAGGTAATCAAAAACCTAGAAAAATAGTAAGGGTAAATGAACTTCAATGAAATTTTTATGTTGTCTATCAGCCATGCCTGACATTCATGACTAGAACTATTAGTTGCGCCTATCAAATATGGCTAATTTCTTGGCCCACGGCTCTATCCCATGACCAACACTATTACCTATGGTTCTATCCCATGGCTAATAGTTAGAGTCTATTTGTAGAGATTACCTATTGTGGCCCAATCAGAGGCTAATTATATCATTTTATCTGCATTCTCTGAAGATCATTCAAATAAATTAGATGCATCTTTCTGAATATTAAAATACTTTTATCATTAGGCATATAGGAAAGAGCATTGTATGCTTGGTGATGCATTTTCCTTTTTTGCAAAGTTAAAATGAACACACACACACACCACACAACACTTAAATGCTAGTGAGTTGGAAGTCATATCCAACCACTAGTAGAGTTCAATGATGGTGGCAGTTATTTCCATCCATTGGCTCAACTCCCATGAACCTTGTACTATTGGCCAATACCAACTCCAAGATCTATCCTAACCATGCAAAATAGCATGCATTCCTCTTTGAAGGGGTGTATCATTGTGCATGGGGTGTTGGGTGAGGATCGATAGGACCTATGCTCCCTACTCGGGTGTGGATTTCATCTCCATATTTTGGGGGGTTTACGTGATCATGACTTTCATTGTCGGTTGTCGAGCTATGAGCATATAGGTGAAAACCTTAAACTATTTGAGCATTACATCAACAATTTCAAACATGATGAGAGTAGTTTAAGTTTTCAATAAATTTCAAACACATCAAACTAGTGTAGGGCTCACAAAGAAATTTTAAAAGAGATAATCATTCTTGTTTCTTTGTTTGCTTTAAAATATACATACGAGATAATACACATCATGGTTAGAACATGGAGAGGCCGATCTCAGTGTAGAACCGAGGTCGAAGTCAAAGCTCCACCTAATGCACAACACAATGCATCAAACCCTCAATCACAAGATCCTCTTGAATGATGTTCGATGAGCATTAGAGGGGATAACTCTATGTATGGGGGTTCTCATCAGAATACCCCACCTAGAGGAGGTAATGTACATTCCTCATGAGATAGATCTGAGTATGGAAGATCCCAACATGGGGCCTTCGAGCATGGGAGCATATATCATGATCGTACACCTCATGGATCTACTGGATCCATTAAAGAGTACATCATGGAGGAAGGAACTATAACCAAGTTGGTTCCCATCCATACTCGAGCTAAGGGTGGCTCAAGGCCCCTACTAGTTCAAAATAGACAAGTAGAAAATCCACCCATTCAGGGGTAGGAAGAGAGGGCTGCTTCAAAGCATAGGCCCACATAGACTCCAAACAATAATGAACTTGGTAAGTTCACATTTGATATGTCTAAGGTTGGAGTCAATGGTACGCCACCACATGAGTCATGGTGCACTAGACAATTGGATGGTCTTGATAGAGTCCTAGGGTAGTTAGGGTATAAACCCTTGGTTGTGCACTCTCATTCTATGAGTTCTCATAGTGAGAGCACATGTAGGACTATCAGAGAACTAGGAGAATGCTCTAAGCATTCTCATAGTATACTTGCCCCATCAACCCATATGGGCATAGATCATAGATAACACTAGAATATAAATGCCATCTATATAGATAAAGGCAAGAGTATGGCAAACAAGTCTATTGGAGGTCACACCAATAAAGCTTCTTAGATAGAATGAATCCACTAGAGACCACATATGACCGATCTTATAGATCGATCACAAAAATTGGTGTCAGAATAATGGTAGTAGATCTTCCAAGATCAATTGGAAGATGTCCGTATAGAGCGTGAGCACCTCAAAAATGAGGATACTCAGAGATAGAGGTTGCTAAGGTAACATATTTTTGAGCAATGCATGCATGAGCAATGCATCCTTGATCAAAAGGAGTATGTTGAGAGAGAGGATCGATTGGCTCATACCAATTTACCCCCTCAGAGTGAATACATGGAGTGCACTCATAGATGAGCTACTTTGTAGCCCGAATTGCACCTTGAGCACATTGAAACTCATACTCACCACATGGCCCAAAATATGATGTAGTGCCAAGTGCTTGAACATCATGGGTGTATGCAGTATGAAGAAGTAGTAGGAGATGAGCAAGAATAAGAATATCCTGAGATCTCCTTAGTGGATGTGGAGGATGAGCCTAGTCCTCCACCTCGATCGAAGAAGAATTTACCTCCAAAGGCTCCTCAAAGACCTCTTAGAGAAGAGGAAATTCTATCTTCGAAGGCCTATCAGGCCTTGGTAGACAAGGTTAGAGCAATAGAGAAATAAGGGATGACTTATCAAAATCCAACCTTGAACAAAATACACAATGAGCCTTTATGCCCTTCAGTGCCCATTCTAGCGTATCCCGATCACTTCGAGATGCCAAAGCTAGAGAAATTTCAAGGAGAGGAGGATGCTCAGGAACATGTTATGAGATTTATGGATATGTGCTTTCAGATAGAAAGCAATGATGCTCTATTGCTAAGAACCTTCATCACAACCCTTTCAGGCCCTACCCGAGAGTGGTTCAATCAACTTAAGAGGTACAACATAACTAACTTTGAACAATTGGCTAATGCATTTCTTGAATGCTTCTCCTTCGACATCAAGAAGAAGGTAAACCTATCCGATCTGGCTACTTTAATGCAACATGATGATGAGCCGATCATGGATTATGGGAAAATATGGAGAAAGTTAATGGTAAAGTTACCATTTTCCATTCTGACCATAGAACTAACTTGGATGTTTACAAATAGTTGTGTGAAGCACATCTCATTACTACTGTAGTTGCAATAGTATCAAACATTTGAGGAGGCCTTGGTACAAGCCAAGGTAATTGAGGACATCAAGTTATAGGAGGGTAACTTGAAGCTTCGAAACAAGAAGGAATGGAACAAGAAGAACACCCAAAATCAAAATCACTAGGCCAAGCTAGCCCATGTGAACCAAGTGGTGTTAAACCTTCAGAAATGGGATAAGGGGTAACAATAGAATTATTAGGCCCAACCTCCTCCTACGTGATATGATCAACGCAATAATAATAAGAAGGGTAAGAATAAAGAACAATGCCCACCTCACTAGTTCACACCTTTTTCAGAGTTGATGACATCGATATTCCATCAACTATGTGAGGCTAAGGCCCTTAACTTACTAGAGATCAAGTTACTAGACCCTAATCAACCCAAACCAAAAGGGTATAGGGATGATCTGTATTGCTCTTACCATAGGATGAAGGGACATGACATCGAAGGATGTTATAGTTTCAAACACGTGGTGCAAAACATGATAAAAAAAGGTGAGCTAATTATGGACAACCCTTAGGCTCTAGACAACCAAAATATGGGGATCTTCAAGAACCCCTTACCGAATCATGAGCCATCAAGGAACAATGTTGGTCATGTGAATCAAGTGTGGGTGGAACCGCCAACTCAAGGATTCATCGGCATGGTCAATGTTGTCACAAGACAAGGGAGGTATGAGTGACCAAATCCACCTCCAGCTCCAATTAGGGTTCAAGCTGTGCCCCCTCAAAGGCCAATACAAAATATGCCAGGCCCACCAACTAGACCGGTGGTGACCATCAGGAGTAGGCTAGTTCAAAGCCTGTAGACAACTCCAACAAAGTTGTCAATATATGAACTAATTCAGTAGTCTCCTAAGCATAGGGAGATGCTCATGGACATCCTAAGGTCTATCGAAGTTCAGTCCTAGGACCCTAAAGCATTTACAAATTTCATGGGACATGTGCAATAGTGTAGTGAACTGGTGATTCAATTTAATGATCACGAGATTAAAATGGTCTCTACTACTATAGCGGACCCACCACTACATATAATTGCATGTGTTAATCACACACCATTTAAATAGGTTTTTATTGACATAGGGTCATCAATCAACATTATTACTACCAAGGCATTGACATATCTAAAGTTGCCAAAGTCACACATTGTACCTTCTACCTTCACCTTGAGAGCATTTAATGATGCGCTATGCTCAATGGTAGGTACTATAGTTCTTCCAATTCAGGTTGGACTGAAGACCATCCCTATGATGTGTCATGTGATAGAAGGTGCCATGCAATATAACATCCTCCTAGGGAGGCCTTGGATTAGAGAAATGCATTGCATTCCCTCAATTTTACATCAATGTATTAAATATATACATGAGGGACAAGTTCACATGGTTCCTTCCGATGAGGAGCCATTTAAATATGTGAACTTAGCAGATTTACTTGGAGATTTCATTCTCCCCTCAATGCACCTAGATATATGACCGACATCACCTATCAAACATCTAGAAGGTAAATTAAAAGAAGTGTGTGTAGGACCTTCCATGGTAGCACCACAACTATCAGAGCACACAATAGTAACTTCAACAAAGCCTACGACATCCATGATGCTTAGGAATGATAAGAAGCTTAAGGTAGTTATGGGTGAAAAAGAGCTAAAGCAAGCACCCAAGGTAGCAACTATCGAGGTTCCTAGTCCCATGGATGAAGGGGATGCTCAAAATCAAGTCGAGGAGGCACCTCAGCCTACCTCACCTACTTCTTCAATAGGGTCATCTGCACCGTAGGTGACCATACATTTGGTTAATCCTAGATTAGTAGAATATATAGTGTAGAATATGACATTCATACCATTTATCGAGATTGCATAGGACATGGGCCGACCTCAAGCCCATCACTTTCCCATAGGGATGGTGGTACCACTAGGGGTGCCACCCAACCAAATAAACTTCATTTATGGAGGGCTTGACCAACTTGCAAATCGCACACCCATATATGAGGATGATGATGAACCATTCTTGGTGAATGTTCATTATTTTTCTAACCCTGAGTTTACCTTGCACTACTTTGAATGTTACCATTGGCATGGTTATGGTTTAGGCTTATTCGAGCAAGGGTATCGAACTCCTTATGAACCATAATATCAGCTACCAACTGATAGGTTTGGGTTAGGCTACCATATAAGAGGATAGGATGAGCTCTTAGTAGCATCTCTCGATCATCTGAACCTTAGTTTGGGGGATGATGTGGATTGGAATCCTTATCACCCTAACCCTTCTTACATACGAAGGGGTAATAGGTTGGTGACCTACGTCTCTATTGAGCCACCTAAGATCTATCATGATAACATCATGGTAGAGGTCAATCTAGGAGACATTCCAAGAGCTGACTTGGACATTGAAATTTATGAAGCTACCAATGACACTGGTATGCAGATCTAGAATCTGGGTATAGCAATAGACACTGAATCAAAAGTTGCTTCTGAGGAAGTGCAAGTAGAGTCCATTGTCAAAAGTGATGGACCAGATTGTGATTCTGGAATAGATGATGATGAGCAATCCTCAAACAATGAATGATATGAGGATGAAACTGAGTTGGCCTACTTAGGCCCTCTACATTTATATCATCTATTACCCATGGAGATAATGGGTAAGAATGAGGGACCCCTCATTGATGATAGTGGCTATGAAGAGTGGGCCTACCTTGGGCCTCATCTTGCTAATCACCCGATTCCAATCGGTAGGGGTGAAGGACTCATATATGATAGTGATGATGAGGATGAGACTAAGAGAGCCTATCTTGGGCCTCACTATTTATGCCATCATCATGAACCGGTTGACATCGATGAGATGTATCGAAGAGTCTATCCTGGCCCATGCCTCAGAGGGAGACCACCCAATTTAGATATGATTTATCATATAGTCTTCCCTGATCCATCGACATACATGCAACTCCTTGAGCCAAGTGATCCCACTTTCTAGTCTATTCATAGATCAGATCTAAAGATCCCCATACCCCTAGAGCCACATCTTGGGTATGTGAATAACATAGATAATGTAGAATTACACACACATGGTCCTGGAGATCTAATCCATTCCATCAATATGATCTCCATTGATTTGACCACTCCACTTCACAATCCAGTCGATCCTTCCAAACCATTGTGTCTTAATTTAGATGCTATTGATTGGGATCACATTGATTCACCACTAGAGCCTAAATATTTCTTCCCTAATGAAGAAATGTTGCAACCTTTCCATTTTGTGCCAGGCTGTGCACATGATGTTTATCACACTAAGGGAAATTTTGATGTAGGACCTTTAAACCCAGCTGATGACATCCACTTGATTCCTACGCCTCACCAGCTTGAGGAGGGATCACATATGTTAGTAGAGGAAACCTTTGATATGGATATCAGTGATGATCCCACTAATCCTAAGAAGGTTAAGTTTGGAGAGAGTCTATCTCCTGATGAGCATGCCAACCTCATCCCTCTACTGAAAGAGAGACCTGATCTCTTTTCTTGGACATACAAGGATATGTCGGGACTAGATCCAAAAATGGTTACTCATAACCTTTCACTAGACCCCTCTAAAAGGCCTATCAAGTAGAAGCTCAAGAAGATGCATCCAACAATCACTTTAATGGTTAAATATGAGTTGTAGAAGTTGTTGGATGTAGAGTTCATTATCTCCATCGACTATCTAGAATGGGTATCAAACATGGTACCTATAGGAAAACCTGATGGAAGGATCCATATTTGTATGGATTTCAGAGACCTCAACAAGGCAACACCAAAGGATTCATTCCCATTGCCCAACATAGATGCTCTTGTAGATGCAACTGCAGGTCATGAGATGCTCTCCCTTATGGATGGTTTTTTTGGTTACAATCAAATTCAGATTAAATCTGAAGACCAACACAAAACCATGTTCACAATGCCATGGGGAACATTCTATTATAAAGTTATGCCATTCAGCCTTAAAAATATTGGTGCCACATATCAGTGAGCCATGACATACATTTTCCATGACTACATGCACAAAATATTAGAAGATTATATCGATGACTTATTGGCAAAGTCATTGTTATATTCAGAGCATGTAGAGGTCCTGAGAAAGGTCTTCGATCACCTGATAGAGCATAATGTTAGGTTGAATCCCAAGAAGTGTGTATTTGGTGTAACTTTAGGAAAGCTCTTGGGATTCATCATTTCAAAATGAGGGATCGAAGTTGACCCAATGAAGGTCAAGGCCATATTAGAAATGCATCCTCCCATAAATATCAAAGAGCTAAGAAGCCTATAGGGCAAAGTAGCATCCATAAAGTGATTTATCACACAATTATCGGATAAATGTTGACCCATGAATCGACTGCTACACAAGGGGGTCCCATTCAATTGGGATGAGGACTATCAAGCGGCCTTCACTAAAATTAAGCAATACTTAGAAATGTCACTAGTGCTAGCTCCACCAAGACTAGATGTGCCTTTCTTGCTATATATATTGGCTATTGAATTTGCATTGGGAACTATGTTAGCCCAAAAGAATGTATAAGATAAAGAGCAAGTGATATATTACATCAGTCGCACCTTGGTGAGTTATGAGCTAGGGTATGCATACATGGAGAAGTTGTGTTTAGTAGTGGTGTTTGCAATGAAGAAGTTGCATCATTACATGCTAAGTCATATGATGTATGTGATATCCAAACAAAATCCTTTGTAGTATATGATGAGCAAGACATATCATAATACATGTACTGCAAAGTGGATCATGCTATTGATAGAATTTGATTTGGAATTCATTAACCAAAATTCCATCAAGGGATAGGTCATAGTTGATCATCTGGTAGAGGCACCTCTTAAGAATAGTAGGCCTCTTATCATAGAGCTTCCTGATGATGCAGTATTTGCATTATCAAAATCTCTCAAACTTGAAGAACTAGATAACAAAGTTGACATGACTTTGTTCTTTGATGGTTCGAAGTGTGAGCAAGGGGGTGGTGCAGGAATTATCTTCTTCATGCCACAAGGTGCTCCAATGCCCTTGTCATTTAAGCTAGAATTTCCTTGTACCAATAATAATGTTGAATATGAAGCCCTAATCTTGGGTCTCCAAATAACTATCACCATGAAGATTAAAAGATTAAACATCTTTGGTGATTCCCTTCTCATAGTCAATCAAGTGAAGGGACTTTTTCAATGTAGGTGTCCTATCCTAAAATCTTATAAGGATCTTGCTGACACTTATCTAGCCCAGCTAGAGTGGTATGACATTGAGGCAATCCCTCATACATTAAATATATTTGTAGACACTATGGCATATTTGGGATCTTTAATCCCTCAGAATCCATCTACCAATTTTACTACCATTCATGTAAAGATGCTATCACATGCCATGATGCAGTATGAGGCTTTTGATAATAAGGAATCAGTCAACATGATTCATATAGAACCAAACCATGAGTGGTTCTATAAAGCTAGAGACTTTCTCAAGAAGGCACCCTAGGGGTCTTTGATCTCACAGGGTCCTATGGGGAATGGCACCACCATTCACCACAAGGTTGTATCCCAGTCTGCATTCATGCACATAGAAAAATGCCAGGGGAACAAGTCATCTTGTCAGTCGAGGTAGAAGCTTATCAGGATTGGATGTCACAATTACATGACTTCCTTAAGCTTGGTTTAATCCCTCAGGGATTATCATGTTCCACAAAATGCACATTCAGATAGAAAGTGATAAAGTATGTCTTGCTAGGAGACATCTTGTACCATCAAAGCTATGATGGAGTTCTCCTTCATTGTCTTGAGCCCCAAGAATCAGCTTGGGCAATTTTGTAGGCTCATGATGGTACATGTGGTGGTCATTTTAGTGGCATGGCCATTGTCAAGTGCATCCTTCGAATGGGTTATTATTGGCCCACTATGGAGAAGGATTGCATCATGTATGTCAAGAAATGCATTAAATGTCAGCATCATGCTAATCTTATGCACTTGCCATCGTAGGCCTTACAACCCATTCAAGTGGCTTGGCCATTTTCTCAGTGGGGTTTAGATCTAATCGGTAAGATCTCTCCCCCATCATCGGGTTGACATACATTTATTATAATGACTACTGAGTATTTTACAAAGTGGGTGGAAGCAATCCCTTTAACAATGACAACTGGAGCATGTATTATGAAGTTTATACTTCACAATATCATAAGTCATTTTGGGATACCATCCAAGATAATCTTGGATAATGGAACATCATTCAAGAACAAAATTATAAGGGCTTTAATATCCAAGTACAATATACAACATAGTTTTGTGACTCCATACTATCCGTAGGCAAACGAGTAAGCTGAAGCTTCAAATAAGATAGTGGTAGCCATCTTGAAAAATATGGTACAAGAAAACCATAAATATTGGCACATCCAACTACCCCTTGCATTATGGGCTTATAGGACTAGCATACGAATGCCCACTAGGGCAACCCCATTTTCACTAGTATATGGCATTGAGGCCATTATGCCCTTAGAGTTGGAGATTCCAATGTTATGCATCACATTGAAAGAGTTCATCGATGATGACACTATGTAGCAAGCTCACCTTGATCAATTGATGCTTCTTGATGAATATCGCATGAATGCCCTTGAGCATCTCCACATTTATCAAGAGCACTTAAAATGAGCTTACAATAATAAATTCCATCTGAGAGACTTTAAATTTGGTGATCTTGTGCTGAAAGAGAACCAACAGAACTCAAACCTACCACCGCACTTGCGAGATAAATTTATGGCTAACTGGTTAGGTCCATATATCATCTTAGAGCAGATTGGACCTAGAACGTATCACCTAACATCACTTGAAGGTGTTGAAGAGCTTGAACCTCTCAACATCCTTCATCTTAAGGTATTCCATACATAATAATTCAAAAATTCAAAAATATGGAAAATTTCAAAATCCATAAAAATCAAAAAGCAATAAAATCTAAAAATATTGCAAAATATTCAAAACTTCAAAAATATTTGCATCATGCATTTCATTTTGCACTTGCATTCATTTAATTGCATTGCATTAGGCATTTCCATCCATCACACCTTGCATTAGGATAGGTTGTGTTTGCAATCTTACAAATGACACCATGTTTGTATTTCAATCATGCATCTATGCATCATCATCATCCATCACCCTTGTGAGTAATTGTGTTTCTCAACACAACCCCTCCTATTGCTATGAAGAATATACTAGGGTTTTCTGGTCATTCAACCATACCTAGTGGTCTTCTCAAATTTTGTAGAAAGCTTGCTTTGCTTTTTTAGGATGAGGTCTAGTTTTGATAGCACTTAGCATATCATAATCCCATCACTAATCAAACACATTAACAATCCTAATTAGGGTAAGGAAATATGAACACTACAAAGTGGTCCTAGTCACCTTAAGTGAAAGGTTTTGTTACTTGCTCATTTGTGAGGCGCAATGGTCTAGAGTAGTGGTCATTGGCAAAAGGACAAGTTCCCCCTACCCAAAGAAATCCCTTGCTTACAAAAAGGAGCAAAATCCCAAAATCAAATCAAATCCCTTGCTCAAAAAAAAAAAAAAAAAATATAAATACAAAATAAATAGTGATTTTTATCACTATATATGAGCAAGTATCCCAATAAAATTGAAGAAAATAAGGGGGTGAAAGCTTGAATCCCTGGAATGGTCAATACTCAAAAATCATAGAGTGATCCCCAATACAACAATGGGCTGAATGAATCCCGCCTAACATTGGGGTAGGTCTAAGCAATTCACAAATGAGCTAGCTTTAGGTGGCTTGTATTGCCTAGTGGTCTAGTCCAACTAAGTCCAAACCTAGGATCGGGTGAGCATGTGGTGATCCTCATTACAACAATGGGCTGAATGAATCCCACCTGGAAATGAGGTAGTCTTATGTCTCATCTAATATATTCATTTGCACACACAGGGGTAATGAATAGCTTGGTCTTTCATAGCAAAAACTTTATCTTTCAGAAGTCTAGTATAGTCATTATACAACTTTTGATAAGTCAACTAGGGTGTTTGAGTCTCATGGAAAACCTCAAAAATTCCCAAATAGCAACAAATCACATCAATCAATCAATTATCAATTTATTTTTATGAGATTTTGTTTATTAAGGGGTGTTCATAACATAGGATAGATACCGGATGGATATCAACAATGATATTTAGATGACCACTGACTATTTTGTGCATATCTTTTAACTTACAAAAGCTTATGAAGAGAAACAATACATCATCTCATCTCACATATGGATGTCTAATTGATTAATTCTTATGATAAGATTTATCAATTACATTCATGATTGTTATACATTCTATGGTGTCATCCATTATATTGTTAACTCATATTGCATTCATTCCTTATGTTTTAAGTGATTAAAGCATACAAGTTCATTTACATTAGATCACATCATGTAAATAATGCATTACATACATTGCATTCATCATATCATAACATCATAAATTAAATGCATACAAGTAAATCAAATTAAACATGCATTTAACATCTAAAATTGCATCCATATGCATACATCATAGTAGTCCATCTACACATCTAGATCACAATATCTAGTCATACATCCATCATCTAGCTAGTGCATGTCATCCATACATCACATCATATAGCATCAAATAAACATAACATATAAGCATTGCATCCATATGCATCTCATAAACATAAAATAAATAAATGTACACATATAATGAGTCATAAATCAATGTCATATCATATAAATATGTGTGTCTCAAAGAGTACATAGGTGTGCCCAAAATTCTCGTAGGCTACAAATGTGTAGGTCCTCAGACCTTACACTCAAAAATGATACAATGTGCTCAATGCATAATCATGACTAGCCTGCACCCCCTATCTGTGAGGCTCCTCCATCACCTCCACCCTCTCGGTGAGTCCACCTAGAGTTGGTATCTATGGACCTCTTAGACCTATGAGTCCTATGGCTAGACCAAGCTAAGGACTACCCTATCTCCCATGTCCAAGTCCCTTGAGTCCCTAGAGCTCTGGATCTCTCTAGAATCTCACCATCATGAAGTGTGACCTCTCCCTCTAGGAGAGTGATGTGGGCCACATCTGAAGCATACTACCTGATATGAGTCTAAACTAAAGCCTATAATCTCTTAATCTCTATATGAGTCTAAACCTATGGGTCCTTGTACAACTGGAGCTGTAGGAGCAACCTATGAAGTTGAGGTCTCACCTCACGTGATCTTTAGTAGATCCCTCTCTTAATTCTTGAAGTCTAGTTAAGATTGTAGAAGATCCTACTCAAGCATCATCTTCTCTAGAGCTATAGTGGCACTATCAATCTATGCTAGGTGAAGAGTCCTCTCCTCCTGGTATCTCTACCACTATGCCTATCCCTCTATAAGTTAATCTTGAGCTACTCTCAACTATGCTTGTAGAGTGGTAATGGAGGTGTCCCTCCCTAAAATATACATCTAGGTGGTCCCCAACTGTGACTACAAACTAGCCACCTAGGCTCTGAGCTATGAGACCTCATCATCTAGCTCCTCCTCACCCTCCTCCTTAGCCTGGGGCTCCTCCTCTATGGCTATACCCTCACCCCATCCACCCTCTATCCATTGGTGAACTCATCACCCCATGGATCTACCTCAACTACCTCTGCTCCTACTGCTCCATCCCTAGCTATCCTAGTGGGCTACCACCCTACCATATCCTGGTAGTCCACCAAGCATCATAATCAGTAGTGGTCCCTACATATTCTAGTCTAGAGTCTTAGAAGTCATCATCCTCATCCCCTAGTGGAGTCACCTGAGGCCAAGTCAAATCCTTCTCCACCTTAAGGTGGTGGTAGATAACAGGTATGACTAGAATATCTTAGTAGATCCCAAACTACCTAGTAATATATGAGAAATGGAAGAACTCATGCATGTTGAGCTTACACCCAAGGAGCCACCTATCCCATCTTGTTACCTCAAATAGTTATCTCCTCCCCCATGTAGGATAATCCATGTAGGGTCACCATAGAACCTACCCTAGTCATAGTGTAGTCAATCGATCTAAGTAGTATTAGAGGTCCCCTATGTGAGACCTACTCCTGAAACCCTTGACCTCTCTAGGCTAGCAAGTAGCATAGCACTAGGAAGCCTCTATAATATCTTCGATCTATAGTGGAAGTCCTCTAGGGTGGTCAATGGTGATGTGCTCCCATACCCATATCTAGAGTAGAATATAAGCAACTCCAATGTGGCCTCATTGCGTGATCTGATATAGCTCATCGTAGAGCTATGCAAGGAGGGTGCTACCCCATGATAGAATTAGTGGCTGCTCTGTAGTACTACCTAGAAGGTCCTACATCTTGGATAAGAGGTTCCAAGGGAACCTCACTCTAGATGTATCTAGGAGTAGGACATGTATGCATAGATACATGAGGATGACCTACACCCTATACCAATACTCAATGGGTACACCCCCATGGTCAATATCCTCGAGTGCCTCATCGCTCTGAGCACCAAATATCCATTGAAATACTACAACCTTCATCATGGTAGGTGAAGAGGTGATGGCCTCACCATCGATAGGGATGCGAAAGATGTGGTAAACATCCTCCAAAGTAATTGTGATCTCTCTGGTTGGAAAATGGAATGTGTTGGTCCATGCATCCCAATGATGGGCCAAAGTAGTCATGTAGGCCTGGTCGGCCCTAATGGTAGGCAAGCGGATGACATAACCAAGGCCTATAGTGGTGAACCAATCTTGATCAATATCACTAATCTGATGAAGGAGGTCACGAAAGAGCTTGGACTCCCTCACTCTGGTAGTCAGCTAAAAGGGAAAATAATAATACATAAAATCAATCAAAAACATCAAAAAATGTACTTCAAAAGTCAAACAAATTCAAAAAATCTTCAAAAAGATAAAAACATTCATAAATGCATGCAAAATTTAAAAAAATCAATTAAATAAGTCAAAATTAAAAAAATAAAAAAATTGCAAAATTTTTCTAAAGTTGCTCAATCAGGCTGGGACCCGTGGTCAACAACGATCAAATTTCTATCTTTTGGGCTTTGAATCTTACCACGACACCTAATTTTCTAATTGGGAGCCATGTCTACCACCCATGGCTAAGAGAAGTACCCCTTTCGAGGTCACTTCCCATCCCAAGCAGCCCCAAAAATTAAAATCCTCCCCATCTAAGCTAACCTAGACTAATCCTAACTAGGGTGAGGTTCTTTACCAATAGTTTAATTTGGTTCATTTAACCCATTTATTAATGTGGTTCATTTTAAGTTGGTAATCAAATAAGTGAGGTTTGTGATGCTACCTTCATGGCACCGGCTCCACCACTAGTGGATGCCTCTAGTTGGTCAGCCATCGGTAAGGGTGAGTGTGCATTTCGATAGCATTTCGGGTCAAATTTTTACTTTCTCCTCTCAGAGCTCTCAGTTTCACAAGTTGGAAATGGAAATAATGAATTTTGAAAATGCTAAATTTTCTTTTATATTTCCCATTTGGCCCATAGTCATGCCTATCAGATGCAGGTGTAGAATTAGGGTTTGTCGACCATGGGTCAGAGTCATGGCTAAGGAATTTGCCAAAATTGGTTGCGGCTGACAAGCACGGTTAGCATCCAACAATAAATACTCTCAAAATCCAACCATGAGGAGCTTCAAAATGCAAAATAAAAAATATGCAATCATCCAAAAATCTCAAAATTTTCAAAAATAATAAAAATAATAATTCAAAAATTCAAATGCACCTCGTATCTAGTTATTTACCCTATACACTTGGTGGTTGTAGCGACTTGCGATCCATGCAATCTGACAAGATGAGTAAATTACTATAAGGCCATTTGGGGTAAATTAGTCATCATTGAATTGATATGCTTCACTTCAATCCCTAAGAAGGCCACAATGGCCAGACTGCCCCATGGGAATGAGGATTTATCTCAATTCTTCTATGACATTTTTAGCAGATCATCGAACATTATGATTCAACATAAACCTAATTGGAATTGCTATCATCTTGATTCCCCAAGAAGGCCATTATGACTGGACTGCTCCATGGGATAGAGATGTACAATTACTATTAATAGTTGTAATCATGGCTGAATTAGGCCTTGCCAAGTAATATCAAAGTGCAAAAGTCTTCAATTATTCAAATCAATCATGTTGGTCAAGTGACTCATCACTTCATTAAATTTCCTACCCTCATCGACTCATCACTTGAGGGGGTAGTCATAATATCAATAATCATAATCAAATTCAATAGGAGATCACTCGATCTTGTCAAATTGCATTCATCTTATGAATCATTGCCAACAACTATCATAAGCTTACCCTTTGTTGGGGTAAAAAGCAAATATGATAGTTAAGTTAGTAGCTCTCCACCTATCGGTATGATTGTAGCACCGACTACCCGATCACCGTGGAGCTTGCAAATGCTTTGCAAATTAAGCCTTCCCTCAGTTGGAAGCAATGATTCTAAGATGCATGTCCTTTTGTAGGATTGGGCATCTAATGTTGATCAGATCAATGATCATCATTCGACCTACAACATGGTTTTAGGAGGTCTATTTTTGCTCAGCATTGTTCGTTCTCACAATGCATCCCAAAAGGGGTATCTGTAGACACCTAAAACGCGTCATGTGTAGGGGACTACTCATATGGGCATGCTAACAGACCATATGAAGGATCTTGGACAACTCCAAGATGAAGCAATGGTTTTAACCACTCAATTTGGGTAGAGTTGGCATACTCAGCCTTAGCCATGGTTGACACCCATGGCTAACAGAGCTAGCTGTGCCTCAGACTCACAGCTAGCATTGAAACTGTAGATTAAAGATACAATGCCAAACAGAAATAAAGAAATCACAATAAAAGAGTGCAGAACAGTTGTACAAAATGAATGATTTTTATTAATCAATGGAGTTTAGAAACTCCTTTTAAGTACAATAGGGCCTGTAACCCTTTTCGTGATACAAAGTTACAATTTGTGCTAGGGTTCTCCGAAACCCTAGCTGGCACAATGTGGTGGCGTCTCCGAAGAATGTATCCTTAACCTCAACGAATGAGTGGGCTTCGTTGTATCCTTTGGCTCGGACCACTCCAGCTTAAGCAGCTGCTATCAACAAATCAGATCTACCACTAGAATACTGCACACATTAAAATTATCAAAGAGTTAGAAACTAATAAGAGGGTTCCACTATGTGAGCCCTCAGAAACAGTCTAAAACCCTAGATTTATGAAATAAAAATAAACAGAATGCAAAATTCAATAGCAGATTAATACATAAAGAAATATTACTTGCTTTAGATGAATCTATACCTTTTCTTGTTAACGCGGTGAGACCAGGCGGCGGCGATGGATGTGGCGAAAGGGTTTAGTTCAGACTTAGGGCCGTAGAAGACTCAGGAGACTCAGGATTAATAGCAATAGCCAACTCCAGACTTAGATAGGGAAGATAAGTAGGTTTAGTCGAAGAGATAGATAGGGTTTGAGCCATCAAGGTGACTCAATTTATAATCTACTCTTAGGGCACACTTTAGGGTTTTAATGACACTTTGAACGTGTGGCTAAGATTAAAGTGGATCCAAGGGTAGAGAATAAATCTAGGTTGTGAAACAGATTAAGATGGATGGACGGATGAGATTAAATGAAGGATGGACGGCTCAGATTAAATCACTTAAACTTTATTTATATATATATATATTAAAATATTAAAATATATATATAAATATTAATTTAAATAAAATTGGGGATGAAAAATGGCGGGAAAAGTGAAATTGGGCCAAATAATGGTGGGAAAGTGTGGATTTGGGCCAAATAATGGCGGGAAGGATGGATGACTGACACATGGATGGCAGGAAGGTATAGATGGCTTACAAGTGGCTGGATTTTGGTGTCTATAGATGCCCCTTTTTGAGCTGCTTTGTGTGAAGACACAATGTAGCACAAAAAATTAAGACACCTGAAAATCTGGATCAGACGCAACTCTCTCTCAAGACTAAAGCACAACTTTGAAGACCAAAGAATAAAAGAATATTTAAAATTTTTCATCTTACCCCCTCAATTGGCGAGCGATAATGGTTCTCACAAGCCAATTGGAAGAAATTCGGAAGATAATGAACCGTTTTTGCCCCAACGGTGAAAAAAAGGGTTGGTGCATGCACCATCTGTTTATGTCCCAACAGAAAAGGGGTTGGAGTACAAACGAGAAAAGAATATGATTGAAGACGATATGAGTGATGTGAAAGATGGACCGTTTTCTGCCCCAACGGTTATAAAGGGATTTTTGCCAAACTGTAAATTCCATGATCATGTAAGAAGAATTCCACTATAGGAAAATTAGAAATTGATAACGGATGCCCCAACTCCTGTGTGTGAATCCATACTGTTGATGAAATTGCCTTGTTTGAAGATGCATGAAAGAGTCCAGAACTCAGAGATGCTCCTAGTGACTGTATGGATAATTCCTCGGGTTGGAACCAATCAACCTAGGTAGCCACAATCTCTAGCAAGACTTAAAATAATGACGATATGAAAGATTGTCCATGTTTATGGCCCCATGAACTAGGCCATCAATGACAACTGTTGAGCAAATTAATCTTGGTATGAGGTCACTTGAAAAGTAGAATACCCAAAATTGATTTCAAATTTTCGAACAGTGAAATAATTGATGATGATAAATGGTAAGTGTCCTTATGGTGGTTTAATCCTCTTACCGAATTGCATGGATTCAAATCGCTGCAATCGCCAAGGTGATAGAATATACCACTAGATACGAGGTTTACTTTAATTTGATTTGGCAAAAATATGCATGATGAACGAAGAATGAAATTGACGATAGATCAGAAGAATTGATGAATGTGGTTAATTTTGTGAAGGTTTTGAATATTTTTAACCCAATTTGTAAAACAATGATGAATGATGCGCTTTTTGAGCGAAATGACAAAATTTGTGTCCAAAACTATTGTAACCTTCACAAAATGTTTTATTATGATAAGAAGAATGGATGAATACAATTTGATGAAATTTGGAAGAGGTAAGCTTCAATTTTGTAGGTTTTGTTCCTTTATTCAATACTGACACCAAACGCCAGTCTGCGTTTGTGGTTGGCAGAGATGCCCGTCGGTGTTTAGGCGCTCTGCAGACGCAGGACTGCGTCTGAATCCGCCATGAAACACCCAACTGCATTTCAGGGCACTAAAATCAGCCATTTAAACAATTTCAGCGAGAATTTTGCTCATGCGTTCGAGCTTGAGAGAAGTGCGTCTGAGAGAGTGGAGTGAAGTGGAGTGAAAGTTTGTGTGGGAGAGTGAAGCACGCGGGAGCTATGGCGGAGATGGGAGTGGACGCGCAAGTGCATCTAGCTGAGGTATTTGTTCATTTAAGCAAGTACTTATTATGTGTTTTTTTTTTGGAAAAATTTGTAACAAATTTTTGTTTTGTTGTTTTGCAGCTTAGGGTGTTAGAGGCACGACACCGATTCTCCCCTATCATTTCGGGGATGAGGAGGTCATTGTCCCAGGAAGACTGGGAGATATTGGAGGCAGTGGGACTAGTGGAGGTAGCCCGGTTGGAGGTAGTTCGAGCAGATGAGGGGTACCTCTAGGCACACCACTAGGTCTAGGGCTCCTACTAGGTCTCAGGGGTCCTCTTTTGATGGTTAGCTTAGTGCTTAGATGCACTCTTTATGAGCCTTGGTGCTCTATTGTATATTGTAGCCTTTTGGCATTCATTGTAGAGTTTGACCTTTATACATATATATATACATGGCTTTTATTTATTTTGTGTTTTACTCTCTTTTGTGTGAATGCCTATGTTTTTGTGATGCATGTTTTTATATGTTTTAATGTTTTTGATGCATATGTGATGGAATGAAATGCAAACTTATAGATGATTAATGTGAGACTAAGTATATAACATACAAATCTATGGATGATTAAATCAAGACTAAGTAAATGAAATATGCATTAAGAAGCACTCATACTTTTAGATAGTTAGATTTAGCGAACTGTTATCATAATTGTTTAATCAGGGGCACGAACTTGGTGGCTTGTGAATGGATGACGTATGGAATGACATGAATATGGAAAAAGATATGGAGGGTGATATGGAGGTTGATATGGAAGACTATTTTACAAAGACTCAAACATGCTAGTGGTATCAAACAAACTTACTAACACTGCCTAATTCAACTAGGACCAAATGTGTGTGCATACAAGTTCATTAACCAAATCAGAAGCATGGTAGTGACTCTAGGCAATCAAAAACCTATGTGTGTGCAAGTGTGTTCATTAACCTCATCTTGCATAAATTAGGTAACCCTGTTATGGAGAAGACCCCGAAGCTAGTTTGTCCGTATGAGCATTCAGAGGTCTCTTTTTGAGGAGAGACATGTCGCCACGCAATGAGTATACTCCACTGCCAGTCAAGCGTCTATAGCCCCGGTGAAGGTTAACTCCATAGTCCATGTTGTTTTTGACCTTTGTAAGCCTTTGGGATGACTACCTATCCGTATGACTGGACAAGTAGTATGATCCTTACAACTTATTTGGGATCAGTGGTGTGTGAAAAATGTTCATTTCCTTAGAGCTTTGGGGAATCGGATTCTCAACCGAAGTATGATGAGAATTTTACCCTATCCTTACTACTCTGTTTATATTTATATTTTGTGATTGCTTGTGATAGTGGTAAGAACCACTATTTTATGGACTAAGTTTGCATGATAGGACAAACGAGGATTACCCTTTTCACTTCAAGGCACAACCCAAGGATGGTGTTATCTCTCTTTGACACAAGATGTTTTTAAGATGTGAAAATGTGATAGGTTCAATACCGCTTTTGAAATCATTTCCCAATACTCAAGATTTTATTTAGTGTAATTTGTGATATGGCCCTAGAGAACTTTGACATGCATTTCGAAGTTTGCTTAAAACACTAGGAATGGCTGAGTGACTGAAAACATTTTGGCAATGTAAATATGTGCAAATGGAAAATGGGTGTACGAATGACAATTCGGTTTGATGGGTTTTATGAAGGTGCCCCTGATTAAGGCAACATGACTTTTGCTTGACCAAATTTTATATCCAAAAGATAGAATGGTCTCTAACATGATATGCAACTATGGCTGAAAATGAAATGTTATGGTTTTGAATGAGATGTATGCACATGAAATGCAATGTTTTTGAATGAGATGTATGCAACTAGCAATGAAATGCAAATTCTTTTTATTTTATTTGTTTTTTTTTTTTTTTGTTGTACAAGCCATGTATATACGTACATATAAAATTCAAACTATGCGTAGAATGCCCTCAAGTGTATAACATTAAGTGGTTCGGGTTCTTCCTCTCCCTCTAAACCGGCAAGTCTATAAGTTCCATTACCCACTCTTTCGGTGACCATATATGGACCTAACCAATTAGCCACGAATTTATCTCGAAGATGCGACAATGCATTGGTGTTTTGTTGATTCTCTTTAAGGACAAGATCCCCTACTTGAAATTCTCTTAGATGAAATTTGGCATTGTAAGCACGTTTCAATCGGTCTTGATAAACTCGCAAGTGCTCTAAAGCATTGATTCATTTTTCATCTATGAGTGTGAGTTGATCAAGACGTGCTTGTCTAGCAGTATCATCATCGATAAATTCCTGCAAAGAAATTCGTAAGGAAGGGATCTTGAGCTCAAAAGGCATGATTGCTTTAGCTCCATAGACCAAAGAAAATGGCGTTGCCCCAATGGGAGTTCTGATGCTTGTTCTGTAAGCCCATAATGCTAAGGGGATTTGTGTATGCCAATCTTTATGATTTTCTTTAACAAGTTTCTTAAGAATAGCAATTATGGTCTTATTGGAAGCTTCAGCTTGTCCATTGGCTTGTGGGTAGTAAGGAGTTGAGAAACTATGTTGGATATTATACTTTTCGCAAAGAGCTCGAACATCCTTATTCTTAAAAGACTTGCCGTTATCAGAAATAATTTTAGAGGGAATACCAAAATGACAAATGATATGGTGAAGTATAAACTCCACAATTCTAGGACTTGTCGTACTGGTTAGAGGAATAGCTTCAACCCACTTTGTGAAGTATTCAGTGGCTGTAATGATGAAAGTATGTTGTCCTAAAGAGGCAGGTGAAATCTTGCCAATTAAATCGAGACCCCATTGTGAGAAGGGCCAAAGGCTTTGGATGGGCTGTAAAACTTGTGATGGTATATGGGTTAAATTAGCGTGTTCTTGACACTTTTTACATTGTTTAACATAGTTGCAACAATCTTGTTCCATAGTGGGCCAATAATACCCCATACGTAAAATACGCTTCGCAATGGCCATTCCACTAAAATGACCACCACAAGTACCATCATGGGCTTCAACAATAGCTCTATGTGTTTCACCTGCTTCTAGACAGTGGAGGAGTACTCCATCATATCCATGTTTATACAACACATCCCCCAAAAGAACAAAACGAGCTGCCTTTTGCTTAAAACAGCGACGGGCAGTTCGAGATAAATCATATGGGAGTGTTCCAAACTTGAGGAAGGCTACTATCTCACTAGACAAAGGCTCATATGGATCCGAATGGATAAAGCAAATATCTTTTTCATCCTTAGACTCAGCACGGACAATTGCAGACTTAGAGATTGTGGAAATGATTAAGGGCTGTACCTCTCCAAGGGAGTCCTTTGGAATCAATGATCTAAGAGAGGCCATGGCATCCGAAAATCTATTAGTCAAACGAGGCAAACTAGTGATCTCATACCAATCAAACTTAGAGAGCAACTTCATTGCTACATCATGATAAAGCTTAATGGTAGGTTCTTTGGCTTGGTATTCTCCTGTAATTTGTTTAACCACGAGTTGAGAATCCCCAAATATCCGAATACGCTTAATGCTCATAGATATGGCTGATTGAAGACCTAAAATTAAGGCTTCATACTTTGTTGTATTATTGGTGCATTGGAAGTCTAGTTTGAATGATAAAGGGATGGGAATCCCTTGAGGTGTATGAAACACAACTCCAATGCCTTGACCTTTCGCGCACTTAGAGCCATCAAAAAATAGCGTGATGTCAACATCTTCCTCCGGAATGATGTCCTCTTCTTGTTCAGTGATAGCAAATACCGAATCATCTGGGAGCTCAATAATCAAAGGATGATCACTAAGTAGTGGAGATTCTGCAAGTTGATCGGCTATAACTTGACCTTTAACGTGATTTTTGGCTAATGAATTCAAGATCGAATTCGGTAAGCAACATTATCCATTTAGCGGTACGAGTGTTATTATAAGTGCGAGACATCATATAACGCAAAGGGTTTTCTCTAGCTATGACATATGTTGTATGGCTAAGCATATAATGACAAAGTTTCTTAGTGGCAAAAACCACTGCTAAGCACAACTTTTCCACATAAGCATATCGGGTTTCATAGCTTACCAATGTTCGACTAATATAATAGACAGCTTGCTCATGATTTTGTTCATTCTTTTGTGCAAGCATTGTCCCTAAGGCAAAGTCCGTTGCTGAGATATAAAGATTGAAAGGGACCCCTAGACGAGGCGGAGCTAAGACTGGCAGAGACGCTAAGTACTGCTTGATGTCATCAAAGGCTTTTTGACACTCATCTGTCCATGAAAATTGTACCCCCTTTTGTAGTAGGTGGCAAAATGGCCTACATTTATCAGAAAGTTGTGCAATAAAGCGACGGATTGAATTAATATTTCCTTGCAAACTACGCAACTCCTTCAAATTAGTTGGGGGACACATTTCCATAATGGCTTTGACCTTGTTTGGGTCCACCTCAATACCTCTTTTAGAGATAATAAAACCTAGGAGTTTGCCTGAGGTAACACCAAAGACACATTTCTTAGGGTTCAACCTTACTTTATGCTCTAGAATTCTATCAAAAACTTTTTCCAATACATCAAAATGCTCTTGTCGAGTTTTAGATTTTGCCAATAAATCATCCACATAATATTCGATAATCTTATGCATATAATCATGGAAAATATAAGTCATGGCTTTTTGATAGGTTGCACCTGCGTTCTTAAGGCCAAAGGGCATCACCCTGTAACAAAAAGTTCCCCAAGGTGTGGTAAATGTTGTTTTGTGTTGATCTTCAGGGTTTATTCGAATCTGGTTGTATCCTGAAAATCCATCCATGAACGAAAGCATTTCATGACCAGCACAGGTGTCGATAAGAGTATCAATGTTTGGAAGAGGAAAGTCATCCTTAGGAAAAGCCTTATTTAGATCTCAAAAATCGGTGCAAACACGTATTCCCCCGTTAGGCTTGCGAACGGGTACCATGTTAGAAAGCCACTCAGGATAATCAATCGGGACGACAAATTTAACATCCAGAAGTTTCGAATCTCCGATTTAACTATGAGGGCCATGGTAGGATGCATTTTCCTAAGTTTCGTTTGACGAGTTTAGCATCTTTTTGTAAGGTGAGGTTATGGACAACCAAATTAGGGTCTAGGCCTGGCATGTCTTTGTAAGACCATGCAAATATCTCCTTCTTCCGCTTGAGTAGAGCAATCATTTTCTCTTGTTCCTATGATGATAGAATTTTAGCTAGTTTCACAATTTGGGTGCCATCTTGGTCTGGACTAAGGTCTACATCGATAGTTTCTTCAATAGACATGTGGGAACCTTCCTCAAGCTGATGGGGAGTAGGGATCAGATTTATGTCATCTAAAATGTCATCAAGCTCCTGTGCCTTGCTCTCGTCTATGTCTACCTGGAAGACCTCTGGCTTAGAAGATGAAGGTGAATGTGGAGGTGAAGGAGGAATGTAGTTGGCGGAAGCCCTTAACAATTCCTCGGAAAGGATGAACTCTGAAATAGATGGAGGAGATGAAATCTGATCCATGTCAATCAGGTTTGGGTTGATCGAGATTGGCTTATCCAGATCATATGGATTATGGAGCGGTGTGAATAAGTCTTCAAAATTCATTGTCGACTTATGGAAGAAAGGATGGGCGGAATGGAAGGGAAAACCGGTGAAGACCTCGGAAGACCTGAAATGCAAAACAACATAGTTTTTCAGTTGTTTTTTTTTTTTTTTTTGTAGTTTGAGTTTTTTTTTTTTTTTGTAGTGGTGAAAACCACTATTACACACATACATAAAGCAATAAAGTATTTTTATATATTTTGATTTTTTTTTTTTTTTTGGGGAATTTTCTGATTTTTTTTTTTTTTGGTAGTGGTGAAAACCACTATTTTAGTATATACATATAATACAGGTTTGGATTATGGCTTATGGATGTGGCGGAGGGGGTGGTTCACCTCGTTCTTGTGGAAGAAGCAAGCGAAAGATGGCCTCTTGGAGAGGGAACAATTGGAGATAAAACTCGTCTTGTTCAGTGAGGGGAACAATGGGCGCCGAATCTTCTTCAAATTCATCACCATTTGACATGACGTCAAATTCTTCATAGGCTTCATCTTCGAATTCGTCGAGGTGGAGGATTTCTTCTTCTGAATTAAGATTAATGCTTTGAAAAGCTTGTTCAAAAGAAGAAAGGGATGGAAGTGGTTGGTAGCCCAGACCAAAATGCTCAGTGGGTCTCTGGTATGGCATATCGATGCATTCAGTTACCCCTTGCTCGTATCGACCTAGGCCAAATTGCTGCCAATTATGTCTGTGGAAATAGCGAGAGGGAAAACCCTCCATCCTTTCGATATTGGCGAGGAATTGGATGCTTGGGTTCTAGTATGGTGGTAGGACTAGAAGATGACTCTATTCCCCCATATACAAAATTAATGGAATTTGGCATAGAACCCATGTTATAAACCGATCCAATGGATAAATGTTGGTCATGTGGACGACCAAAATCTTTAACTATTTGCACATTGAACGGTGTGATGTGGACATCTTGGATGGCATACTCACCAATACCTGCATCAGTTAGATGGACCTTGACTTGGGAGGGAGATGGACTAGATGATGGAATGGAAAAATGTGGGATAGAAGAATTGGAAGGATTTGGTTGGGTTGATGCTTCACTGACTTGTGAAACATCAGCTGGTGATGGTTGGGAAGATGGAGGAATAATAGGTGATGTTGAAGAAGGTGTAGAAGAAGGGGGTAATGACGTGGAAAGAGATGATTGGTCATGGCCACATGTGCATGTGGTCACTGATGAAGAAGAAGGAAGATTAGGAGATGAAGAAACTATTTTGAATCTCAGGCCGAGCCAAATTTAGTTGCAATGGTTTGGGAAATGAAGTTCAAATGAATTTTTGTGGAGAAGCTTCAAGAGTTTTCCTACCAAATGATCCAACCTCCTAGATCTTGTTCATGGCTTCCCAAGCAAGCCAATATTAGGGATTAGGAATGCTATAAGACCCCCCTTCAAATTGGAGAGAAGTTTGGAAAATATTAAGTTGGAATGCAGTGAATATCTATCAAAATGGATAGTGAAGTGACAACATCTTGAGGAGATTCTAAGTGTTGGCCAATTGTGGAGTGATAAGCATGAATCTATCAATGAAGATTCCAAAGGACTAAGAAGCATCAATCACAAAATCAAGTCAATCAAATGAAAATCCTATCAAATTCAACCACCAATCCATATTGGGACACAAAGGTGACCATTGAACATAAATTCAATGGAGGGAATCAGGGATCCAAGCCCTGATTACAAGAGCAAGAATACTTTTGACTCAACCACGGCTGTCAGCCATGGCTAACAGTGCCAGCTACGCCACAGACCCACGGTGAGGGTTTGATCCCTGATTTACTTTGTTTAGTCATATATTTCTCTTTTCAAGCATGTATTTAGATGAATATGATTTAGATTAACTTTCCTTTATACATTTGTATGGTTAAATTTAGGATTTAGAGGTAGGTTTTCTTCCATTTCTTTGCAATTATTAATTTAGACTAACTTCTTGAAGTTTCATGCTTTTCAAGTTCTAATGGCTAATTAGGATGCATAATAGTTAAATTTCAGGCTTTCTTTACATGCTTTACAGTAATTTGGTGATTTCTTGCATATATTCATAAAGACCTTCCGCGTTGTGCAAGAGGTAACCTCTTCATATTCTTGCTCCCTCTCTGGCTCTTCCTAGGGTTATTGGGTGGATCTCTTGCTTTGTTGAGGAATTCTAACCAAATCTCCTAGATTTCCTAGGTTTTCTGGCATTTCCTACCACTAATTGGTTCTCAGAGGGTCTCCAAGAATTTTTATGCTTCTTCCTGAGGGCTTCCAAGAAGTCTTATTGAATGTTGTTGCATGGTCGGACAAAACTAATTTTTTGGCCACAGTGTGGGGTTTTTCGTCCTTGCTCAGTTTGGGGGGTTTGTAGAGCTCTTTCCTACATTTTTTATTTGGGGCCATGCACCTTATTATATTTAGGGTAAAATCTTTGTTCCTCTCTAGATCTTGGCTTTGCATCGGAGTGGGATCCAGTTCTTTCATTTTTCTTGTCGGGATGGTCATTCACTAGGTTTTTCTAGGCTTGGGGGAGGTCATGTTTGTTCTCAACTGAGTGTTTCCAATTGTTTACGATTCATGGTTAGTGTTTTAGGGTTTTTTATGGCTTTGATTCATTTGTTCTGCTTGTAGGTATGGCCTTTCTCTTATTTATGTGGACTTGGGGGAGGCCCTGATTGTTCCTAATTGAAAGTTTCTTATTTTTTGTGGTTCATGGCTAGAATTTTGGGGTTTTTGGTGGATGCATTTCTTTTGATATGCTTTCCAGGATGGTCACTCACTACCTTTTGGGCTTGGGGAGGCCTCAGATTCATAGTTGAGTGTTTCCTATGGCTAGCATTTTGGGGCTCGTGTCCAAGGGTTTCTGTTGGATTCCTTCTCATATTTTATTGGTCTTGGAGGGGACCATGTGCTTCTTTGTATTGCAGAAGGGTTTTGTGGTTTCTCCACTAGTGGTTGGGTTAGGGTTTCTTTCTGATCTAGGTGTCCTATTTCCAAAAAATTTCTTCGGCTGTGCTTCACCGTTCTTCTTTGGGAGATCGCATAGAGTCTCTTGCAGATGGTCCAGAGTTGGTTTGTTGATGGCCCTAGGTTGGTTTGGAAATGGCCCTATGTTGTTTTTTGGGTGTCCCTTTTCTATTACAGTTGGTCTTGATTCATTTGAGTTTGGTCTTGTGTGGTTTATGGATGGTCCTGATTCGGTTTGTGGATGGTCCTATTTTTTTTTGCGGATGGTCCTATTTTTTTTGTGGATGGTCTTGATTCATTTGTAGATGGTCTTCTAAATTCGAGGTTTTTCTCATGTGTGGGAAAAACCTTTTAAAATTGGTGTGAGGTTTTCTCCTATACAGGAAAATCCTTTTCAATTTTATGTTTACCTATGAGGTTTTCTTTGCTGCTCCTGCAAGGGCTTCTCTTCTCAGCTAGTGTGGCTTCCCATCTTGCTCCTGAGTGGGATTCTCTTTTTATGTTTTAGTTATTTTTCTCCAATAGCCCACAAAGGGTCTATTTCTTCAACTAATTTTTGGTTGGGATCTCTTCTCCCAACCTTCATATTTTTGTAAAAGGTTACGAGATCCTTTCAAAACCCCTTTTACCAATCAATATATATATATATATATATATATATATATATATATATATATATATATATATATATATATATATATATATATATATATATATTTTTTAAAATAAAAGGTATAAAATAAAATAAATTTAAAACATAAAAAATAAAGAAATAAATAAAATATAATAAAGTATGGGGTAGATAAGGTAAATTTTCATTTTACAAGTCATTCTACAAAGTAACTTGTATTAAATTATTTGATGCATTACCTTGTAAGGTATGTTGTGAATTATTCTTCGATCATTGAATTAATAAGGCCTTAGTCATTTGACAGGTGATCTACTATGTGTGGTTAGTGGAGAAAGTAAGGATGCAGACTTGGACCACCTATGCAATGTAGAGGAGGACACTCTTTGCGTGACAAGTGTGACGAGGATGAAGATGATAATATGGCACCAACATATAGGATGAGAGTAAATCAAATGACACCTTGATCTCACAGTGGTACTAACATAGAGGGCAGTCCTATTGTGGTAGTGATGTGGCATACAATGAGACATTGCCAAGACAACATCACATAGTTGGAAGGTGATCGAAGAAATTTGAACACATAACCCATGGATAGCATGGATTCATTGATGGACAACATAATTATTTTGTGGATAGTGGACTCAAATAGAAATTCATATCAGTGTGGATGGGAAAAAGAGCTAGGAATTATTTTTTATTGGTCATGCATGAGCTAAAGGCAATGACGTGTCTTGGACGGACCAATAGGGGACATGAAGATAGAAAACCCGATAACCCAAGATAACATAGATATATTAGATTGGATAGATGTCTTGGATAGCCAAATATATGTGATGAATTGTGTATGTGGATATGCTGAGCATGCCTTCAAATGAGTTATCCATTGTTAGAGTTGTAGGAATGCTTCACTATATCTATATCATTTCATTGGACAAGATGGATAACACGATAAAAATTTATCGAAGAACCCGTATTTAGATGCTAAAGTAGGGCAGATATGCTAAGATAGTGTAAGCAATCTCAATATAAGAAAATACGACTGGTGAAAGATACCACGACAATGCAGTCTGGTTTTATTTTTAGCTAGTAGATACTTGTTTTGATAGTTTTTTTATTTTTACAGCAATCACTTCCCAGAGATACGTTGTGATTTCATGGGACTTGTAAGGGGAGGAAATTTATGCATTTAAATCCATGACAATGTAGCAAAATAAAAGATGTCAGTTTATTGTGTATTACATGTCTATGCAATGTTGGAGATAAATATGTGTTGGCTTGACTCAATGCCAAATGTTTATTAGGATTCAATGTTAAGGTTAGAAGCAGATATATGCTTGGCTACAAAATGCTTGTTTCATTGCATATGGGGTGAAAAGAGTAAATTTGACATCTGGACAATCGGTGTGCTAGGGATTTTTGACATCTAAGATAATGGGAGCAGTAAGATTTAGAACTCTATTAGTAAAAGACTACCATGTGGTGTTCTCACAGTTGGATAAGATTAAATCATTATAGGGTCCATTACTCACTCATGCCTTGAGGGAGGATTTATGGTGATCAAAGCACTTCACTTCAAGCAACTTTGAAGATGTCGATGGGCCAAAATAGTGAATAAGCTATGGCCTGAGCCATTCTCAAATCCACTTGTGAGAGATCATCTACATGACAGTAGAGAATAATGTGGGTAGTGGCTGATTTCAGAGGAGTGTAGAAAATCACATCACTCCTCAACCAATGTCATAGTGGGTCATGCAGAGTGTTTTATTTTTATTTTTATTTTTTGAGCACTTCCACATTTAATCGAGTGACACACAAATCATGGAAGTGCAACAAATTTAGGGAGTCAAAGGTTTGATTCATTGTGAGAATAGGTGAAAATATAGCACGGGAACATCTTTGATACCAATCACACAGAGCCAAATTTTTATAGGATCGACACTACTTTCTGTCACCATCTAAAGCATAGCATTCTCTCAATGACTGGCAAAATGAATGGATTGAGCGCTACTAATTTCAATTATTTTATTCCTTCCATGAACGGGTGTGTTTTCATAGATGTCCATTTTCACCATCCATATGTTAGAAATGTTGAGTTGTCATTGATGTCAAAGGCATAATTGGAAAGATGATTTGTATTACAAGTATATTCTTTAAAATTTAAATATTAAATTTAAATATTACAAAGTTAATATTTTGAAATATTGCTCATGAAGGAGCCGACCCTTATGTTTCAAATCAGCATAAAATAATATATATATTATGCTTGTTGTTAGGGCAAGATGAGATGCTGGAGCTTGAGTGAGAAGTATGTAAAGTCCTAAAATGAAAACTAGCTACGATACCTATGGAGGAGTGGAGCACCGGATATGAATTTGTGCAAGGAGAAGGACATCTAAAGCATATTGAGCATCAAGAAATAAATCATTGACATGGCAGATAACTATACAATTTTTGTCTCAGGTGTAAACAAAAAAGGATATAGATTTGAAGATGTAGAAGCTAAGTCTTGAGCTTCCAGTGGATGAAGGTGGCTATGTGAATTGATTCCAACAAAGAGATCGTATCATTGTGGTCATGATGACTGGGAGAAAGCATTCGTGTGATGGTCTAGGAGGCTCCAGATGAAGAAGAAGTTCCAACTAGAGTTTTTCAAACAACACTAATATTTGAGAAGATTGAAAAGAGCACGACAAGTTTGGAGGCTTCATGGTTGAAGAGCACTGTGAGTATGCAGGCCTTGTGAGTTGGAGAGCACAACAATTTTGGAGGGTTTGGGATTGAAGAGCCTCATCACCGTTGGAGAGCTAGGATGGTAGTGAAGAAAGTAAAGTGTCATTGGCACTGCAATCATCATAATTGCAAGAGCTAGGGCTATGGTGGATAAAGGAAAGTGCATTGGTGCTACAATCATCATCATTATGAGAGCTAGGGCTACAATGGTTAAAGGAAAGTGCATTGGTGCTGCAATCATCATCATTGCAAGAGCTAGGGCTATAGTGGATAAAGAAAAGCACATTGGCACTGTAATCATCATCGTTGTGAGAGCTAGGGCTATAGTGGATAAAGGAAAGCATTGCAATCTACGTTGAGTACATTGGATGTTTGTGATTCAGTTACAAAGGAAAGCACTGTTGGATATCTGATAAGAGGTAAAGTGATTTGCCATTCCTCCTATCAATAAATTGATTGTGATAACATAATCTAGTAGTAGCCAGTTAAGTGATTAAGGTAAATTATTTCAACAATTGTATTACCCATGTTGAGGAATATATTTTTGAAAATAGCGTTGAAGAGAACGTAGATCTGCATGGGTATATATCATAGGGAGAATACTCAGGCACCCTCTACTTGAGTTGAATGCACATAAGAGATGCTCCCAAGACCACCACATTGAAGGAACTTGAGACGCTTTCCATTTGCAAAGTAATAAAACTGTGAAAAAATTAAGGTATGGGCATGCATTCCATTATTGAAGTTCATAGAGAAAGAAATTGGGCAGATAATTTGCATTTGGGATGTTGAATATAAATTACTGGACTTGTAAGACAAAAGAAAGGTGATTTGTTTTTTAGCAAAAGGTGCACTTTTCTACATATGCGTTGAAGACTTTGGTTTTGTATATTTTCCATATATCACATAATCAAATTGAAGGTTAAGATAAAGCAAGATATAGTAGGGATGATAATGTGTTAGAGTGCAGATCCAAGAAGATATTTTGATAAAAATTATGTGCAATCCTATATGTAATTTGTGATATGATTTGGAAACATATTTGAGCAGTGATTTTGATCATATTCAAGATCAAATTTGAGTAGTGTTTGAGATCAGATTTTGAAGCAGAATTAAGAAGAGATACAGTGTAGCGTGGAGGAGGTTAAATGAATTTTGGGTAGAATATGTCTGAATTGCTTTTAGTTGAAGAAAGCAAACTCAAGAAAAGGTGAAGAATTTGATGCCATTATTGATAAAATTTTGAAGCAGACCTAAGCAGAGTTTTAATCATATTTGTGAGCAGGAGGTTGGTGCCTCAAGGAGATTGGTGTCTCCTGTGGGTTGGTGCCCATGAACTTGTATAGGGGATTGGTGTCTCCTATGGATTGGTGTCCATAAACTTGTATAGGGGATTGGTGTCTCCTATGGATTGGTGCCTATAAACTTGTATAGGATATTGGTGTCTCCTATGGATTGGTTTCCATGAAATTGTATAGGGGATTGGTGTCTCTTGTGGATTGGTGTCCATGAACTTGTATAAGGGATTGGTGTCTCATGTGGATTGGTATCCACAAAATTGTATAAGGGGATTGGTGTCTCTTATGGGTTGGATCCCATGAAATTGTAGAAGGGGATTGGTGTCTCCTGTGGGTTGGTTCCCGTGAAATTGTAGAAGGGGATTGGTGTCTCCTGTGGGTTGGTTCCCATGAAATTGTAGAAGGGGATTGGTGTCTCCTATGGGTTGGTGCCCATGAACTTGTATAGGGGATTGGTGTCTCCTATGGGTTGGTTCCCACAAACTTGTAGAAGGGGATTGGTGTCTCCTGTGGGTTGGTGCCCAAGAAAATTATTGAAGAAAAATATAAGCAATAATTTGTCCTAGTTTTCTCTCTTATGTGTATCAAAATTGTAAAAAACGATTTATTATTGCATTCATATTATTGTTGTTATCATTTGGAAGGAAATTTTTTATCTTATACTATTCACCCCCCCTCTCGGTATAAGCATGTGTTTATTAAATTGGTATCAGAGCAGGTTCCTTTGTGAGAGCCTAACAACTTGAAGAAAAATCTTACAGGAACACACATGGCTTACCAAGAAGGTTTTTTGATAAATAGGACTATATTATTTGATGGGACTAATTATACCTTATAGAGCATAAGGATGCAAATCTATTTTATGACACATGGCTATGATATATGGTAATCTATTGTGGATGGATTCAAACCACCGGTAACCCTTCCCATGGATAAAAGTGGGAAGAAAAAATTTGAAAACAATGCCAAGGCAATGAATGCAATACTAAGTGGGTTATGTGAATCAGAATTTGTGAAATTCATGCAATGCACCTTAGAAAAATAAATTTAGAAAAATTTAAAAGAACATATGAAGGAGACGACAAGGTTAAAATGGCAAAACTTCAAACACACAAGAGGAAGTTTGAAGATGAAATATGAGGAAGATATTGTTAAATATCTACTCTAAGTTGATGAAGTTGTCAATACCATTCGTGGACTTGCAAAAAGTATTGAAGACTCTAATATTTGTCAAAAAATCTTAAGGTCACTTCCCTTGAGTTTTGATGCAAAGGTCTTGAGGATTGAAGAAATGAAAGATCTTAAAATCTTAAGCATGGATGAGCTACATAGAATTATTACAGCCTATGATATGAGGACTAAAAAATATCAAACATCCAAATGAGAGGCCATGTTTAAAGCTTTAAATAATATAAAGAATAAAGAACCAAAATCAAGTGAAGAATCAAGCAATGAAGAAGAAGCTAACTTTGTGCGCAAAAATAAGAAGAGTCCAAGAAAATACAAAGGTATGCATACTGTGAAATGTTTTAATTTTGGTAAAATTGGTCACTATGCATCTAATTGCCCACAAGTTGTAAGTAGTAGTAATGAAGAAGAAAAGGAATACAAGAAAAAGAAAGAAAGAAAATTTTATCATGAAAAGAAAAATAGGCATGGTCAAAGCAAGCATGAGAAGAAGATCTTTCAAAGGCACAAGAAGAGTCTTTATGTTGAGGAAGCAAGCATTTCTTCCAGAAATAATGAAAGCCTCTCTGATAGTGAAAGAGAAGAAATTATATTCTTTTCTATATAGGAGAAATAAGATGCTCTTGTTGATAAAAACCAAGAAAAAGAGAGAGATCCAAAAATGAAGAGGAAGCCATAGTTGACATATAAGAGGAACCTGTTATTGCTCTTGAAGAGTATAAAGGCTTAGAAATAAAAACTCAAGATTGAAGATTCAAGTACAAGAGGATGAGAAGACAAAGGTAAAGTTTTCACAAGATCTCACTGAATCAAAAGTGAAAATAGAAGAGGTAAAGCAAATTGAAGAAGGTATGGCTGAGTAGTTAAAATCAAAAGAGTTGGAATGTGAAAAACTAGAACATGAGGTTGTCTCTATGAGAAAGAAAGTGAAAGAATCTAATGATAAGCTACATAATTTTGATAAAAGCACAAAAATTGTGGATGATATTATCAAGGCATAGATATATTTGGTTATAAAGACTAGACTTGGTTTTGAATAAATTCAAAAGAAACAAAATGCAGTGGTAAGCTCAAAAGGAACAAAGGCATAAAAGACAATAATTAAATAAGAACCTAATACCTATGCTTATGTGTTGAGAAGTAGAAGAATCAAGAAGGAAGAAAATAAAGCACCATCATGGACCAAGGACCATCCTAGAAATAATAATGAGAGATCCATGTAGTCATATCCTCCAAGGCAATCATACAGATTTCAATATTTATTTTGGGGTTATTACTTTTCATGTCATAAATCTGGTCATAAAGTTGTACATTATAGGTGTATCACTCCAAATTTTTTGCATCCTTACCTTTAGGCTATAGGATCCGCGTCCGGAAGGGGGATGCGAGAAGGATGGGACAATACCTCGGACTGAGAGGCCCTTTGAAGGTCCCGCCTCTCAGGGTGAATTTTTTACGGATGGTGGGTTCACCAGGAAACTTTTGAGTGGCGGTTTCCACACCTAGGTTGATAGTGGGTTTGATGTGTTCATTTTGTACTTTAATCATTCAATTCCTAGGTTTTTCCAAGATGAATCTAAACTATTCTATATGCCAATGCTGATTTTTATGGATACAAAAAATATGAATAAATGCTAGACACAGAGAATGTGCTGAATGGGACAGAACATACCTAATTTCGGATGTCTGATGAAGATTCTAAGTTTTTTAGCAGTCCAGATCGTCTCACCTCATACGTAATCATCTGAAATTATGTCGAATCATCTCAAATCTCAGACGATCGTCTGAGATCAGACGAGATCATTGTCAATATGACAAATTCATCAAATGAATTCATCAAAAACCTACAATCACAAGAATAGATACAAAATACCAAAGATGCAACTGCAAAAACAAAGGAGAATGATAGAAATAATAGCAAACATGCCTAAATAATAGATTCAAATAATAAATAAGAGAAATGCAGTAAATTTAATGACTGATTTTAACTTTATCATGTGGTTATGCTAAATGAGGTGAACTCCAAGATGCATAAATATAATAACTAAGATAATGTATAGAGAAATGTAGAAAACAATAAAGAGATGCAAACTTTGGGCTCTGATTGCCCCCAATCTAGACTACAGTTAGGATCACCTCCAATCATACAAGATCGTCTGTGCTCCTTGACAAGATCGACCAAAATTGCCTGGAATCACTTGCGACGATCCGAGCTAGCTTCGATTAAAAAACAGTAAAGTTCCTGCAAGAAAACATGAAATGCAGAATGCAAATGATGGTGTGAGGATGCTCTGAGGTACGTGGAAGTTCAGGGGGTTTAAGCAGAGTTTCAAGCAGAGAGTCGGGGGATAAACTAAGAAAATATCAGTTTATATAGGATTAGGGAGAGGTTAGGAGGTTGGAGATCATCCCAATTTGGGAGATCTCCAACGGGGGAGACTCTAACTGCGTAGACACGCTTTCTACCTAGGTTAGAGGAGCTATTGGAATAGAAGCTAAGTATGAAAATTTAGTTTTGGGATGAAATCATCTGGACATTCTATTCTAGATGAATTCGTCAGATCTGGGACGATTTTGTCTAATCTGTGACGATATCGTCCAACGGTCAAAACAAATCCTAAAAATGGCACAAAAAACAAGGGGAGTGGGTAACGGGCAGTTTGAGGTTAAAATTTGAATTTTTATCTTTTTACTAAGGTTTAACTGTGCCAATTTTAGGGTGCTACATTTTGCCCCCTCTTTAGAAAATTTTTCGAAGAAAATGCGTTAAAGACGAGTTCTTCCCGTTTTACGAGAAAGCAAAAATGTACTCAATTTTCTAGATGACGATTCTTGGTCGAATCGTACGACTGCTGACTATGGTGCCCCCTCCGTGTTTTTACCCAAATCAAATGTTTGAGGTAAAAGCACGGAAAAGCAAAAATTAAAAAAAAATGTTGTTGATTTTAAATAAAATTAAGAAATTAGGGTAAAACCCTAATTCATTTTTACTATTCATTTTTACTGGTTTTAGAGCTCTGCAGGGAAAAATGGTCGAGACAGCGCACCGATCGACAGAGGTCCGACGCGGGCTACGGGTAAGGATCTAATCCTAGTAAATTAGGTTTGAATTTAATTTGTGCAATTTTTTGTTTTAAATTTTGATTGTTTGGGGCATCGCGGCCGTTTTTAGGCCATCAACGATGTCGGGACGAAATCGTCCCTATTTCACCGAAATCGTCCCTAGATCATCGATTTCATCAAAGGGTAAAATCGACAAACTAGGGGCGATCCCCAAGTTGCGAAATCGGAGACGATTTCATCCTACAAAGGATGATTTTATCCAATTTGGGACGATATCATCCAATGGTTAATGATATCATCATATTTATGAAATTTTTCTTTGTTTGAAATGCATTTAATTGATTTTAATAATTGGTTTATTAATGAAATTTGTTGTTTTATTGTTTGTTTTGCAGAGGGGATTACTAAAGAGTCAAGAATGGAAATACGGGGGACTAAGAGATGACATAGCCGTGCTCGACCAGGCAGAGCGTGATCGACTAGCTCAGGTCGATTTGTAGCATGTGGTAGAGATGCCACAAGTATCGATAGACATGGGGCTACTGACAGCCCTAGCAGAGAGGTGGTATCCGGGGTCATCCTAGTTTCGGTTACCGATAGGGGAGATGGATCCCACACTAGAGGACGTATGGAGGATCATGAGGATCCCCATACAGGGACGGTTGATGACTCCTACGACCAATCAAGGCCAGGCTATGATGAGGCTGAGCGGAGACCCGAGCTTCACCCTGGAGAAGGGCAAAGTGAACATCGAGTCTCTAAGGTAGATTCTTGGGGCATCTAGGTTGACTCGGGTTTTGGTAGGGGTGGTAGGTGGCTTACTGCTGTGCCACCAGAGAGGGTGCAGATTACCATGGCTCCTATCAGATGTGGTATGCAACATGAGAGACCACGAGCACAGGTTTGCATGGGGCAGCTTTGTACTATGCCGCTTGTATAGGATCCTACACGGGGTCGTATACAAGGGAGGCCAATTTTTGGTCTTGACATCGCTACTATAGGTTTGGTGCTAGGAGCACATCACGATGCGGAGGCCGATAGGGCTCCCACTGATAGGGGTTAACCGGGAGAGGCCCCAGGTTTTCTACTGGTGGCTACATAGGGGGTCACAACGATGGATAGATCTGCCAATGTCACGGAGGTTGCTAGATGACCTCATCCCAGACCAGATCACCTAGAGGCCATAGCGAGAGCACCTAGGGTGGGCAGAGGATGGGCAAGAGCTGGCTCGCATCGAGCGAGTCTACCGGGCTGAGGATGGAGCGAGGAGAGGTAGAGCTCCACCGCTATGACCGGGTTCTATGATAGTTCGGTCTATAGTAGGGGATCCCTTCTCTCAGGGATTATGAGTACTCCTAGACTATCCGGGATAGTACCACACTGAGCGGGGCTCTAGACATGTAGCGGTTCTAGAGTCAGGACATGGATGATGCCCCCATCCAGCCAGTGGATGGTGATGACGCTGGGGTTGCTGACGGATATGATGCCTGGTACGCAGGCATCCACCCTCCTCGAATGATGAGGGCACAAGGTTCGATGCATTATATTATGCAACAGATGGGGAGGCAACGTCAGGATGCTATTGAGGCAGCACAGGGTCACGATGTGAGAGAGCAACGAAGGTCTCCATAGGAGAGACGCCAGAGGATGGCACGGGCTCCACAGAGACCACAACAGAAAGGGAGGAGGGAGGAGGGACTCCCTTCTCAATAGGGGGAGAGACCACCATCGCCCGATAAGGGCAAGGGTGTCGAGGTAGGGGAGAGCAGTGAGACGGTGGCTCTCTAGGCTGAGGTTGCCCGCCTCCGGGCTCAGGTGCAGACACTGCAGGATGAGGCTACATGGATCAGAGCTCAAGTCAAAGGAGCGAGCATGCAAGAGTTGGCATGGTCTATGGCTCAGACTGCATTCTATCGAGGAGCATACTACCAAATGGTTCTAGAGAGCCAGAGGTTACAACTGCCAGTCAACATTGCGAAGCCGATTAGGATGGGGTCATTGAGGACATCGTCACGATCGATGTCGAGGACCCATGACATAGGGTGAAATCCGATGGGGCCTCCTCCTCCACCTCAGGGTGGGAGAGGAGATGAGGTTGAGAGCTCGAGGGCTTCTCGAGGCTAGATGCTCACTACATAGAGATTGTATTTATTATTATATATTTTTTGAGAGGATTGAGTATGCCAGGCTATTGATTGTGGCATACTAGTCCAGTTTTGATATGATGTACATAATTTGTTGATATATATACATGGTCTTTTTGATGATATGACTTGTGTATATGTTGTATGATGCTTTAATGTTGAATTTTGCAAATGATTATTGATTATTCATGTAATTATGTCGTTTTAGAAATATTAGAATTTTATGTCATGCTGTAAAATTTAAATGAAATAATCCGATGTAAACAATTGGTTTTTTTGGTGTGATTTGATGAAAAATAAAAGGGACTTCTAACAATAATTTCAAAGGACATTGTTGTTGTTATAGACCATTTCATGGAGTCGCCGCTCGCTCGGTCGTCAAGCTAATCCTAGTATAGAAATATTGCTAAAAGTAAAAGAATGCTTAAGAGACTGTCTTAAGACTTTGTGTTGTGATGGTGATGATTTGTTTTCAGATTTTCATAAAAATATTATGAGTGAGATACTAAAAGAAATATGATTTTGCTAGGCATAAATTCCTAAGTGTGATAAAATTTTGAACAATTCCTTAGAAATTATACCATGGTTGTAAAATTGAATGTTGACATAATGACATGAAATAGAATAAGTGTTTGTTCATTTTAAAGCACAATTGTGTAACATAATGATGTAAGCCATATGTTTTTTTTTTTTAAATGAATGGGAAAATAAAATTAGAAAAATGGTTTGCGCTAGGCATAGAATTATAGGTATAGACTTATACCATCATCGCAAAATCCAAAGAATAAATTGATATTTTAGTTTTATTGCATGATTGATTTTTGATTTTTGATAAACAAAAAATAATAATATACAAACTTGGCTTTATTTGCTAGATTTTGTAATAGGTTGTTTAAAAGAATTTTGGATTTTTGAAAACAATGTATGTAATTGTTTTTATACTAAACAGATGTTCTGAAATAAGAATAAAATTTATTCTAAAAGAGTTGTAGAAAGATTTTAAATTATTTCAAAGACAAATGTAGATTTGTAAGGAACCCTCATGTGCATATGTGAGTTCATTTCCGATCTTGATTTATCATAATGATAGAGAATCTCTCAAATACAAATGTGTGTGCAATTGTATTGTTCATTCACCAATTTTGAGCAAGATAATTTGATACAAGTAATTTGAATTAACCAAATGAATGTTCGTTGACCATGATTTATATGCATGTAACCGTACTAGGACTACTATGTAAGTTAGGTTATCAAGAGCTAGCTAATCCATAAGACGACATAGGTCTATAAAAAATAAGGTCGCTAATGTGACAGACATATCACCACGCTAGGGATTACCCAAGGCCAAGCGGGTTGGGCACAAACCACCTGTTATGGGGCTTACCTCACAGTTTTCGAATAATTGAGAATTCCAAGGATTCAAGCTCATTCACCCTTATTTTCTTTTCAAGGGGTAGGGAAAGGGATTTATTGCATTTTGCTTTTGCCTTTTTTTTCTCTTCTTTTCTTCTCTCTTTTTTTTTTTTGTTTTGTATTTTGCTTGGAACTTGAGATAATGCTGAAATATTGTTGCGATGGTAAAAAATGATATTTTTCTTTTTCTCATTTTCTTTGACTTTTCTTTTTCTTCCTATGCTAGGGATACTTGCTCGGATTAGCTGTAGAGCAAGGGATTTTTATTCTGGGTAGGGGTGAGCTTGTCCTTTTTTCAATTCTCAAAGATTCTAGACCATGTGCATGATAGGATAGCAGGGGAAACTTTTCGCTCAAGAAACCACCTTTACTATGTAGCATCATATTGAATTTGCAATGAAATCATTTTAATGTGAAAAGATATATTTGGTTCAATTAAATAACAATATTAGTTCTCTATGCTCAAAACTTTATTTAATTCAACTGTGGACTTTGATATAAGAGAGATTAATAATCATACAAAATAAAATCAAGATATTTATTCATGTGAATGTGAAAGTGTGGGATTCCAAATAAATGCTAATTTATCCAAAATAATTGAAAATATAACTGCAATACTTCAAGAATTGACAGGTATGAAAATAAAATATGTTTTTGAAGATTTTGACGATTTTGATGTTTTTAGATTTTGATTTTGATTGATGAATTGCAAGAAGAAATACTATTACTATTTTTTTGTGAAATTTTACTAAAATGAAACAATATGCAAAATACACAATATATATAAATGATGAAAAGGACCAAATGTTATGCATAATAACACTTAAGATGCATAATTTTCATAGGTTCTTTAAGATCTTTACCATCTAAGGTAGCTAATCGATATGCTCCCGATCCAAATTTAGCAGTGATGACATATGGTCCAAGCCAGTTGGGCTCAAATTTACCTTTAAGGTCTTTAGTTGCATTAGTATTTTTTTGATTTTCTTTTAAGACAAGGTCGTCGATCTCAAAGGATCGTTGATGAACTTTCTTGAGGTATGCTCGTTTAAGCTTGTTTTGGTAGGCACGAAGATGCTCCAAAGCATTGATGCGCTTCTCATCTAGGAGTTCCAGCTGACTAAGTCTGCCAGCATGATATTCATCTCCTACTTTAGTATCTTGAAGTAGTAGAGCCAAAGAAGGAACTTCTAATTCAAAGGGAAAAACTGCTTCAGTGCCATAGACCAAAACAAAGGGGGAAGTGCCTATGGGAGTACGAACGCTAGTTCGATAAGCCCACAAAGAAGGATATAATTGAATATGCCAATCTCGACCAGATTTTTTGACCAGTATTTTAAGGATTTTGATTAATGTTTTATTAGATGCTTTTGCTTGTCCATTACCCTGAGGATAATAGGGAGTGGACCAATGATGTTGAATTTTATACTTTTGACATAATTTCTTAACATATTTATTTTTAAAACAAGTTCCATTATCTGAGATGAGATTTGCAAGGATTCCAAACCTACAAATAATTTGATTAAAAATAAACTTGGAAACTTGGGTTCCAGTGTAAGAAGCTAATGGCATAGCTTCAACCCACTTCATGAAATACTTAGTGGCAGTTATGATAAATTTGTGTCCATCAGATGACACAGGTTTATTTTCCCAATGATGTCTAAGCCCCATTTTGAAAAGGGCCAAGGAGATGAAATAGCCTGCAGCTCTTGTGCAGGTGCATGGAAAAGGTTAGCGTGTTTCTGGCACTTGTCGCAATGATGCACATAAGCATGTGCATCATTCTCCATGGTAGGCCAAAAATATCCTATCCTAAGGAGCTTCTTAGCAATGGCGCTACCACTAAAATGCCCCCCACAAGATCCATTGTGGGCTTCACTCAAAGCTGATCTAGATTCTGCTAGATTCAAACATCTCAGTAAGATGCCTTCAAAAGATCTTCTATACAAGGTATTACTAATAATCATAAAGCGACTTGCTCGTCTACGTAATAACCTGTGTTGGTTGCTATTACAACCTTCAGGAAAGGTCCCATTTTGAAGAAAATTAAATAGATCAGTGTACCAATGTTCAGGAGTAGTTTCATTGATTAGAAACACATCCAAAGGTTCTAAGCATGATTTTCTTGAAGTGGGTTCCTGGAGTCAACGAATAATGATGGTAGCATATTCGTCATCTAACTCCAAGGGCAAAAGAGATGCGATTGCAGCCATAGCGTCAGCCGCACGGTTGTTAGTTCGAGGTAACTTGATCAAACAAAGATAATAATTGTAAGACATATGCTTTGTATGGACACAATTTATCATCTCGGGTTTGATAAACATCATTGATTTGATTTATGACAAGTTGAGAGTCACAAAAAACCAATAGATTTTTAATTTGTAGTGCTAAAGTAGCTCGTAATCCAAGGATAAGAGCTTCATATTCAACAGTGTTATTAGTACAAGCAAATGTTAGTTTGAAGGACAGAGGTATAAGATGTTTTTGCGGAGATATTAAAATAATACCTGCACCAGCCCCACTCATACATCGGGCTCCGTCAAAGTATAGGGACCATTGCTCTGGATGGTCTGCCTCTAGTTTAAGGCATTCATCAGGAAACTCAATGATGAGGGGATGGGTAGACTCTAAGGGTGTAGCGGCTAATTGATCTGCTATGATTTGAACTTTAACAAACTTTTGTCCTATAAACGTGAGTTCAAACTCGCTTAGCACAAGAACCCACTTTGTTGTGCGACCAGATAAGTACGGTCGACTCATGAGATATCGCAAAGGGTCGAATATAGTAATAACATACGTTTTCTGGCTGAGCATATAATGTCGTAGTTTCTATGTAGAAAATATGACTGCTAGACATAACTTCTCTAATATGGTATAGCGAGTTTCATAATTGATTAAGGTTCTTCTGATGTAATAATTAGCACGTTCTTTCTTCTCATCGTCAAGTTGAGCTAACATAGCTCCTAAGGAAAAATCGGAAGCAAAAATGTACAAAATAAATGGATGATCAGATCTAGGTGGTGAAAGCACTGGTGGTTTAAGGAGATATTGTTTGAGGAGTTCGAATGCTTCCTGACATTCGTCATCCCAATGAAAAGAGACATCTTTCTTAAGAAGCTTAAGAAAAGGTCCGGTTTTGTCTGCCAACTTATCAATAAAGCGGCGAATAGCTTGAAGCTTACCTTGTAGAATTTATAATTCTGATATATTTGTGGGTGTGGGCATATCAGTGATAGCCAAGATCTTGAGAGGGTCAATTTCAATGCCACATAAAGAAACTATAACCCCTAATAATTTATCGGACTTAACTCCGAATATACATTTAGCTGGATTCAATCGGATAAGATACTCCCTTAACCGATCAAATACTTTTATCAAGTCATCTAAATGATCATCTTATTTGATGGAACGAGCTATAATATCGTCTACATAATCATGTAGAATATTATGCATCATATCATGAAAGATATAAGTCATAGCGCATTGATAAGTTGCACCTGCATTCTTTAAACTGAATGGCACCACTTTCCAAAAAAAGGTCCCCCAAGGGGTAATAAAGGTTGTTTTAGCCTGATCTTCAGGAGCTATCCTGATCTGATTATAACCAGAAAATCCATCCATTATGGATATCATTCCACTCCCAAAAGTAAATTCAATGATCTGATCCATGTTGGGAAGAGGAAAATCATCTTTAGGGCATGCAACATTAATATCTCTGAAGTCTGTGCAAACCCTAACTTTAGTGTCTTCTTTCTTAGTTACTGGAACTACATTCGAGATCCATTCAGCATAATCAATGGCTTGTATAAAAATAACATTTAAGAGTTTTTCTAATTCCCCTTTGACTAGTAAGGCCACTTTAGGATGCATTTTTCTAAGTTTTTGCTTAACAGGTTTAGCATCCGGATGGACTACTAGGTGATGGATAACTACAGAAGGGTATAATCCTAGCATATATTCATATGTCCAAGCAAAGACGTCTTCATATTGTTTAAGGAATGCAATGTATTTATCTTGTTTTTCTTGACTCAATTCTGATCCAATGTTGATTATGTGAGGGTTATCTTTGGTTCCAATGTTAATTTTTATGATGTTTTCTAATTCCATGTGTAGATCTCTCTCAAAATTAGGTGGGGTGGGTGAAACGCCTAATTCTTGTAATTCTTCCAAGGTTAGCTTGGATAATTTGTCTTGAGGAGTTGTGGCCTCAAGATGGGCTATACTAGGTATAGAGCCATCAAAATAAAATCTGTTATGTAACAATTCCTCAATGGAGACATCATGAAAGATATCCCCCTCCAACTCATTTTCGGATTCGAATCATCTCAAGGTAAGCTATGGATAACATATTACATGTAAGAGGCTTATTCATTAAATGCAAGACATCCCGTTTATCCAGATAATCTTGGTAACGTTGAGTGAATATTTTGCCCTGTAACAAAATGATCATGCAACTAGAGTCTCAGCCATGAAACTCTTTCTTGCAAAGAAAATTTGTTATTTTTTATTTCTCCAAGGTTCTGGTGGAACAAACATTCATCTGCATATAACCAGTTAAGAACTAACGCAAATAAATGAATGTATACTAGAATAACTTAACCCTGCAAGTAACTGTTAACAAGGGGCCTTTAATGATTCAAAGAATAACTTTGCAACCGTAATCTATTAAATTAATCAATCGCATAAAATCTCTTCTTAATGTTCTTGAGAATAATGAAATCTACCCTAAAATAAGCTAGTGACCTCATTTATCTTTCGATTTAAAAAAATGATTTCAAATGAGAAAATGCGTGGTATACACCACTTCATTTTAAGCTCCGTGCCTTTAACATGAGGTTCATTTTAATGGTTAACGAGTTCGTTTTATCTTTTATTTAACATTGTTCTGCTACTTCTAAGTTAGCTTTTGGTGTTAGTAAAATTAGCAAAGTATTCTGGAATGTACCAGAATCCAACATGCAGATTTTCAAGTAAGATTAAAAAATATAACATCAAAAATTAAAACAGAAAGATTCTTTTTGAGAATCAGCTGGAAAAACTGAAACAGGACGTTAATTTGGTTAGCAATCTCCTCCCTGCAAAACCCCAAGTTATGAGATGAAGCTCTAAAACAACCTGACCTAACAGACTTGCAATAAAACATAGTCGAATCAGATCAGATGCAAGACTCTAAGGAAATAAATGATTGCAACATTCTATCATTCACCTATCGTAACCCACATTATGGTGTAGACGAATAGATACAAGAAAGAATAATGCAAGGGAAAAATCTACAGAAATAACAGTAGTCTTAGCCTTCAATCTCCTTTTGGTTTCACACACAAAAGTTACTCTTGCCAAATAAACTCCTTTTATTCCAAAAAAAATAATGCTTTTCTTTTTACAATTTCTAGCCCCTGTATCTACATTCGCTTCTGCTTTTAAACCTTCTGTTGCGGCTCTTGGTTTCGCTCTGTGACGCTTCGTTTCATTTCCCAGATCGCTTCGTTTCACCTTCCCGCTTCTTTGGTGTTTTGACCTTTTGCTCGAGCCTGAAATGCTTGGTCTTCTCTGCTAACTGTAACTATCGATCTGAAGCGTTATCATGACCCTCATGCCTTTGTGCCACGTGTTCAGTGCTTTTTTGCACGTTCTGTAATGGCCCCATGTAAATCACGACGTTTTTATGCATGCAGCTTTGCTCCTTTGCTTTCACCGTGAAAACGCGACATGTCACGATATCGCGACATTTTCTTGCCAACAGCCTTGCCAATGCAACCTGTCATGAAATCATGACGTTTTTCATCTCCGTACGCCTTGGCTGCTTCCTGTCGTGAAATCGTGATACTTTTTCATTCAGAGCTATCTTGCGGCTACCTATCGTGAAATCACGATGTTTTTTACTTGGTACGCTTTTGGCTGCAACCTGTCGCGAAATCGTGACGTTTTTCACTTGGTACGCTTTTGGCCGCAACCTGTCGCAAAATCGTGACGTTTTTCACTTGGTACGCCTTCGACCGCAACCTATCGCGAAATCGCTACGCTTCTCCGTTCCGTACCACTTTGCTGCAACCTGTCGCGAAATCGCGACGCTTTTTCGTTTCGGGCCATCTCGCTGCAACCTGTCACGAAATCGTGACACTTTCTCGTTTCGGGCTGTCCAGCTGATTTATGTCGTGAAATCGTGACACCTTTTCATTTCGTACAACTGTGGCTGCTTTTTGTCATGAAATCACGACGCTTTTCTCTTTCGGGCTATGCGGATGCAAACCTGTCGTGAAATCGCGACGCTTCTCTTTCGTACCATCTGGCTGTTTGGAGCCGCGAAAATGCGACATGTCGCGATATCGCGACAATTTTTCATTTTCGGCCGCGACGGAGCAACTTGTCGCGATATCGCGACACTTTTTCATTTTCGGCCGCGACGGAGCAACATGTCGCGATATCGCGACACTTTTTCATTTTCGGCCGCGACGGAGCAACATGTCGCGATATCGCGACACTTTTTCATTTTCGGCCGCGACGGAGCAACATGTCGCGATATCGCGACACTTTTTCATTTTTGTGCAACTTTGCTCTTTTTCTTTGATTTTTTTAGCATCTGGGTCACTGTTTTCTTCTTTGAAAGCATGCAAAAAGGTGGGCCCCCAATTTTGGGGTGTGTTGTGGATTAGCCACAACAAATGGCGACTCTGCTATCAAATGCTCCGAGCATTTTGGTGAGAACCCAACCTGAAATATACAAGCTTAGATACAGGCATCAGCACATAAAAGATAAACAAATACCGACGAGATCGAAGTACATGAAACATCGGAATCATTAGTATTAGCTCGGTGTGTGCTATTTGTTTTCATTCCATATCGCTTGATCTTGATCAACATTCCATTGTCGAGTTTTACATGCATGCATATGTGAGACTGTGAATGATTTGTGTAACCTAATAAATATGCTTAGAGATTTTGCTTTTATAAATGCATAGACCTTCTAATATCATACACAAACATTCAAGATTATCAAACCCTCTTAGGATCAACCATATGTATAATGAATTGTTTTATTAGATCCCAAAGTTGGTTATGAGCCACTACTATCTTGAACCCATGTGTAAGTGAAAGTGAAATCAGAGCTTTGGGAAATCAGACTCCCAACCTAATCGAGATGAGAGTTTAACCCTATTCTTACTACTCCGATTTGGAATTCATTACCTCACTTTGAGCAAAATAATTTAACCAATTATGGAAGAAATGGTCATGCTAGTCTAACCCTTTGAACGGTCAGTGGTCTTGTTTTTTAGACAAGACATGCTGCCATGCCTGGGCATACCTAACCCCATAATCCATGACTTAGCTTCATTTCTTTGGACCTTGGGGATGACTACCCATCCTTTGCAGAGGACAAGTAGTACGATCCTTCCAATCCAATATAAAGATAAGATGAGAAAATTAATTTTTTACTTCTTGGACCTTGGGGATGACTACCCATCCTTTGTAGAGGACAAGTAGTACGATCCTTCCAATCCAAGCTTTAGATGTAAATGAAGAATATTAACTTTATTGCTTGGACCTTGGGGATGACTACCCATCCTTTGCAGAGGACAAGTAGTACGATCCTTCCAATCCAAGCTTTATCATGAAATGAGACATAGGAGCTTTGGGGAATCAGATTCTCAACCTAGGCGAGATGAGAATTATGCCCTATCCTTACTACTCCATGTAGGTCAAATCAAAGTTTTTGGGAGTTGGATCCTCAACCTAAGTTCGATGAGGACTTAACCCTATCCTTACTACTCTGATTTTAGGCTTTAAGCTTTATGGAAGTGGTAAAAACCACTTGTTTTAAGGATCATGTTGCATAATAGGATAGACATGAAATACTTCTTTCGCCTGACCTTTTCTTCCAAGCAAGGTTTTGATCATTTTGCTCAAGATCCTTTTTAATGTGTATAAAATGTGCTTGGTTCTAGATATCTCGGGGCTCAGTTTCCAACCTTAGGAATTTTTTCTTATTTGTGTTGTAGCATAACCCTAAGAGGATTTGACACACTTTAATGATTTGTATCTGAAATGCATATGCAACTAAGATGGCATGTATATGCAAAGTGAGATGTAATATGAATGCATTGCCCTTTGAATTGCAGATAAAGTATTGTCCTAATTTGTAAAACTGACTACTTCATGCATCACAAGCTTCAAACGATATTATTTAACTGTTTGTGTTACATGCGGAGCTTTTACAACATAATTCCAATGTTTCATATTTTCCTAATCTTAGGCATGAGTTAACATCTCAAAATTTTATTCAATTTTTTTTTTTTTTAAGGAAATAAATGATGTCAAATAAACACACCACCTGAACGTCAAATCTGCACACACAACAGAAACAAAGCACGACATTATTACATGTAATACAAAAACTTAAACATGTCAAACAAACACACAACTTAACATCAAATCTGCACACACAAAAGAAACAAAGCATGGCATAATTACATATAATACAAAACCCAGCCGCTTCAGGCCTAGAAATAGTGTTTCAAGTGCAACCCATTGACAGGTAATGCCAAATCCTTTCCATCCAAGGTTTTTAGTCTAAAACTTTTTTCCCCTAGGACTTATGAAATCTGGTAAGGACCCAACCATAAATAGTCAAACTTATCATGATCCCCTTTCTTCTCATGTCTTTTATCCCATAACAACACTAGATCTGATATTTTAAAAGCCTTGGCTCTAGACTTTTTGTCGAACCATATTTTTACTACATCCTGGTGTTTACTGAAATGAAGCATAGCCTCATCCCTTTTTTCATCCAGATGCATTAATTGTGTTAGTCTAGACTCAAGTTTATCATCAGTTTCGAAGTAATCTTTCATGAAATGGAGTGTTTGTAACTTGAGATTTGTAGGAAAAATGGGATCTTGTCCATAAACCGGATGGTAAGGAGATGTTCCTATTGATTCTTTGACTCTGATTCTGTCAGCCCAAAGAGCCAACTTAAGTTTGTTATGCCAATCTCTAGGATTTCTTTCCAACAATTTTTTTATGACGCATAACAAATTCTTGTTAGAAGATTTAGCCAATCCATTACCTTGCGGATAATAATTGGAAGAGAATTTTAAACTCACACTGTTGTCAAATGCCCAATTAGCAAATTCCAAAGAGGAAAAAGCTGAACCATTATCACTTACAATGGAGTTAGGCATTCCAAACCGAGTGACAATATTATCCTCTAAGAATTTAATAACAACCTCCGAAGTAGCATTCTTTGTGGGGATAGCTTCCGTCCACCTTGTGCAATAATCCGTAGCTGTCAGAATGTACTTGTGGGAATCGGATGAATTGGGACTGATAATCCCAACAAAATCCAGGCCCCATTGCACAAAAGGTCTAGACTCAATCACGGATTGTAATGGCATGGAAGCACCCCTGTCTCTATTGGCTGCGAGTTTGACATGTATGACATGACCTCACATGAGTATGGGCATCTTTGAACAGTCGAGGCCAATAATAATCGGCTCTAAGGATTTGATGGGCTATGGCATTAGCGGACCCATGTCCCGTCCCATGTTTACCATGAAATTCCTCGAGTATTTGCACTGCTTCTTTTTGATCAACACAACGAAGGTAAATACCTTCATGGTTTTTCTTGTATAACGTGCCGGATCTAATTAGAAAATTAGTAGACTTCAAGTGCAAGGCTCTTCGTTGAGTAGAATTCAAATGTGGTGGACATTTACCATTTAGCAGAAAATACACAACATCCGCATACCACTCATCTTTGGTTATATCTGCGATTTCATAATGTTGACATGAAATTGCGAGATCCTTTTCTGCTATAGCCTTAACCAACCCTTGTCCCCGCACTATCTTCATGGATTGAATCTCAAGATCAAACTCTTGCAAAGTTGAAATCCACTTACCTCGTCTTTCACCTAATTCATTTTGTATAAACATGGCTTTGATTGCAGGATCCGGGACTATAGCAAACACCCTACTGTGGACTATATAATGCCTGAATTTTTTAACGGTCTTAACTAGAGCATACATTTGCTTGTCCAAGATGGAGTATCTCAGTTTCGCATCTTTGAGAGGACTACTCAGGAAGGCAATAGGATTTTCAATGTTGCCTTCACTCTTCTGAGTTAAAACACTCGCAAAGGAGTGATCAGAAGCAAATGTGTAAATATAGAAAGGCTTCGTATAATCGGGACTCACTAAAATCGGGGCTTTAGAAATCGCGTCCTTGATATTTTTGAAAGCATCTCTATTTTCATCTGTCCACTTGATTTGGACCTCTTTCTTTAACATGTCGTTCAAAGGCTTTGCTATTTCTACAAAATCTGCAATAAATTTTTTGACGAAATTGATCTTCCCAAAAAATGATCTCAACCCCTTTTTGCTGTTGGGACAAGGAATCTATTGTATGGCCTCTATTCTTTCAGGGTCAATGGAAATTCCATCCTTAGATATTACATGTCCCAATAATTTTCCTTCCGTTACCCCAAAAATGCACTTCTTTGGGTTGAGTGAAATGCCATGTTCCCTGCATCTTTGAAAGACTTTCTTTAGATCCCTGACGTGGTTTTCCCTGTTCTTAGAAAATACAGGAATGTCATCTACATAGATGATAATGCACTTACCTATAAGCCCCTTAAAAGCAAAGTCCATAGCTCGTTGGAATGTGGCACCTGCGTTCAATAGTCCGAAAGGCATTCTCCTGTATGCAAAGGTGCCCCACTTTGTGGTGAAGGCGGTTTTCATCCTATCACTAGGATGGATAAGGACCTGATTATATCCCGAATAACCATCCAGGAATGACATCATCTCCGACCCATTTACCTTTTGAAGTATTTCATCAATGGTGGGTAAAGGGTAATTGTCCTTTTGTGAGGCTTTATTAAGATTTCTAAAATCGATACATAACCTTATTTCTCCACTCTTTTTTCTCACGGGGACCAGGTTAGCAACCCATGTGGAATGCCTAACAGGAAAGATGATTTTAGCTTCTAACAGTCGCTTTACCTCTTTCTCTATCAAGGGTTCTAATAATGGATTGATCGGCCTTTGTCTTTGCCTGAAGGGTTTGGAGTCTGGCTTCAAAGGAATCGTATGCGTTATGACATTCTGATCATAAGTTTTCAGCTCCTTATAACTCCAGGCTATGCAATCTATGTATTCTTTTAATGTATTGGCAATGGAATCCTTCTCCTATTTTGTACATGCTTTTGCAATGAATACTTCTCGAGGGTTTTCTGCACTTCCAATATTAACCAAGTCACAGGCCTCTCTGGGAGGTGGAACCTTTCTACCTTCTTTTGGTTGGTATCCGATATCGAAAGTTTTTTCTAATGAAGCCATCTCATTTGGCATCTTATTACATTTTCCAACAATCTTTTCTTCCAAATCTGCATCTTCTAGATCCCTCTCGTCTTCATCTATAACCTGCTTTTCAAATATACCAGAATTAGTGACAAAATGGAATATGTGCCTGTCACTATCAAATACTTGGAAATTCGTGACATTATCCGGTATCGAGGGGCAAGGGACCAGTTCTATGGAGAATTTCTTGCATTTCTTGTGCTCCACTGGTTTCAACATACTCGCAGCTACGGCTAGAGAGTCTCGCAGAACGATTGCCTTTTCTAGAGATCAGAGATATGTTAAAAGCATCAAACTCATCTATTAAATCTCTAACCCTGGTTCGGTAAAGTCTGAGCCGCTTGTTCTTACATACGTATTGTCCCTTCACTTGTTTTACCACCAGTTCCGAATCACCAAGGACCTTGATACACTTAACTTTCTTTCGAAGGGCCAATTGAAGTCCGAGAATCAAGGCCTCATATTCTGCCATATTGTTGGTGGCAAGGAACTGTAGTCTGTATGCAGCGAACATAGGCTCTCTGTCTGAACATGACAATTCAACACCGGCTCCTGCCCCTTGTCTGGACCTGGATCCATCAAATCTTAAAGTCCAAATGTCCTGATGTCCTTCAATAACGTTGCATCCAATCCTTTCATTTTGGGAATTTTTAGGTGTTTCTATGTCCAAACAATATGCTCCTAATTCAGCTTCAATGTATTGGATCTCATTTGGTTTGTTGTATTCCGTGATCATCTCCTTGAGCCTAGGTTCACTATCAATCCGAATTTGGTTGGCCACTCCCCTCCAAGGCAACCACATATGTGAAGAATCTGTCACAATGTAACCGTTTAGGTTTTTACTCCAATCTCTTCCCAACACCATGCCATATTTGATAGGAATGTCGAGCACCAATATGTCTATGTGATGTTGAACCCTAGGTTCTGAATTGACTTGAATAAGAACATCACCCAATTCTCCCACTGCCTCCATGGTTGATCTATCCAGCTGCACCACCCTACTTCTAGAAGGTTTTGGTGTAAGTCCCAATTTTTGACATATTTCTAGGGGCATAATGGTAGCCGAGGCCCCTGAATCTATTAAGCAATTGTGCAGATTTTTACCCACAATTCTAATGGTTATCAAAAAAGGAGGTATATCTCGTTTTTCCTTTTTCAAAACCAATCGGGACTCAACACTTTTAGCTTCATGAACTTGGGCAGGTGGATCTAAACTTTTTGGTGGACTTACTTCTTGGCCTAATAATCGGGACATATCATACATTGAGACATTGGCCTTAGTTTTCTTCATGTCTTCTACCAAGTCATAAGTGGGTTTTTCTGAATTTGACATGTTTTGCACCATCTTAGACTTTTCCACCAAGGATGGAGGAGAGGGATTAACATCTCCTTTGAAATCAGGAGGGAGTAATTGGTTGTTTGGAGGAGTAGAGGAAGTTTTGGGTTCCTTAGAACTCCTAGTGTAATATTTATGATTTCCTTTCCCAAAACGTTTGTTGGCATGAACTTCCAATGTTTCTTCATCTTCGTTTCCAAAGAATTCCACATCCTCCTCTTCTTCACTTTCTTGGGAATGTATAACCTCAGTCAGTATAGACTCATGCTTCCCGTGGCCACAGTGCAGGCAATCGTTGTCACAAGGTCCTGATTCTCCAAAATCTTTCGAGACATCTGCCTGATTGGCTACGGGATTGGGTACTCGCCCATTATTCGGCTGCGTGTTGTATGTTCCTTTTCCTCTATGGATATGAGGTCGGTTATGACCCATGGCTTGGTCAACCTTTTTATTGACATTTCCCACCGTAACCAAAACTTTGGCCAAGGTTTCCTTCATGTTTTCTATGGCGGATTCGGACCCTTGTGGTTGGGGCACGGTAATTTCGGGTCCAGTTGTGTTTGCTGCATTAGCCACCTCTGGAATAGGTACAATGGCTTGGGTCTGGGTAGTTGGATTCCATCCTGGATTCACACTTTGAATCGGAGTGATTGTTGGATAAGTCGTTGGGCTTGGCATGCTAATCGGAGCAAACCCCGACATGGTCAACAAATTACTGCCCATGCCGAACCCAGGCAAACCCATCGGGCTATTTTGAATTAATCCCTGCATTTGAACGGAGGCATTAGGATAACTTGGAAATGACGCCACTTGGGTGGGTGTTTGGAAATTGTTCATCATAGGAACCTGTGGTGCCATTAACTGGTTCATCATGGCGAATTGACTGTATGGACCGTATTGTCCCATCCCAGTCAATTGAGACAATCCTGCTCCCGGTAAGTTCATTTGTTGTTCGAGAGTCATTGTCTCTGCATAGGCTAAAGGAAGCGTCGTAACCTGAGGATTCCTTCTAGTCAACAAAGATGTTAAAGGATCTAAGGCTCCAAAATATAATTGCAAGGCGACCGCAGGATCTACCGCAAAGTGACGAGTCGGATTCGTGTATAGTTTTTGGAACCTCCGATTGAATGTTCGTATGGGCTCATTGGGTAATATTTTGCATGATACGAACAAATTGTAAATTATGGAGGGATCCAATAACATTCTAAATTGGCTAATGAAGGCGGTTTCTAATTGGGCCCATGAAGTGATGGACCCTGTTGGAAGATTCCTATACCATTCATTGGTCGTGTTGTCTAGACTAGCAGGGAAAACTCGGCAAGCAACATCCTCGTGAGTAACCCCTTGCCTAAACATGTAATCCTTGTAGATTTGGACATGATCTTCGACTGTTGTGGGACCATCGTGCATGAATTTGGGTAATCCCCTTTCAATGTTTCTAGGCAAGTCATGGACTGCCCCAGGAATATCCAAGGGGGAACTTTGCGCACCATACCAAAGGGCAGGTGGTTGTTGTTGTTGTTGTTGGGCCATGTTGTTCAAAGGTGTTAACCCTATGGGAACAATGGGAATGCTTGGAACTATGGAGACAGATACACCTTGTGTTGTTGTCGCACTTGAAATTAAGGGCTCAGGCCCGCTAGACGTACTTGAGTCTAAAGAAATCCCTAACTCAAGTATACTGGGTGGTATCTCGATCTCTAATGTTTTGTTTTTCGGCTTCCTAGCAATGGGAGAAAGGCTTTGGAAAATAGTTTCCCCTGTGGTCTTGGACCTAGTAGCTATGTACTCAGGTTGGGCCAGCTTGAAAACTCTAGAACTCTAAAAGACTTCTCTCAACTTACTTGCAAAATAAAGTATCTAAATGTTATACCTGCAAGCACAATAGGTGGAAACAAAACTACCCACGTTAATCGTTAGAACAGATCATAATCACAAAGCAATAAAGAAGGCCCTCCTTCTAGCGCCAAAATGTTGAGTGAATATTTTGCCCTGTAACAAAATGATCACGCAACTAGAGTCTCAGACATGAAACTCTTTCTTGCAAAGAAAATTTGTTATTTTTTATTTCTCCAAGGTTCTGGTGGAACAAACATTCATCTGCATATAACCAGTTAAGAACTAACGCAAATAAATGAATGTATACTAGAATAACTTAACCCTGCAAGTAACTGTTAACAAGGGGCCTTTAATGATTCAAAGAATAACTTTGCAACCGTAATCTATTAAATTAATCAATCGCGTAAAATCTCTTCTTAATGTTCTTGAGAATAATGAAATCTACCCTAAAATAAGCTAGTGACCTCATTTATCTTTTGATTTAAAAACGATTTCAAATGAGAAAATGCGTGGTATACACCACTTCATTTTAAGCTCCGTGCCTTTAACATGAGGTTCATTTTAATGGTTAACGGGTTCATTTTATCTTTTATTTAACACTGTTCTGCTACTTCTAAGTTAGCTTTTGGTGTTAGTAAAATTAGCAAAGTATTCTGGAATGTACCAGAATCCAACATGCAGATTTTCGAGTAAGATTAAAAAATATAACATCAAAAATTAAAACAGAAAGATTCTTTTTGAGAATCAGCTAGAAAAACTAAAACAAGACGTTAATTTGGTTAGCAATCTCCTCCCTGCAAAACCCCAAGTTATGAGATGAAGCTCTAAAACAACCTGACCTAACAGACCTGCAATAAAACACAGTCGAATCAGATCAGATGCAAGACTCTAAGGAAATAAATGATTGCAACATTCTATCATTCACCTATCGTAACCCACATTATGGTGTAGACGAATAGATACAAGAAAGAATAATGCAAGGGAAAAATCTACAGAAATAACAGTAGTCTTAGCCTTCAATCTCCTTTTGGTTTCACACACAAAAGTTACTCTTGCCAAATAAACTCCTTTTTATTCCAAAAAAAATAATGCTTTTCTTTTTACAATTTCTAGCCTCTGTATCTACATTCGCTTCTGCTTTTAAACCTTCTGTTGCGGCTCTTGGTTTCACTCTGTGACGCTTCGTTTCATTTCCCAGATCGCTTCGTTTCACCTTCCCGCTTCTTTGGTGTTTTGACCTTTTGCTCGAGCTTGAAACGCTTGGTCTTCTCTGCTAACTGTAACTGTCGATCTGAAGCGTTATCATGACCCTCATGCCTTTGTGCCACGTGTTCAGTGCTTTTCTGCACGTTCTGTAACGGCCCCATGTAAATCATGATGTTTTTATGCATGCAGCTTTGCTCCTTTGCTTTCACCGTGAAAACGCGACATGTCACGATATCGCGACATTTTCCTGCCAGCAGCCTTGCCAATGCAACCTATCGCGAAATCACGACGTTTTTCATCTCCGTACGCCTCGGCTGCTTCCTATCGCGAAATCGTGACGCTTTTTCATTCGAAGCTATCTTGTGGCTTTCTGTCACGAAATCGCGATGCTTTTTTACTTGGTATGCTTTTGGCCGCAACCTGTCACGATATCGTGACGTTTTTCACTTGGTACGCTTTTGGCCGCAACCTGTCGTGAAATCGTGACGTTTTTCACTTGGTATGCCTTCGACCGCAACCTGTCGCGAAATCGCTACGCTTCTCCGTTCCGTACCACTTTGCTGCAACCTGTCGCGAAATCGTGACGCTTTTCTATTTCGGGCCATCTCGCTGCAACCTGTCGCGAAATCATGACACTTTTCTCTTTCGGTGTCCAACGGCTTTTGTCTTGGCTGATTTATGTCACGAAATCGCGACACCTTTTCATTTCGTACAACTATGGCTACTTTCTGTCGCGAAATCACGACGCTTTTCTCTTTCGGGCTATGCGGATGCAAACCTGTCGTGAAATCGCGACGCTTTTCTCTTTCGTACCATCTGGCTGTTTGGAGCCGCGAAAATGCGACATGTCGCGATATCGTGACACTTTTCCGTTTTCCAACTTGTCGTTGCTTTTTCATTTGGCCGCGACGGAGCAACTTGTCGCGATATCGCGACACTTTTTCATTTTCGGCCGCGACGGAGCAACATGTCGCGATATCGCGACACTTTTTCATTTTCGGCCGCGACGGAGCAACATGTCGCGATATCGCGACACTTTTTCATTTTTGTGCAACTTTGCTCTTTTTCTTTGATTTTTTTAGCATCTGGGTCACTGTTTTCTTCTTTGAAAGCATGCAAAAAGGTGGGCCCCCAATTTTGGGGTGTGTTGTGGATTAGCCACAACAACCCCTTTCTTTCCTCTCTCGGTGTTCTTGTCTAGTCCGGTGGGGGGGCCCTGCCCGGCCGCCCGCGCCTGGGCGCCCCAACAAAAAAAAATAAAAAAAAAACCCCCCCCCCCCCCCAACACAGAGAGATCCCTCCCCCCCCCCCTCCCCCTCGGTTGGGGATCTCTCTCTGGGTTGGGGTTGGGGGGTGGTGGGGGGGGTGGGGGTTTTTCTTTGGCCGCCAAGAATCTTGTTTATCTAGATAATCTTGGTAACATATGAGGTGGTCATCATCCTCGAATGGGAAGGGCTAACCTTTACTAGGAAATAGACCCACACCACATCGTGCAGGCCATAGTTCTACCTCAAAAGGTTCCTTCATACCATTCTGGAAAGGTTCCAAACCTTTCCTTTTATATCCCAATTTAAGCATTATAGGCTTAGCTTTAATATACTCATTAGAAAAATAGCATCTAGCATATCCATCACAATGTGTCTTGATGTTTCTAGGTATTCTTCCCTAGTCATATCCCTTATAAATAAAAGCACAACTCCCGACTTGGTAAATACTTCCCATAGGTTGTGGGAGGCCCAAGATACGAGGAGAGGGTGGGAGTTTATTTAAAATAAGGGAATCTTGCATGGCAGTGTTTGTTTTTTCTGATATAAGAATTTTAGATAAATCGGGTAAGAGCTCATCAGTAAGAGCATAAGAGGTAGAAGGAACATTTCCTACATCGTCGGATGTGGAAAATATGCCCGTAGTGGATGTAGATGTTATAGAGATATCGATGGATGAGTCTATAGGTATGGAAGTTATAGGAGTAAAACAAGAAGCATTGGTTGTAGTTTTAGGATCTTTTCGAGGTCCTAATGTGGTTTGTTCGGAAGATGGTTGAGCTATATGTAAAGGTGTAGTTGATGGGGAAAAAGTAGATGATGTTATGGGTGTGTGTTTCACATGTTTAGATGATTGATGAGAATTAGGATGTGTGGATGACAGAGCAGGGCAAAATTGAACTCCAACAGGTTCTGCCAAAGCACACATATCAAAGGGTCTAGGATCACCATGAATGGTAACCAACTGATTTTTAAATTCAAATTTAACACACTGATGTAAAGTGGAGGGAATAGCTCGCATCGCATTGATCCAAGGGTGACCCAAAAGTATATTGTACGATGCAGGGCAATGTAAAATAAACACAATCGTGTCTAAGGTTCTCGAACCAACTTGCAAGGGGATAGTAATAACTCCACATGTTTCTTGTGTTTCGTCATTGAAGGCTTTTCTGATCATATCAGTTTTTTTCATTTCGTCACTTCTAAAACCAAATCTTTGGTAGAAGTCAAAAGTACATATGTTTAAAGATGAACCATTATCAATCAATACTCATTTAACTGCTACATCCCCAATTAGGGCAGTAATATATAAGGGGTTATCCTTATGTAAACTATGTTGTGGTATATCTCTATCCTAGAAGTCAATACAATCGACTTCTTGAGTTATGATAGTATTGGACATGGCTTCAGGTTGAATATTTTGTGGTACCATAATTTGGCTTAATGTGAACATTAATTCATCCCTATGGGTAGGAGAAGATCTTAAAAGGTCCAAAAGGGAAATTCTAGCTGTAGTATTTGATAATTGTTCATTAATATTATAAGGAGGCTTAGGTTGAACATTAGGTGCATGATTCCCTTTATTGGGATTTTTCAAAACAAATGGAGCTGATCCATCGTTCTGAGTTTGATCTTGTTGAGAGTTTTGAGCTTTTTGTCTGGTAACGGCTCCGATGGTACCTACAATATTATTTTGTGAATGATGAATGGGCCTTGGTCTAGCGTTTATGGCTTGTTCATTAGAAAGTAATTGGTGAGAAGATGGTCTAGTAGTGACTCTTCTAGGAAATGGTTCTTCTGGAACCATAGAACTTGTGATAGGTTGAATAGGATCTGATTCATCTTCGGAACTATTCGATTGATTTGAGGTGATTTCCATGTCACTTTCAGTCTCATATTTAGTATCACTAAGATCAGGGGTCCGAATATTATATAGAGGTCTGGTCGTAACCATGGATAAAGTTGTGTCAAATACTTCCACATCATGAGTAGGTGAATGTCCACTAATAGTTCCTACATATCGGGTAGGAGGGGGAACATTATGATGCTCAATTTTATTAGCCACCTCTTTACCATGCTTTGGTAAAGGATGTTGAAATATGTCCAATGATTGATTGGCATTCTGATTCTGATTTTGGGGGATGTTCTTTTGAGCATTATTAGAAGGATTTTATTTAGGTTGAAAGGCTTGCACCTCCATCTCATTGTTATCAATCAGGTCTTGTATTTTATGTTTTAATATTTTACAAGAGTTGGTAGCATGTCCAGGCCCTCTATGGAAATCACAATGTAAATCAGCTCTGTATCCAAGTATAGTTGGATCAGGTTCCCGAATATTTGGTAATTGAATCAAACCTCGTGCTAATAGTTGCGGGAGAATGGTTGATAAAGGTTTATTTAACCTAGTAAATTCTTGAGGTGGTTTATCAGGAGGTTTCAATATGAACTTCTCTATTTTTTTCACAGTATTACCATTGGCAATGTTTTTGCTATCAGTGACTCCATCACCCACAACTTTTTTATTTTTATATTGATTTCTGGATGTTTTCTCATCATCTTTCTTTTTAAGCTGAACTCTCCTAATAAGAGAATATTCCACTCTTTAGGCTAAGTCTATAGCTTGATCGAAGGTGGTCAAGGTAGCAGTTGATAATTCATAGGATAGTTGTTCTTGTAAATTATTGATAAAGATATCCAACATTTCTCGATAAGGTAACACAAAGTGTAATTTTCCTATCAACTGCCTCCATCGAGCTAAGAAGTCAGAAAAACACTCATCTTTGTCTTGTTTTAGGTTGTACAAATCTTTAATGGTTACATGCCTTTCAATATAGGCACTAAATTGATGCACAAAAGACTCAACGGTTTCTTTGAAATTCCTCAAAGAATGAGTGGGTAGTTGATAATACCATTCCAATGCCATGCCTCCTAAAATTTTTGGGAACATATTTAGTAATAACAAGTCATCATGTGATATATCATGACATGCTATCCTAAACATACGAAGATGCTCTATGGGATCTTCAGTTCCTTTGTATATAGGTAGGACAGGCATAGGAAAGTGTTTTGGATATGGTTGTGCTACAACTATAGGATCTAGAGGCTGACTACACATCTCTTGATAATTGTACGAGGGACGGTAGGGATCTATCTGGTCCATGCGAGAGACTAACTATTTCACCATGGCTTGCAGATTACCAGTTTGCCCACCATATTGGTTCGGTAGTACATGAGCATAGGATTTGTGAGCGTATGTTGGCGTGACATAAGGATTAGATGCTATATTGTTGTTATGCAAATGGTTGGGAGGAAGAGTATTATGAAGAAGATTTGTTGTAACATTATGTTGTATCCCAGATTGTTGGAAATTGGTATTTGGTTTTGTTTTAGGCTTTTGTTGATTTGAGGTATATTGATCAATAGCTTGGCGAAATAGAGCAGTGAATGAAGGTTTCTTTTGTGTGGGAATAACCCTAGGCTTGATAACAGGTACTCTAAGTGGTTGGGTAACCTGTTGTTGTTGCGTGTTCTAGATTATAGCGGCCATATCCAAATTGGATGGTCCAGCTTGATCACTTTCTTCATCAACGAAGGACAAGGGATTAGTGCGTGTGTGATATATGTCTTATAGGGTTGCTTGAGTGTCACTAATTTGATCTTTGTCCATATGGACTGCTCTATTAAGAGTGCCAATATTAGTATTGAGGAACTTCCAGAAATGTTCCATGTTCTCAAAAGTAACAACTCCTTCTGGAGATATTTTAGGGGATGAGGATCCTTCCTCTCTAACAGTTTCTCTTTGTTCATTTCCTTCAGCAAATTCTTCTTCTTGTTGGTCAAAGGTTCCTTCTTCCTGAATTGGGTCTTCAGGAAGGACATCTGGGTTATTTCTTAGTTTTTCTAACCAATCTTCTTCTACTTCAGTTTGTTTTGTATTCCTGAGTCTAGTCATTATGTCTAAATTTATATTTTAGCAAATATATATTAATAAATTTGCAACAAATTTGGGAGGTATATATTTTAATTATATACCTACTATAATATTTAAAATAAAATGTTTTGATTTTTGTTATGATTTTGTTTTGTTTTTATTTTATGATTATAAAGACAACAAACATCACACTAAATGCAAGAAATAACAATAATAAAAGAATAGCTTAGTGTTTTATAAATAGTTTATAGATGTCATTGATAGGATCAAGTTCATCAGGAGTCATGAAATGCTCCTCTTCAAATTGGAAATGGTTTTTCAAGTACTTGATAAAGTGTGCTATAGTGATATTATTTGTTTCGGACTCGATTGGTAGAAATAAAGTTCATAGCAATACTCTCGATATAACACAGCTCTAGGAACTCTATTCCATATTTTTCTATCCGTAAGAACGACCTCTTGACCCTCTATATGAGATAGAAATTTATGTACTACAAATGCATTGTCAAGGTATTCCTCAAAGGTGTACAACTTTGAAGACACAAGGTCTCTTTTATCTGCTAACCACCTATGGCAAGCTCTCTGAAGTTCATGATATAAGGTCACTTGATCAGGATCCAGGATTCTATCTAGGACAAACCTCTTAATTTGCCTAAGTTCTGTTGCCCTAGACCCAATGATACCCAATATCCTATCAAGTTCATCCCACAAAGGTGGAATCCTATTTGTTTGATGTAATCTAAGCAGATAAGTAATCTCTATAGCTGCTAATTGGTTCTCAACATTAATAGTGATAGTTCGTCTTTTATTATAATCTACCATATAAATATGATATGCAATATTTGATTCTAAATGCATTTATGTTTTGCTTTTTGGATTGTTTTCAAAAGGTTTTTAGCTTTTCACGTCAGGTTCACCAAAATGTATCACTCCAAATATTTCGCATCCTTACCTTTAGGCTATAGAATCCATGCCCAGAAGGGGGATGCGAGAAATATGGGACAATACCTCAGACTGAGAGGCCCTTTGAAGGTCCCACCTCTTGAGGGAGGGGTATAAGGGTGAATTTTCGATAAATGGTGGGTTCACCAAGAAAATTTTGAGTGGCAGTTTCCACACCTAGGTTGATAGTGGGTTTGATGTGTTCATTTTGTACTTTAATCATTCAATTCCTAGGTTTGGCCAAGATGAATCTAAACTATTCTATATGCCAATGCTGATTTTTATGGATACAAAAAATATGAATAAATGCTATACACAGAGAATGTGCCGAATGGGATAGAACATACCTGATTTCAGATGTCTGATGAAGATTCTGAGTTTTGTAGTAGTCCAAATCATTTCAACTCGTATGTAATCATCTGAAATTATGTAGAATCGTCTCAAATCTTAGACGATCATCTGATATCAGACGAGATCATCATCAATATGACGTATTCATCAGCTGAATTCATCAAAAACCTGTAATCACAGGAATAGATACAAAATACCAAATATGCAACTGCAAAAATAAAGGAGAATGATAGAAATAACAGCAAACATGCCTAAATAATAGACTCAAATAACAAATAATAGAAATGCAGGAAATTTAATGATTGATTTTAACTTTATCATGCGGTTATGCTAAATGAGGTGAACTCCAAGATGCATAAATATAATAACTAAGATAATGTATAGAGAAATGCAGAAAACAATAAAGAGATGCAAACTCTAGGCTCTGATTGCCCCCAATTTGAACTACAGTCGGGATCACCTCCAATCATATGATATCATTTGTGCTCCTCAATAGGATCGTCCAAAATCATCTGGAATCGCTTGCAACGATCTGAGCTAGCTTCGACTAAAAAATAGTAAAGTTCCTGCAAGAAAACATGAAATGCAGAATGCAAATGATGGTGTGAGGATGCTCTGAGGTGCGTGGAAGTTCAGGGGGTTTAAGAAGAGTTTCAGGAAGAGATTCAGGGGGATAAACTAATAAAATCTTAGTTTATATAGGATTAGGGAGAGGTTAGGAGGTTGGATATCATCCCAATTTGGGAGATCTCCAACGAGGGAGACTCTAACTGCGTAGACACACTTTCTACCCAGGTTAGAGGAGCTGTTGGAATAGAAGCTAAGTATGAAAATTTAGTTTTGGGACGAAATCATCTGGATGTTCTATTCCAGACGAATTCGTCAGATCTGGGACGATTTCGTCTAATCTACGATGATATCGTCCAACGGTCAAAACAAATCCTAAAATGGCATGGAAAACAATGGGAGCGGGTAACAGGCGGTTTGAGGTTAAAATTTGAATTTTTATCTTTTTACTAAGGTTTAACTGTGCCAATTTTAGGGTGCTACAGTAGGGTCAATGCTAAAAATGATTTTGGCTTCACCAGGAGAAATTTTAATTCATTTGCATCTCTCATGGACTACAACATATTTTTTTACAAATGCAATAATTTTGGGTATAGAGCTAAATGGTGTAGAACGGTGTTCCCTGAAATTTTGAAATCCAATAAGGAGGATGGTCAAATTTTTCAAAAGGATATGTCCTCCAAAATTTGGATAAAGAAAATGGAACAAGAAAATGAGCATAGTAATTTGAAATTTTCACTCCCATATCATTATTAAAGTCTCAGTTAGAGCAGTGGTAAGGGCACATTGTCAAGTGTCTTATCCTTCAGCCCCAAGGAGCCTTTGCCATTAATGTTAAAGGGGGAGAATTTTAGTAAGGGGGAGCATCTTGTCAGGGGGAGCAGCTTGTGATCCTATTGCAATAAAGGACAGTTTCTTTGTAGGGTTGCCATCAATGACAAAGGGAGATATTGTTAGAAATGTTGAGTTTTCATTGATGTCAAAGGAAAATTGGAAGGATGATTTGAATTATAAGTATATGCTTTAATATTTAAATTAAAAATTTAAATATTAAATAAAATATTATAAAGTTAAACCTTATAATATTTAAATATTAAATTTAAATATTATAAAGTTAATGTTTTGAAATATTGCTCATGAAGGGGCTGACCCTTATGTTTCAAATCAACATAAGACAATATATATATGATGCTTGTTGTTAGGGCAAGATGAGATGCTAGAGCTTGAGTGAGAAGTGTGCAAAGTCCTAAAATGAAAGTTGGTTGTGATAGTCGTGGAGGAGTGGAGTGCTTGATATGAATTTGTGTGAGGAGAAGGACGTCTGAAGCATCTTGAGCATCAAGAAATCAATCATTGATGTGGTAGATAGTTGTCCTATTTTTGTCTTAGGTGCAAATGAAAAAGAATAAATATATGAAGATGCAAAAGCTAAATCTTGAGCTTTTGGTGGATGAAGGCGACTGTGTGAATTGGTGCCAGTAGAGAGGTCATGTTGTTGTGTTCACATTGATTGGAGGAAAGCATTCATGTGTTGGTCTGAGAGGCTCTGAGTGAAGAAGAAGCACTAGCTAGAGTTTTTCAAAGAACACTAATATTTGAGAAGATTGAAAAGAGCACAACAAGTTTGGAGGCTTCATGGTTGAAGAGCACGGTGAGTATGGAGGATTTGCGAACTAGAGATCACAACGAGTTTGGAAGCTTTGGGATTGAAGAAACTAATTTTCGTTGGAGAGCTAGGATGATAATTAAAAAAGTAAAGCACTGTTGGTGCTACAATCATCATCATTGTGAGATCTAGGGCTACAGTGGATAAAAGAAAGTGCATTGGTGCTACAATCATCGTTGTTGCAAGAGATAGGGTTGTAGTGGATAAAGGAAAGTGCATTGGCACTACAATCATTGTCATTTCTAGAGCTAGGGATGTAGTGTATAAAGGAAAGTGCATTGGCACTATAATCATCATTGTTGTGATAGGTAGGACTACAGTGGACAAAGGAAAGCACTATAATCTATGTTGGGTACATTGGATGTCTACAGTTGAGTTAAAAAGGAAATCATTGTTGGATATCTGATAAAAGATAAAGTGATTTACCATTCCTCCTACCAAGAAATCAATTGTGAGAACATGGAACTAGAAATAACCAGCTAAGCGATTGAGGGAAATTCTTTCAATGATTATGTTGCCCATGTTGAGGAATATATTATTGAAAATAGTGTTGAAGAGAATGCAGATATTCACATGTATCTATCATAGGGAGAATACTCAGGCATCCTCTACTTGAGTTAAATGCGCACAAGAGATGCACCCAAGACTACCATGTTGAAGGAACTTGAGATGCTTTCCATTTGCGAAGTAATAAAACTATGAAGAAATTAAGGTATGGGCATGCATTTCATTATTGAATCTCATAGAGAAATAAATTGGGTGGACAATTTGCATTTGGGATGTTGAATATAAATTAGTGGACTTGTAAGTCAAAAGAAAGGTGATTTGTTTTTGAGCAAAAGATGCACTTTTCTACATATGCGTTGAAGACTTTGGTTTTATATATTTTCCATCTATCACATAATCAAATTTAAGGTTGATATAAAGAAAGATATAACAGGTATGATAAAGTGTTAGAGTGCAGATCCAAGAAGAGATTTTGAGAAAAATTATGTGTAGTCCTGTATGTCATTTGTGATTTGATTTGGGAACATATTTGAGTAGTGTTTGAGATCAGATTTTGGAGCAGAATTAAGAAGAGATGCAATGCAACATGGAGGAGGTTAAATAAATTCTAGGTAGAATATGTTTGAATTGCTTTTAGTTGAAGAAAATAAACTCAAGAAAAGGTGAAGAATTTGATGTCATTATTGATTAGATTTTGTAGACCTAAGAAGAGTTTTAATCAAATTTGTGAGTAGGAGGTTGTTTCCTCAAGGGGATTGGTGTATCCTATGGGTTTGTGCCCATGAACTTGTATAGGGGATTGGTGTCTCCTATGGATTGGTGTCCACAAACTTGTCTAGAGGATTTGTTTCTCCTATGGATTGGTGCCCATGAACTTATATAGGGGATTGGTGTATCCTATCAATTGGTGTCCACGAACTTGTATAGGGCATTAGTGTCTCCTATGGATTGGTGTCAATGAAGTTGTATAAGGGGATTGGTGTCTCTTGTGGGTTGGTACCCACAAACTTGCAGAAGGGTATTAGTGTCTCCTGTGAGTTGGTGCCCATAAAATTGTATAGGGGATTGGTGTCTCTTGTGGGTTGGTGCCCATGAACTTGAAAAATGGGATTGGTGTATCATTTGGGTTGGTTCCCACAAAATTTATTGAAGAAAAATATAAGCAATATTTTATCATGGTTTTCTACCAAAAGGGTGTTTCCACATAAAACCATTGTCTCTTATGTGTATGGAAATTGTGCATTTATTTATTATTGCATTCATATTATTGTTGTTATCATTTGGAAGGAAATATTTTATCTTATACTTTTCACCCCCCTCTCAGTATAAGCATGTTTTTCTTCACCTTTGAATGTAAAAAGTAGCAAGGAGTGCACTTCATTGACCTTACTTTAGTGAGGGAATATTTACTGCCTACCATACGTGTAATTTGTGTTAGCATGTCATCATTGTTTCTAGTCGAGAACACGTGGTGCTGTGTGTGGTGATACATATGGGCCTAATTGATCATCTTAGGGTATTGTTAATAAAGCAATTATTCAATGTACATAATATTTACCTATAAGGGAACATCATGATAAAAGTGCCCATTGGCACTAGGCCACCACATACGTAGAATTAATAGTGCTATCATAAAAAAGGCATTACCAAAAGAAAGGAGGTAACGGTTACCAATCGGGCAACCCATTTCCACCCGCAGTGAGATGAAGGGATGGGAATCATTATGATGCCAAACCAAAGAAAATAAAATGAAACAAAAGGATAGGAAATAAAAAATTTCCTGTAATTTTAAAAGGACCATGGAAACATAGAACTGCAGCTGGAATATTTGGAACAATAATTAGGTGGAGGAATATTGGAAGGCTCACAAACTTCTGCCAATATCTTGGTCTCATTTTGGTATGCAAAAAAGAAGTATTTTGAATAAAATAATATTTTTATTGCATATTTTCCTCCACATGCTTTAGAAAAATTTAATGGTGTTTTTATGCGTGAATATGGTAACACTATTCACATATTTTGGATGCATACTTTTATCTCTTAGACTCTCACCATAACCGGATCTTAGATTGTGTGGATGCAGGTCTAACCTGGTTGTGTCTTATATCCAGGAGCTAATGTTTTCTTTAGTGTAGGTCGTATTAGGGTTCTATAGTTTCTCTTTGGTCATTTTCCATATTCTGGTCTATATTTTAGATTTTTAGTTTTATTTTCTAACCCTTTCCCTTTTCATTTTTTTAAGCTATTGCAAATAAAATATATATAAAAAAAATTAGAACTCTAAAATAAATACACAAATTCAAATATTAAGCTTTAAAGTTTCATTTAAAGCAATTTCGATTTGATTTTGAAGTAAATTTGAAATTATAAAAAATTATTTAAAGTCCACATTTTAAAAGAATTTTGTAATTTCGAAGTTTACATGATTTCACTTTTCAAGCTTTGCATTTCATTTTCAAGCTTTGCATTTCATTTTCAAGCAATAAATTAACTTCCCTTCATGAAAATTATAATTTCATTAAAGGGGGTAATTTATATGGCATTTCAAAAGCCACTATATTTAAAGCAATAAATTAACTTCTCTTTATGAAAATTATAATTTCATCAAAGAGGGGTAATTTATATAGTACATCAAAGGCTATTATATTCACAAAGTCATTCATGTAGATTATTTTCTTTCATTCTCAAAGAAAGCTAGAAATTAATCCAATAATCACTTAATATTCGGATTTAAAGATGGATTTTAATCTTTTGTTTCATGCTCAAAGCATGGTTTAAAGAAGATAAAACTTTTTTAAAATCTACTTAACCAAAATAAGATAAAATCTACCTAAAATACTTCAAGATAAAATAAACTAGAGCATTTTCATCGTGGTCATATGAGGACCAATCACATTTTCTTTTCTTTTAATTTTAATGAGTAAATCATTAGCATAGCATTAAAATCATACTAACATAGGCCCGTTGTTAACAGTTATTTGCAAATCACTAAGGTATTCCTAGCACTTATTTGATAAATTTTCACAATCATACAAGCACACATTAAGTATAAGGAACCTTGGAGAAATATTTATTTATTTTCAAGAGAGGGTAAAATCTTAACTTTGAGTGTGGTTTTGCAATTGAACAGAATTACCACTCAATATTTTGGCCCTAGAAGGAGGGCCTAAATTGGTTTACTTTATTGCTATTTAGTTGCTAAATTGTTCATTGATACTTGAAATCTTATTTGAAATCATTGGTCTTGAATAATGAGGTTTTGTTGGTTACATTCATTGATTGGAAAGTCCTTGAATTTATGATGCATTAATGCTAACCTTTTTGCAAATTGGAGGATGTTCTTTATTTCTAGGTTTTACTTGATGCATGTATTTTGGTTGATAAACATGATGATCTATATGTGAAACATTTGAGAATTATTAGTCATTTCATGCTTATTTGCCAGATATACTTCTTTGACTAATAAAGTTGATACTAAAGTGATATTCTGGAAGTTCCACTAATGGCAACATTTACTCTAACAAAGGTAGGAGTTGCATCCTGGTTAGATTGTTATTATTGTAATTTAAACATTCCTACCCATCAAATCCCTGAAGGTGTAGAGGAAGATTTACCTCAGTTTAGGTATGATGTGGTATTGGCTGAGGGACATATTTAGAGATACAATAACATGTTAATTTATTGGTAAATTACGCATGAATATGTTTCTTGTATGTTGTTTCCATACACATTGGATGAGGTTACATTGGATTGGTACATCCACATACCTCTAGATTATATTATATCTTAGGACCAATTAGAGGTAATATTTCTCAACCTTTTTGCAAAATTGGTTGACACGAATATGATATCAAATCAGTTTACATCTATCTATAAATAGCCTAATGAATCCATGATTCAATTTAATGATAGGTTCCATAGGTTTTATACCAAAATAAAGACACATTATATCATTTTAGAAGATGCATACAAATATGCCTAGAAGCCTTAGAGCCTTTTACTTCTCAGTATCTAAGGAGACATCTTAAAATCCATCCTTTTCTAGAGCCTACAGGAAGGAAATAACCGAGAACAATGGTGGATTTTAAAAGGGGTTGATGTGATTCTATTATCATTACTTAACCCTAAGGCTAAAAATAATATACCATCCAAGATTCAAGTTTATGCACAACCTTATCCCATGATGAACTATTCTTCAAGAGGTATGGATTTCAACCAATACCAACCATCTAATCTAGCACCCTTGAATCAAATTATGTCTAATGTGAATAATCAATGGGATGAAGTTGAATGTCCAAATTTCACAACCACCCTAGATATCATCCAAGAGGAGGTGCAAGTTTCAAAACCAATATCCACCAATGAGAATTATGGTGAACAAGCCCATCAAGATGTAGATATTGACTCAATGTTGAAAACGTATGAGCCTTTAGAAATAAAAGGCTTAGAGTCATTATTCACAAAGGAGGATTGGGACAATCATAGAAAGATAAATTCAAGAATTGATCCCATTGAAGAAACCCTTGACCCACTAAAGGTGGTTGAAGGTGAATTTGAGGAGGATTCAAGAGATGAATTTGAATATTGTGCAGAAGGTATGATAGAATTTCATCACTTGTTTTTAGAGGATAATTATTATAATGATCAAGAAGGTCAATATGTTCCAAATGATGACCTAGGATTAGAGTTATTATTTACATAGTAGGATTGGGATAATCATAGAAAACTAAATGATCCACCTTTAGAAATAATTGAGCCCTCAGAAATGGATGAAGGTGAGTTTAAAAAATTATCAATGGTTGAACATCACACCCTAGTTTCATAATATGATTATTATCAATGGAATAAATGGGAGGACTTTTTCACTCTTTATAATTAAGCACTTGCTTCACCTGATATGCAGGATAAGTTGCAAAGGCTAGTTACACAGTTTAAAAGAAACATTGCTCAATTACAGGAATATATGCCTCAAGATGCATATCTTGATAATTCTACATTTCATCCTCATGAGAAAAAGGTAAAATATACTAAAAAGTGATATTATTTTATATAGTGGAGAGATCCTAGAGTGGACTAGTTTTGAAACATATGATAAATCAAGACCTTCCATAAATTTGGATGAGATGATTAAAATTGATGATCAAAACCTTCAACATCCTCAAAATAATGACTAGGAAGAATTTGAAGAAGAATTTATAAAAGATATTGAAAATTATGAGGAAGATGCAATAGAATCTCATCCCATGGATTTAGACGACCATTATTATGATTGTTGGAAAAGGTATGAGGAATCATTTGTTTCCCACAGTCCCATTGATGAAATTTCTATTTCACTTGATAGGCAAGATGTTGAAACCTCTACCTCGCCTGAAGATTTGGCAAAATATGTACAATTAAAAAAGGGTAAGCCATTTAAAAAAGTAGATAAGGTTTCAAAATTCAATATTTTTTAAGATGAGTTTATTTAACACCTTGCTAAAAGAGAAAAGGAAGAAATGGTAAATGTTTCTTATGATCCATTTATTGTGGATGAAGAAGGGGAATCACTCACTTTGTTCCCATTTGAGGGGTAAGAAATTGAAATCCTAGTTTCACCTAAGGACCCTATAATATCTATGCCACCTCAGATAGATAAAATTCTAGAATTTGAAGGGTTTGGGTTTGATATCATTGATGATCCAAATGAAAATGTTTCTCTATTAAAATTAACTCAAATAGTTGATCAGGAAGATGTATTATTTAACACATCCCTTGACCAATAAGATTTATGGTTTAAAAAGGATGGACATGTGTTTAATTGGGTGTCTAATTTTGGTGTTTTTGATGAATAGGTAATTGATGAAAATGAAGGGCTACAAGATGATAATGATAGAGATCATGAGGAAAAATAAGAAATTGCAAATCCTCATCAAGTCCTAGTAAATGGAAGTGTACAAAAGGTAGAATCTCACATTTTATGTTCAACTATCCAAAATTTAGGTAAAATTTTACCTAATTGTATTTTGGATTCAAATGTTATCAATGATGAAATTCCATTTGCGATTGATGAAGAATTGGAATTGATTTCTACTCACATCACTAATAAGATTGCTTTGTTAAATGAAACATAAGTAAATGCCTTTGAGTTATTAAATTGAATTCATCAACAATTAACAATTGAATCTAGGATAAAATATTATAATAATTCTCATTTAGTAGATATTCTAGATGCTTACAAATTGTTGCATAAGTTTGATTGGCATAGAAACATAAATGATGACTTGGATTTAAAATTTTTAGAAATAGGCTCCTACTTGCAAAACCTCATTTTTGAAAAGGAAAGCCTAATTCTACATCATGATTTGAATTGTGAAATTTGCATTTTAAGGAATAGACAAGAAATAATTGAAGATCAATTATTGTCTTATCAATTTGATGATTTGAAGCTCCACTATGGGATTGCTAATGGAACTAAATTGAATTGGTGGGGTGAGAGAGGTAAAATGAAAGTTTTTATATTGTTTGGCCTAATATTACTTTGGTTGTATTTCTATAAAGCTTGGTATCCATATCATGATATATGTCTTGTAATATGTGGTAATCATGTTTGGGATCCAGGGAAATGATAGCCAAAATTTTGTCTTAGGATTGTACATTATTGTATATAGCTTTTTATTTTTTCATGTTTTTTTTACATTTTATTTGTGTGGCATATTTGTGCGTAGTCTCTTATTTGTAAGATTATACTTTTGCTTTCTTGTAAGTCTTACTTGGTAAGGATTTGGTTTGTGTTTGACTTTTGTATTTTGGGTCCATTCCCTTTATTTGAGGTGATGTGTTGTAGTAGCTACTAATTTATGGCCTCTTGATCATTTTTGTGCTTCTTTATCATGAAGGGTGAATTGCCTATCACATGGATCAAAGAGAAGGAGATGAAATTGTTTAGTAATCATTCCTATATTTTGGGACTAAGATGGTGTTATTTGTAACATTGAATCATTTTGCTAAAGCTACACATGAACACATAATACTAAAGGATATTCCTTGGAATATTGAAGGATGAAGTCATTTTAGTTTGCAAATTAAGGCAAAAAATCCAACACGCTCCTTTCAAATACTTTCTAACCCATGTGATACACAAACTTTTGCAAAGCCATTAAAAAAAAATCAAGCAAAGGAAAACATGCTAAAATTAGTCACCAAGTTTAGATAAACTCTACCAGGGCTATAGATGCCTGACTAGCAGTAGGGCTCTATCTAGACAAAGCTTGTTAAAAAAAAGTATTGCAAAATATCAATTAAACATAAGGGTAATTTAGATAAACCCTATCGGGGCTATAGATGCCTAACTGGTAGTAGGGCTTTATCTATAAATTTATTTTTGGGAGCAATACTTCATAGCCTAATGCAAAGTAGGTGATGGAATCTAGATGATTTTCAAGGATGCAAAATGAAATCACTTTTCACACACATTAAGCCAAAGCAAATGTTCATGTGTTTCCATTTGAAGTTATCTACCCCACCTTCTTGGAGGTTGCTAAATGGTTTGTCTTTCTGATCTTTGGTTTGTTTGTTTTCAAAATTGGGTTCTTCATCCAAAATGCTCAGGAGCATTTCCCAACAAAGTCATCATTTGTTGTGGCCATTGCACAACTTGCCCCAAATTTGGGGACCCACCTTAAAATTTTGGGTTTTGGGAGTTTTGGTTGTCTTTGAGTGGTAATTTTCCATAAGGTTGCAATAAAGGTGCCAAGGTTTGCATGATTGATTAATGCCTCCTTTATTTGCTTGTAAAACCAATAGTGAGGTTGATGGGTTTTGTATTGTTTTGATCAATTTTAAAGTTTTGATTCATACCTTTGAAATCAATTAATTCAAATTTAAAAATAAAATAAAAAAATAAAAAATACATATATATGTATTATATATATATGAAATAAAAAAATGATGTGTTTCTATTATTTTCATTATACTTTATTGTTCCTTTTATATTTTAAAACATAAAAGGCATAAAATAAAATAAATTTAAAACATAAAAAAAAATGAAGAAATAAATAAAATATAATAAATTATAGGATAGATAAGGTAAATGTTCATTTTACAAGTCATTCTACAAAGTGACTTGTATTAAATCCTTTGATGTATTACCTTGTAGGGTATGTTGTGAATTATTCTTTGATCATTGAATTAATAAGGCCTTGGTCATTTGATAGGTGATCTACAATGTGTGGTTAGTGGAGATCGTAAGGATATGGAATTGGACCACCTGTGTGATGTAGAGGAGGACACTCTTGGCATGATAACTATGTCAAGGATGAAGATGATGATGTGGAACCAACATACAGGATGGGAGTAAACAAGACGATACCTTGAGCTCATAATGGTACTAAAATAGAGGGTAGTGGTACTGTGGTAGTGACATGGCATACAACGAGATGCTACCAAGACAACATCACATAGCTAGAAGGCGACCGAAGAAATTTGAACACACAGTCCATGGATAGCATGGATTCGTTCATGGATAACATAGTGATTTCATGGATGGTGGACCTGGATAGACAGTCATATCGATGTGGATAAGAAAAATAGCTAGGCATTATTTTTGATTGATTGCACATAATCTAAAGGCAGTGACATGGCTTGTATGTACCAATAAGGGACATGAAAACCAAAAATCTGACAACCCAAGCTAACATAGATAGCTTGGATTGGATAGATATTGTGGACAGCCAAATGGGTGTGACAAATCGTGTATGTGTATCTATTGAGCATGCCTTCAAATAAGTTGTCCATTGTCATAGCCATAGGAATGCTTTGCTATATCTATCTTATTTCACTTGGCAAGATGAATAACACGATTAAAATTTATCGAAGAACCCGTATTTGGATGCTAAAGTTGGGCAGATATGCCTATATAGTGTAAGAAATATCAATATAAGAAAATCTAACTAGTAGTGGATGCCATGATAGTGCAGTCTATTTTTTATAGCTAAAAGATGCTTGTTTTGATAGTAATTTTATTTTTACGACAATCACTTCCTGGGGATATATTGTGATTGCATGGGACTCATAAGGGGAGAAAGTTTATGTGTTCAAATACATGATAATGTAGCAAAAGCAAAGATGTCAGTTTGTTTTGTATTACATGTCTATGCAATGTTGGAGATAAATACGTGTTGGCTTGAGTTAATTTCTGGTGAACAATGCATAGTCAATTCCAAATTTTTATTAGGATTTAATGTTAAGGTTATAAATGGATATATGCTTGGCTGCAAAATGCTTTTTCCACTGCATATGGGGTATAAAGAGTAACTTTGACATCTGGACAATTGACATGCTGGGGATTGTTGACATCTAATATAATGGGAGCAACGAGATTTAGAACTCTGATAGTAAGAGACTACCATGTGGTGTTCTCAAAGTTAGGTAATATTAAAGAATTCGAGGATCCATTACTTTCTCGTACCTTAAGGGAGGATTTATGGCGATTGGAGCACTTCACTTCAAGCAACTTTGAAGACGTTGATGGGCCAAAATAGTGAATAAGCTATGGCCTGATCCATTCTCAAATTTGGTTGTGAGAGGCCATTTGAATGAGAGAAAAGAATGATGTGGGTAGTGGCTGATTTCAGAGGAGTGTAGAAAATCACATCACTCCCCAACCAGCATCATAGTGGGTCACACAGAGTGTTTTATTTTTTATTTTATTTTTTAAGAACTTTCACATTTGATCGAGTGATAAAAAAATCATGGAAACACAACAAAGTTTGAGAGTCAAAGGTTTGATTCAATGTGAGAATAGATGAAAAGATAGATGGACACATATTTGACACTGATCACACAAAGCCAAATTTTCATAGGACCGACACTACTTTTTGTTACCATCTGAAGCGCTGCATTCTCCTAATGACTAGCAAAATGAATGGATGGTGCATTGATAGTTTCAAGTATTTTATTTCTTCCATGAATGGGTGTATTTTTGTAGATGTCTATTTTCACCACCCGTCGAATGTAAACAGTAGCAAGTAGTGCACTTCATCGACCTTACTTTAGTGAGAGAATATTTATTGTCTGCCATACGCGTAATCCCTATCATCATTGTTGCCAGTTGAGAATACATGGCATTGTGTGTGGTAAAATATATGGGCCTAATCGATCATCTTCATGTATTATTAATAAATCAATTATTCAATGTACAAAATTTTTCCCTATAAGGGAATGTCATGACAAAAGTTCCCATTGGCACTAGGCCATTGCATACATAGAATTAATAGCATTATCATAAAAAAGGCATTACCAAAAGAAAGGAGGTAATAGTTACCAACCGGGAAACACATTGCCACTTGCAACGATATGAAGGTATGGGAATCATTATGATGCTAAACCAAAGAAAAGAAAATGAAACAAAAGGAGAGGAAATGAAAAGTTTGCTAAAATTTTAAAAGGACCATGGAAACATAAAACTGTGGCTGGAATATTTGGAATAATAATTAGGTGGAGGAAGATTGGAAGACTCACAAACTACTGCCAACATCTTGGTCTCATTTTTGTATGCAGAAAGGAAGGATTTTGAAGAAAATAATTTTTTTATTGCATATTTTTCTCCACATGCTTTAGAAAAAATTAATGATGTTTTATGCGTGAATACGGTAGAACTGTTCACAAATTTTTGATGCATAATTTTATCTCTTAGACTCTCACCATAACCAGATCTTAGATTGTGTGGATGCAGGCCTAACCTGGTTGTGTTTTATATCTAGGAGCTAATGTTTTCTACAGCGTAGGCCAGATTAGGGTTCTGTAGTTCTCTTTGGTCATTTTCCATATTCCGGTCCATATTTTAGATTTTTAGTTTTATTTTTCTAACCCTTTCCCTTCTCATTTTTAAGCTATTGCAAATAAAATATAAAAATCGAAAAAAATCAAAACTCCAAAAATAAATGCACGAATTCAAAGATTAAGCTTTAAATTTTCATTTAAAGCAATTTCGATTTGATTTTGAAGCAAATTTGAAATTATAAAAAATTATTTAAAGTCCACATTTTAAAGGAATTTTGTAATTTCAAAGTTTATATGATTTCACTTTTCAAGCTTTGAATTTCATTTTCAAGCAATAAATTAACTTCCCTTCATGAAAATTATAATTTCATTAAAAGGGGTAATTTATATGGCATTTCAAAGGCCGCTATATTTAAAGCAATAAATTGACTTCTCTTTATAAAAATTATAATTTCATCAAAGAGGGGTAATTTATGTAGTACATCAAAGGCTATTATAATCACAAAGTCATTCATGTAGATTATTTTATTTCATGCTCAAAGCAAGTTAAAATGAATCCAATCATCACTTAAGATTCACATTTAAAGATAGATTTTAATCTTTTGTTTCATGCTCAAAGTAGGGTTTAAAGAAGATAAAACTTGTTTAAAATTTGCTTAACCAAAAGAAGATAAAATCTACCTAAAATACTTCAATATAAAATGAACTAAGGCATTTTCATTGTGGTCATATGAGGGCCAATCACATTTTCTTTTCTTTTAAGTTTCATGAACAAATCATTAACATAGCAATAAAATAATACCAATACAGACCCCTTGTTAACAGTTATTTGCAAATCACTAAGGTATTCCTAACACTTATTTGATACATTTTCACAATCATACAAGCACACATTAAGAAAAAGTAAACTTGAAGAAATGTTTATTTCTTTGCAAGAGAGGGTTTTATAATCAAAGTCCTAACTGTGCGTGTGGTTTTGTAATTGGGAAAAATTACCACTCAATAGGGGGTAACATGGATAGATACGTTCATATAGGTATGTATTATCAGTTAGGGATAATCGTTAATTAGCCAACCACCTTGAGCCTCAGTGGATAGGCTAGTAGCTATCATAAATTCTCTGATTGAGATAAGTAACTTGGTTTATGGAAAGACTCCCTCTTTGTTTGATGCATTTTATTGGTTGTCTTTTACTTCACCACTTGTTGCATCAATGGATTGGAAATAATGCATGATTTTGGTTGTTGTTGAAACTCCTTGTGTGGCTTAAAATTCGGGTAGCATGATGATAGTGTTCAAAAGAAGAACCCTTGTTTATATTTTTAATATATATATATATAGATAGATAGATATTTTATTTTAGGTGATAAAAGAATTTCATTTGAAAATAAATAGTAATGTTATTCTAAAAGATAAAAGAATCTCATTTGAAAATATATAGTAATTTATTATTTTAAATGATAATAGAATTTCATTTATAAATAATAGTTGTTTTATTTTAAAAATGATAACAAAATTTCATTTATAATTAATGGTTGTTTTAGTTTTTAAATGATAATTGAATTCTCATTTCAAAAAGGTAATGAAATATTTAGGTTGATTTTCATTCAAATAAAGGTAATGAAGTGTTTATTTAAAATAGAATTTGTATTTCATATAATATGAAATTTATTTAAATAATAATTGGATTTTTATTTAAACAATTGAAAGTTCTCATTTCAAATAATAAAATAATATTATTTTGAACTTATGGAAACATATCAATTTATTCAAAACAAGAATCTTCTCTACGAAAGCAACAAAATACTGCTATAAGAGAAGCTTCTCACCATCAAGAGGAAAGAGCCTCATTTATGGTAAGACCTCAAAGCAATGAAATAATACTTTTAAACTCTTAATATCTGCTCATCCACCGTGGGAATATAATAAAAGTTATGATGAATGGGTGTAGTGGTTGGAAGGAAGTGACAAGAGCCGTTTAGAAGTAGAATGATTTTGTTAAAAAAAAACAGAGCATAGGGAGGTTGGTTCGAGAGGAAGTAGAATTATTTTTTAAATTAAGGGTATGGGACTCTAATTTATGAAATAAAGGAAAATGAATTGTTTGTAAATTAAGGGTATGGGACTTCAATTTATAAAATAAAGAAAATGGTTTATTTTTATGAATTAAGTAGTAAGACTTGATTTATGGAATTAAAGGAACCTATTTTATTTAATTATTAAAGGTATGGGACTTTAATTTGTTGAATAATGGTTGGAATAAATTAAATAAAGTAAATCTTGCGATCTAGTTGCATTTGTTGAAAGACTCTATATGAGTAATGAGAGGTGAAAATAAAAATAGATATTTTTATGATATCAACTATGTAGTAGATAGTTAGATACTTTGATTTAATTTGTATAGTTGCAATTTGGCAAAGTAAATAGTAGATGCATTTAGAGGCATGCTTATCCTAAACCATGAGTGCCCTGATCCTCTACTATCCTCAAATGATTGATGGAAAAGGAAGGAGGACCAGAGATGCAGTGGAACCAAGACACCAATTTGATTTCTACTTGCAAAAAAATTACTTATGCTCAAATAGACAAGAATTGTGGAGAGATATCCTTAATGGAAATGATGTAATATGTTATTATTTAAAAGTATGGAGGTTTTACCATACTTGATGATATGTAATAGTTTATGGAAGGATTTGAAAAATTATCTTTAATTCATGCTTATTATTTACTTATGATTCTTTAGTTAGATCTTTCTCTTTTAAGTGTCATTTGTATGCTTTATGAATCTTACCCCTTGTTGAATTAGTAGATAGAGTTACTCTTGATTTTTGTTAAACATAAAATAGACCTAGGAGAATGAAATCTTAGGGTGAACTTATAGGGTGACCTAAGGGATTGAGATCCCTTAGGGTGAATGTAATAATACCTAAGGGATTAGGACCCCTTAGGGAGAATTATAACTAAGTTTAACTAAAAGACTACATCTGAGTTAAGAAAGCTCATCATGAATATGGGATGGATTGCTTAACTTATGATACACATAGAATTCCTACACATATTGACTTGTGTATCATATGACGATGGGTGTATACCTTCGATTGACTGAAGGTGATAAGTTTAGCTCATCAATATTGATGAGATGGATAAGCTTATTTGTGGTAACACACAAAATGCCTACACAGATGGACTTGTGTGAGGGTATTTCATGAGATGTAACTCTTTGGGAAAGTTGAGAAGCTTAGAGAACTTAAAAAATAGATTAACCTAAGATCGGTTAGGTGTTTATGAATCCCTCTCCTTATAAAAAAGCATTTATTTATTTTATGTGAGGTTTCTTGTATCTAGTTTTTGGGATCATTGCATTTGGTATCAGAGCTCTAGGTACAAGGGTATAGAGCTTCTTATGTGCTAAAGTAATTTGGATGTATTTTAGTAAAGGCTTGATTAATTTTAAGCTAAAACTAGGAAGACCTAGAATCTCCTATTTGCTATAATTTAATGGGAACTAATACCAAGGGTGAATGGAATGTTATGATACCTTACTTATAGTAAGAATGGACTTTGGTATGCAAATTACATCATAACCTTGGAATATCATCCTAATTATGTTGTTGATACTTATAGCAAGAGAACTTTGTATTATGGTTTGAATTAGTAGTTCAGTTCTATGTAGAACAGTAACCTAACGTTATCTTATTGGTTGTCATTAAGATATATGGCACCCAAGATGAGAGGAGGAAATACTCCTTTCCCTAGTAGGCAGCACCGTAAAGATAATGCTAAAGGAAAGACCCAAGAAAATGGTTTGAAATACTTAAGTAGAGAGGTGGAAAAACTCATCAACATCGCTATAGTGTTACAAGAGAAAATAGAACAACAAGGGAAAGTAATAGATAAAAAATGAGAGTAGATAATACAACAAAAGTAGTTGAATGATTCCTACTTTGAAGAGCTGGAAAATAAAAACCAAAAACATCAAAAGGAAAGTATTGGTTATTCATAGTGGAGAGGCCAATAAAAAGAGCAGTTAAGCCAACTCAAACCCACCCAACTGAAGAAAAGTATAGCCAAACCAAGCTATGGAAAAGGTCAAAGTCAACTAAAGACATCCCAAGCATAACAAGTTTTAAAAATAGATATAGAAAGACCTTGAATGTCCCAAAGAAGATTTCCATATATATGGAGGGCCACAATTTGCAATAAAATGTCCCAATAAAATAAAATTTATTAAGTGGATGAATGGACCAACCCTCAAAACTCACTCAATCTTGATGAAAGAGGAACGAATAGAGTCATCCCAAATAAGGCAATCAAAAAAGGAAATTGGTAAAAAAACACCTCGAGGGAGGGTGATACCGATGTGGAGGTCCTCATTACATTATTTATTATCCAATAAAAGCAAGACCAAGCATTCAGACCAATGGGACAAACCTTGGAATGCAGGTGGTAGAAGAAAGTAGGACTGGAATCAAGCATCCATGCCATTGACCTGGAAATGTAAAAAATCTTCTTCCCTTTAAGATATGTTTTAACTTTAGTTAGAATAATTTTATTAGATTTATTTCTTCTAGTTTAGCAAAGGATGTTTTGAAAAGTCTAGGATATTTGGCCCTTGGTTGGAAGGTCGAGTATGGTTCGGGGTAAACCTACTCAGTAAGCCAATGTTTTCCAATGGTAGAAATTACTTTAGCTAGTGGTACAACTAAAATTTATTTGTATGTATCTCCACTGCATGCCTTTGATGTGATCCTAGGGATGGATTTATTATAGTCTCATAAAGCCTTGATAAAATTCTAAGATATATGGATTGAGTATTAAGAGAAAGGTAAGAAAAGAATGAGAATCATAGCATGAAGGGGGTATTCAAACCCTAGATGTTGTTGGCTATGCAGTTGAAGAAAGCCCTCAAGAAAGGAGGGATACTCTATGTTGTAAAACTCAATGAAGTAATAGATGATTAGAAGAGAGAGGTATTGGAGAAACACCTAATTTTGTATGATTTTAAGGATGTGTTCCTAGGGGATTTACCTAGACTCCTTCCTATGTGGGAATTTGATTTCACTATTGACCTTATGCCAGGAGTGGAACCCATACATAAATATCTATATAAGATGAATCATATTAAGATACAAGAATTAAAATTTCAACAACAAGAGCTATTAGAGAAGGATTTGATAAAACCAAGTGTGTCACCTTGGAGTGCACTAGTTTTATTTATGAAAAAGAAAGAAGGTTTCTTAAGATTATATATTTATTATAGGATTCTTAATAAGCCTATAATAAAGAATAGATACACCCTATCTAGAATCGATGATTTATTCTATCAACTAAGATACCACCATATTCACCAAGATTGACCTAAGATCAAGGTAACATATGTTAAGAATACGTGAGGAGGACACTCACAAAATTATATTTAAAACTAGGTATGGGCATTATGAGTTTATAGTCCTACCCTTTGGACTAACTACTGTGCCAACTACATTCATGAATCTAATGAACATTATGTTCAAAAGGCACCTAGATCAATTTATCCTCATATTTCTAGATGATATTTTAATATACTCTTGAGACAAGGAAGAGCACGACAAACATCTTAGGATCATATTAGAGTTGTTAAGGGAAAAAAAAATCTATAAAAATATTGTGAATAGTGATATCTATGTCTTAGAGGTATGATATCTTAGGCACATTATATCAATAGAAGGAATTATTGTAGATCTAGATAAAATTGAAGACATCCTGAATTGGCCACCCCCTGCTAATATGACTAAAGTACGAAACATCATGGGGTTAACAGGATACTATGGAAGTTATATAAAGGATTACTCCAAGATTGCAATATAAATAACTAACCTTTAGAAAAAGGAAAAGGAATTCAAGTGGTCATAGAATTGTGAAGTTGCCTTTGCATTGCTAAAATAGAAACTCACTACCACACCAATACTGAAAATTCCCAACCCTCAAGGGGGATTTTTGGTATGCATGGACACATCACTCGAAGGGTTAGGAGGAGTACTTTATCAAGAAGAGTCAGTAGTAGAATATACTTAAAGATAAATAAGTATGAAGTTAATTATTCTACACATGATTTAGAGCTAGTTGTAGTGGTACATGCTCTAAAGGCCTAGCACCACTACTTGGTGGGAAGGCCCTTTGAGTTAAAATTGACCATCAAATTTTGAGGTATATATTCACCCAACCTATACTCAATGCGAGACAAAGAAGATGGGACAATTTTCTCATTGAGTATGACTTTGAAATTGAGTACATAAAATGAAAAGAGAATAAGGTTGTTGATGCCTTGTGTATAAGGAAACACATAACAATCATAACCAGAATTCACATAGATCTAATGGATCAAGTGAGACAGGAGCAATCTCAGGATGAGTATTGCCAAGAAATTCGAGCGAGAATGGATAAAGACCCTAAGGGTAATAAGGAATTTGGCATGATATATGAACTTTTGTGCTACAAGGGTAGGATCATCATACCAAAAATGGGCGATTTAAGGAAATTAGTAATGCAAGAAGCCCATCAAATCTCCTTATTCTTCTCACCCTAGAGGTGTCAAAATGAGGGAAAAAATGAAAAGAACCTTCTTCTAGGTAGGAATGAAGAGGGATATCTCTAATTTTGTTGCTTGATGTCTTGAATTTAAAAAATTTATGTAGAATGCAAGCATCTTGTAGGACAATTGTATCCACATGATGTACTTACACAGAAATGGTATCAACATAATGAAATCCTTGTAATAGTCAACAAATTGCATAAGGTTGCACATTTCATACCAGGGAATATGATGCAGGAGCATCCAATGGTGTAAAAGTGATCTTGCATCACCCAAAAAATATTGTAATTGTTTAATTTTGTAAAACTAGTAAAAACTAGTAAAACTAGTAAAACTAGTAAAACTAGTTTTTCTTGCAGGAGATTTTTAAAGGTCTTAGAGGTCAAATTTGAGGATTTTTGGCTAGATGCGAGCCTTGGCATGAAGAGTGAAGTTTTGCTTCTCTTATCTCGTTTCATGTTGTTTTTGAAAATATGTTGTAATAGTAAATTGGGTCAATGAGCGCAAAGTTATGACCTCTGCAAGTTGCATGACCATCTGAAGTGATGCATTCTCCTAGTGACTAGCAAAATGAATGGATGGTGCATTGATAATTTCAAGTATTTTCTTTCTTCCATGAATGGGTGTATTTTTGTAGATGTCTATTTTCACCACCCGTCGAATGTAAACAGTAGTAAGCAGTGCACTTCATCGACCTTACTTTAGTGAGAGAATATTTACTGTCTTTCATACGCGTAATCCCTGTCATCATGTCATCATTGTTGCCAGTTGAGAATACATAGCGTTGTGTGTGGTAAAATATATGGGCCTAATCGGTCATATTCATGTATTATTAATAAAGCAATTATTCAATGTACAAAAGTTTTCCCTATAAGGGAACGTCATAACAAAAGTTCCCATTGGCACCAGGCCATCGCATACATAGAATTAATAGCATTATCATAAAAAATGCATTACCAAAAGAAATGAGGTAATAGTTACCAACCGGGAAACACATTGCCACCTGCAATGATATGAAGGTATGGGAATCATTATGATGCTAAACCAAAGAAAAGAAAATGAAACAAAAGGAGAGGAAATAAAAAGATTGCTACAATTTTAAAAGGACCATGGAAACATAAAACTGCAGCTAGAATATTTTGAATAATAATTAGGTGGAGGAATATTGGAAGACTCACAAACTGCTGCCAACATCTTGGTCTCATTTTTGTATGCAGAAAGGAAGGGTTTTGAATAAAATAATGTTTTTATTGCATATTTTTCTCCACATGCTTTAGAAATATTTAATGGTGTTTTATGCATGAATACGGTAGCACTGTTCACATATTTTTGATGCATGTTTTTATCTCTTAGACTCTCACCATAACCGGATCTTAGATTATGTGGATGCAGGCCTAACTTGGTTGTGTTTTATATCTAGGATCTAATGTTTTCTACAACGTAGGCCGGATTAGGGTTCTGTAGTTCTCTTTGGTCATTTTCCATATTCTGGTCCATATTTTAGATTTTTAGTTTTATTTTTCTAACCCTTTCCCTTCTCATTTTTAAGCTATTGCAAATAAAATATAAAAATCGAAAAAAATCAAAACTCCAAAAATAAATGCACGAATTCAAATATTAAGCTTTAAATTTTCATTTAAAGCAATTTCAATTTGATTTTGAAGCAAATTTGAAATTATAAAATATTATTTAAAGTCCACATTTTAAAGGAATTTTGTAATTTTGAAGTTTATATGATTTCACTTTTCAAGCTTTGAATTTCACTTTCAAGCAATAAATTAACTTCCCTTCATGAAAATTATAATTTCATTAAAAGGGGTATTCTATATGGCATTTCAAAGGCCGCTATATTTAAAGCAATAAATTGACTTCTCTTTATAAAAATTATAATTTCATCAAAGAGGGGTAATTTATATAGTACATCAAAGGCTATTATATTCACAAAGTCATTCATGTAGATTATTTTATTTCATGCTCAAAGCAAGCTAAAATGAATCCAATCATCACTTAAGATTCACATTTAAAGATAAATTTTAATCTTTTGTTTCATACTCAAAGCAGGGTTTAAAGAAGATAAAACTTGTTTAAAATTTGCTTAACCAAAAGAAGATAAAATCTACCTAAAATACTTCAATATAAAATGAACTAAGCCATTTTCATTGTGGTCATATTAGGGCCAATCACATTTTCTTTTCTTTTTAGTTTTATGAACAAATCATTAACATAGCAATAAAATAATACCAATACAGACCCCTTGTTAACAGTTATTTGCAAATCACTAAGGTATTCCTAACACTTATTTGATACATTTTCACAATCATACAAGCACACGTTAAGAAAAAGTAAACTTCAAGAAATGTTTATTTCTTTGCAAGAGAGGGTTTTATAATCAAAGTCCTAATTGTGCGTGTGGTTTTGTAATTGGGAAAAATTACCACTCAATAGGGGGTAACATGGATAGATACCTTCATATAGGTATGCATTATCGGTTAGAGATAATCGTCAATTAGCCAACCACCTTGAGCCTCAGTTGATAGCCTAGTAGCTATCATAAATTCTCGAGATTGAGATAAGTGACTGGGTTGATGGAAAGACTCCCTCTTTGTCTGATGCATTTTATTGGTTGTATTTTACTTCACCACTTGTTGCATCAATGGCTTGGAAATAATGCATGATTTTGGTTGTTGTTGAAACTCCTTGTGTGGCTTAAAATTCAGGTAGCATGATAAGAACCCTTGTTTATATTTTTAATATATATATATATATATAGATAGATAGATATTTTATTTTAGGTGATAAAAGAATTTCATTTGAAAATAAATAGTAATGTTATTCTAAAAGATAAAAGAATCTCATTTGAAAATATATAGTAATTTATTATTTTAAATGATAATAGAATTTCATTTATAAATAATAGTTGTTTTATTTTAAAAATGATAACAAAATTTCATTTATAATTAATGGTTGCTTTAGTTTTACAATGATAATTGAATTCTCATTTCAAAAAGGTAATGAAATATTTAGGTTGATTTTCATTCAAATAAAGGTAATGAAGTGTTTATTTAAAATAGAAATTGTATTTCATATAATGTGAAATTTATTTAAATAATAATTGGATTTCTATTTAAACAATTGAAAGTTCTCATTTCAAATAATAAAATAATATTATTTTGAACTTATGGAAACATATCAATTTATTCAAAACAAGAATCTTCTCTACGAAGGCAATAAAATACTGCTATAAGAGAAGCTTCTCACCATCAAGAGGAAAGAGCCTCATTTATGGTAAGACCTCAAAGCAATGAAAGAATACTTTTAAACTCTTAATATCTGCTCATCCACCATGGGAATATAAGAAAAGTTATGATGAATGGGTGTAGTGGTTGGAAGGAAGTGACAAGAGCCGTTTAGAAGTAGAATTATTTTGTTAAAAAAAAAGAGAGCATAGGGAGGTTGGTTCGAGAGGAAGAAGAAGGTGTGATAGAAGAAAGAGGATAAATGAGACAATAGAAGTAGAAATCTCTATGAAGGCAACACAATGCAGGAAGATAAAACCAGCTTGAAGAAGTTTCTAGGTTGGTTTATTAAACTTTAATTTTTGAATTTGATGTTCAAAGTTGATCCTTTGATTGTTCTTTTCTACTTGTAATAGTGAAAGTTGCTATCAATTATCTTGTTATGTTTAGCACTCTTCCTATCTTACCAAGTGTCTTTATCACTCCATGCTTCCTTAGACTTGGTATCCTTTAGTTTTCATCAAGTCACCCCTATCATCATGGAGCCCAATCCCTCTCAATCGTTTTACTATTATCCATCGCACTTGAACTATCCGCATCAAACACGGTATGCCTTGGAGATTACCATTGTGGATGGTGCTTTGTTTTTATTGGACCCCCCATCTTATGGAAACCATAGCTTAGTGTTGATGGCATGTAAGTACCCGAGGTGAATTGAATCTTGAGAGGATTCAGAGTGCCTGTGCATGAAATCCTATCCATCGCCTGCCTGGTTAGGACCGGTGTCTTTGGTCATGTCAACAGTGGACTTATGCTGGTTCTATCATCACCTAATTTTTAGTTTTATTGGCTATTTTTCTTGTGACATTTCTAAGGGATGTCTAGGTCTACTTAAAACTATTCTTGGCTATGTTTTAATCAGTGGGTTTTTAAGGATGGTTGATACTACTTCTATTATTCTCTTGCTTTCAACGTCTCCCTATGAGTTTAAAATGATTTTATCTTTTGCTTTGTTGGACTACAAAGTAAACCCTCAAGCACCATCTCGATGATAGTAGTGTTGTGTCATTGACCTAGCCACCATGACTATATCATCCTCCCATGAACCTCTATGTAGTCTAGAACCCTTGCTGGTTGTTTTAGCTCCTATTTAGGCAAGGTTGGAATATTATCCTTTGTCAATAAAGTGACGTCTTTTCTATTTCTATTAATACTAAGTTTTTCCTCTTTATTTGATTCCTTTGGAAAATTAAGAATATCAAATGCCAAATTTGATTCTTAGAACTTATGAAATTAGAAGTTCTATTCTTTTTGAAAGAAATAAATGAGATCCTTTTGATTATTATAGAGGGAATCTTTAATGTGGTATAAAAAATAACATGTGATTCTTTTGTTAATGAGAGTAGGGACCTTAATCAACATAATTAAATAAATTCTTATTTATTTAGTTAATAAAATAAGATGTTATTTTTATTAATTAAATAAAGGAGAATGATTTGTTTTATAAATTAAGGGTATGGAAATTTAATTTATGAAATAAAGGAAAATGATTTTTCTTTTAATTAAGGGTACGGGACTTTAATTTATGAAATAAAGGAAAATGATTTATTTTTTAAATTAAGGGTATGGGACTCTAATTTATGAAATAAAGGAAAATGAATTGTTTGTAAATTAAGGGTATGGGACTTCAATTTATGAAATAAATAAAATGGTTTATTTTTATGAATTAAGTAGTAAGACTTGATTTATGGAATTAAAGGAACCTATTTTATTTAACTATTAAAGGTATGGGACTTTAATTTGTTGAATAATGGTTGGAATAAATTAAATAAAGTAAATCTTGCGATCTAGTTGCATTTGTTGAAAGACTCTATATGAGTAGTGAGAGGTGAAAATAAAAATAGATATTTTTATGATATCAACTATGTAGTAGATGGTTAGATACTTTGATTTAATTTGTATAGTTGCAAATTTGGCAAAGTAATTAGTAGATGCATTTAGAGGCATCCTTATCCTGAACCTTGAGTGCCCTGATCCTCTACTATCCTCAAATGATTGATGGAAAAGTAAGGAGGACCAGAGATGCAGTGGAACCAAGACACCAATTTGATTTCTACTTGCAAAAAAATTACTTATGCTCAAATAGACAAGAATTGTGGAGAGATATCCCTGATGGAAATGATGTAATATGTTATTATTTAAAAGTATGGAGGTTTGACCATACTTGATGATATGTAATAGTTTATGGAAGGATTTGAAAATTTATCTTTAATTCATGCTTATTATTTACTTATGATTCTTTAGTTAGCTCTTTCTCTTTTAAGTGTTGTTTGTATGCTTTATGAATCTTACCCCTTGTTGATTTAGTAGATAGAGTTACTCTTGATTTTTGTTAAACATAAAAGAGACCTAGGAGAATGAAATCTTAGGGTGAACTTATAGGGTGACCTAAGGGATTGAGATCCCTTAGGGTGAATGTAATAATACCTAAGGGATTAGGACCCCTTAGGGAGAATTATAACTAAGTTTAACTAAAAGAATACATCTGAGTTAATATAGCTCATCATGAATATGGGATGGATAGCTTAACTTATGATACACATAGAATACCTACACATATTGACTTGTGTATCATATGGCGATGGGTGTATACCTTCGATTGACTGAAGGTGATAAGTTTAGCTCATCAAGATTGATGATATGGATAAGCTTATTTGTGGTAACACACAAAATGCCTACACAGATGGACTTTTATGAGGGTATTTCATGAGATTTAACTCTTTGGGAAAGTTGAGAAGCTTAGAGAACTTAAAAAATAGATTAACCTAAGATCGGTTAGGGGTTTATGAATCCCTCTCCTTATAAAAAAGTATTTCTTTATTTTATGTGAGTTTTCTTGTATCTAGTTTTTGGGATCATTACATTTGGTATCAGAGCTCTAGGTACGAGGGTATAGAGCTTCTTATGTGCTAAAGGAATTTGGATGTATTTCAATGAAGGCTTGCTTAAGTTTTAAGCTAAAGCTAGGAAGACCTAGAATCTCCTATTTGCTAGAATTTAATGGGAACTAATCCCAAGGGTGAATGGAATGTTATGATACCTTACTTATAGTAAGTATGGACTTTGGTATTGAAGTTACATCATAACCTTGGAATATCATCCTAATTATATTGTTGATACTTATAGCAAGAGAACTTTATATTATGGTTTGAATTAGTAGTTCAGTTCTATGTAGAATAGTAACCTAACCTTATCTTATTGGTTGTCATTAAGATATATGGCACCCAAGATGAGAGGAGGAAATACTACTTTCCCTAGTAGGCAACACCGTAAAGATAATGTTACAGGAAAGACACAAGAAAATGGTTTGAATACTTAAGTAGAGAGGTGGAAAAACTCATCACCATCGCTATAGTGTTACAAGAGAAAATAGAACAACAAGGGAAAGTAATAGATAAAAAATGAGAGTAGATAATACAATAAAAGTAGTTGAATGATTCTCACTTTGAAGAGCTGGAAAATAAAAACCAAAAACCTCAAAAGGAAAGTATTGGTTATTCATAGTGGAGAGGCCAATAAAAAGAGCAGTTAAGCCAACTCAAACCCACCCAACTGAAGAAAAGTATAGCCAAACCAAGCTATGGAAAATGTCAAAGTCAACTAAAGACATCCCAAGCATAACAAGTTTTAAAAATAGATATAGAAAGACCTTGAATGTACCATAGAAGATTTCCATATATATGGAGGGCCACAATTTGCAATAAAATGTCCCAATAAAATAGAATTTATTAAGTGGATGAATGGACCAACCCCCAAAACTCACTCAATATTGAGGAAAGAGGAACGAATAGAGTCATCCCAAATAAGGCAATTGGAAAAGGAAATTGGTAAAAAAACACCTCAAGGGAGGGTGATACCGATGTGGAGGTCCTCATTACATTATTTATTATCCAATCAAAGCAATACCAAGCATTCAGACCAATGGGACAAACCTTGGAATGCAGGTGGTAGAAAAAAGTAGGACTAGAATCAAGCATCCATGCCATTGACCTGGAAATGTAAAAAATCTTCTTCCCTCTAAGAGATGTTTTAACTTTAGTTAGAATAATTTTATTAGATTTATTTCTTCTAGTTTAGCAAAGGATATGTTGAAAAGTCTAGGATATTTGGCCCTTGGTTGGAAGGTCGAGTATGGTTCGGGGTAAACCTATTCAGTAAGCCAATGTTTTCCAATGGTAGAAATTATTTTAGCTAGTGGTACAACTAAAATTTATTTGTATGTATCTCCACTACATGCCTTTGATGTGATACTAGGGATGGATTTATTATAGTCTCATAAAGCCTTGATAAAATTCTAAGATATATGGATTGAGTATTAAGAGAAAGGTAAGAAAAGAATGAGAATCATAGCATGAAGGGGGTATTCAAACCCTAGATGTTGTTGGCTATGCAGTTGAAGAAAGCCCTCAAGAAAGGAGGGATACTCTATATTGTAAAACTCAATGAAGTAATAGATGATTAGAAGAGAGAGGTATTGGAGAAAAACCTAATTTTGTATGATTTTAAGGATGTGTTCCAAGGGGATTTACCTAGAATCCTTCCTATGTGGGAATTTGATTTTACTATTGACCTTATGCCAAGAGTGGAACCCATCCATAAATATCTATATAATATTAATCATATAAAGATACAAGAATTAAAATTTCAACAAGAGCTATTAGAGAAGGATTTGATAAAACCAAGTGTGTCACCTTGGAGTGCACTAGTTTTATTTATGAAAAAGAAAGAAGGTTTCTTAAGATTATATATTTATTATAGGATTCTTAATAAGCCTATAATAAAGAATAGATACACCCTATCTAGAATTGATGATTTATTCTATCAACTAAGATACCACCATATTCACCAAGATTGACCTAAGATCAATTTATCCTCATATTTCTAGATGATATTTTAATATACTCTCGAGACAAGGAAGAGCACGACAAACATCTTAGGATCATATTAGAGTTGTTAAGGGAAAAAAAAATCTATAAAAATATTGTGAATAGTGATATCTATGTCTTAAAGGTATGATATCTTAGGCACATTATATCAATAGAAGGAATTATTGTAGATCTAGATAAAATTGAAGACATCCTGAATTGGCCACCCCCTGCTAATATGACTAAAGTACGAAACTTCATGGGGTTAACAGGATACTATAGAAGTTATATAAAGGATTACTCCAAGATTGCAATATAAATAACTAACATTTAGAAAAAGGAAAAGGAATTCAAGTGGTCATCGAATTGTGAAGTTGCCTTTGCATTGCTAAAATAGAAACTCACTACCACACCAATACTGAAAATTCCTATCCCTCAAGGGGACTTTTTAGTATGCATTGACGCATCACTCGAAGGGTTAGGAGGATTACTTTATCAAGAAGAATCAGTAGTAGCATATACTTAAAGGAAGATAAATAAGTATGAAGTTAATTATTCTACACATGATTTAGAGCTAGTTGCAGTGGTACATGCTCTAAAGGCCTAGCACCACTACTTGGTGGGAAGGCCCTTTGAGTTAAAATTGACCATCAAATTCTGAGGTATATATTCACCCAACCTATACTCAATGTGAGACAAAGAAGATGGGTCGATTTTCTCATTAAGTATGACTTTGAAATTGAGTACATAAAATGAAAATATAATAAGGTTGTTGATGCCTTGTGTATAAGGAAACACATAACAATCATAACCAGAAGTCACATAGATCTAATGGATCAAGTGAGACAGAAGCAATCTCAGGATGAGTATTGCCGAGAAATTTGAGCTAGAATGGATAAAGACCCTAAGGGTAATAAGGAATTTGGCATGAAATATGACCTTTTGTGCTACAAGGATAGGATCATCATACCAAAAATGGGCGATTTAAGGAAATTAGTAATGCAAGAAGCCCATCGATCTCCTTATTCTTCTCACCCTAGAAGTGTCAAAATGAGGGAAAAACTGAAAAGAACCTTCTTCTAGGTAGGAATGAAGAGGGATATCTCTAATTTTGTTGCTTGATGTCTTGAATTTCAAAAATTTATGTAGAATTCAAGCATCTTGTAGGACAATTGTATCCACATGATGTACTTACACATAAATGGTAGGTCATATCTATGGATTTATAGTAGGGTTACCCAAGACCAGGTATCAACATAATGAAATCCTTGTAATATTCAACAGATTGACTAAGGTTGCACATTTCATACCAGGGAATATGATGCAGGAGCATCCAATGGTGTAAAAGTGATCTTGCATCACCCAAAAAAGATTGTAATTATTTAATTTTGTAAAACTAGTAAAAACTAGTAAAACTAGTTTTTCTTGCAGGAGATTTTTAAAGGTCTTAGAGGTCGAATTTGAGGATTTTTGGCTAGATGCGAGCCTTGGCGCAAAGAGTGAAGTTTTTCTTCACTTATCTCATTTCATTTTGTTTCTAAAAATAGCTGTAATAGTAAATTGGGTCAACGAGCGCGAAGTTATGACCTCCGCAAGTTGCATGACCATCTGAAGTGTTGCATTCTCCTAGTGACTAGCAAAATGAATGGATGGTGCATTGATAATTTCAAGTATTTTATTTCTTCCATGAATGGGTGTTTTTTTGTGGATGTCTATTTTCACCACCTGTCGAATGTAAACATTAGCAAGCGGTGCACTTCATCGACCTTACTTTAGTGAGAGAATATTTACTGTTTGCCATACGCATAATCCCTATCATCATGTCATCATTGTTTCCAGTTGATAATACATGGCATTGTGTGTGGTAAAATATATGGGCCTAATCGGTCATCTTCATGTATTATTAATAAAGCAATTATTCAATGTACAAAATTTTTCCCTATAAGGGAACGTCATGACAAAAGTTCCCATTGGCACTAGGCCATCACATACATAGAATTAATAGCATTATCATAAAAAAGGCATTACCAAAAGAAAGTATGTAATAGTTACCAACCGAGAAACACATTACCACCTGCAACGATATGAAGGTATGGGAATCATTATGATGCTAAACCAAAGAAAAGAAAATGAAACAAAAGGAGAGGAAATGAAAAGTTTGCTACAATTTTAAAAGGACCATGGAAACATAAAACTGCAGCTGGAATATTTTGAATAATAATTAGGTGGAGGAATATTGGAAGACTCACAAACTGCTGCCAACATCTTGGTCTCATTTTTGTATGTAGAAAGGAAGGATTTTGAAGAAAATAATGTTTTTATTGCATATTTTTCTCCACATGCTTTAGAAAAAATTAATGATGTTTTATGCGTGAATACGGTAGAACTGTTCACATATTTTTGATGCATAATTTTATCTCTTAGACTCTCACCATAACCGGATCTTAGATTGTGTGGATGCAGGCCTAACCTGGTTGTGTTTTATATCTAGGAGCTAATGTTTTCTACATCGTAGGCCGGATTAGGGTTCTGTAGTTCTCTTTGGTCATTTTCCATATTCTGGTCCATATTTTAGATTTTTAGTTTTATTTTTCTAACCCTTTCCCTTCTCATTTTTAAGCTATTGCAAATAAAATAAAAAAATAAAAAAAAAATCAAAACTCCAAAAATAAATGCACGAATTCAAAGATTAAGCTTTAAATTTTCATTTAAAGCAATTTCGATTTGATTTTGAAGCAAATTTGAAATTATAAAAAATTATTTAAAGTCCACATTATAAAGGAATTTTGTAATTTCGAAGTTTATATGATTTAACTTTTCAATCTTTGAATTTCATTTTCAAGAAATAAATTAACTTCCCTTCATGAAAATTATAATTTCATTAAAAGGGGTAATTTATATGGCATTTCAAAGGCCGCTATATTTAAAGCAATAAATTGACTTCTCTTTATAAAAATTATAATTTCATCAAAGAGGGGTAATTTATATAGTACATCAAAGGCTATTATATTCACAAAGTCATTCATGTAGATTATTTTATTTCATGCTCAAAGCAAGCTAAAATGAATCCAATCATCACTTAAGATTCACATTTAAAGATAGATTTTAATCTTTTGTTTCATACTCAAAGCAGGGTTTAAAGAAGATAAAACTTGTTTAAAATTTGCTTAACCAAAAGAAGATAAAATCTACCTATGTTGGCAATTTTGGGTACATTGGGTACATTGCCCTCGCTCAAGTGTTGATGTTGTCATTGATGTCAAGAAGCGGAAAGGTTTTTTGTGAAAACCAAGGCAGTCAAAATAAAAGGTTTTATTTAAAACCATGGACAACAGATTTGTAATGGGTTTTTCTTAAAACCCAAGTTGGCTCTTCGTTTCGTTGAAAAAGGTGCCCCGGTGATGAAGATATTTAATTTTAATATTTAGTTTAAATTTTATTTAAAATTTAAATTAATATTTTAAAATTAAATTAAAGTATTTGCCGACGTGTTTGGTAATGCATCGAAGTGCATATATAATGAGGCTAATAAATTCATTTCAAAAAAAGTAATCGATATGAATGGGTGTGCATTTCGTTTTCGTCTTCGTCTACGCCAGTGAAGGAAGCGTATGTGATGGACAAGTATTTGCTGTGACGAATGGTCATGGTGCCGAAGAGAGGAGGCAGAAGATTGCACGAACATCGAAGTTTAAAATGAAGTAAAGAAACAAGTTTTCGTCTATGAATGAAGAGGCGCCCAGTCAGTAAGAAAACAAAGACAAGAACAACATCACAAAATTTTTGGAAGAAGAATGCCGAAACCAGAAAGCTCTCTCAGTAGGCGAATGTTGATGCTATCAGCTTAAACCACGCAGGAAAAATTGAAATAAGATCGCAAGGTCAGAATTGCTTGATGACGGTTTAGTAGAACACGCTTATCGAAGAGATGGACTCTGCACAAAATTTGATAGAGAGGAGGTTCTAAGTTCAAGTCTCATCGGCGATTGAGTAGTTCATGTTCTTGTTGACATAAAATCCGAGACGGGTATAAGAATAAGTGGAGCATCTTTTGTATCTAACAACTCGGCATTAGAGTTGCCTAGAGCGCTAGTAACAACATTGTGGTAGCAGAGGTCTACGGGTCGAAACCCACTGAGTAACACCCTTTTGGAAGAAAATTTCGTGATTAAATTAATAATGTTGGAAAGTGCTCAAGTTCGTCTAGGTAACATTTAATTTCCTTTTATTATGATATTAAGTAGATACAAGGTTTTATAGAAAAATATGGTGTGTATGTTTTAAAAGGAATAATTTCTTTAAAGGAGGAGTTATAAGGTTATGCATTGTTGTGATTTATTTTATTTTATAGTATAAGTGGTTTTGGGAGTTATAAGGTTATGCAATGTTATGATTTATTTTATTTTATAGTATAAGTGGTTTTGGGAGTTATAAGGTTATGCAATGTTATGATTTATTTTATTTTATGGTACAAGTGGTTTTAGGAGAGATAAGGGAGTTGTGCAATTAAAGGGTTTGGTGATGATTATTGAAAGGTGGAATAATGTTGATTATTTTGTAATCTACTAACCCTTGTGAAGATTGGCAAAAGAATGTTGTGATGGTGGCAGATTTCCAAAGGGGTTCCTTCACTTCAATAAGGTATGGGCACATTCTTCTTATGAGTATGATTGGTGTATGTCTTCCTAAAATAAGATTGGAGTGAAAAGGTATTCAACAAGGTTTCCTTTGGTTGGGTGTAAGTCCTAGTTTCTGGTTTGTTGAAGACTACTTATGCATTGTTATCATTAATGAGAATTTTGGTGAATGCATAATTCTGGTTTGAGGTAGTGGAAGCATTGTGCACTAGGGTTTATGTTTGTAAGTCTTGTTACTTGCATTGAGATGGTGAAACCCTTAGTTGGCTGTTTTTGAGGTTGATGGTTGAGTTGCTTCCATAGAGGTTGGTTGATCAAGTTATTGCTATTACTTGATACATGATATTGGGCTTACTCCATTGAGTTGATTTGAACAAGTTATTCTTTGCATTTGGTGATATTGTGTTGGTGGCTGTTTTGTTCAAATATCTTTGGAGGGAAAAGGATTTCTACTTGTTTCCTTTTCTTGTGATGATTGGTTGAATGCTTCAAGGTTAATGTTGAGTTGAATGATGTTGGTTAAACCTTGTCTATGAGCATTGTTGTTGAAGCCCAATTGGTTGAGAAAAGATATTGGTTGTTGGAAAGAACATGAGTATCATTGTTATATGACATATTGCTTGGTTGGCAATTGTTGGGTTGTGTTTCATGTTCTTGAGAAAAGCACACTACATCTATCATATTCTATTGAGATTGAGATTGAGTTGAGATTGAGATTGGGAGTTAAGTATAGAACATATTGAGTCTCTAACAATTCTCTTTATGCTTCTATGAGGTTGATGAATCACATTGGGTCTCTAACAATTCTCTTTGTGGGTTCATGCCAAGCAAGTTTTCTTTATGAACTTGTGAGCAGGTGACAAGTTCCGTTGGGGACTTGTAAGAAGATTTGGACAGGTTCCATTGGGGACTTGTGAGCAGATTTGGACAGGTCCTAGCAGAGGACTTGTGAAGCTGAGGTTGATAGTTCTATCAGAGAACTTGAGGACAGAGGTGCATTGGTTCTATGAGAAGAACCTGAGGACAGATTTGTGCCAGACCGAAGGACTGTGTTTGGTGCTGATCAAAGACAGAGGACGAGGACATTTGTGCTAGACCGAAGGACTGTGTTTAGTGCAAATTCGAGGACCAACTTTGAGGTGATAGAGTTGAGGACAGAGGTCTCCAGCCAGAGTAGGGAAGACAGGTGTCTTCTGTGGATAGAGTTCCATTTGCTAAGGGCAGCGGAGGCAGAGGTCTTCTAGAGGATCACCAACCAGAGCCAGAGGTAGGGGAAGGTATCTCCTTTGAGCAGAGGCTCATAAATTTAGATTGGGGGAAGGTTTCTCCTTTGAGCCGAGGCTCATAAACATTGTAATTGGGAAGGTTTCCCAAAGAACTTTGAGATAACTTTTAGAGAAAAGTTTTGAGGATGAACCATGTAAATTGTTGTGTCACTTTGTGGATGGTTTTGTGCATTGCTTTGATATTGCTTTGGATATATTGCTTTGTTGTTTTGAAGTATAAAGGAAAAAGTAAAAAGAGGTCTTATACTGTTCACCCCCCCTCTCAGTATAAGCTTGTGTTCTTCAATTGGTATCAGAGCGGGTTCCTTCGAAAAGTTTGACAGCTTGAAGGAAAAGCTAGTAAAGAACACAATGGATTATTCCAAAGGTAATCAGCTTCAAGATAGTGATGAGTCTTCTAGTGATGAAGAGGTATATTACAGCAAGAAAGGCAAGTTCTCTAAAAAGCACAAAAGTATGAAAAATGTAAGATATTTCAATTGTGGAAAGATTGGTCATTATGCTACTAACTGTACTGTTGCCAAGGATGAAAGTGATGAAGATAAACAAGATTGTAAGAGCAAGGATTCTGAAAGGCATAGGCATCAAAGGAAGAACAAAGATGAGCACAGCAATAAAGGAAAGAGGTATTCTCACAAGCACAAGAAGTGCTTCTACCTAGACAAAGCAAGTAAGTGTTCTAGTAGTGATAATGAAAGTTCTTCAAGTGATAATGAAAATGAGATGTTGTTCATATCAAAAAAGGAGGAAGAACCAAAACATAGATTCATTATCATGAAATGTCTTAGATGTGGAAATTTTGGTCACTTTGAGGATGATTGCACAAATAATGAATTGGTTGTTAGTATGTATGAGGATGTTCCAGAAAATAATAAGGAAGATGCATGTATGGTTTTTGAAAAGGGTAGCACCTCTAGTGATGAGAAATCTGAAAAAGGCCTTGATAATTCAAAGTGCAATCAAATAGAGGAGTGGTCTTGAATGTGAACTTACAAATGCTCTTAGTGTTTTGAAAAAGGAAAGAAAGAAGAATGCTAGACTCAAGGATAAGTTAAATGAATGTTGTATGGAGAGAGATGATCTCATAGAAAGTCTTGACATCTCTATGGCTAAGACACAAGAACTCAAGGATGAGTTAGAATCTAAGGTTCTTGAGAATAGTGAGTTAGAGCAGAAAATGGCTTCTTTGAAAGAAGAAAATAAAGAGTACAAGGATAAGCTCTACAGATTTCAGGAAAGCTCCAAAAAGGTTAAGTCTCTCATCCAAAGTCAAAGAAATCCAACAGATAAAACAGGTCTTGGTTTTGTTAAGCCTCACAAGAAACAAGTTGGAGAGTCTAGTAAGAGATTCCAAAAGGAAGAGAGTTCTAATGAGGAAAGTTTTTCAGATCATGAGTCCTTGAATGATAGATGCATAGAAACAGAAAATAGAATTCAGAATGAGAAGAAGTTTTTAGGACCCAAGAGGTCAAATAATGGAAAGTTTCAAGGCAGATGTTTTGCGTGTCACAGATTTGGTCACATGGCTGTACATTGCATGGCTCAAGTGAAGAAGGTAAATGACAGTTTCAGAAGTGGTAATTTATTTCATGGGTATTGCTACTCCTGCAATCAGTTTGGGCACAAGGCAATTCATTGCAAGGCAAATAACGAGAACAGGTTTAATCGAAACAGATGGATTCAAAGAATAGGTATGCCTCAAAGAAATAATATTGTTACTTGTTACAAGTGCAACAATGAAGGTCACATAGCTAGACAGTGTAGAGCTGAAATTCCAGAATACAAGAACAGGAATAGTGGCATGATCAGGTCCAAGGATCAGAACAATGACAGGAACAGGAATATGGACCAAGAGTTCAAGAGAAGGCCCGGAAAGGAAGTTATAGACGCTGATGATGATCAGTGCCTAATGGGAGTTTTACTCCCACCTCCGAATTAATCACCTCATCAGGAGGTGGGGGAGGGACTAAGCTAAGAGGCTCATTCTTAGTCCCGAGCCCCAAAGGTGGCCCTTTGCCATTGATGACAAAGGGGGAGAGATATGAGTAAGGGGGAGAGCTTCAAGTGAAGAGGAAAGCTTCAAGTTCGGGGGAGCAAAACTTCAAAGGTAGATTCTCAGTTGTGGGTTTCAGTTTTGGCTCTTGAAGATGTGTTTTTAGTAAAGGTTTGCCATCAATGACAAAGGGGGAGATTGTTGGCAATTTTGGGTACATTGGGTACATTGCCCTCGCTCAAGTGTTGATGTTGTCATTGATGTCAAGAAGCGGAAGGGTTTTTTGTGAAAACCAAGGCAGTCAAAATAAAAGGTTTTATTTAAAACCATGGACAACAGATTTGTAATGGGTTTTTCTTAAAACCCAAGTTGGCTCTTCGTTTCGTTGAAAAAGGTGCCCCGATGATGAAGATATTTAATTTTAATATTTAGTTTAAATTTTATTTAAAATTTAAATTAATATTTTAAAATTAAATTAAAGTATTTGCCGACGTGTTTGGTAATGCATCGAAGTGCATATATAATGAGGCTAATAAATTCATTTAAAAAAAAGTAATCGATATGAATGGGTGTGCATTTCGTTTTCGTCTTCGTCTACACCAGTGAAGGAAGCGTATGTGATGGACAAGTCTTTGCTATGACGAATGGTCACGGTGCCGAAGAGAGGAGGCAGAAGATTGCACGAACATCGAAGTTTAAAATGCAATAAAGAAACAAGTTTTCGTCTATGAATGAAGAGGCGCCTAGTCAGTAAGAAAACAAAGACAAGAACAACATCACAAAATTTTTGGAAGAAGAATGCCAAAACCAGAAAGCTCTCTCAGTAGGCGAATGTTGATGCTATCAGCTTAAACCACGCAAGAAAAATTGAAATAAGATCGCAAGGTCGGAATTGCTTGATGAAGGTTTAGTAGAACACGCTTATCGAAGAGATGGACTCTGCACAAAATTTGATAGAGAGGAGGTTCTAAGTTCAAGTCTCATCGGTGACTGAGTTGTTCACGTTCTTGTTGACATCAAATCCGAGACGGGTATAAGAATAAGTGGAGCATCTTTTGTATCAAACAGCTCAGCAGCAGAGTTGCCAAGAGCGCTAGTAACAATGTTGTGGTAGCAGAGGTCTGTGGGTCGAAACCCACTGAGTAACACCCTTTTGGAAGAAAATTTCGTGATTAAATTAATAATGTTGGAAAGTGCTCAAGTTCGTCTAGGTAACATTTAATTTCCTTTTATTATGATATTAAGTAGATACAAGGTTTTATAGAAAAATATGGTGTGTATGTTTTAAAAGGAATAATTTCTTTAAAGGAGGAGTTATAAGGTTATGCATTGTTGTGATTTATTTTATTTTATAGCTATAAGTGGTTTTGGGAGTTATAAGGTTATGCAATGTTATGATTTATTTTATTTTATAGTATAAGTGGTTTTGGGAGTTATAAGGTTATGCAATGTTATGATTTATTTTATTTTATGGTACAAGTGGTTTTAGGAGAGATAAGGGAGTTGTGCAATTAAAGGGTTTGGTGATGATTATTGAAAGGTGGAATAATGTTGATTATTTTGTAATCTACTAACCCTTGTGAAGATTGGCAAAAGAATGTTGTGATGGTGGCAGATTTCCAAAGGGGTTCCTTCACTTCAATAAGGTATGGGCACATTCTTCTTATGAGTATGATTGGTGTATGTCTTCCTGAAATAAGATTGGAGTGAAAAGGTATTCAACAAGGTTTCCTTTGGTTGGGTGTAAGTCCTAGTTTCTGGTTTGTTGAAGACTACTTATGCATTGTTATCATTGATGAGAGTTTTGGTGAATGCATAATTCTGGTTTGAGGTAGTGGAAGCATTGTGCACTAGGGTTTATGTTTGTAAGTCTTGTTACTTGCATTGAGATGGTGAAACCCTTGGTTGGCTGTTTTGAGGTTGATGGTTGAGTTGCTTCCATAGAGGTTGGTTGATCAAGTTATTGCTTTTACTTGATACATGATATTGGGCTTACTCCATTGAGTTGATTTGAACAAGTTATTCTTTGCATTTGGTGATATTGTGTTGGTGGCTGTTTTGTTCAAATATCTTTGGAGGGAAAAGGATTTCTACTTGTTTCCTTTTCTTGTGATGATTGGTTGAATGCTTCAAGGTTAATGTTGAGTTGAATGATGTTGGTTAAACCTTGTCTATGAGCATTGTTGTTGAAGCCCAATTGGTTGAGAAAAGATATTGGTTGTTGGAAAGAACATGAGTATCATTGTTATATGAGATATTGCATGGTTGGCAATTGTTGGGTTGTGTTTCATGTTCTTGAGAAAAGCATACTACATCTATCTTATTCTATTGAGATTGAGATTGAGTTGAGATTGAGATTGGGAGTTAAGTATAGAACATATTGAGTCTCTAACAATTCTCTTTATGCTTCTATGAGGTTGATGAATCACATTGGGTCTCTAACAATTCTCTTTGTGGGTTCATGCCAAGCAAGTTTTCTTTATGAACTTGTGAGCGAGTGACAAGTTCCATTGGGGACTTGTAAGAAGATTTGGACGAGGTTCCGTTGGGGACTTGTGAGCAGATTTGGATAGGTCCTAGCAGAGGACTTGTGAAGCTGAGTTTGATAGTTCTATCAGAGAACTTGAGGACAGAGGTGCATTGGTTCTATGAGAAGAACCTGAGGACAGATTTGTGCTAGACCGAAGGACTGTGTTTGGTGCTGATCAAAGACAGAGGACGAGGACATTTGTGCTAGACCGAAGGACTGTGTTTAGTGCAAATTCGAGGACCAGCTTTGAGGTGATAGAGTTGAGGACGGAGGTCTCCAGCCAGAGCAAGGAAGACAGGTGTCTTCTGTGGATAGAGTTCCATTTGCTAAGGGCAGCGGAGGCAAAGGTCTTCTAGAGGATCACCAACCGAAGCAGAGGTAGGGGAAGGTATCTCCTTTGAGCGAGAGGCTCATAAATTCAGATTGGGGGAAGGTTTCTCCTTTGAGCCGAGGCTCATAAACATTGTAATTGGGAAGGTTTCCCAAAGAACTTTGAGATAAATTTTAGAGAAAAGTTTTGAGGATGAACCATGTAAATTGTTGTGTCACTTTGTGGATGGTTTCGTGCATTGCTTTGATATTGCTTTGGATATATTGCTTTGCTATTTTGAAGTATAAAGGAAAAAGTAAAAAGAGGTCTTATACTTGTTCACCCCCCCTCTCAGTATAAGCTTGTGTTCTTCAATTGGTATCAGAGCAGGTTCCTTCGAAAAGTTTGACAACTTGAAGGAAAAGCTAGTAAAGAACACAATGGATTATTCCAAAGGTAATCAGCTTCAAGATAGTGATGAGTCTTCTAGTGATGAAGAGGTATATTACAGCAAGAAAGGCAAGTTCTCTAGAAAGCACAAAAGTATGAAAAATGTAAGATATTTCAATTGTGGAAAGATTGGTCATTATGCTACTAACTGTACCATTGCCAAGGATGAAAGTGATGAAGATAAACAGGATTGTAAGAGCAAGGATTCTGAAAGGCATAGGCATCAAAGGAAGAACAAATATGAGCACAACAATAAAGGAAAGAGGTATTCTCACAAGCACAAGAAGTGCTTCTACCTAGACAAAGCAAGTAAGTGTTCTAGTAGTGATAATGAAAGTTCTTCAAGTGATAATGAAAATGAGATGTTGTTCATATCGAGAAAAGGAGGAAGAACCAAAACATAGATTCATTATCATGAAATGTCTTAGATGTGGAAATTTTGGTCACTTTGAGGATGATTGCACAAATAATGAATTGGTTGTTAGTATGTATGAGGATGCTTCAGAAAATGATAAGGAAGATGCATGTATGGTTTTTGAAAAGGGTAGCACCTCTAGTGATAAGAAATCTGAAAAAGGCCTTGATAATTCAAAGTGCAATCAAATAGATGATCTTGAATGTGAACTTACAAATGCTCTTAGTGTTTTGAAAAAGGAAAGAAAGAAGAATGCTAGACTCAAGGATAAGTTAAATGAATGTTGTATGGAGAGAGATGATCTCATAGAAAGTCTTGACATCTCTATGGCTAAGACACAAGAACTCAAGGATGAGTTGAAGTCTAAGGTTCTTGAGAATAGTGAGTTAGAGCAGAAAATGGCTTCTTTGAAAGAAGAAAATAAAGAGTACAAGGATAAGCTCTACAGATTTCAGGAAAGCTCCAAAAAGGTTAAGTCTCTCATCCAAAGTCAAAGAAATCCAACAGATAAAACAGGTCTTGGTTTTGTTAAGCCTCACAAGAAACAAGTTGGAGAGTCTAGTAAGAGATTCCAAAAGGAAGAGAGTTCTAATGAGGAAAGTTTTTCAGATCATGAGTCCTTGAATGATAGATGCATAGAAACAGAAAATAGAATTCAGAATGAGAAGAAGAATTTTTCAGGACCCAAGAGGTCAAATAATGGAAAGTTTCAAGGCGGATGTTTTGCGTGTCACGGATTTGGTCACATGGCTGTACATTGCATGGCTCAAGTGAAGAAGGTAAATGACAGTTTCAGAAGTGGTAATTTCTTTCATGGGTATTGCTACTCTTGCAATCGGTTTGGGCACAAGGCGAGTTCATTGCAAGGCAAATAACAAGAACAGGTTTAATCGAAACGGATGGATTCAAAGAATAGGTATGCCTCAAAGAAATAATATTGTTACTTGTTACAAGTGCAACAATGAAGGTCACATAGCTAGACAGTGTAGAGCTGAAATTCCAGAATACAAGAACAGGAACAGTGGCATGATCAGGTCCAAGGATCAGAACAATGACAGGAACAGGAATATGGACCAAGAGTTCAAGAGAAGGCCTGGCAAGGAAGTTATAGACGCTGATGATGATCAGTGCCTAATGGGAGTTTTACTCCCACTCCAGAATTAATCACCTCATCAGGAGGTGGGGGAGGGACTAAGCTAAGAGGCTCATTCTTAGTCCCGAGCCCCAAAGGTGGCCCTTTGCCATTGATGACAAAGGGGGAGAGATATGAGTAAGGGGGAGAGCTTCAAGTGAAGAGGAAAGCTTCAAGTCAGGGGGAGCAAAACTTCAAAGGTAGATTCTCAGTTGTGGGTTTCAGTTTTGGCTCTTGAAGATGTGTTTTTAGTAAAGGTTTGCCATCAATGACAAAGGGGGAGATTGTTGGCAATTTTGGGTACATTGGGTACATTGCCCTCGCTCAAGTGTTGATGTTGTCATTGATGTCAAGAAGCGGAAAGGTTTTTTGTGAAAACCAAGGCAGACAAAATAAAAGGTTTTATTTAAAACCATGGACAACAGATTTGTAATGGGTTTTTCTTAAAACCCAAGTTGGCTCTTCGTTTCGTTGAAAAAGGTGCCCCGGTGATGAAGATATTTAATTTTAAATATTTAGTTTAAATTTTATTTAAAATTTAAATTAATATTTTAAAATTAAATTAAAGTATTTGCCGACGTGTTTGGTAATGCATCGAAGTGCATATATAATGAGGCTAATAAATTCATTTCAAAAAAAGTAATCGATATGAATGGGTGTGCATTTCGTTTTCATCTTCGTCTGCGCCAGCGAAGGAAGCGTATGTGATGGACAAGTCTTTGCTGTGACGAATGGTCGCGGTGCCGAAGAGAGGAGGCAGAAGATTGCACGAACATCGAAGTTTAAAATGCAGTAAAGAAACAAGTTTTCGTCTATGAATGAAGAGGCACCCAGTTAGTAAGAAAACAAAGACAAGAACAGCATCACAGAATGTTTGGAAGAAGAATGCCGAAACCAGAAAGCTCTCTCAGTAGGCGAATGTTGATGCTATCAGCTTAAACCACGCAGGAAAAATTGAAATAAGATCGCAAGGTCGGAATTGCTTGATGACGGTTTAGTAGAACACGCTTATCGAAGAGATGGACTCTGCACAAAATTTGATAGAGAGGAGGTTCTAAGTTCAAGTCTCATCGGCGACTGAGTTGTTCACGTTCTTGTTGACATCAAATCCGAGACGGGTATAAGAATAAGTGGAGCATCTTTTGTATCAAACAGCTTGGCAGCAGAGTTGCCAAGAGCGCTAGTAACAACGTTGTGGTAGCAGAGGTCTGCGGGTCGAAACCCACTGAGTAACACCCTTTTGGAAGAAAATTTTGTGATTAAATTAATAATGTTGGAAAGTGCTCAAGTTCATCTAGGTAACATTTAATTTCCTTTTATTATGATATTAAGTAGATACAAGGTTTTATAGAAAAATATGGTGTGTATGTTTTAAAAGGAATAATTTCTTTAAAGGAGGAGTTATAAGGTTATGCATTGTTGTGATTTATTTTATTTTATAGTATAAGTGGTTTTGGGAGTTATAAGGTTATGCAATGTTATGATTTATTTTATTTTATGGTACAAGTGGTTTTAGGAGAGATAAGGGAGTTGTGCAATTAAAGGGTTTGGTGATGATTATTGAAAGGTGGAATAATGTTGATTATTTTGTAATCTACTAACCCTTGTGAAGATTGGCAAAAGAATGTTGTGATGGTGGCAGATTTCCAAAGGGGTTCCTTCACTTCAATAAGGTATGGGCACATTCTTCTTATGAGTATGATTGGTGTATGTTTTCCTGAAATAAGATTGGAGTGAAAAGGTATTCAACAAGGTTTCCTTTGGTTGGGTGTAAGTCCTAGTTTCTGGTTTGTTGAAGACTACTTATGCATTGTTATCATTGATGAGAGTTTTGGTGAATGCATAATTCTGGTTTGAGGTAGTGGAAGCATTGTGCACTAGGGTTTATGTTTGTAAGTCTTGTTACTTGCATTGAGATGGTGAAACCCTTGGTTGGCTGTTTTGAGGTTGATGGTTGAGTTGCTTCCATAGAGGTTGGTTGATCAAGTTATTGCTTTTACTTGATACATGATATTGGGCTTACTCCATTGAGTTGATTTGAACAAGTTATTCTTTGCATTTGGTGATATTGTGTTGGTGGCTGTTTTGTTCAAATATCTTTGGAGGGAAAAGGATTTCTACTTGTTTCCTTTTCTTGTGATGATTGGTTGAATGCTTCAAGGTTAATGTTGAGTTGAATGATGTTGGTTAAACCTTGTCTATGAGCATTGTTGTTGAAGCCCAATTGGTTGAGAAAAGATATTGGTTGTTGGAAAGAACATGAGTATCATTGTTATATGAGATATTGCATGGTTGGCAATTGTTGGGTTGTGTTTCATGTTCTTGAGAAAAGCATACTACATCTATCTTATTCTATTGAGATTTGAGATTGAGTTGAGATTGAGATTGGGAGTTAAGTATAGAACATATTGAGTCTCTAACAATTCTCTTTATGCTTCTATGAGGTTGATGAATCACATTGGGTCTCTAACAATTCTCTTTGTGGGTTCATGCCAAGCAAGTTTTTCTTTATGAACTTGTGAGCAGGTGACAGGTTCCGTTGGGGACTTGTAAGAATATTTGGACAGGTTCCAGTGGGGACTTGTGAGCAGATTTGGACAGGTCTTAGCAGAGGACTTGTGAAGTTGAGGTTGATAGTTCTATCAGAGAACTTGAGGACAGAGGTGCATTGGTTCTATGAGAAGAACTCGAGGACAGATTTGTGCCAGACCGAAGGACTGTGTTTGGTGCTGATCAAAGACAGAGGACGAGGACATTTGTGCTAGACCGAAGGACTATGTTTAGTGCAAATTCGAGGACCAGCTTTGAGGTGATAGAGTTGAGGACAGAGGTCTCCGACCGGAGCAGGGGAAGACAGGTGTCTTCTGTGGATAGAGTTCCATTTGCTAAGGGCAGCGGAGGCGAGAGGTCTTCTAGAGGATCACCGACCAGAAGCCAGAGGTAGGGGAAGGTATCTCCTTTGAGCAGAGGCTCATAAATTCAGATTGGGGGAAGGTTTCTCCTTTGAGCCGAGGCTCATAAACATTGTAATTGGGAAGGTTTCCCAAAGAACTTTGAGATAACTTTTAGAGAAAAGTTTTGAGGATGAACCATGTAAATTGTTGTGTCACTTTGTGGATGGTTTCGTGCATTGCTTTGATATTGCTTTGGATATATTGCTTTGCTATTTTGAAGTATAAAGGAAAAAGTAAAAAGAGGTCTTATACTGTTCACCCCCCCTCTCAGTATAAGCTTGTGTTCTTCAACCTACATACTTCAATATAAAATGAACTAAGGCATTTTTATTGTGGTCATATGAGGGCCAATAACATTTTCTTTTCTTTTAGTTTTATGAACAAATCATTAACATAGCAATAAAATAATACCAATACAGACCCCTTGTTAACAGTTATTTGCAAATCACTAAGGTATTTCTAACACTTATTTGATACATTTTCACAATCATACAAGCACACATTAAGAAAAAGTAAACTTGAAGAAATGTTTATTTCTTTGCAAGAGAGGGTTTTATAATCAAAGTCCTAACTGTGAGTGTGGTTTTGTAATTGGGAAAAATTACCACTCAATAGGGGGTAACATGGATATATACGTTCATATAGGTATGTATTATCAGTTAGGGATAATCGTTAATTAGCCAACCACCTTGAGCCTCAGTGGATAGGCTAGTAGCTATCATAAATTATCTGATTAAGATAAGTAACTCGGTTGATGGAAAGACTCCCTCTTTGTCTGATGCATTTTATTGGTTGTCTTTTACTTCACCACTTGTTGCATCAATGGCTTGGAAATAATGCATGATTTTGGTTGTTGTTGAAACTCCTTGTGTGGCTTAAAATTCGGGTAGCATGATGATAGTGTTCAAAAGAAGAACCCTTGTTTATATTTTTAATATATATATATATATATAGATAGATAGATAGATATTTTATTTTAGGTGATAAAAGAATTTCATTTGAAAATAAATAGTAATGTTATTCTAAAAGATAAAAGAATCTCATTTGAAAATATATAGTAATTTATTATTTTAAATGATAATAGAATTTCATTTATAAATAATAGTTGTTTTATTTTAAAAATGATAACAAAATTTCATTTATAATTAATGGTTGCTTTAGTTTTAAAATGATAATTGAATTCTCATTTCAAAAAGGTAATGAAATCTTTAGGTTGATTTTCATTCAAATAAAGGTAATGAAGTGTTTATTTAAAATAGAATTTGTATTTCATATAATGTGAAATATATTTAAATAATAATTGGATTTTTATTTAAACAATTGAAATTTCTCATTTCAAATAATAAAATAATATTATTTTGAACTTATGGAAACATATCAATTTATTCAAAATAAGAATTTTCTCTACGAAGGCAACAAAATACTGCTATAAGAGAAGCTTCTCACCATCAAGAGGAAAGAGCCTCATTTATGGTAAGACCTCAAAGCAATAAAAGAATACTTTTAAACTCTTAATATCTGCTCATCCACCGTGGGAATATAAGAAAAGTTATGATGAATGGGTGTAGTGGTTGGAAGGAAGTGACAAGAGTCGTTTAGAAGTAGAATGATTTTGTTAAAAAAAAAAAGAGCATAGGGAGGTTGGTTCGAGAGGAAGAAGAAGGTGTGATAGAAGAAAGAGGATAAATGAGACAATAGAAGTAGAAAGCTCTATGAAGGCAACACAATGCAGGAAGATAAAACCAGCTTGAAGAAGTTTCTAGGTTGGTTTATTAAACTTTAATTTTTGAATTTGATGTTCAAAGTTGATCCTTTGATTGTTCTTTTCTACCTGGTAATAGTGAAAGTTGCTATCAATTATCTTGTTATGTTTAGCACTCTTCCTATCTTACCAAGTGTCTTTATCACTCCATGCTTCCTTAGACTTGGTATCCTTTAGTTTTCATCAAGTCACCCCTATCATCGTGGAGCCAAATCCCTCTCAATCGTTTTTTTGTGGTTAATCCACAACACACCCCAAGATTGGGGACCCACCTTGTTACAGGTTTTCAAAGAAAACCTCACTGACCCAAATGCAAAAAATGAAGAAAAGGGGGCAAAATGTGCAAGTGTAGAAAAGTGTCGTGAAATTGTGACATGTCGCACCATCGTCGCTGAAAAAAGAAAAGTGTCGCGATATCGCGACATGTCGCTCCGACGCAGAGAAAATGGTCACGATTTCACGACGTGTTTTGACGAAGTGTATGGACGATGAAAATGGCAGCGAAATCGTGACATGTTGCTCCGTCGCGGCCCAGAGAGGAGAGAGAAAGGCAAAAGAAAAAACTGTAGCGAAATCGCAACGTGTCGCAAAATCGCGGTCAACATGGTCAATGGCAGCAGGTGGGCGAAAACGTCGTGAAATCACGACGTGTTTGATTTTTGCGGCTTGAAAGTGGATAGAGGTAACAGGGTAGAAAATGGTCGTGAAATCATGACAAAAATGGGATAGAGGTGCACAGCTCGAAGAGGCATCGCGAAATCGTGACGTGTCACGTTTTTGCGATGCAAGTGGATAGAAAGGGCCGAAGGAGAAAATGGTCACGATTTCGTGACGTGTTTTGCCAAAGTGTACGACTGATTAAAATGGTCACGATTTCGTGATGTGTTTTGGCAAAGTGGCCCGACAGGGAAAATGGTCACGATTTCGCGACATGTTTCGGCAAAGTGTACGGCACAGAGAAGATGTCGCGAAATCACGACAAAAATGAAGACCATGCCCGAAGTAGAGAAATGGTAGCGATATCACGATAGAAATGAAGACCATGCCAGAAGCAGAGAAACGGTAGCGATATCGTGATAGAAATGAAGACCATGCCCAAAGCAGAGAAACGGTAGCGATATCGTGACAAAAATGAAGACCATGCCAGAAGCAGAGAAACGATAGTGATATCGCGACAGAAATGAAGACCATGCCCGAAGCAGAAACGGTAGCGAAATCGTGAAAAAAATGAAGACCATGCCCGAAGCAGAGAAACGGTAGCGATATCACGACAGAAATGAAGACCATGCCCGAAGCAGAGAAAGCGGTAGCGATATCACGACGGGTTGCGGTAAGATGGCCCGATGGGTAAAATGGTCACGATTTCACGATGGGGTTACAGCCGAAGCGTACGGAGAATGAAAGCGTCGCGATGTCGCGATATCGCTACGAAATCAAAGAAGCAAGGCCGCGGGCTATTTTTAGTGGAGATTTTCGGGGACCGTTACTGAGCATGTAGAGAGCGCTGAACACGTGGCAAAATGCATGAGGATCAGAGTAACGCTTCGAATCGACAGTTGTTGGCCACAAATAAGATCAAGCGTTGCAAATGCATGCGAAGGGTTAGAACACCAAGAGGCGGGAAACTGAAATGAAGCATCCTAGAAACTGAAATGAAGCATCACAGAGCAGTCGAGAGCAGCGACAGAAAGTTTAAATAGCAGAAATGTAAATGGATACGAGGCTTGGAGATTGTAACAAAAAGGACATTATTTGTTGAAATAAAGGAGTTATTTGGTAAAAGCAACTTTTGTGTGTAAAATCAAAAGGAGATCGAAGCTAAGACTACTATTTTCATTGTCAATATTTCCTTTGCATCATTTTTTCTTGTATCTATTCGTTTATGCCATGAGATGGGTTACGATAGGTGAATGACAGAATGATGCAGTTATGTTCTTTCCTTAGAGTCTTGCATCTGATCTAATTGGATTGTGTGTTAGTACAGGTCTGCTCGGTCGGGTTGTCTTAGAACTTCATCTCTTAACTTGGGGTTTTGCAGGGAGAAGATTGCTAACCAGATTAACATCCTTCTTTGGTTTTCTAGCTGATTTGTATAAGAACATTTTCTGTTTTAGTTCCTGATACGTTTAATCTCATATTAAAGACTAACGTTAAAATAACGTAATGATTAAACAAAGATAAAATGAACTAATTAACATTAGAATAAACCATTAATGTTAGAACATTAGAAGGATTTTTGTTGCATGATTGATTATTTTAACAAATTAGGGTTACAAAGTTGGTCGTGAATCAACAAAGGCCCCTTGTTAACGATTACTTGCAGGATCCGAGTTATTTTGGGATATATTTGTTTATGTGCATTAAGTTGAAATCGGTTTTATGCATATAGAGATCTGTTCCACAAGAATCTTGGAGAAATAAAAAATTAATAACTTATTTCTTTGCAAGAAAGAGTTTCCTGTCAAAAACTCTAGTTGTGTGGTCATTTTGTTGTGAGACAAAATATTCACTCAACATTTTGGCACTAGAAGGAGGGCCTTCTTTATTGCTTTGTAATTTTGATTTGTTCTAACAATTAACGTGGGTAGTTTTGTTTCCACCCATTGTGCTTGCAGGTATAACATTTAGATGTTTTATTTGGCAAGTGAGTTGAGAGAAATATTTTAGAGTTCTAGAGTTTCCAAGCTGGCCCAACCTGAGTACATAGCTACAAGGTCTAAAACCACAGGGGAAACTATCTTCCAAAGCATTTATCCCACTTATAGGAGGTCGAAAAACAAAACATTAGAGGTCGAAATACCACCCAGTATACTTGAGTTAGGGATTTCTTTAGACTCAAGTACGTCTAGCGGGCCTGAGCCCTTAATTTCAAGTGCGACAGTAGCACCAGGTGTATCTGTCTCCACAGTTCCAAGCGGTTCCATTGTTACCACAGGGTTAACACCTTTGAATAACATGGCCCAACAACAACAACAACAACAACAACAACAGCCACCTACCCTTTGGTATGGTGCTCAAAGTTCCCCCTTAGATATTCCTGGGGCAGTCCACGACTTGCCTAGAAACCTTGAAATGGGATTACCCAAATTCATTCACGATGGTCCCACAATAGCAGAAGATCATGTCCAAATATACAAATATTACATGTTTAGGCAAGGGGTTACTCACGAGGACGTTGCTTTCCGAGTTTTCCCTACTAGTCTAGACCCCACGGCCAATGAATGGTATCAAAATCTGCCAGCAGGGTCCATCACTTCATGGGCCCAATTAGAAATCGCATTCATAAGCCAATTCAGAATGTTAGTGGATCCCTCCATAATCTATAATTTGTTCGTATCATGCAAAAGATTACCCAATGAACCCATACAAACATTCAATCAGAGGTTCCAAAAACTATACATGAATGTGACTCATCACTTTGCGGTAGATCCTACGGTCGCCTTGCAATTATATTTCGAAGCCTTAGATCCTTTAACGTCTTTGTTGACTAGAAGGAACCCTCAGGTTACGACACTTCCTTTGGCTTATGCAGAAACAATGACTCTTGAACAACAGATGAACCTGCCAAGGGCAGGATTGTCTCAATTGATCGGGATGGGACAATATGGTCCATACAGTCAATTTGCCATGATGAACCAGTTAATGGCACCACAGGTCCCTATGATGAATAATTTTCAAACACCCGCTCAAGTGGCGCCATTTCAAAGTTATCCGAATGCCTCAGTCCAAACGCAGGGATTAATTCAAAATAGCCCGATGGGTTTGCCTGGGTTCGGCATGGGCAGTAATTTGTTGACCATGCCGGGGTTTGCTCCCATTAGCATGCCAAGCCCAATGACTTACCCAATAGTTACTCCCATTCAAAGTGTGAATCCAGGGTGGAATCCACCTGCCCAGACCCAAGCTATTCAAAATGTGAATCCAGGATGGAATCCACCTGCTTAGACCCAAGCCATTGTACCTATTCCAGAGGTGGCTAATGCAGCAAACACAACTGGACCCAAAATTATAGTGCCTCAACCTCAAGGGTCTGAATCCACCATAGAAAACATGAAGGAAACCTTGGCCAAAGTTTTGGTCATGGTAGGAAATGTCAATAAAAAAGTGGACCAAGCCATGGGTCATAACCGGCCTCATAACCATAGAGGAAAAGGAACATACAAAACGCAGCCGAATAATGGGTGAGTACCCAATCCCATAGCCAATCAGGCAGATGTCTCAGAAGATTTTGGAGAATCGGGACCCAGTGATAATGATTGTATGCACTGTGGCCATGGGAAGCATGAGTCTATATTGACTAAGGTTATACATTCCCAATAAAGTGAAGAAGAGGAGGATGTAGAATTTTTTGGAAGCGAAGATGAAGAAACCTTGGAAGTTCATGCCAAAAAATGTTTTGGGAAAGGAAATCACAAATATTACACTAGGAGTTCTAAGGAGCCCAAAACTTCCTCTACACCTCCAAACAATCAATTACTCCCTCCTGATTTTAAAGGAGAGGTCAATCCCCCTCCTCCATCCATGGTGGAAAAGTCTAATATGGTGCAAGATATGCCAAACTCAGAAAAACCCACTTATGACTTAGTGGAAGACATGAAGAAGACTAAGGCCAATGTCTCAATGTATGACATGTCCCAATTATTAGGCCAAGAAGTAAGTTCACCAAAGAGATTAAATCCATCTGCCCAAGTTCATGAAGCCAAAAGTGCTGAGTCCCGAATGGTTTTACAAAAGGAAAAAAGATATATACCTCATTTTTTGATAACCATTAGAATTGCAGGTAAAAACTTGCACAATTGTTTAATAGACTCAGGGGCCTCGGCTACCATCATGCCCCTAGAAATCTATAAAAAATTGAAACTTACACCAAAGCCCTCTAGAAGCAGGGTGGTGCAGCTGGATAGATCAACCATGGAGGCAAGTGGGGAGAATTGGGTGATGTGCTTATTCAAGTCAATTCAGAACCTAGGGTTCAACAACGCATAGACATATTGGTGCTCGACATTCCTATCAAATATGGCATGGTTTTGGGAAGAGATTGGAGTAAAAACCTAAATGGTTACATTGTGACAGATTCTTCACATATGTGGTTGCCTTGGAGGGGAGTGGCCAATAAAATTCGGATTGATAGTGAACCCAGGCTCAAAGAGATGATCACATATTACAACAAACCGAATGAGATCCAGTACATTGAAGCGGAATTGGGAGCATATTTTTTGGACATAGAAACACCTAAAAATAACCAAGATGAAAGGATTGGGTGCAACATAACTGAGGGACACCAGGAAATTTGGAATTTAAGATTTGATGGATCCAAGTCCAGGCAAGGAGCAGGAGCCGGTATTGAATTATCATGTTCGGACAGAGAGCCTACGTTCGCTGCATACAGACTACAGTTCCCTGCCACCAACAATATGGGAGAATATGAGGCCTTGATTCTTGGACTACAATTGGACCTTCGGAAGAAAATTAAATATATCAAGTTTCTTGGTGATTCGGAAATAGTGGTAAAGCAAGTCAAGGGACAATACATATGTAAGGATAGGCGGCTCAGACTTTATCGAACTAGGGTTAGAGATTTGATAGACGAGTTTCATGCTTTTAACATATCTCTGATTTCTAGGAAAGGCAATCACCTGGTAGACTCCCTAGCCATGGCTGCGAGTATGTTGAAGCCAGTGGACCATAAGAAATGCAAGAAGTTCTCCATAGAGCTGGTCCCTTGTCCCTCGATACCAGATAATGTCACGAATTTCCAAGTGTTTGACAGTGACAGGCACATATTCCATTTTGTCACCAATTCTAGTATATTTGAAAAGCAGGTTATAGATGAGGACGAAAGGGACCTAGAGGAGGTAGTTTTGGATGAAAAATTTACTGGAAATAATATGCCAGATGAGATGGCTTCATTAGAAAAAACTTTTGACATTGGATACCAACCCAGAGAGGGTAAAAAGGTTCCACCCCCCAGAGAGGCCTGTGATTTAGTTAACATTGGAAGTGCAGAAAATCCTTGAGAAGTATTCATAGCAAAAGCATGTACCAAGCAGGAGAAGGATTCCATCGCCAATGCATTAAAATAATACATAGACTGCATAGCCTGGAGTTATAAGGAGTTGAAAACCTATGATCAGAATGTCATAATGCACACGATTCCATTGAAGCCAGATTTCAAACCCTTTAGGCAAAGTCAAATGCGAGTTAATCCATTATTAGAACCCTTGATAGAGAAATAGGTGAAGTGACTGTTAGAAGCTAAGATCATCTTTCCTATTAGGCATTCCACATGGGTTGCTAACCTGGTCCCTGTGAGAAAAAAGAGTGGAGAAATAAGGTTATGTATCGATTTTAGAAATCTTAATAAAGCCTCCCAAAAGGACAACTACCCGTTACCCACTATTGATGAAATAATCCAAAAGGTGAACGGGTCGGAGATGATGTCATTCCTGGATGGCTATTAGGGATATAATCAGGTCCTTATCCATCCTAGTGATAGGATGAAAATCGCTTTACCACAAAGTGGGGCACCTTTGCATACAGGAGAATGCCCTTTGGACTATTGAACGCAGGTGCCACTTTCCAACGAGCTATGGACTTTGCTTTTAAAGGGATCATAGGTAAGTGCATCATTGTCTATGTCGATGACATTCTGATATTTTCTAAGAACAGGGAAAACCACGTCAGGGATCTTAAGAAAGTTTTTCAAAGATGCAGGGAACACGGTATTTCTCTCAACCCAAAGAAATGCATTTTTGGGGTAACGGAAGGAAAACTGTTGGGGCATATAATATCTAAGGATGGAATTTCCATTGACCCTAAGAGAATAGAGGCCATACAGCAGATTCCTTGTCCCACTAGCAAGAAGGGGTTGAGATCATTTTTTGGGAAGATCAATTTTGTCAGAAAATTTATTGCAGATTTTGCAGAAATAGCAAAGCCTTTGAACGACATGTTAAAGAAAGAAGTCCAGATCAAGTGGACAAATGAAAGTATAGATGCTTTTAAAAATATCAAGGACGCGATTTCTAAAGCCCCGGTTTTAGTGAGTCCCGATTATACGAAGCCTTTCTATATCTACACCTTTGCTTCAGATCACTCCTTTGCAAGTGTTTTAACTCAGAAGAGTGAAGGCAACATTGAAAATCCCATTGCCTTCCTGAGTAGTCCTATCAAAGATGCGAAGCTGAGATACTCTATTTTGGACAAGCAAATGTATGCTCTGGGTAAGACTATGAAAAAATTCAGGCATTACATAGTCCACAATAGGGTCTTTGCTATCGTCCCAGATCCTGCAGTCAAAGCCATGTTCATACAGAATGAATTGGGTGAAAGACATGGTAAGTGGGTTTCAACTTTGCAAGAGTTTGATCTTGAGATTTAGTCGATGAATATAGTTCGGGGGCAAGGGTTGGTTAAGGCAATAGTAGAGCAGGATCTAGCAATTCCATGTCAACATTATGAAGTCTCAGATATAACCAAAGATGAGTGGTATGCAGATGTGGTGTACTATCTACTAAATGGTGAATGTCCACCGCATTTGAATGCTACTCAACGAAGAGCCTTGCGTTTGAAGTCTACTAATTTCCTAATTAGATCCGACACATTATACGAAAAAAACCATGAAGGTATTTACCTTCGTTGCGTTGATCAAAAGGAGGCGATGCAAATCCTCGAGGAATTTCATGGTAAACATGGGACAGGGCATGGGTCCGCTAATGCCACAACCCATCAAATCCTCAGAGCTAGTTATTATTGGCCTCGTCTGTTCAAATATGCCCATACTCATGTGAGGTCATGCCATACATGTCAAACTGCAGCCAATAGAGACAAGAACGCTTCCATGCCTTTACAATCCGTAATTGAGTCTAGACCTTTTGCGCAATGGGGCCTGGATTTTGTTGGGATTATCAGTCCCAATTCATCTGATTCCCACAAATACATTCTGATGGCTACGGATTATTGCACAAGGTGGACCGAAGCTATCCCCACAAAGAATGCTACTTCAGAGGTTGTTATTAAATTTTTAGAGGATAACATTGTCACTCGGTTCGGGATGCCTAACTCCATTGTAAGTGATAATGGTCCAGATTTTTCCTCTCTAGAGTTTTCTAATTGGGCATTTGATAACAGCGTGAGTTTAAAATTCTCTTCTAATTATTACCCGCAAGGTAATGGATTGGCCGAATCATCTAACAAGAATCTGTTAAATGTCATAAAAATTTTTTTGGAAAGAAATCCGTGGGACTGGCACAACAAGCTTAAGTTGGCCCTTTGGGCTGACAGAATCAGAGTCAAAGAAGTAATAGGAACATTTCCTTACCATCTGGTTTATGGACAGGATCCCATTTTTCCTAAAAATCTCAGATTACAAACACTGCATTTCATGAAATATTATTTCGGAACTAATGATAAACTTAAGTCTAGACTAACGCAATTAAGGCTTCTGGATGAAAAAAGGGATGAAGCTATGCTTCATTTTAGTAAACACCAGGATGTAGTAAAAATATGGTTTGACAAAAAGTCTAGAGCAAAGGCTTTTAAAATATCAAATCTAGTGCTGTTATGGGATAAAAGACATGAGAAGAAAGGGGAGCATGATAAGTTTGATTACCTTTGGTTGGGTCCCTACCAGATTTCAGAAGTCCTAGGGGAAAACAGTTTTAGACTAAGAACCTTGGATGGAAAGGATTTGGCATTACCTATCAATGGGTTGCACTTGAAACACTACTTCCAGGCTTGAGGCAGCTGGGTTTGTATTATATGTAATTATGCCATGCTTTGTTTCTTTTGTGTGCAGATTTGATACTTAAGTGTGTGTTCTTGACATGTCTAGTTTTGTATTAATGTTGTGCTTGGTTTCTTTTGTGTGTAGATTTGATATTTAAGTTGGGTGTTTTGACATGTTCAGGTCTTTGTATTAATGTTGTGCTTTGTTTTGTGTGTGCAGGTTGGACATTTAGGTGGTGTGTTTATTTGACATTTTTTCATTGTCTTATATATATAAAAAAAAGGGAATAAAAGTTTGAAATGTTAAACACATGCCTAAGATTGGGAGAATATGAAGCATTGGAATTATATTGTAAAAGCTCCACATGTAATACAAACAGTTAATTAATATCGCTTGAGGCTTGTGATGCATGAAGTAGTCAGTTTTACAAATTATGGTAATACTTCAGTTGCAATTTAAAGAGCATTGCATTCATCTTACATATCACTTTGCATATACATGCCATCTTAGTTGCATATGCATTTCAGATACAAATCATTAAAGTGTGTTAAATCCTCTTAAGGTTATACTATAACATAAATAAAGAAAAATCCTAAGGTTGGAAACTGAGCCCCAGGATTATCTAGAACCAAGCACAATTTGTACACACTAAAAAAAATCTTGGGCAAAATGATCAAAACCTTCCTTGGAAGAAAATGGTCAAGCGAAAGGAATATTTCATGTCTATCCTATTATGCAACATGATCCTTAAAACAGTGGTTTTTACCACGTCCATTAAGCTTAAAGCCTAAAATCAGAGTAGTAAGGATAGGGTTAAGTCCTCATCAAACTTAGGTTGAGGATTCAACTCCCCAAAGCTTTGATTTGACCCACATGGAGTATTAAGGATAGGGCATAATTCTCATCTTGCCTAGGTTGAGAATATGATTCCCCAAAGCTCATATGTCTCATATCAAGATAAAACTTGGATTGGAAGGATCATACTACTTGTCCTCTGCAAGGGATGGGTAGTCATCCCCAAGGTCTAAGTAATAAAATAATATTCTTCATTTTCATCTAAGTCTTGGATTGGAAGGATCGTACTACATGTCCCTGGCAAGGATGGGTAGTCATCCCCAAGGTCCAAAGAAATGAAGTTAAGTCATGGATTATGGGGTTAGGTATGCCCATGCACGACAGCATGTCTTGTCTAAAAAACAAGACCACCGACTGTTCAGAGGGTTGGACTAGCATGACCATTTCTTCCATAATTGGTTAAATAATTTTGCTCAAAGTGAGGTAATGAATTCCAAATCAGAGTAGTAAGAATAGGGTTAAACCCCCATCTAGATTAATTTGGGAGTCTGATTTCCCAAAGCTCTGATTTCACTTTCACTTACACATAGGTTCAAGATAATAGTGACTCATAACCAACTTTGGGATCTAATAAAGCAATTCATTATACACATGGTTGATCCTAAGAGGGTTTGACAATATTGAATATTTGTATATGATGTTAGAAAGTCTATGCATTTGTAGAAGCAAATCTCTAAGCATTTTTCATTAGGTTTCACAAATCATTTACAATCTCACACATGCATGCATGCAAAGCTGACAATGGAAGGTTGATCAAGTCCAAGCAATGGGGAATGAAAACAAATAGCACACACAGAGCTAATACTAATGATTCTGATGTTTCATGTACTTCTGATCTTTTGGTATTTGTTTATCTTTTATGTGCTAACGCCTGTATCTAAGCTCATATATTTCAGGTTGGGTTCTCACAAAATGCTCTGGAGCATTTGATAGCAGAGTCACCATTTGTTGTGGTTAATCCACAACACACCCCAAGATTGGGGACCCACATTGTTACAGGTTTTCAAAGAAAATCTCACTGACCCAGATGCCAAAAATGAAGAAAAGGGGGAAAAATGTGCAAGTGTAGAAAAGTGTCGCAAAATCACGACATGTCGCACCGTCGCCACTGAAAAAAGAAAAGTGTCGCGATATCGCGACATGTCGCTCCGACGCAGAGAAAATGGTCGCGATTTCGCGACGTGTTTTGACGAAGTGTACGGACGATGAAAATGGCAGCGAAATCATGACATGTTGCTCTGTCGCGGCCCAGAGAGGAGAGAGAAAGGTAGAAGAAAAAACTGTAGCGAAATCGTGACGTGTCGCAAAATCACGGTCAACATGGTCAACGGCAGCAGGTGGGCAAAAACGTCGTGAAATCACGACGTGTTTGATTTTCGCGGCTTGAAAGTGGATAGAGGGCACAGGGTAGAAAATGGTCGCGAAATCGCGACAAAACTGGGATAGAGGTGCACAGCTCGAAGAGGCGTCGCGAAATCGTGACGTGTCGCGTTTTCGCAGTGCAAGTGGATAGAAAGGGCCGAAGGAGAAAATGGTCACGATTTCGCGACGTGTTTTGCCAAAGTGTACGGCTGATTAAAATGGTCACGATTTCGTGACATGTTTTGGCGAAGTGGCCAGCAGGGAAAATGGTCACGATTTTGTGACGTGTTTCGACAAAGTGTACGACACAAAGAAGATGTCGTGAAATTGCGACAAAAATGAAGACCATGCCCGAAGCAGAGAAACGGTAGCGATATCGCGACAGAAATGAAGACCATGCCAGAAGCAGAGAAACGGTAGCAAAATCGTGACAAAAATGAAGACCATGCCCGAAGCAGAGAAACGGTAGTGAAATCGTGACAGAAATGAAGACCATGCCCGAAGCAGAGAAATGGTAGCGATATCGCGACAGAAATGAAGACCATGCCCGAAGCAGAGAAAGCGGTAGCGATATCACGACGGGTTGCGGTAAGATGGCCCGATGGGTAAAATGGTCACGATTTCACGACGAGGTTACAGTCGAAGCGTACGAAGAATGAAAGCGTCGTGATGTCGCGACATGTCATGATTTTGCGACATGTCGCGATATCGCTACGAAATCAAAGAAGTAAGGCCGCGGGCTATTTTTAGTGGATATTTTTGGGGACCGTTACTGAGCATGTAGAGAGCACTGAACACGTGGCAAAATGCATGAGGATCAGAGTAACGCTTCGAATCGACAGTTGTTGGCCGCAGAGAAGATCAAGCGTTGCAAATGCATGTGAAGGGTTAGAACACCAAGAGGCGGGAAACTAAAATGAAGCGTCCTAGAAACTGAAATGAAGCGTCACAGAGCAACCGAGAGTAGCGACATAAAGTTTAAATAGCAGAAATGTAAATGGATATGGGGCTAGAGATTGTAACAAAAAGGAAATTATTTGTTGAAATAAAGGAGTTATTTGGTAAAACCGACTTTTGTGTGTAAAATAAAAAGGAGATCGAAGCTAAGACTACTATTTTCATTGTCAATCTTTCCTTTGCATCATTTTTTCTTGTATCTATTCGTTTACGCCATGAGATAGGTTACGATAGGTGAATGACAAAATGATGCAGTTATGTTCTTTCCTTAGAGTCTTGCATCTGATCTGATTGGATTGTGTGTTAGTACAGGTCCGCTCGACCAGGTTGTCTTAGAACTTCATCTCTTAACTTGGGATTTTGCAGGGAGGAGATTGCTAACCAGATTAACATCCTTCTTTGGTTTTCCAGCTAATTTGTATAAGAACATTTTCTGTTTTAGTTCCTGATACGTTTAATCTCATATTAAAGACTAACGTTAAAATAACAGAATGATTAAACAAAAATAAAATGAACCAATTAACATTAGAATAAACCATTAATGTTAGAACATTAGAAGGATTTTTGTTGCATGATTGATTATTTTAACAAATTAGGGTTACAAAGTTTGTCGTGAATCAACAAAGGCCCCTTGTTAACAGTTACTTGCAGGATCTGAGTTATTCTGGGATATATTTGTTTATGTGCATTAAGTTGAAATTGGTTTTATGCATATAGAGATCTGTTCCACAAGAATCTTGGAGAAATAAAAAATTAATATCTTATTTCTTTGCAAGAAAGAGTTTCCTGTCAAAAACTCTAGTTGTGTGGTCATTTTGTTGTGAGACAAAATATTCACTCAACACGTTTGACTATTATCCATCGCACTTGAACTATCCGCATCAAACACGGTATGCCTTGGAGATTACCATTGTGGACGGTGCTTTGTTTTTATTGGACCCCCCCTCTTATGGAAACCATAGCTTAGTGTTGATGGCCAGTAAGTACCCGAGGTGATTTGAATCTTGAGAGGATTCGGAGTGCCTGTGCATGAAATCCTATTCATTGCCTGCCTGGTTAGGATCGGTGTCTTTGGTTATGTCAACAGTGGACTTATGCTGGTTCTATCATCACCTAATTTTTAGTTTGATTGGCTATTTTTCTTGTGACATTTCTAAGGGATGTCTAGGTCTACTTAAAACTATTCTTGGCTATGTTTTAATCAGTGGGTTTTTAAGGATGGTTGATACTACTTTTATTATTTTTTTGCTTTCAATGTATCCCTATGAGTTTAAAATGATTTTATCTTCTGCTTTTTTGGACTACAAAGTAAACCCTCAAGCACCACCTCGATGATAGTAGTTTTGTGTCATTGACCTAGCCACCATGATTGTATCATCCTCCCATGAACCTCTGTGTCGTCTAGAACCCTTGCTGGTTGTTTTAGCTCCTATTTAGGCAAGGTTGGAATATTATCCTTTGTCAATAAAGTGACGTCTTTTCTATTTCTATTAATACTAAGTTTTTCCTCTTTATTTGATTCCTTTGGAAAATTAAGAATATCAAATACCAAACTTGATTCTTAGAACTTATGAAATTAGAAGTTCTATTCTTTTTGAAAGAAATAAATGAGATCCTTTTGATTATTATAGAGGGAATCTTTAATGTGGTATAAAAAATAACATGTGATTCTTTTGTTAATGAGAGTAGGGACCTTAATCAACATAATTAAATAAATTCTTATTTATTTAGTTAATCAAATAAGATGTTATTTTATTAATTAAATAAAGGAGAATGATTTGTTTTATAAATTAAGGGTATGGAAATTTAATTTATGAAATAAAGGAAAATGATTTTTTTTTAATTAAGGGTACGGTACTTTAATTTATGAAATAAAGGAAAATGATTTATTTTTTAAATTAAGGGTATGGGACTCTAATTTATGAAATAAAGGAAAATGAATTGTTTGTAAATTATGGGTATGGGACTTCAATTTATGAAATAAAGAAAATGGTTTATTTTTATGAATTAAGTAGTAAGACTTGATTTATGGAATTAAAGGAACCTATTTTATTTAATTATTAAAGGTATGGGACTTTAATTTGTTGAATAAAGGTTGGAATAAATTAATTAAAGTAAATCTTGCGATCTAGTTGCATTTGTTGAAAGACTCTCTATGAGTAATGAGAGGTGAAAATAAAAATAGATATTTTTATGATATCAACTATGTAGTAGATGGTTAGATACTTTGATTTAATTTGTATAGTTGCAATTTGGCAAAGTAAATAGTAGATGCATTTAGAGGCATGCTTATCCTGAACCATGAGTGCCCTGATCCTCTACTATCCTCAAATGATTGATGGAAAAGGAAGGAGGACCAGAGATGCAGTGGAACCAAGACACCAATTTGATTTCTACTTGCAAAAAAATTACTTATGCTCAAATAGACAAGAATTGTGGAGAGATATCCCTGATGGAAATGATGTAATATGTTATTATTTAAAAGTATGGAGGTTTTACCATACTTGATGATATGTAATAGTTTATGGAAGGATTTGAAAATTTATCTTTAATTCATGCTTATTATTTACTTATGATTCTTTAGTTAGCTCTTTCTCTTTTAAGTGTCGTTTGTATGCTTTATGAATCTTACTCCTTGTTGATTTAGTAGATAGAGTTACTCTTGATTTTTGTTAAACATAAAAGAGACCTAGGAGAATGAAATCTTAGGGTGAACTTATAGGGTTACCTAAGGGATTGAGATCCCTTAGGGTGAATGTAATAATACCTAAGGGATTAGGACCCCTTAGGGAGAATTATAACTAAGTTTAACTAAAAGACTACATATGAGTTAAGATAACTCATCATGAATATGGTATGGATAGCTTAACTTATGATACACATAGAATACCTACACATATTGACTTGTGTATCATATGGCGATGGGTGTATACCTTTGATTGACTGAAGGTGATAATTTTAGCTCATTAAGATTGATGAGATGGATAAGCTTATTTGTGGTAACACACAAAATGCCTACACAGATGGACTTGTGTGAGGGTATTTCATGAGATGTAACTCTTTGGGAAAGTTGAGAAGCTTAGAGAACTTAAAAAATAGATTAACCTAATATCGATTAGGGGTTTATGAATCCCTCTCCTTATAAAAAAGTATTTCTTTATTTTATGTGAGTTTTCTTGTATCTAGTTTTTGGGATCATTACATTTGGTATCAGAGCTCTAGGTACGAGGGTATAGAGCTTCTTATGTGCTAAAGGAATTTGGATGTATTTTAGTAAAGGCTTGATTAATTTTAAGCTAAAGCTAGGAAGACCTAGAATCTCCTATTTGCTAGAATTTAATGGGAACTAATCCCAAGGGTGAATGGAATGTTATGATACCTTACTTATAGTAAGAATGGAATTTCGTATGCAAATTACATCATAACCTTGGAATATCATCCTAATTATATTGTTGATACTTATAGCAAGAGAACTTTGTATTATGGTTTGAATTAGTAGTTCAGTTCTATGTAGAACAGTAACCTAACCTTATCTTATTGGTTGTCATTAGGATATATGGCACCCAATATGAGAGGAGGAAATACTACTTCCCCTAGTAGGCAACATCGTAAAGATAATGCTAAAGGAAGGACCCAAGAAAAGGGTTTGAGATACTTAAGCAAAGAGGTGGAAAACCTCATCACCATCGCTATAGTGTTACAAGAGAAAATAGAACAACAAGGGAAAGTAATAGATAAAAAATGAGAGTAGATAATACAACAAAAGTAGTTGAATGATTCCTACTTTGAAGAGCTGGAAAATAAAAACCAAAAACCTCAAAAGGAAAGTATTGGTTATTCATAGTGGAGAGGCCAATAAAAAGAGCAGTTAAGCCAACTCAAACCCACCCAACTGAAGAAAAGTATAGCCAAACCAAGCTATGGAAAAGGTCAAAGTCAACTAAAGACATCCCAAGCATAACAAGTTTTAAAAATAGATATAGAAAGACCTTGAATGTCCCAAAGAATATTTCCATATATATGGAGGGCCACAATTTGCAATAAAATGTCCCAATAAAATAGAATTTATTAAGTGGATGAATGGACCAACCCCCAAAACTCACTCAATATTGAGGAAAGAGGAACGAATAGAGTCATCCCAAATAAGGCAATTGGAAAAGGAAATTGGTAAAAAAAACCTCAAGGGAGGGTGATACCGATGTGGAGGTCCTAATTACATTATTTATTATCCAATCAAAGCAAGACCAAGCATTCAGACCAATGGGACAAACCTTGGAATGCAGGTGGTAGAAGAAAGTAGGACTGGAATCAAGCATCCATGCCATTGACCTGGAAATGTAAAAAATCTTCTTCCCTCTAAGAGATGTTTTAACTTTAGTTAGAATAATTTTATTAGATTTATTTCTTCTAGTTTAGCAAAGGATATGTTGAAAAGTCTAGGATATTTTGCCCATGGTTGGAAGTTCGAGTATGGTTCGTGGTAAACCTACTCAGTAAGCCAATGTTTTCCAATGGTAGAAATTACTTTAGCTAGTGGTACAACTAAAAGTTATTTGTATGTATCTCCACTACATGCCTTTGATGTGATCCTAGGGATGGATTTATTATAGTCTCATAAAGCCTTGATAAAATTCTAAGATATATGGATTGAGTATTAAGAGAAAGGTAAGAAAATAATGAGAATCATAGCATGAAGGGGGTATTCAAACCCTAGATGTTGTTGGCTATGCAGTTGAAGAAATACCTCAAGAAAGGAGGGATACTCTATATTGTAAAACTCAATGAAGTAATAGATGATTAGAAGAGAGAGGTTGATGGGGAACAAAAAATTGCAATCTACCAAATTTGAATTTTCATGCAAAAAATTGGAAACACACTTTACAAGAAATAGAAATCCCAATGTTTCATTAAATAACTTGCAAAGGTTTACATTTGTAGCCCACAGGCTTTACAAAAACTGGTGCACAGGCATAGTTCTTTCACTCTCTATTGCAAATATTCCCTAACTGTGCAACTCTGGAAGGAAAACACACTCCAAGCCAGTCTGAGTGGCCCTCTGCCTTTGAATCTGCAACTCGACTATGCAACTCTACAACTGCAGGTTTTCCAACCCCTACATCTATAGTTTTCAAACCCTTGTACATGCCTCTGCTTCATCCTTTTATAAATTTTTGGGCGTGCCTCTTCGTCTTCCATCTGGCGGCCCTTTGATTCATTTCTGCCATGACTGTTCGTCTTCGTCTGCTCCATAACTACAATCTGTAACGTCCTTTGTAACTGGCATAACGTCTTCCGTTAACTATTCATCTGTGCCTGTTTTCACTACACCTTGGTGCCACGTGTTGTTCTATGCTGCCACGTGCCATCCTATAATGGCCTTCAAAAATGTAGCCTGTCACGATTTCGCGACCTCTCCTCCTTCCTCGTATTCTTCTCTTCCTGTCGTAAAAATGCGACATGTCACGATATCGTGATATTTTAGCTCCCTTGCCTTCTCTCTCCTCTTTGGGTCATGAAAACCCGACATGTCGCGATATCACGACATCTTTGCTTTCTACTTTCTCTCTCTTCTTTGGGTCATGAAATCATGACATCTTTCTGCCTTGCTTCCTATTTTCCACTTCGGGTCGCGAAAACGCGACATGTCATGATTTCACGACATTTCTCTTCCTTGCCTTCCCTTCTTCGCTTTCGGTCACGATTTCACGACATGTCGCGATATCATGACATTTTCCTCCCTTGCTTCCTTTCTGCCCTTTCGGTCATGATTTCATGACATGTCGCGATATCGCGACATTCTCCTTCCTTGCTTTCTGCTCTTTTGGTCGCGATTTCGTGACATGTCACGATATCGCGACATTCTCCTTCCTTGCTTGCTTTCTGCTCTTTTGGTCATGATTTCATGACATGTCATGACATCGTGACATATTTCCTCTCTGGCCCTTCCTGTTCTCTTTCGATCGCGATTTCGTGACATGTCATGAAATCGCGACATTCTTCTCCCTCACGCCTTTTCTCCTCTGTCGATCACGATTTCGCGACATGTCACGATATCACGACATTTTCCTTCGGGCACCTTCTCTCTCCTCCTTTTGTCATGATTTCATGACATGTCATGATATCACGACATTCTTCTTCGGGCACCTTCTCCCTCCTACTTTGGTCGCGATTTCATGACATGTCGCGAAATCATGACATTTTTCCTCGGGCAACTTCTCCCCACTTTGTGTCACGATATCATGACACTTTTTCTATCACGATATCGCGACAGTTTTCCCCGCTGGCTTCTCTCTCCTATTTGTGTCGTGATATCACGACACTTTTTCTGTCGCGATATCGTGACATCTTTTTCTCCTTGACTTCTCCTTCTTCTTCGATCGCGATTTTGCGACATGTCACGAAATCGCAACATCTTTCTTCCTTAGCCAAATTCATGAAGATGGCTCTGCTTCCACTGGATGTTCCTGCATCAGATGTCACTGGATGCTCCTGCATCAGAGGTATTGGAGAAATACCTAATGTTTTATGATTTTAAGGATGTGTTCCTAGGGGATTTACCTAGACTCCTTCCTATGTGGGAATTTGATTTCACTATTGACCTTATGCCAGGAGTGGAACCCGTCCATAAATATCTATATAAGATGAATCATATTAAGATACAAGAATTAAAATTTCAACAACAAGAGCTATTAGAGAAGGATTTGATAAAACCAAGTGTGTCACCTTGGAGTGCACTAGTTTTATTTATGAAAAAGAAAGAAGGTTTCTTAAGATTATATATTTATTATAGGATTCTTAATAATCCTATAATAAAGAATAGATACACCCTATCTAGAATCGATGATTTATTCTATCAACTAAGAGACCACCATATTCACCAAGATTGACCTAATATCAGGGTATCATCTGTTAAGAATACGTGAGGAGGACACTCACAAAATTATATTTAAAACTAGGTATGGGCATTATGAGTTTATAGTCCTACCCTTTGGACTAACTAATGTGCCAACTACATTCATGAATCTAATGAACATTATGTTCAAAATGCACCTAGATCAATTTATCCTCATATTTCTAGATGATATTTTAATATACTCTCGAGACAAGGAAGAGCACGACAAACATCTTAGGATCATATTAGATTTGTTAAGGGAAAAAAAAATCTATAAAAATATTGTGAATAGTGATATCTATGTCTTAGAGGTATGATATCTTAGGCACATTATATCAATAGAAGGAATTATTGTAGATCTAGATAAAATTGAAGCCATCCTGAATTGGCCACCCCCTGCTAATATGACTAAAGTACGAAACTTCATGGGGTTAACAGGATACTATAGAAGTTATATAAAGGATTACTCCAAGATTGCAATATAAATAACTAACCTTTAGAAAAAGGAAAAGGAATTCAAGTGGTCATCGAATTGTGAAGTTGCCTTTGCATTGATAAAATAAAAACTCACTACCACACCAATACTGAAAATTCCTAACCCTCAAGGGGACTTTTTAGTATGCACGAACGCATCACTAAAAGGACTAGGAGTACTTTATCAAGATGAGTTGGTAGTAGTATATACTTAAAGGAAGCTCAATAAGCATGAAGTTAATTATTCTACACATGATTTAGAGCTAGTTGCAGTGGTACATGCTCTAAAGTCCTAGTACCACTACTTGGTCGGAAGGCCCTTTGAGTTAAAATTGACCATCAAATTCTGAGGTATATATTCACCCAACCTATACTCAATGCGAGACAAAGAAGATGGGTCGATTTTATCATTGAGTATGACTTTGAAATTGAGTACATAAAATGAAAAGAGAATAAGGTTGTTGATGCCTTGTGTATAAGGAAACACATAACAATCATAACCAGAAGTCACATAGATCTAATGGATCAAGTGAGACAGGAGCAATCTCGGGATGAGTATTGCCAAGAAATTTGAGCTAGAATGGATAAAGACCCTAAGGGTAATAAGGAATTTGGCATGAAATATGACCTTTTGTGCTACAAGGGTAGGATCATCATACCAAAAATGGGCGATTTAAGGAAATTAGTAATGCAAGAAGCCCATCGATCTCCTTATTCTTCTCACCCTAGAGGTGTCAAAATGAGGGAAAAAATGAAAAGAACCTTCTTCTAGGTAGGAATGAAGAGGGATATCTCTAATTTTGTTGCTTGATGTCTTGAATTTCAAAAATTTATGTAGAATGCAAGCATCTTGTAGGACAATTGTATCCACATGATGTACTTACACAGAAATGGTAGGTCATATCTATGGATTTATAGTAGGGTTACCCAAGACCGGGTATCAACATAATGAAATCCTTGTAATAGTCAACAGATTGACTAAGGTTGCACATTTCATACCAGGGAATATGATGCAGGAGCATACAATTGTGTAAAAGTGATCTTGCATCACCCAAAAAAGATCGTAATTATTTAATTTTGTAAAACTAGTAAAAACTAGTAAAACTAGTAAAGCTAGTAAAACTAGTTTTTCTTGCAGGAGATTTTTAAAGGTCTTAGAGGTCGAATTTGAGGATTTTTGGCTAGATGCAAGCCTTGGCGCAAAGAGTGAATTTTTGCTTCGCTTATCTCATTTCATGTTGTTTTTGAAAATATGTTGTAATAGTAAATTGGGTCAACGAGCGCGAAGTTATGACCTCCGTAAGTTGCCCCAAATTTCAAATTTGAAATTTCAAGTTTTAGGTGGGAAAAAAGGGGAAAATAGGGCATAAGTAGGAATTTTCGAAATTGTAAAAGGGATTTTCTTTTGGGATCCTCATTTTTAGCATGAAAGTAATGGAAAGCTTTGGCTCCTTTTAGCATTTCTGGTTTTCAGTGGATTGTATGTGTTTTTTTTATGCAACTTTGCTTCAAGTGGTATCAGAGCGAGAGTTCCTAAGTGTGTAAATAAAGCGACGAACGTGAGGTATTTTACACCAGGATCTATGGTTATGGTTTATGGGAGAAGTGAGAAAATTTCCTACATGAAGAAATCATTGTGGTGGAAGAAATATGGTGCCAGAAGAAGATTTCAGATATTTGCAGAGGCAAGTTCAAGCTCTGCAAGAGAAGCTGCATAGAGGGTTTGAGCCAAGGAGAGAAGAAGGGAGTGAAGATGAAATTGAAGAAGAAGAGGCCCAATTCAAAGAAGAAGAAGAAGAAGAGGCAGTAGATCCTGCACAATCCAGATTGTATAAGGCCATATCACAGATTGGAAAGAGACCAAAGTTTGATGTCTCCACATATTCTAGAAATCTCAACCCAAAAGAGTTGATCGATTGGATCAATGACATGGAGGAATACTTCAAGTATGAGGAGGTAGAATATCCCGAGAGGGTCAAGTTTGCTAAGACCAAGCTGAAGGGTCATGCTAGCATATGGTGGAAGGGAGTGCAACTAGATAGAAACAAAAGAGGAAAAGAAAGGATAACAAGGTGGGAGCGGATGGTGGAGAAGTTGAAGAGATAATTTATTTTAGCTGATTACGAGTTGGATATGCTCAAGAAAATGTAGGGTTTGAGACAATCAAGTAAGTCTATCAAAGAATATACAGAGGAGTTCTATAAGATCTTGATTAGAACAGGCCATTCTGAGGCCAACAAGGAGAAGGTAGCCCGTTATATTAATGGGTTAAGAGCAAGTATTCAAGAAGAGTTGAGTTTGGTCAGGATGACCACCATTGAAGATGCTTACCAATTTGCCTTGAAGGTAGAAGAGAAGTTGAACAAGAGGTTTGAAATCAAACAGAGAGGAAGAGGTCGTGGTGGAAGAACTAGTGGGAGAACAAATGGAGGATGGAATGAGGACCAAAAGAAAACTAGGGATACAAGCAACAGTCAAGACTAGAAGGGAGAAAATGCTTACCGTCCCTGTTAGAAGAATAATAACTACCAAAATAATGGTTACCATAGAGGAAGAGTAAGGTCTAGACGAGGGTTTGGAAGAGGAAGATTTCATGGAATCTGTTTCCACTATGGAGAAGGACATCGAGCATATGAGTGTCCACAACATGGAGGAACAAATAAGAGGCCTGAAGGTAATGCTCAAGCTAATATTATTGATGAATGTGTTGAATCTAAGCACTCTAAAGAAGCAGAAAGAGAAGTACTAATAACAAGGAGAGCCTTTCTGAATAAGGAGAAAGATCCAGATCAGAGGAAGAGCTTATTTCACACAAGGTGTAAATGTGCAAGTAAGTTTTGTAATGTTATCATCGATAATGGTAGAACAAATAACCTAGTTGCAGAAGGAATGGTTACCAAACTACGGTTAGAGAGGAAGAGACACCCGCATCCATATCGGATTACGTGGTTGCAGAAGGACCATAGGGCTTTGGTCAGTGAGTAGTGCTTGGTAAAATTTAATATTGGGAATTACTGTGATGAGGTCCTGTGTGACATCTTGCCTATGGATGCTTGCCATTTGCTATTGGGAAGGTCGTGGTAATTTGATCGATGTGTAATGCACGATGGGAGTGCCAACACTTACTCCCTGACAAAAAATGGAGTGCACCATAAGCTGAAGCCCCTAAAGGAGGTGGACGAAAAGGTATGTAGTAGTGTAAGAATCTATTTAGTTGAAGGTAGAAGGTTTTTGGATGGTTTGAAACATGAGCATATGTGTTATGCATTAATTCCTATAGTTAGGGAAGACGAATGCAAAGATACCCCAGTATAAGTCTTAGGTCTGTTAGAAGAATTTCTATATATTATATCAGATAATGTACCAGAGGGTTTGCCACCAGTGAGGAATATCAGTCACCATATAGATTTGGTACTAGGATCTAGTTTACCCAATAAGGCAGCCCATAGAATGACTCCTGTAGAAAGTGAGGAGCCAAGAAGAGAAGTCCAAAAGTTGCTAAAAAAGGGACTGATTCGGGAGAGCCTAAGTCTATGTGCATTACCTGTAGTACTAGCACCAAAGAAATATGGATAGTGGAGAATGTGTACAGACTCCTGAGCTATTAACAAGATCACCATAAAATATAGGTTCCCATTGCCAAGGATGGATGACATTATGGACTGTTTGAGTGGAGCCAAGTACTTCACAAAGATTGACCTAAAGAGTGGGTACCATCAAATTCATTTCAGAGAAGGAGATGAGTGGAAGACAACCTTCAATACCAGAGAGGGTTTTTATGAGTGGTTGGTCATGCCATTTGGGCTAACCAATGCACCAAGCACATTCATGCGACTGATGAATGAGGTATTGAAGGATTTTTAGGAAAATTCATCATTGTCTATTTGGATGACATTTTAATATTTAGCAAGACCCTAGAAGAGCATCTGATGCATATCATAAGAGTTTTTGAGAAGTTGAAGGAGGAGCAATTGCTGATTAATTTGAAGAAGTGCAATTTTGTGAAGGAGTTAGTGTATCTGGGATTTATTATCTCAGCTGAAGGTCTAAAAATGGACCCATAAAAGGGGAGGGCTATCATTGAATGGCCTACTGCAAGGAGCATAACTGAGGTAAGATCATTTCATGGTCTAGCAATTTTTTATAGAAAATTTATTAGAAATTTTAGCAGTATTTGTGCGCCCCTAACAGAAACAATGAGAGGGGATAAGAAAGAATTTAAGTGGACCTCTGGAGTAGATAAGAGCTTTGATATGTTGAAAAATAAGGTCATAGAACAACCTATTTTAGCACTTCCAGATTAAAATAAGGTATTTCAGGTAGACTGTGATGCTAGTGGTAGTGTCATAGGAGCTGTGTTGAGTCAAGAAAGTAAACTTGTTGCTTATTTTAGTGAGAAACTCAATGATGCTAGGAAGAAGTATTTTGTATATGATCAGGAGTTTTATGCTATAGTTCAAGCTCTAAAGAAGTGGAGGCATTATTTTTTGCCAAAAGATTTTGCTCTATATACTGATTATCAGGCCTTACAGTATAATAATAGCCAAGGGAAGCTAAATCAAAGGCACTTAAAGTGGGTTGAGTTTCTACTGAGTTATACCTTTGTATTGAAGCATAGGAATGGGAAGTCAAATAGAGTTGCAGATGCCTTAAGTAGAAGGTAGTGTTTGTTGACAGAAATGAAGGTGGAAGTTGTAGGGTTTGATGAACTTAAGGGTTTGTACCCTGAAGATCCTAATTTTGTAGAGGCTTGGAGGGCTTGCTTAGCACCTGTTACTTTTGACAAGACTAAGTGGTTGGGTTTTCTAATCCAATATGGGATTTTGTTCAAAGGAAATAAATTATGCATTCCAAGTCGTTCAATGAGGGAGAATATGGTCAAGGAGAAGCACAGTGGAGGGTTGGTTGGACACTTTGGTCGAGATAAGACCATTGCCCTCATTAGTGAGAACTACTATTGGCCACAATTGCAGCAATATGTGAAGAAGTTTGTACAGAGTTGCAGAGTATGCCAGATGGCCAAGGATGTGAGACAAAACACTGGATTATGTTAGTCGTTACCTATACTAGATAGGCCATGGGAGGACATCAGCATAGATTTTATTCTTGGCTTACCAAGGACACAGAGGATGAATGACTCCATATTTGTGGTGGTTGACAGGTTTTCGAAGATGGCACATTTTATTCCCTGCCAAAAAACTAATGATGCAGTTCATGTTGTAGGGTTGTTTTTCAAATAGGTGGTATGCCTACATGGTCTACCAAAGAGTATTGTTTTAGATAGGGATACCAAGTTTGTTGGGTATTTCTGGAGGACCCTATGGAAGAAATTGAAGACAGACCTAAAATTTAGTTTTGCATACCACCCACAGACTGGCGAACAGACAGAGGTGGTGAATAGAATTTTGGGCAATCTACTGAGGTGCTTGGTAGGAGATAAGCCCAAGGGATGGGATTTGGTTTTGCCACAGGCAGAATTTGCATACAATAATTCTATCAATAGGAGTACTAATAAATCCCCATTCCATATTGTGTATGGGAGTAGTCCAAGGAATGCTTCCAAGTTGAGAAAGATGGACAGAGGGGAAAAGAGTAGTGCTGAGGCTGAGGACTTTGCAGAGCACCTGAAGAGAATACATGATGAAGTGAAGCAACATATCAACAAGATGAACACTCAGTACAAGACAAGAGCAGACCAGAAGCGACGACTTAAGGAGTTCCAAGTGGGAGATCAAGTTATGGTTCACTTGAGAAAGGAAATATTTCTTGCTAAAACCTACAAGTTAAAAATGAAGAATTTTGGACCATGCAGAGTCATAGGGAAATGGGATTTAGGGAATTCCTATGAGGTAGAATTGCCAAGTGGGCTGAATATATCACCTGTGTTCAACATTTTAGATTTGGCAGAATATCATGAAGGTGAAAATAATGGCAGACCAATCACAGAATTATGGAGTATTCCCACATCTACTCCAGAGATAGAAGAGATAGAAGAGGTCCTATATACCCATGTAGGCAAAAGCACAATAAATAGGCAGTATGCAGAATATCTGGTTAACTGGAAGGGCAAGCTTGTTGAAGATTCATCTTGGTTGTCGAAGGCTGAGGTTGAACGCCTTGGTTTTCTTCCAACAACAAAGAAGTGAAGGTCACTTATCAATTTACCCTGTATGTCTAATGCAGGAGCATCCAATGGTGTAAAAGTGATCTTGCATCACCCAAAAAAGATTGTAATTGTTTAATTTTGTAAAACTAGTAAAAACTAGTAAAACTAGTTTTTCTTGCAGGAGATTTTTAAAGGTCTTGGAGGTTGAATTTGAGGATTTTTGGCTAGACACAAGTTTTGGCACAAAGAGACAAGGTTTTTTTTGCTTAGATTGTTTCATGCCATTTCCAAAATATGTTGTAATAGTCAATCGGGTCAACGAGCGCGAAGTTATGACCTCTGCAAGTTGCCCCAAATTTCAAATTTGAAATTTCAAGTTTTAGGTGGGAAAAAAGGGGAAAATAGGGCATAAGTAGGAATTTTCGAAATTGTAAAAGGGCTCTTCTTTTGGGATCCTCATTTTTAGCATGAAATTAATGGAAATCTTTGGCTCCTTTTAGCATTTCTGGTTTTCAGTGGATTGTATGTGTTTTTTTTATGCAACTCTGCTTCAGAATATCAAGAATGATACTCAGGTGGTGGCTAATAGATTTTCCAAAGAGGTATTCCGATTGCATGAATTTCTTGAGGTAATTATTTCAGATAGATATTCTAGATTTACTTCTAAATTTTATAAATCCCTCCATAATGAAATAGGTATAAAATTGAATATGAGCTCAACATACCACCCTAAGATATATGATCAAACTAAATGGGTAAACCAAGTTCTAGAAGTGATTCACATGTACTGCATGGATCAAAAGTCTCATTGGAAAGACTACATACATCTTGTAGAGTTCACCTACAATAATGGACATCACTTCTCTCTAGGAATGGCTCCTTTTGATGCCTTGTATGGGCAAAATTATAGAACGCCATTATCTTGAAAAAACATGGAAGATCAAGTTGTGATTGGGCCAGATATGATCAGAGAAATAGAAGATCAGTTAAAGCTAATCTAGCAAAGATTTAAAGAAGCTACCGATAGGCAAAAAAAATTTGCTGATCTAAAGAGGACTTCAAGAGAGTACTCAATTGGAGATAGTGTTTTTAAGGTTTAAATCGATGAATAGTGCTATTAAATCCATAAATTTGGATCCTCAATTTTTGGGACCCTTTGAGATCATTTAAAATATCAATATGGTTGCATACCGACTTGTTTTACCATCTAACCTATCAAATATCCATGACACCTTCCACATATCCTTGCTTAGGATATATATTGTTGATACTGAACATGTGAGGAATTTTTCTAAATTGCAGATGGTAAATCTAAAGGCCATTGAAGTGATGCCAATAAAATATTATTGAGTTTCATTCTAAGTCTATATAGAATCAGACTCTTGAAAAATGTAACGTCTAGTGGGACCAGTTTTCTGAAATAAATTCCACTTGGGATAAAGTGGATGATATGAAAAAAAAAATTCCTTTTTTGTTTGAAAATATATAATGTAATAATTTTTGGTGTGTAAAACTAACAACACCCAGGACGGTGTTTAGTCCCAAAGGGGTAGGATGTCATGACCCTCCCTATAGAACTCTATGGCATGGAAAATAATTTATTAATTAATGATGCTTTAATACTTAGTTTTGTGCAATTGAAAAATTGTATGATGTTTAGTTTATTTTTTTAAGAAAATGGTACTGTTGACATATTACCATTGTGTAGGATCGGGTACACTCATAGGTGGAAGAAGTAGAATCATCCACCAGAAGTGGGGTACTTGAGGTTGGGGAAGTGATGATTAAGGAAACTCAGGGGTAACATGGATAGATACCTTCATATAGGCATGCATCATCGGTTAGGATAATCATCAATTAGCTATCCACCTTGAAACTCAGTGGATAGCCTAGTAGCTATCGTAAAAATTTTGGCTGAGATAGGTAACTAGGTTGATGGAAAGACTCCCTCTTTGTCTGTTTCATATTATTGGTTGTTTTTTACTTCATCACTTGCTGCATCAATGGTTTGGAAAAAAATGCATGATTTTGGTTCTTGAAACTCTTTGTGTGGCTTAAAATACATTTAGCATGATGATAGCATTCAAAAGAAGAACCCATATTTATATTTTAAAATATATATAGACATTATATTTTAGGTGATAAAATAATTTCATTTGAAAATAAATAGACATTTTATTTTAAATGATAAAATAATTTCATTTAAAAATATATAGTAAGTTATTATTTTAAATGATAATATAATTTCATTTATAAATAATAGTTGTTCTATTTTAAAAATGATAATAGAATTTCATTTATAAATAATGGTTGCTTTATTTTAAATGATAATTGAATTTTCATTTCAAAAAGGTAATGAAATTTTTAGTTTGATTTTCATTCAAATAAAGGTAATAAAGAGTTTATTTAAAATAGAATTTGTATTTCATATAATGGAACTTTGTTTAAATAATAATTGGATTTTTATTTAAATAATGGAAAGTTCTCATTTCAAATAATAAAAGAATATTATTTTGAACTTATGGAAACATATCAATTTAATCAAAATAAGAAACTTCTCTATGAAGGCAACAAAGTACTGTTGTAAGAGAAGCTTCTCACCATCAGGAGGAAGGAGCCTCATTTATGGTAATACCTCAAAGTAATGAAAGAATACTTTTAAATTCTTAATATCTGCTCATCCACTATGGGAAGATAAGAAAAGTTATGATGGATGGGTGTAGTGGTTGGAAGGAAGTGACAAGATATTTTTAGAAGTAGAATGCTAGCTTTGTTAAAAAAAAGAGAGAGCGTAGGGAGGCTGGTTCGAGAGGAAGAAGAAGGCATGACATAAGAAAGAGGAGAAACAAGGCAGGAGAAGTAGAAATCTCTATGAAGGTAACACAATTTAAGAAGACAAAACCAGCTTGAAGAAGTTCTTAGGTTGGTTTATGAAACTCAGTTTTTCAAATTTGATGTTCTAAGTTGATCCTTTGAGTGTTATTTTTCATTTGGTGACAACAAAAGTTACTGTCAATTGTCTTGCCATGTCTGATGCCCTTCTTAGCTTATTGAGTGTCTTTTTTGATCCATTCTCCCTTAGACTTGGTATCCTTTGGTTTTCTTCAAGTCACCCCTACCATTGTAGATCCAAAAACCTCTCGACCACTTGTTTGACTGTTGTTCACCACACTTGCAATATCTACATAAAACATAATATGCTTTGGATATTACCATTATGGACGGTGCTTTGTTGTTGTTGGACCCCCCCTCTTTTGGAAACCATAGCTTAGTGTTGATTCCCAACAAGTACTAAAATTGGTTTGAATCCCGTGAGGATTCGGTGTGCCTTTGCATGAAATCCTATTTACCGTCTACCCAGTTAGGACTAGTGTCTTTGGCCATGTCAATAGTGGAATTATATTGGTTCTATAATTGCCTAATTGTTAGTTGGGTTGGCTACATTCCTTGTGATGTTTCTAAGGGACATCTAGGGCTGCTTAAAACTATGCTTGACTATGTTTTAATTAGTGGGTTGTCGAGGATGGTTGATACTAATTCTATTCTTCTCTTGCTTTCAATGTCTCTCTATGAGTGGGAAATGAGTTTATCGTCTACTTTTTGGACTATGAAGTAAACCCTCAAGCACCACCTCGGTGATAGTAGGACTATGTCATTGATCCAACCACTGTAGCTACATCATCCTCCCATGAACTCCTGTGTAGTCTAGAGCCCTTGTTGGTTGTTTTAGCTCTTGTTTAGGCGAGGTTGGAATCTCATCCTTTATCAGTGAAGTTACTTCTTTTCTATTTCTCTTAATTCTAAGATTTTTCTCTTTATTTTATTCCTTTGGAAAATGAAGAATCTCGAATGTCAAACTTGATTACTGGAACTTAGGAACTTAGAAGTTCTATTCTTTTTAAAAGAAATAAATGTGATCCTTTTGATTATTATAGAGGGAATATTTAATGTGGTATAGAAAAAATATGTGATTCTTTTGTTAATTAGAGTAGGGACCTTAATCAACATAATTAAAGGAATTCTGATTTATTTAGTTAATCAAATAAGATGTTATTTTATTAATTAAATAAAGGATAATTATTTGTTTTATAAATTAAGGGTATGGAACTTTAATTTATGAAATAAAGGAAAATGATTTTTTTGTAAATTAAGGGTATGGGACTTTAATTTATGAAAAAAAGGAAAATGATTTGTTTTGTAAATTAGGGGTATGGGACTTTAATTTATGAAATAAAGGAACATTAATTGTTTGTAAATTAAGGGTATGGGACTTTAATTTAAGAAATAAATAAAATGGTTTATTTTTATGAATTAAATTGTAAGACTTGATTTATGGAAATAAAGGAACCTAGTTTATTTAATGATTAAAGGTATGAGACTTTAATTTATTGAATAAAGGTTGGAATAAATTAATTAAAGTAAAGCTTGTGATCTAGTTGCTTTTGTTGAAAGACTCTCTATGGGTAATGAGAGGTGAAAATAAAAATAGATATTTTTATGATATCAACTATGCAGTAGATGGTTAGATACTTTGATTTAATTTGTATAGTTGCAATTTGGAAAAGTAAATAGTAGATGCATTTAGAGGCATGCCTATCCTGAACCATGAGTGCCTTGATCCCCTACTATCCTCAAATGATCAATGGAAAAATAAGGAGGACCAAAGAGGCAGTGGAACCAAGGCACTAGTTTGATTTCTACTTGCAATAAATTTACTTATGCTCAAATAGACTAGAATTATGGGGAGATATCCCTGATGGAAATGATGTAATATGTTATTCTTTAAAAGTATGGAGGTTTTACCATACTTGGTGATATGTAATAATTTATGGAATGATTTGAAAATGTATCTTTAATTTATGCTTATGAATTACTTATGCTTCTTTAGTTAGCTCTTTCTCTTCCATTTAATGCTTATTTTTAATCAAATGTCTTTCTCTTTTAAGTGTCTTATTTATGCTTTATGAATCTTGACCCTTTTTTATTTAGAACATAGAGTTACTCTTGATTTTTTAAACATAAAAGAGACCTAGGAGAATTAAATCTTAGGGTGAAATTAGAGGGTGACCTAAGGGATTGATACCCCTTAGGGTGAATGTAGGAAGACCTAAGGGATTAGAACCCCTTAGATATAATGATAACTAATTTTGACTAAAATACTACATCTGAGTTAAGATAGCTCATCATGAAGATGATATGGATAGCTTAACTCGTAATACGCATACCATACCTACACAGTTTGACTTGTGTATGATTTTGTGATGGGTGTATACCTTCGATTGACTGAATGTGATAAGTTTATCTCATCAAGATTTATGATATGGATAAGCTTATTTGCGGTAAGACACAAAACACCTACACAGATGGACTTGTGTGAGGGTATTTCATGAGATGTAACTCTTTGGGAAAGTTGGAAAATTTAGGTAACTTAAACAATAGATTAACATAAGGTTGATTAGGGGTTTATGAATCCTTCTCCTTGTAAAAAAAAATATTTCTTTCTTTTTTGTGTTTTTTCTTGCAACTAGTTTTTGGGGTCATTACACATGTATGTTGTAGTCTATTGCATTCATATGTTTATGCTTATTAATGAATGTTAATTTATATATTATAAACCTTTATTTTATATATTAGTTGGTTTATATTATTCTAGTTACATTATTATATTGATCTTACTGTATGGTGGATATCATATATTTGATCCTGTGAATATTTATCCTATGAGTTTATATTAATATTATGGTTTCAAAATCCATCACATGGATAAGAAATTGCTTGAAACTATGTATTTTTGTTCCAATTTAAAAATAAATAATTAAAGTAGCTCACTAGTTTCTCTTGCATAAGATGGTTTTTTTTATAAATGCATTATCTCTTATACCTGTATAAATACTTGGTCCGTGTCTATGATCTCTTGGAGTTATTCTAAACTATATGTGTATGTCAGGAAAGGGCCTAAGTCCTTATAAGTGTTACCTAATGGAAATATTTATATTATTCCTTGTCATGGTTCTTCATTAGCAAATATGTGAATGTTATGTTCTCTGGATAATTAGAAGGCCAAAACTTGTGCTCTATAATATGGCTTGTTTTTGTTATATACTAGTCTAGGAGGAAGGAAATTCCAGTGTAACATCCAGGGTTTAAAAGCCATGTAAATAATCTATGTTATTTTTAGATGTCAATGCATTGTTTAATCTTGTTTTTTGAATTGAATGCCCTATTAGTGTCGTGTTGCTATGTAATACTAGTTGTTTGAATGACCTTTACATTTTTTAAAAATAAATATTAAAGGATATGTGTAAATATTTAGTTGCATTATGACCTACGTAAATTATATACATTGCCTTATAGAGGCTCATACTACCTCAAGATTAACCTATTGATATTATTCTTTGGTAAGTGCACTATAACAAAACTATATAGCATAATGAACAATCAATCTACCTTTGACTTCTATTGGGTGCACTTTCTGAGGTAGCCTTAAATGAGTTCAATAACAAAGGATGTTAAGAAATTTTCCTTTTGCCTAAACCTTGGACATAATGTGCACATTTGCTTATAAACAAGGGGGACTTTGAGTTTTGAACAACTTTAATTATAATTTTAGGCATACATGTAATAATAATTTAACTTTCAAATTGCATTCTTGAAAATTACTTCCATACTGAATATTTAAGTTTATATAAAATATTTAAGAGTTTTCCTTTTATTAACTAATGGTTGGAAAAATGTTTAAGATTTGTCTTTTAAAGACTAAGGTATTTTCTTTCTTTGGTAGAAAAATAATGGAAATTTATTAAGTTGCCTTCTGAATAGAATATTGATAAATTTGTTTGACTTTTGAATATTTAAATAAAATAATATTTTTTTACTAAGGAATATAGATTTTATTTCTTAATGAAAATGAGGTAGAGTGTAATGGAAAAGTTGTAAATGGAATTTATTTTATTGAAATACATGGGAATGCTAAATAATAATGTTGAGTATGTATATTAGTTTTCCTAAGGCTTATGTAGATAAGGTAAACTAATATAGAGATAATTATGGGGTTCTCTCATAAGATACAATGTATTGAAAATATGGAAGGAAATCAGGATTTTCATGTATATTAGTTTTCCTACAACTTATGTAGATAGGAAAAAGTAATATAGAGAGAAGTATGAGATTCTATTTTTTTTGGTAAGTTAAAAAATTCATTAAAAAGAGCATTTGAAAGGCGCCGCAACACCTTGTACAACAGCAGAACCGAGAACAGAGAAAAAAAGAAACAAAAGAGGAAGCAAAAGAGAAAACACTAGAGGAACAAAAGGCATTTAGCCAGCAGAACTAAAAGGACCTCAAACACCACAAAATGGAGCAAAAAAATCAAGTGAAAGCTAATACTAAGCTTTCAGAAGTAGATACAATAGACACACTAGATGGGAACATCAGTCTATATTGGTGACGCCACCACAATATCCAGATCAACATCCTTAACATCATCCTTTGGAATTTACTTTGGGGCTTCCTTGCAAGCTTCCTTGGCGATCTCCACAACCTCCTCATCATTGGCACTATATTTTATGTCAGAAAGTCCCCCAGCAGCATATGCACGATTTAATTTTGTTTTATTATATGATGCATTTTCATACTTTGAAAGAGCATGTAGGAATGCACCTAGAAACTCCTCAAAAATATGACCATGAACTACAACGATGACATAGTAATCCTACCCCATGGTTTTCCTTCTATTTGAATGTAAGAGTAAAAATAAATTTTATCCAGATACCAGGATCAATCATCACATTATATATACCCTTCAAAGGTATAATTGGATTCCAAAACAATTGACATAAAGAAATATGAAGTATAAAATTTTGCACCATGAGACACATGGTACTTTAGGGGTTATTTTTCAAAGGTTTCACAATGGAATGACATAAGGAACATGAGAAGTAGAAAATAAATATAGCTTGAGTGAATATGCTAGTTAATCCACTTACAATCACCACTTTGATAAAATTGGTATTATTATATAAATAACTTAAAGTGGATTTGATATATTGGGATAACTTATAGAAATGACATTTACACAAAAGGTTATTATAGGGAAATCAACCTATTAGGAAATGGAAGGAAGAAGAGAAGGAGAGATAGTTGAGGAAGGTGTCACATAACTAACATTCTTACTTGCCAAGGATAGAATAATAATGGTGGAAGTTGTTGCTTTAGAGGTAGTTATCACTGTTATATCTCATCCATCCCTTTGTTCTCCTCTCATAATTCTCTTTTATCCTCATATTTCTTCTTATATTATTCTTCTTATATTGCATCTATCTCACACATTATAAATATAGCCATTGATAGATTCACCTATTAAAATATTAGGGCCATCCAAAATATTATCTCCAACATACACCATCCCACCATATTATGTTTGATCATATTCACTTGAACTGACCATCCCAACAAGAAATGCCCTTCCACTAATTCACTACACCTTAAGCATCATAATATCCCCTCATGTGTCTCAACATCTATCTATTTTATCACCCATTGTCACTCAATTTATGCCACCCACCATGTCAATACAACATTCCATTGTTTCTACTCTTACCATTCAACAATTGCTTGGGAATACTATGACATCATCTTTCTAGACATCACAAAGGATGGTTTAATCAACCTGCACTACTCAAGATAAGTAACCCATCATAGAAGTTAGCTAAGCATTTACTTGGTAAAAACTATAGAGCACTACAAAGAAATCCATTAAGAAGATAACAAGTGTGATGGGAGGGGATGTAAAATATATTGGACATTTTGAGTCCCTAAGTCAAAATTTGTCATTGATGTCACCAAATGAAGTCATCATTAATGTCAAGGAATTCGGCAATAAATAAATTCGTCAAAGGTGTCACTAATATCCAGGAAGAAGCTTCAACAATGCAGAAGTTAAAGACAAAAGGGCTCCATAATATTTTAATATTATATGAGAGCACAAGTTAAAAAGGGTTTTCATAAATACCTAAGGAGGCCTATTGCAAAGTTCAAAGGAGGTCTAATATTTATTTTATAAAATATTTAAATTCAAAAGGAATAAATAAATATCATCAATACAAAGTTGTGCAATAAGAGAATGCCTTAAAAGCCAAAGGTTATAATTATAATTTATAAAATTTAAATTCCTTGGAATTTAAATCACTTATAAATTACAAAGTTTAAATGCGCAAACATCATCAAAAAATTTGGAGCGCCGATGTTTGAAGACAACGGTAGCTTCATGTATAAAAGGGAGACCAAAAGACCTTGTAAATTATCCCTCATTGAATTTAATTAATGCAAAAAAGTAAATTGCATGTGCGATTCAAAGTTCTGGGTGAGGAAGAAGACGAACAAATTTTTGTCTTATACCCAAGGGTTATAGCGTAGTAAGGTTGGTGCCCAAGACAAGTTGGAAATGGCGGTCCATTGGTAGTGCACGATTTTGCTAAGGTGTTTGTGGGGAGACGAACCTATGTTTGAATCTCAAGGAGTGCATGCACAAAGGGAAAGGTTTTAGTTTTCATGTTTATCGTTTAAGGAGCCACGAGGAATATAGTGCACAAAGAGCTTTTTAGCTCTCAATATGCATTGAGCGCACGTGGTTGAGGAGCCTGCGACTAGGGCATTCACGGAGGCAAAGATCAAGGGTTTGAAACGCGTTGAGAGGCAAAGGTAATTTTTTGAAAATAATTTTTATTGCCTAAAGTTTTAATTAAAGCCTTTATTAGGAGTTATAAGGGGTTTTTAAAAGGTTTTTAGTTAGACAATAAAATTAGTGGTTAGGAGAAATAAGGAGTGATAGCAAATTTTTATGTGTTGAATTGTGATTTATAAAAGAGGACATTATTTTTAAGTTGGAGTAATAAGGTAATAAGAGGTTTTGAATTTTAGTGAGTGTTGATTTTATTTGTAAAGGGATTTTTGCCAAAGAGATTATTATGAGGGTATTGGATATTATTTTAAGTTGGAGTGATAAGGTTTATTTTGTTTGATATCATTTTGTATTGTGTTGTGTTGAAAAAATTATTGTCTTCAAACCCTTATTGAGATTGGCAAAGAAGTAATTATGAGTGTGACAAATTTGTGAGATCTAGACCTTGTCAAGCAAAAAGGTATGGGAAAATTCTTCATTAGTTGAATTGATTGATTGGTTTTATGAAAATAAGTTTGGAGTGAAAAGGAATTGATTAGGGTTTCCGCTTCAAGAGTGTTGACTTTATTCTTTAAGGTTTTCTGGAATAAAGAGTTGTTGTTAAAACCTTGTTTTATTAGCATTGTTGTTGAAGCCATTGGTTGTGTGAAGAACTTGAGTTAGTATTGTGTAAAAGAACATGAGTATCATTGTTATGTGAAGATTGATGCATAAGCATTGTTGTTGAAACCATTGGTTGTGTGAAGAATTTGAGTTAGTATTGTGCAAAAGAATATAAGTATCATTATTATGTGAATATTGATGTATAAACATTGTTGTCGAAGACATTTGTTGTGCAAAGAACTTGAACTAGGGTTTGAAAAGAACATGAGTATCATTGTTATGTGATATTTGTAGTTGAGCATTTTTGGAAACATTTTGAGTTGGTGTTTACATGCTTGGACTAGGATTTGTGAGCAAGGGTTGTTTCTTGAGTAATTGGTTGAGTAGAGTTGATTGAGCCTATTCAAGTGGGTGTGTGAAGTGATTTTTCAAGTTCCATAAAACAAATTGTTCTATATTCAAAATTGAGTTAATAAAGTGATTGAACATTGTGTGTAAAACATATTGAGTCTCTAACAATTCTCTTTATGTTTCTATGATATTGGACAAGTTCTGAGTGAGCTTGTTGAGAAGATTTGAATAAGTTATGTGTGGACTTGTTGAGCATATTTGAATAAGTTTTATGTGGACTTATTGAGCAGATTGGAAAAATTTTGAGTGAGTTTGTTGAGCAGAGTTGAGCAAGTTCTCTGTGGACTTGTTGAAGCAGATTTGAGCAAGTGCTATGTGGACTTGTTGAATTAGATTTGAGCAAGTTTTGTGTGGACTTATTGAGCAGAGTTGAGCAAGTTTTGTGTGGAATTGTTGAGCATATTTGAGCAAGTTTTGTGTGGACTTGTTGAAGCAGATTTTAGCAAGTTGTGTGGACTTGGTGAGCAGAGTTGAGCAAGTTCTGTGTGGACTTGTTGAAGCAGATTTGAGAAAGTTCTGTGTCGACTTGTTGAGTAGAGTTGAGCAAGTTTTGTGTGGACTTGTTGAGCATATTTGAGCAAGTTCTGTGTGGACTTGTTGAGTAGATTTGAGCAAGTTCTATGTGGAATTGTTGAGCAGAGTTGAGCAAGTTCTATGTGGACTTTTTGAGCAGATTTGAGCAAGTTCTAAGTGGACTTGTTGAGCAGATTTGAGCAAGTTCTATGTGGACTTGCTGAGAATATTTGTGCTAGATCGAAGGACTGTGTTTAGTGTATATTTGATACAGAGCTTTGGAGGTGATAGAGTAGAGAGGACAGAGGTTTGTAGTGGATAGAGATCCATCAGCCAGGGTATTGAGGATAGGTCTTCTAAGTGGGGACAAGAGTCATGGAGAGAGATACACAAGCCAGTGTAGTGAAGGTAGTAGTCTTCTAGAGGATCACTAGCCATAGTAGAGGAGAAGGAGTTCTCCTATGGATAGAGATCCATAAACTTGATTTAGGGGATTGGTGTCTCCTTTGGATAGAGGTCCATAAACATTGTAATTGGGAAGGATTCCCAAGAGATTGATTGAGAAAATTTTAGTGAAAGATTTTCTTCGTGGAGTAGCCCACATTGGGTGAACCACATAAATTGTGGTGTCTCTATTGTGTGTGGTGATTTGTGTATTGATTTTATTACTACTATTGATATTTCTATCTACACATTGCTTAATATTATTTGAAAAGAAAAGTAAAAAGTGGTCTTATATTGTTCACCCCCTCTCAGTATAAGCTTGTGCTCTTAAATTGGTATTAGAGCGGGTTTATTCAGAAGATTTTAATAGCTTGAAGGAAAAGCTAACAATAACGCAATGGATCCTAAGGAAGTGTCCTCAAATAATTCAGCATCAATTTTTGATGGAAGTGACTATATGTATTGGAGTATGATGATGAAGATCTACCTGATGGCACTTGGCAATGAAATTTGGGATTCAGTGTAATTTGGATACGATCCCTTAATCAATTATCCTACAGATAATGAAGGTAAGCTTCTACAACACTATAATTCAAAATAAATGAATTCACTTATGAGAGGTTTGCGTAGAACAGATTCTATGAAAGTTATGCATTGTCAAACTACAAAAGAGATGTGGGATAAATTGCAAAATATATATGAAGGAGATAAAAGTGTCAAGACAAAAAAGAGTCGAAACCTCAAAAGACAACTTGAAGAATTAAGAATGAATGAAGAGGAAAATATTAGTTCTTACCTAATTCGAATTGATGAGGTTGTCAATGATATGCGAGGACTTGGTATGAAGATTGATGAATTTGATGTTTGTGATAAAGTCTTAGGATATCTTCAAAAAGATTCAGTGAACAGGTTTTTGCTATAGAAGTATCAATAGATGGTGATACTTTGACAAGAGATAAGTTGCTTGGTATGCTCATAGTATTTGAGATAAGAACAAAATATACTATGTACTAGAAGGAAGCAGCATTCAAAGCAACCAAAAATACAAAGGGTAAGAAGTCAAAATCAAGCAATGAGTCATCTAGTGATGAAGAAGCTAACTATGGTAGAAGAGATAAGGACTATAGAAGATATAGAGATAAAAGATCTGTTAAGTGTTTCAATTATGGAAAGTATGGATATTTTACAAGAGATTGTCAAGAACCTAAGAACAACAATGGTAAAGAAAAATAGGATCACAGGTATAGAGAATTAGAAAGATATAGGTGTAGAGAATCAGAAAGATATAGGTGGGATAAGCATCAGAAGAAAAGCAAGGATGGACAAAGCAAACAAGGAAATAAGTTCTTTCAAATAAAAAAAGAGAAGCTACTATGCAGATAATGCAAGTAAGTATTCAAGTGATAGTGATGCTAGTTTTTCAGATAATGATAAATATGAAGTCCTATTTATGATTGAATAAAAAGAACCAATTAAGAACAAGACTCCAATTATTCTCAAGTGTTTTAGATGTGGTAAATTTGGACATCTTGAAGATGATTTTACAAGGGATGGTTATAGTTTCGGTGATGATGAATATGAGAATGCACTTGAAGGACCAGATGAAAATATTATAATGGCTTTATAAGAAGAAGTAAGTGATCCTATAGAAGACAAGCCAAAAGAAAACAAAGATATGAACAAAGGTAAAAAAATAGAAGAATATTCAGTAAATAATGGTTATGATCTAAAGGGAGAACTTATCTATGCCCTTGACATAGTAAAGAAGGTAAGGAAGTAGCACTCTAAACTTGAAATTCAGTTTTAAGAATGTGATGAAGAGAGAATATTGCTCATAGAGAATTTAGAAAAATAAAAGGCTAAGGCAAAAAGGTTCAAAGATAAGTTAGAAGCAAAAATCTTGGAATGCGAGAAGTTAGCACAAGAAGTGGCACTACTAAAAGAAGATTTAGATAAATCCAAGATCAAGATGAAAGGATTCAAGAATAGCTCAAATATTATGGATAAGATATTCAAGGTACAAATAATTTCAACAAACAAATCAGGTCTTGGATTTGAACAGGTTCAAAAGAAATGGGAAGGAGAGTCAACTTCAAGTTTTGGAGGAGAAGAAACTTCAAATGAAGATACTTTAGAAGAAAGTGTGAAATAAAGTGAGACATTAGAGTATGAGTTAGACATGGATGTGAATAGGAACAAGAACATGGATATGAACAGGAACAGGAACAGGAACATGAATGTGAATAGGAATAGGAATAGGAACAGGAACATGAACATGGATATGAACAGGAATAGGAATAGGAACAGGAATTCTGACATAGACAGAAAGATGGACATGGATAGAAACATTCAGATGAATCAAAAAACTTATAAAAGAAGAGAAGAAGATAAAGGCAAAGAACAATGCTTTCTGGAGTAGAAATACTCCCACCCCGAAATTAACCACCTCAATAGAAGGTGGGGGAGGGGCTAAGCTAAGAGGCTCATCCTTATTCCCGAGCCCCAAAGGTGAACCTTTATCATTGATGTCAAATGGGGAGATATTTGAGTAAAGGGGAGAGACTTGATAATTGAGAGAGCTTTGAGCTAGGGGGAGCAATGTCCCAGGGGGAGCAAAATAAAAGAAAGGTCAAGTTTTCGGTAAAAATAAGTTGGGTTGCCATCAATGACAAAGGGGGAGATTGTTGGATATTTTGAGTCCCTAAGTCAAAATTTGTCATTGATGTCACCAAATGAAGTCATCATTAATGTCAAGGAATTCAGAAATAAATAAAGTTGTCAAAGGTGTCACTAATATCCAGGAAGAAGCTTCAACAGTGCAGAAGTTAAAGGCAAAAGGGCTCCATAATATTTTAATATTATATGAGAGCATAAATTAAAAAGGGTTTTCATAAATACCCAAGGAGACCTATTCAAAAGTTCAAAGGAGGTCTAATATTTATTTTATAAAATATTTAAATTCAAAAGGAATTTAAATTTTATAAATAAATATCATCAATACAAAGTTGTGCAATAAGAGAAGGTCTTAAAAGCCAAGTTTATAATTATAATTTATAAAATTTAAATTTCTTGGAATTTAAATCATTTATAAATTACAAAGGTTAAATGAGTCGACATCATCGAAAAATTTGGAGCGTCGACGTTTGAAGGCAATGCCAGCTTCATGTATAAAAGGGAGGCCAAAAGACCTTGAAAATTATCCCTCATCGAATTTAATTAATGCAAGAAATTAAATTGCATGTGTGATTCAAAGTTTCAGGTGAGGAAGAAGACAAACGACTTTTCATCTTATGCACAAGGGTTATAGCGGAGTAAGGTTGGTGCCCAAGACAAGTTGGACACGGTGGTCCATTGGTAGCGCATGTTTTTGCTAAGGTGTTTGTGGGGATACGAACCTACGCTCGAATCCTGAGGAGTGCGTGCGAAAATGGAAAGGTTTGAGTTCTTGCGTTTTTCATTTAAGGTGTCAGGAGGAATATAATGTGCAAAGATATTTTTAGCTCTTAACGTTCGTTGAGCGCACATGGTTGAGGAGCCCGTGGCTAGGGCGTTCATGGAGGCAAAGGTCAAGGGTTTGAAACCCATTGAGAGGCAAAGGTAATTTTTTAAAATAATTTTTATTGCCTAAAGTTTTAATTAAAGCTTTTATTAGGAGTTATAAGGGGTTTTTAAAAGGTTTTTAGTTAGGAAATAAAATTAGTGGTTAGGAGAAATAAGGAGTGATAGCAAATTGTTATGTGTTGAATTGTGATTTATAAAAGAGGACATATTCTTTTTAAGTTGGAGTAATAAGGTAATAAGAGGTTTTGAATTTTAGTGAGTGTTGATTTTATTTGTAAAGGGATTTTTGCCAAAGAGATTATTATGAGGGTATTGGATATTATTTTAAATTTGGAGTGATAAGGTGTATTTTGTTTGATATCATTTTGTATTGTGTTGTGTTGAGGAAATTATTATCTTTGAACCCTTATTGAGATTGGCAAAGAATTAATTATGAGTGTGACAAATTTGTGAGATCTACACCTTGTCAAGCAAAAAGGTATGGGCAAATTCTTCCTTAGTTGAGTTGATTGATTGGTTTTCTAAAAATAAATTTGGAGTGAAAAGGACTTGATTAGGGTTTCCTCTTCAAGAGTCTTGAGTTTATGCTTCAAGATTTTTTGGAATAAAGAGTTGTTGTTAAAACCTTGTTTTATAAGCATCGTTGTTGAAGCCATTGGTTGTGTGAAGAACTTGAGTTAGTATTGTGCAAAATAACATGAGTATCATTGTTATGTGAAGACTGATGCATAAGCACTTTTGTTGAAGCCATTGGTTGTGTGAAGAACTTGAGTTAGTATTGTGCAAAAGAACATGAGTATCATTGTTATGTGAAGATTTATGTATAAGCATTGTTGTCAAAGACATTGATTGTGCAAAGAACTTGAACTAGGGTTTGAAAATAACATGAGTATCATTGTTATGTGATATTTGTGGTTGAGCATTTTTGGAAATATTTTGAGTTGGTGTTTACATGCTTGGACTAGGGTTTGTGAGCAAGGGTTGTTTCTTGAGTAATTGGTTGAGTAGATTTGATTGAGCCTAGTCAAGTGGGTGTGTGAAGTGATTATTCAAGTTCCATAAAACAAACTATTCTATATTTAGAATTGAGTTAAGAGAGTGATTGAGCATTGCGTGTAGAACATACTAAGTCTCTAACAATTCTCTTTATGTTTCTATGATATTGGACAAGTTATGAGTGAGCTTGTTGAGTAAATTTGAATAAGTTCTATATGGACTTATTGAGCAGATTGGACAAGTTCTGAGTGAGCTTGTTGAGTAGATTTGAATAAGTTCTGTGTGGACTTATTGAGTAGATTGGACAAGTTCTAAGTGAGATTGTTGAGAAGATTTGAATAAGTTCTATGTGGACTTATTGAGCAAATTTGAATAAGTTTTGTGTGGACTTATTGAGCAGATTGGACAAGTTATGAGTGAGCTTGTTGAGTAGAGTTGAGCAAGTTCTGTGTGGACTTGTTGAAATATATTTGAGCAAGTTTTGTATGGACTTGTTGAGTAGAGTTGAGAAAGTTTTGTGTGGACTTGTTGAGCAGATTTTAGCAAGTTCTATGTGGATTTGTTGAGCATATTTAAGCAAGTTATGTGTGGACTTGTTGAAGAATATTTGAGCAAATTTTGTGTGGACTTGTTGAGCAAAGTTGAGCAAGTTCTATGTGGACTTGTTGAAGCATATTTGAGAAAGTTCTATGTGGACTTGTTGAGTAGAGTTGAGCAAGTTATGTATGGATTTATTGAGAAATTTTGAGCAAGTTATGTGTGGACTTGTTGAGCATATTTGAGCAAGTTCTGTGTGGAATTGTTGAGCATAGTTGAGCAAGTTTTGTGTGGACTTATTGAGTAGATTTGAGCAAGTTATGTGTTGACTTGTTGAGTAGATTTGAGAAAGTTATGTGTGGACTTGCTGAGCAGATTTTTGCTAGACCAAAGGACTGTGTTTAGTGCAAATTTGAGACAAATATTTGGAGGTGACAAAGTAGAGAGGACAGAGGTCTCTAGTGGATAGATATCCATCAGCTAGGGTAGTGAGGATAGGTCTTCTGAGTGGGGATAAGAGTCTTCAGTGGAGAGAGATCCATAAGCCAGTGTAGTGGAGACAATAGTCTTCTAGAGGATCACTAGCCAAAGCAGAGGAGGAGTTCTCCTGTGGATAGAGATCCATAAACTTGATTTAGGGGATTGATGTCTCATTTGGATAGAGGTCCATAAACATTGTAATTAGGAAGGATTTCCAAGAGATTGATTGAGAAAATTTTAGTGAAAGATTTTCTCTGTAGAGTAGCCCACATTGGGTGAACCACGTAAATTGTGGTGTCTCTATTGTGTGTGGTTATTTGTGCATTGCTTTAATTACTGCTATTGATATTGCTATCTACACATTGCTTAATATTGATTTGAAAATAAAAGTAAAAAGTGGTCTTATACTGTTCACCCCCCCTCTCAGTATAAGCTTGTGTTCTTCAAAGTATATGGAACAAGATATTGTTAGCATAAGATCCTATAGTTACATATCATAGAATAGGGAATATATTTTTAATTATCAAGGCCCTCCCCATAGATCTTAGCAAACCAGTAACCACACAAGCTAAATGCATAACAAAATTGTCTACACTAGAATTATCAAGGATGAAACCATTCTAAATTATATAAGTTGAAATCCAATTTCAATAAGCAATGGCCATAAAATATGCACAAACAACTATTGAGGTTGAGAAATATGAGAAAAAATCCCAAGATAATGCATAAGCATTAAAGTAGATGGTAGAATATGGGTAAAGAGAGGTAATAAAACTACAAAAGGAACTAGATACACTAAAAGAATAGAATAGTTACCTAAATAAACAAGCAGAAATGAAATAAGAAATTGGAGGATAATCAGAGGAACTGAGAGGGAAATTGACATAGGACATAGATCAATTGAAGCAATAGTTCAAGAAAAAAAAGCAATTTTTATAATTTTAATTACATCAAATGAAAGAAATAATATAGAGTAGGTATGAAGATATTTCTAAGTTGAAGTATATAAATGAGATTTGGTAAAGAATATATAGAATGTGGAAGTTGAAATCTCAATGTATGAACAAATCAAACCCCCTATGGAACCAAATACATTTTTGGGTAACTCATTGCAAAACTTATTTTGTATACATTGATGAATATGCAATCCTACTTAACCAAAATTTGAAAATAATACAATAGGTGGAAAATAATTTGGTAATCAGGGCAAGATACACCAAACTACTCCCATAATTATACAAAATATCCAATCAACAAGTAAAGTACCTAGATATCTATAATAATAAGATAATAGTCATGCAATTGAAGAACATACTAAAAAATAAAGGAGACTCTAAGGGTATAAGACTACCTATGATGCTATAAGAATACCTATTAAATAAATGATAAAGGAGACACAACAATTGATAATTGTAGTATTTGCCCAAAATATTCTCCAATCAAGAAAAAATTAATATTGAAACAAATAGGCATTATTTTTAAGCAGAAAAAACCAAAGTAGATGTATAAATAAATAGTATTGTACCCGATCTTTCATACAAGGTCACCAAGTTAGAGAATTTGAAGAATATGTTAAAGAGCATAGTAGATCAATGGAAATGCCTCTCAAAATATCCATACGAGAAGTTGATGTTGGACGATAAAATATTGGAGATTTTGGATTTACCTTCTAATGTAAATTGACAAGCACTTTTGAATTACTTACCCTATATTTGAATGAAGGTGACCTATAATTTTATAATTTTGTTACAATATGGCCCTAATTTTGAAGACTATGTTCAAGTATAGAGGTAGGACATAAAATATTTAACCAATCCACTTTGATATACCATGAAGTTACTAGAAATATAGTTTCTTAGATACTGCCTTTGAATTACAACAAGGAATTTACAAAGGAGAAAAATGAAAAGAAATTTTAAAGTCCTAGAAGCAACAATATAGAGAGAATGTTTGGATACTTGCAAGGAATTTAGGTAAGTCTTAAAAGGATGAACCACTCAAAGAGGTGATTTGCTCAAACCAAAAGAGCAAATCATAATTTTGGTAAAAATATAAATGGCTCTTTCAAAAGGATGAGTCACTCTTCAAGGTTTAAGGTTGGGTAAGGTTAGCATGGGATCCAAGAAAGCAACTTAGAAAGTGATATTTAATCTTCATATAGTGCTTATAAGGAGTTAGAAAGCTAATAAATATATTTAGGGATAATTTGGAGGTAAATAGACTTAATGATGCATCATTTTGCTAAAATATGCCACTAAAGTAGAGGATTTATAAGGAGTAGAAGAGATTTACCTCTAATTACACCTAGGTGAATAATTTACAATAAATAAGAACTAGGGGATCCAATGTAAAATACTTTAGTCATTTGTGAAACTTAGAGCCACACTTTGTGAGATTTAATTGTACTTATGAGATCATTTTCCATTAATAGAAATATTGTGGATGATATTTTATTGTACTTATGAGATCATTTTTCATTAATAGAAATATTGTGGATGACATTTATGAATTGATTTGGTCACTTGACCTTTTGATTTGTGGATGAATAGCGGTTATGGCACTGCCCTATTAATTTTTGTTGATCCTACCTTCTTTTATGATGAATTATTTAGAAATTGGATCACATTGATTTTATTCAAATCACTCTAGATATGTTAATTGATCAACATTAATCTTGTTTTAATCATGATTCTATTTACTTTAGTGCATTTGATTTACTTTCTTGCACCCTTTTCCTTCCAAATTTACTTTCATGCATTTAGATTAGATTAGTTAAATTATTGGGGAGCCAACTTGAATTTAGAAATCAAAACACATAGATTATTTCCTTCCATTGTCCCATTGTTGAAATACGACCTCATAAATATATACCTTTATACAAGTTCACCACTACCTTAAAAATTACTCATTTAACAAACTTAAATTATCTTAATTTAAAACAACAATTAAAATATATACTAAATAGTTACCAATAATATAAATTTTAAATTTAAATAAAAAATTACATAAATCTTGTATTCATTATTTATTATCAACCAATATCTGTGTTAAAACTTATAAAACATCATTACATAATAATCATTGTGAATGATGACTTCGTACTTTCCTAACCCCTTTTATGATTGAACTTCTTCCGGTTGTTCGATTGTTTATGTTAGTTCTAAAACTAATTTGTGGTGATGTTCAATGCATATGCTACCGCCTAGAGAGATCTAGAATACAGAGGAGCCACCAACCAACGTAAGTCAGCCAAACTAGATTCGAAAGGTTTTAACTTACAATTTTTTAGGAGGAATTAACCTCCCCAACTTATATACAGTTATAGCATACGCTATAGTTTTCAATTTTAGGGATTATGGTTAGGAAAGATTGTTCAACCAGTAATCAATACTTTAATATACACTTCTAAACATCATTATAACTCTAAATATGAATTCAATCAGCTGTTTCATTCGAACTCGCGCAAAACTTGCCATGAAAGCATTAAAGAGGTTCCATGAAAGCAATGGCTGACTATATTAGGTACAGTGGCGTCTTCAGTGTAGGTCCAGGAAACTGACGCCACTAACGTTGTCGTAGGATATTAGAGACGTGTGCTTTTCCGTGTAGCGAATGCTAGGTGAGATATCTTTGATCCATAAGAAAGATGCCCACGCGTTAAGAGGTGTAGATCTCTGGTCCGCATCAGCGGTTGGATGGCTGGTGGAAAGAAGAATCTTAGAGTGCAGGCGAAGTCAAGGGATCAGACAATGAATTTCACGAATGGAGAAAAATGGTGTGTGTGATTATTATTAAGAAGGCTCCAGTGCAATGAAAGGAAGCACAAGCATCGTTGAATGCAGCAACAAGAGGAAGGAAGATGAAGATATCGCAGGTGCTCGTTCTTGCAATTTGTTTGCATGCTTTCGTACTTGTGGCGGCCAAGGATGACGAAGGCCTAAAGAAGGCGACGTGCGTAAAGGCAGCGGACTGCACTGGAGCATTGTGCTGTAATAAGACCATATCAGAGATCTTCAAAGTGGACGACTTCGAGTCTCTGTTTAGCAAGAGAAACGCTCCTGTGGCCCACGCTCAGGGCTTCTGGGACTACCACTCCTTCATCACCGCCGCCAGAAATTTCAGTTTCGAGCATAAAGGATTCGCCTCCACCGGCGGCGACATCGTCCAGAAGAGGGAGCTCGCCGCCTTCCTTGCCCACGTCGCCACCGAAACATCATGTATGTAAAGCCAAATTGATTTCTAGTCTTAGTTATTTGAGTATAATTTGATTATATGTCAAAAACATTTACACTATGATCTGGGTGTGGCGCAGGCAAATCTTTGATGGAGAAGAGCGCAACAGCAGCGAATGAGGTACCATTCAAATGGGGACTGTGCTACAATCAGGAGCTCAGTCCTGATCAGACCTACTGCGAATCGAGCCTCGTCTACCCCTGCGCTCCCGGAGCCAGCTACCACGGCCGAGGCGCCTTGCTTGTCTATTGGTAATAGTAATAGTACCACATCAGTAATACCAAACGGAATTGCTAACTTGGTTCATACCCTAGGAAATATTATGATAATTTATGTGTGCAGGAACTACAACTATGGAGAGATCGGTGAGGCCTTGAAGGTGAATCTCCTGAGCCATCCCGAGTATTTGTCGGACAACGCGACTCTGGCTTTCGCGGCTGCGATGTGGAGATGGATGAGTCCGATGAAGGCGAAGCAACCTTCCGCTCACCAGGTGATGGTGGGCAAGTGGGTGCCTACCAAGAACGACACCGATGAGATGAGGCTTCCGGGCTTTGGCATGACCATCAATATCTTGAAGGGAGAGGCGGAATGCGGCGCTGGATCAGATAATAAGAAGATGAACGATCGAATCGCGCATTATCTGTATTTCCTTGACCAGATGCAGGTAGGGGGTGACTATGCCGGCGACAATCTTGACTGTTCGGATCAAAAAGTTCTGAATCCATCTTCCTCCGCCTCCAAATGAGATTGTTTAAAAAGGCAAGAATAAAGGTGGATTTGTTTGAGCTCTATAAAGCCGTTGCCCCATATATATGGATTATCGACGAGTATTTAGCTTTCTGAAGCTAGGATGTATTAGAAGGCCGTTGTTATTCTACCTTCCATTATTTCTAATGTAAATAGAAGACAATTTTGTTTAATTCAACCCAGAATGCTTTAAAAAAACTTGTTCTCTTATGCACAACATGTATTTGTAATTGTGTACGAAATAACTCAAACTTAATAAAGAAAATATGGTTTGTTGCTAAAATACCAATAAAACAACAGACACAAAGCCAAACATAAATGTTCAAACTTAATTGTTAAATTACCAATAACACACATAGAAAGGGTTTCTCCTCTACACATGTTTAAATGTATATGTTTAAATTCGATTGTTAAAATACCAATAAGGTAAGAGGGCTACTGTAAGAGGGCTACTCCTCTAGCACATATGTGTAAATGTTTTCAAATTCGATTGTTAAAATACCAATAATGGTTACGAATTTCACAAAATAGAACCAAAGATTTTATCTTTAAGTCTGCTTTCTCATTAGCAAAGAGTATACCAAGTGTTGGGGTTTATAAACTACTCAGTCCCACAACACAGTTAATGTGAATTATTCACAGTCACATACTACACTAACAAAGTAGATAGGTATTAATGGAAAAAAGTCCAATAATAAAATATGCTACTAAACTTGCATATCACATTAATTAATTAAAAAGCAATACATAAAGAGACGTAGATAGGTATTAACTTTAAAAAAATTCCAATAATAAAATATGTCACTGAACTTGCATCATCACATTAACTAGTTAAAAAGTAATACATAAAGAAATTTGTAATAGTTTTTTTTAGTGATGGTCTTAGTATGGGAAATGGTGGAGTCTAGCTAGTTGAATATTAAGTTGGTAAGTTTTTTTCTACAATATATTTTATCATAAATAATTTAGTATTTATTTTATAAATAAATGTGAGCGGTCTAAGCATAGAAGGGTTGTTTAGAGTCTTAAGAAAAATGACGTTATAGTGTTTCTAAATTACAAACATTAAATGAATATTTAGAATATTTATTAGATATTCTAAACCCAAGTTAAATTATGGTATTATAAAATAATTTTAATTGTGTTAATTTATAGATGTAGATAGATTTATGGTGGTAAATTTATATATAATAATTTGATGTCAAATTAATAGAGGACCTTACAATTTCAATGTCAGATACATTTTTAAATAGGAATAGTAGTGCTAGACATAGAGGAAGTTGAAGAGGTCATTTATCAACTATTTATGAAATTGTATTTTGATTAGTATTTGTTTTATTAAAGGTGAATATAAAGGGTTTTTGAAAGGGTCCCAACCCTTTATACAAGGAACCAAATCCCTTTAGAAAAGTGGAAAATAAAATCCCAAGGGAAACGAAATACAACAAACTTAGACAAAAGATACAACATAAAAACAACACAAACAATAGCTAAAAATCTAGTACAAAAGTTACAACTTAGAGAAACTACATTCAAATCAAGAGGTTGGATGATCCTAATTGCTTTGCTTCATTTTGGATAGGATAACAACAACTTCCATGTCTTCATCCTTCTTCTTTATATTCAAAATAAAGAGGTTGGATGATCTTGATTGCTCTGCTTCATTTTGGATAGGATAACAACAAATTCCATGTCTTCATCCTTCTTCTTTATTTGAACCACTAGAAGATACAACATAAAAGCAACATAAGACAAAACAAAAAAATTAGTATGGAAGTTATAGCTCAGAGAAACTCCATTCAAAATCAAGAGGTTGGATGATCTTGATTGCTCTGCTTCATTTTGGATAGGATAAAAACTTCCATATTTTCATCCTTCATATTTATTTGAACCACTAGAAGTGTCATGACCCTCTCTAGTGGACTTATTGTACAAATAAATAGTGTATTAATCTATGATACTTTAATACCTAAGTTTTTTTTTTTGTGTGTGGAAAACATCCCAAAAGGAATTTTGTGTGGAAAACATCCCAAAAGGGATGCCACTTTCGGGTAAGACCCAAGGAGGCAGGGGTATCCATTCCGCCAAAAACGCCCAGGACTCGGACCTGGCCTACCACCTTTGACATACTCAAGGAGCAAACAAACACACAAAACCAATTTAAAAATAAGTAAATAACAACAAAAATAATAAAATAAAATAAAAAACATGCTCCTTGAGTGTGTCAAAAACAAAAGCACAACCAAACACGCACAATAAGATAAAATAAACCACAACACAAACCACATAGAAAAACACAAGAACCACATAACAAAACACAAACAAGACAAAAACAACAGAACACTACAAAGACATAACCCAAAAAAAACATGAAAAATAAACACAACCAAAACCTAAAAAATTAAAAAAATAAAATAAAAATAAAAATAAAAAACAACCAACAACAGACAATAAACAAAAACAAAAAACATAGAAAACACTCACACATAAAAACATGAAATAACACAAACAAAGAGAAACCCAAGAACAAGAACGAAAAAAACACAAGAACAATAACAAAAAACATAAAAAAAAAAAACAACAAAAACACACGAACAACAAAAAACAACACAAAGAACACAAAAACAAAACAAAACAAAAGAACCCACCCACCTTAAAAAACTAAACAAAAAAAAAAAAAAGAAAAAAGAAAAAAAATTGAACATAACAATGACCTATCTAGACCAGAAGACTATTAAGGCAAGAATCAACAGAGGAAACAAAATAAAGAATAGAATGAGCTAGGGAACTAAAAAAAACTGAATGAACCAAAGAGAAGCAAAAAAAAAAAACAAGAAGAAACTAGGTACCTTCGAAGCTGGAGCCATCCAAAGAAATGATAGAAAGAAGAGCTTCCCTAATTTGAGAAGCCCACCATATAGGAGGGTGGCCATAACAAGTAAGATCACCTTTGTCCAAAGCCCAATTAGCTAAAGCATCAGCACTCTTGTTTTGATCTCTGACCACATGATTGTAATCAACTTTCAAAAATCCCATATGGATTAATTGAATCTTCTCAATAATTCTTTTTATTCTCCAATCCACCTTATGATTCTTAGAAGGAGTCTTCAAGAGATTAATCATAAGTTGAGAGTGAGACTCAACTAACACCTTTTCCCATCCAACCTTAGTAGCCTCCTGAAGGCCTCTGAGGATACCATACCCCTCGGCAAGGTTATTGGAAAGAATACCCAAATTCTCAGCAAAAGTAAAAACCAGGGAGCCATCTGAAAGTCTACCAATTCCTCCCACCCTGGCTTTTCCAGGGTTCCCTCTAGAGGCTCCATCGGTATTGACTTTTCCAAAATCCTTAGGAGGAGGTTGCCAATTTCTAGTCCTATCCATCTTACTAATACTCACATTCCCTTTAAGTTGGTTGCCCTTAGAAGATTTAATCTTCAATATTTGCATCACTTGATCCCATCTTTGGTGGGAGTTTTGGGGGTGATTAAGGAGTTGATGGACTGATTCAACTAAGTTGGCTATGGTATTTTGCCAAATATAGTGAATATCCTTCCTATCTTGATTAAAAATTTGGTTGTTCCTTTCATTCCAAATATTCCAAAGAAGAATGGTAGAACCCATCCAAACTAACTGCCTAATAAAATGATCAACACCCTCTTGATTAGGCCAATCCCTCCAAATTTGTTCAAAAGTAAAAAAATTGGACCATTGTAAGCCAAGTAAAGTGGCCATTCTCCTCCATAGCTCAGAGGCTAAAGTACACTCAATAAAAATATGGTTGAGATTTTCTACATTCTCTTCACACATTTCACATCTAAAAGGGCCATGAAAACCACGCTTCATAAGTTGCTCACCGGTAAGCACCCTACGATGCAATAAAAGCCAATTAAAGAACCTCACCTTAGGCCAGAGCTTTTGAGCCCACAATCGAGAAAATATGTCAGAAGAATGGTTGGGATTATTATGGCATAAGGTCAAATAACCTTGAGCAACTGAATACTCACCCTTAGTAGTGTTGTTCCATCCAAAACAATCTTTTTCATGGGACCAAGAGAGGGATCTCATATGAAGGATGCCTTGGATATCTTGTCTTTGCCTTTCTGGGATTTGAATAGGCCGAGTCCTCAATAGGGATCCAATATCTACCAACCTTTGAATTACCAGTATGGTACCGATAGTAATTAGCCACCTTTATCCAATTAGCTCGGTGAAGCTCCTCCATCCAAGGCCTCCAATCGGGAAACTGAGTTATCAAAGGCTTGTGACCATCCCAAGAATCTGTCCAAAAATTTGCCTGTTGACCATTATGAATGATCCAAAATAATTTTTTCTTTATCAAATCCTCACCGGTCTTAAGAACTGCTAAAATGGGAGAACCTTTGGTAGGAAGTTGATAGCGAACAAGGTCTTCGAGGACTTTTGTTCTCGACATATTTAGCATGGAGATTATTGGCCCAAAGAGCATTGGGGTTATGCAACATCCTCCAATATAATTTAGCGGCTAAAGCTTTGTTGTTATTAATAGAAGACCGGAATCCTAACCCCCCTTCACTCTTAGGAAGACATAAAGTATCCCATTTCACCAAGGCCCATTTTCTTTTCTCCTTAGTACCACTCCAAAGGAAACGATGACTGATTTGATCCAATTCTCGAAGAACAACCTTTGGGATATTCAAAATGGAAGAAACATAAATAGGAATAGCTTGAAGGACTGATTTTACCAAGGTGATTCTACCCCCAGAAGAAAGCCACTTGTTGGTCCACTTTCCAATTTTCTTCTTGACTTTGTCCAACAACCAATTCCAATCTTTATTTTTTTGCCTTTGAATATTTATGGGAATACCTAAATAAGTGATTGGAAGAGAGGTCTTCTTATATATTAATTTATCCAAGACCATGGATTCTGTCTAGCAGAGCAATGAAAGAAAATAACTTTAGATTTGTCTTCATTGATCAACTGCCCAAGTAGCCTTAGAAAAATAGCTAATGATTTGCTTAATATTAGAAGCTTCCTTAACTATAGCTTTACCTAAAAAAGTAGAGTCATCCACAAATTGAAGATGAGAGATAGGTCTAGCTCCATGAGCAATGGTAACTCCCTCAAGGGTTTTGTTTTCCCTCTTTTTGGTTATAGTCCTACCCAAGCATTCAACAAGAATGATGAATAAATAAGGGGATAGCGGGTCACCTTGCCTAATACCTCTGGAAGCTGGGAATGACTGAGAAGGCCTACCATTGATAAGAACTAAGTAGGAAATTGAAGAGATACATCCCATAATCCAATCCATCCAATCCTTAGAGAAACCAAATTGCCTCAAAACTTTGATAAGGAAGTGCCAATCCACTCTGTCATAAGCTTTGGATAAGTCTAACCGAATGAACATGGAAGGAGAATTTTGCATATCCATGGAATGGATGGCTTCTGAGCAAGAACTATCTCATCTACTATTTGACGTCCTTCCACATAACCCCCTTGCTCTGGGAAAATAATCTTATGCAAAAGAGGCTTCAACCTTTCTGCCATGATTTTAGTAATGATTTTGAGAAGAACATTACATAAAGCAATAGGTCTAAAAGTTGAGATATGATCAACCTCTTGAGCTTTTGGAACAAGAGTAATATAAGTTTTATTGATAACCTTCAAAATTTCTTTGGCTTTCCTGGCTTCTTCCACCACCTCTAATAAATCAACATGAAGGATATCCCAGAACTCTTGGTAGAACTCAATGGGAAAACCATCGGGTCTGGGGTTTTCCCTTTTTGCATTTTAAAACTACTTGTTGAAGCTCATTGATAGTAAGGGAGTAGTCAAAATAGAGTTCTCCTCGAAGTGATAAGAGAAGGGATTGGGGGGGGGGGGGGGGGGGGGGAGAGAAAAAAAAAAAAAAACAGGGGAAGGGGGGGGGGGGGGGGGGGGGGGGCTCCCTTCCCCCCCGGGGGGCGACTTCTCTTCTCTGTGAGGCCATCTAAATGGATTTTCTTATTCAAATTTTCAATATGAGCAATAACTTCATGTTTTTTTTATGAACATCCCCAAACTCTTTCCAGTTCCAAGTCTTGATTTTGGATTTAATGTATTGCGGTATTTTGGCAAAATAGAACATCTTAGTCCCATGCCTAGGTTTACCTTCCTTCCACCATTGTTGCACACGAGGTCTGAAGGAAATGTCTCTAAGCCACATTAATTGAAAACAAAAAGGAGAGAAACTCACATTGGTTTTCCACATTTCCACCATGACTGGCCAATGATCCGAACCAACATTATTAAGAGTCTTCACTTTAGGAATGTGACCATGGATTAAGAAATTTTCAGAGAGAAAAAACCTATCCAATCTCTCCATTATACAAGCTAAGCCTTGCCTTATGTTAGACCAAGTCATAAGGCCATTATCTAGTTGGATATCCACAAGATGGAGGTTTGCAATATATTCGCTCATGAGGTCGGTGCTTTTGTCCAAATTTCTATTTCCCCCCTTTTCTCATCCAGAGAGAGGATGGTATTGAAATCTCCTCCGATCAAGATCCAAGCTTTAGGAAAATGAGAGATAATATGAGTAATATCCTTCCACTGTCTTCTTTTTTCCTCCAAAGAAGTCGGAGCATAAACAGTAATGCAGAGCATAATCTAGTTGGAATGTCTACTTTGAATAGCTATAGCCAACAAACCCCAACTGCCAACCATATGGTGAATAACTACCTCTTTTGGGTCCCAAAGACAAGCAATGCCACCCAAAGTCCCTTGGGAACTGAGGGAAACCACTTTTCCAGCTGGCCAAATTTTACTGGCAATTGAGTCCATATCCTCCATTGACATCTTTGTTTCTTGAAGGAAAACAAGATGTGGATGATTTATCTGAATCATTCTTCTAATTTCATTTTGTTTTGAAAGACTCCCTTTGAGTCCTCTAATATTCCAAGTGATGATCTTCATTAATACCGGGGCTAAAAAAGTTGGGAAGGGCATTAATCTTACCTTCCTCTACAAGCTTTTCACCTTCTTTTACCATATGATATTGATTGGTCTTGCGACCTATTTTTTGATTAGAATCCATCTTCAATTTTTTTTCCCTGTTTCTTGACTTATTCCAATTGAATCTGAGATGGCTTCTAACCTTGAAGAATGCTCGTACATAGCCAAAATTTTACTAGATGGTTCAACGAAGTCTATATTGGGACCTGCATTATTTGAAGTTTTGACATTTGAAAGATTGTTTTTCTTGTGTAAATTTTCTCCTTTTTTTTTGTTGAAAACCTTTGATTTGTTGGTTTGTCTCTGAGTTCTTCCCTTCATATTTAAATTGTGTTTCTAAGATTTAAGTTTCCATTATTTCCTCTTCCTCACTTGGGACATCATTTGTGGAAAGGATTTCAAACATATTAGCGAGATGACTTTGATTGATCCTTCATAACTGGTTTTTTTTAGTGTTCTTCTTCTTAGGTATTTGGAAACCTATTGAGTTTATATCTTCTTTCTTTTGATCAGGAATTTTATTTGGGCAAGCACTAGCCAAATGACCATATTCATGGCAAATTCTACAATGAAAAGGAATGTTCTCATAGTCCACTACTTGCTCCCAAGTGTCTTCCCCAAATTGTAATGTGATATTTTTAGGTAGGGGTTTGTCAAAATCCATTAAAACACAAATCCGAGCATAAATAATATGTTCAAAATTTTGAGTACAATCAGCGAGTCATCATAAAAGTTCCTAAAGAGTTTCCAATTGAAGAAAAAATAGTAGGATTCCAAAATTCAATAGGGAGGCCAAAGAGTCTAACCCACACGGGAGCTATAGAAGGCATCTCTTCTTCGACTTTAAATTTAGTATGCCAGGGCTTCATGAAAAGCCCCGCCCTTCCAAAAAACCAAGGACCCCCTTGAAAAGTTTTCTCTCTATCTTCATTATTAGCAAATAAAACAAGAAAATAACCATTTGGATAAATAGAGATTTGTAACTCACCTTTAGTTTTCCAGATTTTTGCAGCCCAGACTTTGAAAGTAGATAGACTTGGACGAAAACCCATGAACCGACAAATTAGTCCTCTTTTTTCCAAATCTTCAATGCCAGTCTGAATGTTACCCATATCAAGCTTAACAATAGGAGTTCCATCAGTTGCTTTAAGACATCCTGACTCCGTTTTCCTGGGATCAATCTTAGGCATTCTTAGAGGTTTATGGGAAGCCCTAAGATTGATATTAGCATTGGGCTGAGGTTGTCCACCATGAAGGGCATCCCTAAAATTCATTTTTGGGGCTGAGTCTTCGAAATTCTTACCCTTGACAAGGGTTTTCATAGTAGAATTATTTTGTGGGTGCACCTTAGCACCAGATTCACTTGAGATATGAGCCATTTTTTTATCAACTACTTGAAACTTGTTTCATGATCTCTTTAATCCTTGCCCTAGACGTCGTGGAAAGGTATGGTTTTCACTTTTCTTTTGTGCAACAAATTGGAAGCCGTTGTCACTCAAGTTCATAGTATGATCTATTGAAAGATAAATTTCTAACCCATATTGGATCCCCTGCAACATTTCTTGCTAAAATATTGAGCATAAACCACAAAAATATTGGCCGCTAGGGCCCGAAGGCCCTAAAAACCAACCTCTGGAGCTGCTTGCACTCAACCCGAGATGAAACCCTCGCATAGCCGCTTGCCAAATATCTCATTCACACATAGGGATGCGCTAGGATCTGTGTTGCTCCAAATGATATGAAAATTTGTGGAGACGTTCTAGGGTTTTTCAGGCATCTACCCTCAAAATTTTAGCTCAATCCGAGTCCGGATGAGTGAGATATGGCCGAAAAGAGTTTGGTAGTTTGGGCAGTCCTACGAAAAATGTGTAATCGAGAACATGCATTACCTAATACCTAAGTTGAGCAATTAAACCAACTATGTGATGTTTAGTTGATTTGAAAGAGCATTATATTGCCAACATATTTCCAATATGTACAGGATTAGGTACATTCATAGGTGGAAGAAGCAGAATCATCCACCAGTAGTGGGGGTACTTGAGATTGGTAAAATGATGATTAAGACAACTCGAGGATAACATTGATGGATACCTTCATATAGGCATGCATTTGGTTAAGGATAATCATCAAAATCTAGCCACCTTGAGTCCCATATTGATAGCCTACTAGCTATCGTAAATTCTCGAGGTTAAGATAGGTGACTAAGTTGATGGAAAGATTTCCTCTTTGTCTATGCATATGTTTGATTATCTTTTACTTCATCACTATCTACATCAATATTTTGGAAAGTGTTCAGAAGTTAGTTATTTTGGAAAAATCCTAATTTTGCTAAACCTTTCAAAATAATGGCATGATGTTAGTATTGGACAAGAAAAGTTATTCTTCTATATTTTATATGTGAAAATACATGTAAATAAATAGTAAGGTTTTTATTTAATTGATAATTGAAATTCATTAAATAAATAGTAAGGCTTTTATTTAATTGATAATTGAAATTCATTAAATAAATAGTAAGGCTTTTATTTAATTGATAATTGAAATTCATTAAATAAATAGTAAGGTTTTTTATCTAAATGATAATTGAACTTCATTAAATAAATAGTAAGACTTTTATTTAAATGATATTGGTAGAATTCATTAGCTAATTTTTATTATGGGATAATAGAACCCCTTAATTCAAAGAGGCTTGCGATATTTGATTTGGGGGAAACCGCCTCTTAGAGAATTTGATTGCGCTTGCCAGGTGAAGCTTTTGGCTGATGATTGGGAGGATAGCTTCACTTATGGTAAAACCTTGGGAGAAGGAAGAGATGGGAAATATCTATCCTACCACCTGACACATAGAGAAGGAGTAATAAAAAGTAGACAAAGTGGATGTAAGGCAATACGGATGCATAGGAAAGAGGACTCATCATCCCTAGTGAAGAAGGAGAGCAAGGTAGAAGTTTATCTTTCACAAGTGGAACCAAAAGAAGATAGAAAGGAGCGATAAGATAAAAATAGTTACAAAGAGGATAATGCCACTCAAAATGGATGAAATCATTCGAAGGGACTCATAGGTTGGTTTACATCGCCTATAATAATAACTTGATGAGTAAATAGTTTGAAATGTTTTGTTGTGTCTGGTTTTTTTAAGCTCGTTTATCGTTTGACAACTTGTTGGCTTTCCCCTTGGATGCTTCATTTTTCCCTTGGTTTATCCTTTGGTTTTCCCTTTCTCTAGAGAGGAAGTAAACCCCCTTAGCTATTCAATGGTCTACTTCATAGTGATTATGTCACTGCTAGCTTTTCGACAGTTCACCTTAGAGCCACTATGAATAAAACCAGCGCTTGATAGCATCGACCTTTGTAGGTAGACCTTAGCATTGTGTCGTCACCCAATAGGGTCATTGATAAAACCTTAGGTGGAAGAGGTGTAGTGATATTATTCTATGGTTGAACCCTCTCCTCACCACCCAGATAGTTGTTGAACATCTTGAACTAGGTCTTGGTTAATAACTTCCTTTCAGAGTTGATATCATCGATATTACTCATGCCATGAGATCCCCTTAGGTGGTTATTGGTCAAACTTACCATACCTCTCCTTTGAATCCAGCATGTCCTAACCAGTGGTGGGACGAGTTTGTTGTCCACCTATGTTAGATATTGTGAAACTCAAGTGTCACGTAGGGTTTGGAAAATCCTTGGTTGTTGCCTAGTTGATGGATGTGTCTCTCTTGAGACCCTATGCTTACCCAGAGATCTCTGAGTCTGTCATTGATTGGAACCATATTCTAGATTGGTCATTGCAACCCATTCTTCTTTGTTAGCTTCACTGAAGCATTATGATTTAGTTGTTAATGGGAAGATCCCCCTTGTGAAGTTTAATAATAAGAACAAGCATGCATTAAGGAAGAAGCAAGTAAAATTATATTAAATAAAAGGTTGTTTTATTTAATTAATTAGAGAAAGAGAACTTTAGTTATATTAAATAAAAGGTTGTTTTATTTAATTAATTAGAGAAAGAGAACTTTAGTTATATTAAATAAAAGGTTGTTTTATTTAATTAATTAGAGAAAGAGAACTTTAGTTATATTAAATAAAATGTTGTTTTATTTAATTAAATAGAGAAAGAGAACTCTAGTTATATTAGCTAAAAGGTTGGTTTATTTAAAGATTAAAGTAGATGACTTTGATTTATTAAATAAATGGAATTAGTTCGTTTTGTAAATTAAGGGTATGGGACTTTAATTTATGATATGAAGAAAAAAGGTTTATTTAAAGATTAAAGTAGATTACTTTGATTTATTAAATAAATGGAATTAGTTTATTTTGTAAATTAAGGGTATGGGACTTTAATTTATGAGATGAAGGAAAAAGGTTTATTTAAAGATCAAAGTAGATGACTTTGATTTATTAAATAAATGGAATTAGTTTATTTGTAAATTAAGGGTATGGGACTTTAATTTATGAGATGAAGGAAAAATGTTTATTTAAAGATTAAAGTAGATGGCTTTGATTTATTAAATAAATAGAATTAGTTCATTTTGTAAATTAAGGGTATGAGACTTTAATTTATGAGATGAAGGAAAAAGGTTTATTTAAATATTAAAGTAGATGGTTTTGATTATTAAATAAATGGAATTAGTTTGTTTTACAAATTAAGGGTATGGGACTTTAATTTATTGAACAGAGGAAAAGTATGGTTATTTCTTGATTGAAGAAACCTAGTTTGTTTGGTAATTAAAGGTATGGGAGTTTAATTGTTGAACAAGGATTAAAGGAATTAATTTAAGTAAAACCTAGAATATTGTTGTAATTGTTAAAAGACTCTCTATGGATAATGATAGGTGAAAATAAAAATAGTAATTTTTATGATATTAAATATGCAGTAGATGGCTAGATACTTGATTTAATGGTATAGTTATAATTTGACAATGAAATAAATAAATGCATTTAGAAGCATGTCTATCATGGAACCATGAGTGCCCTGATCCCCTACTATCCTCATATGATTGAGGGAAATCTGGGAAGGATCGAGGAGGTAGTTGGAACTAATGCATTGGTTTGATTATACTTACAATAATTTACTTATGCTTAATTAGATTAACCATATGGGGAGATTTCCCTGATGAAATTAATGTAATATATATTTTTTGATAAGTAACTAGAATTGTATATACAAATTGGGTTTTTTAAGAGGATCCCAAAACCTTATAACAAAAATGGACGTAGCATCGAGATTTAAAGCAATTACTTAGTACATGAAAATAAACACAAACTAAAATGGAAATGGCCAGAAATAACCCTTGATCCAGTAGAAATACCAGATTCTAGTACCAACTAGTGAGGTCCACTTCATGAAAATATCATCCTCCCATTTTTTGCAGTCTGGGATCCTCTCAGGGGTGGATACAACAGTCTGGGATCCACTCAAGGGTGGATACAAAAGTCTGGGATCCTCCCGAGGGTGGATACAGCGCACCTACCTAGACCTGTGTGGGGAGAGCGAGAAGGCCAAGAATAGCCTGCAACCAGAAATCCTACCCAAAAACCAGTATCAAGGAATTTTTAGGAAACTGGAGAGGATCATCACCCAAGGATGGCTCAGGATGCAACCTAGGGTGTAGCGGGTAGTAAGTAGCCATGCGAGTAAAGCAGCAAGTAGCACCGGGATACATGCCAAGGATCAGCAGTAAAATAGCCTAGGAAATGGTATCAGGTTCCTCAAAGAAAAAAAATGGGAAGCCTCCGCAAGAGCCTAAAAAGTGGAACAACACTAATGGGGATATCTACAGGCCAAGAAATCCCTATGCACAACAAGGATAAAAATGAGGAAGCCGAAAGGATCCAGGCAAAATAGTAACAGGCGCAAAGATAGGATCCCAAAAGCCAAAACTGAAGGAGGAAGGAGGGACCACAACTGCAAACACACTAATATCCCCCTAGACCAGATAATACAGAAGGAAGCCCCCACCACTCCAGCATAAAGGCCTAGGAACCACCATCCCTGCTCACGAACAGATTCAGGGAACTGGGACCAGAAGCCCCTGAACAAGAACTGAAATGAACAACCTAAGGATCCCAGGCGAAAAGCGGTAATAGGCACAAATATGGGATCCTTGAAAGCCTAACCTGGGGGAACCAGGGTCTGCATGCACTAATCATGGGTCCCCCCCAAGATCCAGATATGCAACAAAAACCCTAGGAACCCCAAAATAAGGGACCAAGATCCCCCCATCCTTGCTCATGGAAAGCTTCAGGGAATTGGGATTGGGGCTGGGAACAACCCAGGTAGGGGAAGAGGCCCACCTCAAAGGTCAAAAAATTCCCTGGGTGTCCACAAAATCATAGATCCAACAAGAATAATCCTTTGAATAGGAAACCCAAAAGGGCCCTACCCAACGGGACGGGACCAGCAGCAACCACAGGCATCCCATAGAGGAATCACTGGCAAAAGAGGAAACTGGCCCCCTTAGACCAACCCCAAAGTAGAGAGGACCTCACAAGATGCACCAGGAAGCGGATGAAATCCCAACCTGCCACCACCACCAACCGAGGAAGCCCTGGGAACCAGATCCACACAAAAAACCTATAAAAAACCCCAAGTGAAAGCCTGAGGAAGATCAGGGAAGGGATCCCAGAAACATGTAGGAAATCCTAGGAGACCCCCTCTCTCCTCTCACTTTTAATGTAATATATTATTCTTTAAGAGTATGGAGGATTATCATACTTGTTTATATGTAATAAAATTATAAATATTAATTGATGGAAGATGTACCTTTAGATTACTGCTTGAATTATCCATGTCTTGTGTTGGTTTCTTTTCAAATTAATGTTTACTATCTCTTGAATGTTGTTTTCACTCTAGTATTTTGTATGCTATGAATTGTACTTTTGTTAGATTTAGTATCTGGTCTATTCTTGGTTTCCTTGCTAAATAATAGAAACATAAATATTGAGTTCTAGGGTGAACTTAGAGAGTGACCTAAGGGATTGAGACCCCCTTAGGGTGAACATAGTGGACCTAAGGGATTAAGAACCCTTAGGAAGAATGATAACTAAGTTTAAGGAAATACTACATTGAAGTTAATATAGCTCATCGTGGAGGCAATATGGATAGCTTAACTCACAATACGCGTAACATACCTACACAAACTAGCTTGTGTATGGTATAGTGATGGGTGTATACCTTTGACTAATTGAAGGTGATAAGTTTAGCTCATCAAGGATGATGAGAGGGATAAACTTATTTGCAGTAACACATAATATGCCTACATAGACGAAGTTGTATTATGGTATATAGTGTGATGTAGCTCTTTAGAAAACTTGGGCGATTTTAACAATAGATCAATCAGGAGTCAATTAGGGATTTATGAATCTCTTGCCTTAGTAAAAAAAAAAAATTCTGTGTGTTTTTATTGTAGTTTATTTTTGGGTCATTACATTTGGTATTAGAGCTCTAGGTACAAGGGTATAGAGCTTCTTATGTTCTAAATGTAGTTAAATGTCTCCAATGAAGGTTTTCTTAAAGAATAAGCTAAATTTGGGGTGACCTAGAATACCCTATTTGCTATAATATAACAAAAATTAATCCCAAGGGTGAATGAATATTATGATACCTTAGTATGGGCTTTGGTGTTAATGAAACATCATAACCTTGGAATACTACCCTAGTTAGATTATTGATGCTTTTAGAAAGAGAAATTTGTATTGTGGATGAATTAGTGATACAATAAGGTGAAGTTGTAGCCTAATCTTGCTTGGTTGTAACCAGGTTAAACATGCGACCTAAGGCCAGAAGAGAGACCTACACCTAGAAAAACTTGAAAAAATAATGTCAAAGAAGAGATCCGGGATGAGGATCCAGGAAATTCCAATATTTAGGTAGAAGACCTCACTACTATGGTTGTTGCCATGCAAGACTAGATGAGACAAGTGTTGGAAACAATTATGAATCTAAATTCACAAGCTAGAGATTTAAAGGTTGGCCAAGTTGATGGATTAACTGTAGAATAGTTACAAGCTAGATCCCTTATAGAAAAGGAAATAGATAGGGATCTAAAGAACATTTGTATCTCCAATTTTGGTGGAGAAGGAGAAGGGGATGCAACCAAAGCTTAGCTAAGGGAACTAGAAGTTTACTTTATAGTAAAAGGCTATTTTCCAGGAACTTGAATATTTTAGGCCACAATCAAATTAGAGGGGGTTGCTTTAGATTGGTGGGAAACCCACTATGATAAGACTAATTATGACCTATTGACATTCCATGAAAAGAGTTCATAGTTATCTTCAAGAAAAGATTTCTAATGAAGCATTTCTATGCGCTAAAATTCGAGGAGTTTGCTAGCTTATGACAAGGGACCAAAGTGGTAGAAATATACTATAAGAAGTTGGTTTGGCTACTTAAGTATGTGTCTGTGTATGATGAGAAGATGAGGTTTCACAAGTTTATTCATGGGTTGGAATCTAGAGTAAAGCATAATGTAAACATGCATGAGTCTAAATTTCTACAAAAGGTGTATGATGTAGTAAAGAAAGCAGAGTTGTACTTCTCATTTAAATATGCCACCCTATCCGAGCAAGATCAGCAAGCACTGAAGAAGAGGAATAGTCAAGGATTATTAAAATAGGAAGAGGAAGAAGATCGAAATATCAAGAACCCTTAGAATTTTGAGAAGAGAACTGATGGGAGGAAGGGAAATTTCAAGAATAATTTCCAAAAAAAAACCAACAATAATCCCAATAGTGCAAAACCTCACCCTAAAAAACTATAAACTTTAGCTCCAACAATTAAAGCGGGGGAGCAAAAATAAAAAATAAGCAAGGAACCAAGGATGGGTTTTATCATTGTAGAGGTTTGCATTAATCTAATAAGTACCCACACCAACTAGGACTGAGTTCATCCAATGCTAAAGGAAAATAACCTAAGCATTGGATCTACACTGCAATCAAGAAATAAAATTTGGAGGGGCAAGTCGCACCATTACTTGTGAAAGGTAATATTTTAAGCAAGTAAATATTATAATAGATAGTGGAGCCACTGATAGTTTTATTTCTTCTAGTTTAGTAAGGAATATGCCAGAAATGCAAGGATATTTGGCCCATGGATGGAAGGTAGAGTATGATTCCGGATAAACCTACTCAGTAAATCAGTGTTATCTAGTGGCAAAGATAAATGTAGATAGTGGAAAAATGAAAGGTTTTTTATATGTAGCTCCTCTTCATGCCTTTGATCTAATCCTAGTAATGGATTGGTTATAGGTCCATAAAATCTTGATTAATTTCCAAGATCGATGGATCAAGTATTGAAAGAGGGGCAAGGGAAGATTAAGAATTCATAGCAAATAGGGTAAAATTAAACCCCAGATGTTATTATCTATGCAACTAAATAAAGCCCTAAAGAGAGGAGAGATATTGTATGTTGTAAAACTTAATGAAGTAGGATATGATCAAAAGAGAGAAGTGCTAGGAAAATACCCAATCTTGTAGGATTTTAAATACGTATTTCTAGAGGATTTACATGGACTCCCTCTTGCACCGAAATTTGATTTCACAATTGATCTTATGCTAGGAGCTGAACCCATTCATAGATATTTGTATAGGATGAATCCCATCAATATGCAGGAACTAAAGGTTCAACTACAGGGATTATTGGAAAAGGGATTGATAAAACCAAGTGTGTCACCTTGGGGTGCACCAATTTTATTTATGAAAAAGAAGGATATTTTACTAAGATTATGTATTGATTATAGGATGCTAAATAAGGCTACAATCAAGAATTGATATCCTCTACCTAGGATCAAAGATTTGTTTGATCAACTAAGATATGCTATGGTATTCACCAAGATTAACCTAAGATTAGGGTATCATTAGTTAAGAATACGTGAGGAGGATACTCACAAAACGACATTTAAAACTAGGTTTAGGCATTATGAGTTTACAGTTCTACCCTTTGGACTGACTAATACCAATCCAAAAGGAAATGATGAACTGTGAAGAGTTAATAAAGCATGAAGGTATATAAGGGTGAGTATGGTGAGGACAGTGAGAAAGAACAATATGAGGATAAGGTACTACCTGGATTTTTCTTCCACCCAACGGAGGAAGAATTTGTGGGCTTCTATCTTCACCGCAAACTGCAGAAGGAAGACTTCACATTCAATCATATTATCCAAGATCTTAATCTCTATGCTTATGAACCTTGGGACCTTCCTAGTAAGTATCATGCATTATCACTAAAAATTACCCATTTTTCTTATATAATGTATACATTGTTGTTGATTTTTTGTGTTAGAACTTTGTGGTAGTACAAGGTTAGCTAGTGTAGCCACAGGGGAAGGAACAAGTGGTAAGGAAAGGGAGTGGTTCTTTATATTTCATGGAAAGAGATAACACAACGATGGAAGAGCCAACAGAATTACTGCGGCTGGTTACTGGAAGGCCACCGGAACCGACAGGCCCGTCTATAATCACCCCTCTTGCCAGATCATTGGTTTCAAGAAGACTCTCGTTTTCTACAAAGGCAGGGCCCCCAAAGGCCAGAAGACCGATTGGATTATGAATGAATACAGACTTCATCCCGTATGTCTAGTCTATTTTTGTTTTATTTCTACATCTATCTAACTCTTAACTCTATCTTGTGTATCCTTAATTGGCAGACTGACTAATTGCCCTATTTCACTACTATTATACTGCAGAGTAACAACGAGAATGAGAATATTAGATTATGTCGTATTTACAAAAAGGCATCGTGGATGAGATCATTCGACCGTCGCCCAACAATCCAAGTGGAGCGGAGAGTTAAAAACGAGAAAGTGGCATTCGACTCTCAGACTCAAACATCTACCCCATATAAAAAGATAATGATAAAACTAAATCCATTAGTCGCCCAACCTCCTATAAATTCAATGTTAAGGGGAATGATATTCGCATCTAAATCCTAAAATTATCTAACAATACAAGATAAGAGAAAATAAAATACAAGCAACAAATGGTGTAACCACCATAATAATCACATTCATAATGATATACAATATTTAGTATAATAGAATACATTTGGTTCATCCAAAGGTAATGATTATCCCTCCTTATTAAATGGAGAATAGGAGGTAGATGCTACATGCCTAAGCACCATGTCTCAATAGGCAAATGATGCTTCTAATAATTTTTATCTAGAGAAAAATAATATCTATTTTATACCTAATACTAGGTAAAGGATAAGCTTCTCTATGTCATCATTATATTAGGAGCTAGAAGAACATCATAGTACAATATATAGTTAAGAACTTCAATTTCTAAATAATGGCATACCTATTTTTTCTTTCTATATTAGATTCATCTAGGAAAATATTTTAAGTGTGTGGCACCAATGCATCCTCCATATGGCATAACCCAATGTATATCTAATCACCTATGATATTGTCTCATTAGATACATTTAACATCCTACTAGGAAGACCTTACCTCTTTGATCACCAAGTAACCTACCAAGCTTATATAGAATAATGATTTATGTAAATCAAATAGATAATATACAAAATACTAGAGTTCCTACAATAAAATAAGATAATTTTAATTTCTACAAAGTAATATAAGAAACTCATTTCTCATTTCTACAAGTTTTTATCCATGGTTAATCCTAACAACCAAGGAAACAATAAGTTTATCCTTTTTACACTAGTTATAGATTATTCTAAATAGTCTCAACAAATGGAAACTCTACATCATCCATATTCTAATGGTTTGAAAAACCCCAAGGGATTCCCACTACACTACTATGTGAAGCACCAGATTAATTTGATTTTAATTTTATCTATTCCTAACAAATTTGATTCTGATTTTAGCTATTCCTAACAAATCATTATACCACTTATTAGTCTAGGAGAATGATGATATCTAGCACCAAATATACAATCTTATTTACTAGGGTAAAATCAAACCCAACTCATTAACATATCAAGGACCTATATAGAAAGTAACCTTACACCAAATTATGGTATTAGCCAATGGCTTACTCTCATGAAAAACATTCACATATCTAAAAAGAATACCCTTAAGGCAAAATTAAACTATAATCTTAAACAAGTTTGTATCACCTATATAATTATGCTAGTTGTGAGATATAATATATGGTGTTGAGGGTTGAATATAATGGTGGAATATTGATATTAAAAACTATGTTATTTTGGTAGAAAGAAACATTTAAAGAGATGTTGTCATTCAAAGAATCTTTGCTACCAACTTAATAGTTGATATTGTTTTGAAGTTATAGGAAGCAAAAGTAGCATTTTCTAGGAAATACCTCAAGCAAATTGAGGCTTATGGGAGGAGGGATGCCTAAATAATCATTGCATTGAGTGTAGTTTAGAGATAAGAACGTAAGTTTTTCATCTTTTTGAGGCACAAATATAAGAAATGAAAAAATTCTTGAAGGACTATGTGGGGCAAATTTGTTATAGACTATAATTACATAAGGATTATCTATATTTATATGATTGGTTATTTAAATTGGAAATGAGTTGTGAGGCAATAATTGTTGTACTTAAAAATATTTAATTTTTGTTATTTAAATAACATTTAATTTTTTAATATCATATAAATACATGTAAGTGTAATGGTAAACTTGTCATAATTTATTAGCATAGAAGTTATGAGATTGAATCTAGATAGAAAAAGATGCAACTACACAATGTGCAAATGTTTTAACAACTACACATCATGTAGTTTCAAATATGTTCATCAAAATCTCAAATACATAAAGTTAAGGCACATTATAACCATCAAGTTAAAGCACATTTTAAACATTTTCAAAGCATTTTTTATCATTAAAATCTCAAACACATTAATTTTTTTCCTTGTCTAAATTGTCAAGGACATACTCATAAATTAATCAACATATATGATATTTATGACCATCTACATAAAGTACATCTTTAACATTTCTGAAACACCTTTTTGATGATATTGATTTTAAACATAAAGAGGTTTTTTCTAAATTGACAATGAAGTAGTTATTGAATATTCAATGTGTGATACTTACGATCACTCACATAGAACACATCTTGCACATTTTCAACATTTTCAAAATAAATACTTTTTATGACTAAAATTTTAAACAAGAAGTTTTGTCCATATTAACAAAATTCATTTTTAGAGATTGTCTTTAGAATTTTTGTATATCATTAAAGGAAGTAAAGAATGGCCTTTTTGAAATTTCTAATGAAAGGCCATTAAGTATTTGATTATCTACCTAGAGAATTTTAAAAAGAAAATAAGTGGTCTTTTTTACGTTAAAATCTTTACATGGTTTCTAGAGAAGTTGAATGCTCAGGGCATTCATTAATTAGGGTCTCGTTAAACTTATCTCCAACAACAATTCAATATTCATAGTGGAATTTGATTACACTCTTGAATGTTTCATGCAATTTATAGCTTAAAATATTCCTGATTAGATTAACCATCTCTATTAGTAAAGGAAGTAGAGAATAGCTTAAAATGTTCCGTGTAGCGAATGCTAGGTGAGATATCTTCGATCCATAAGAAAGATGCCCACGCGTTAAGAGGTGTAGATCTCTGGTACACATCAGCGGTTGGATGGCTGGTGGAAAGAAGAATCTTAGAGTGCGGGCGAAGTCAAGGGAGAAGACAATGAATTTCACGAATGGAGAAAAATGGTGTGTATCATTATTATAAAGAAGGCTCCAGTGCAATGAAAGGAAGCACAAGCATGCAGCAGCGAGAGCAAGGAAGGAAGGAAGATGAAGATATCACGGGTGCTGGTTCTTGCAATTTGTTTGCATGCTTTCGTACTTGTGGCGGCCAAGGATGACGAAGGCATAAAGAAGGCGACGTGCGTAAAGGCAGCGGACTGCACTGGAGCATTGTGCTGTAATAAGACCATATCAGAGATCTTCAAAGTGGACGACTTCGAGTCTCTGTTTAGCAAGAGAAACGCTCCCGTGGCCCACGCTCAGGGCTTCTGGGACTACCACTCCTTCATCACCGCCGCCAGAAATTTCAGTTTCGAGCATAAAGGATTCGCCTCCACCGGCGGCGACATCGTCCAGAAGAGGGAGCTCGCCGCCTTCCTTGCCCACGTCGCCACCGAAACATCATGTATGTGAGCCAAATTGATTTCTAGTCTTAATTATTTGAGTATAATTTGATTATATGTCAAAAAAATTTACACTATGATCTGGGTGTGGCGCAGGCAAATCTTTGATGGAGAAGAGCGCAACAGCAGCGAATGAGGTACCATTCAAATGGGGACTGTGCTACAATCAGGAGCTCAGTCCTGATCAGACCTACTGCGAATCGAGCCTCGTCTACCCCTGCGCTCCCGGAGCCAGCTACCACGGCCGAGGCGCCTTGCCTGTCTATTGGTAATAGTAATAGTACCACATCAGTAATACCAAACGGAATTGCTAACTTGGTTCATACCCTAGGAAATATTATGATAATTTATGTGTGCAGGAACTACAACTATGGAGAGATCGGTGAGGCCTTGAAGGTGAATCTCCTGAGCCATCCCGAGTATTTGTCGGACAACGCGACTCTGGCTTTCGCGGCTGCGATGTGGAGATGGATGAGTCCGATGAAGGCGAAGCAACCTTCCGCTCACCAGGTGATGGTGGGCAAGTGGGTGCCTACCAAGAACGACACCGATGAGATGAGGCTTCCTGGCTTTGGCATGACCATCAATATCTTGAAGGGAGAGGCGGAATGCGGCGCTGGATCAGATAATAAGAAGATGAACGATCGAATCGCGCATTATCTGTATTTCCTTGACCAGATGCAGGTAGGGCGTGACTACGCCGGCGACAATCTTGACTGTTCGGATCAAAAAGTTCTGAATCCTTCTTCCTCAACCTCCAAATGAGATTGTTTATAGAGGCAAGAATAAAGGTGGATTTGTTTGAGCTCTATAAAGCCGTTGCCCCATATATATATATATATATGAATTATCGACGAGTATTCAGCTTTCTGAAGCTAGGATGTATTTGACGGCCGGTGTTATTCTACCTTCCATTATTTCTAATGTAAATAGAAGTCAATTTTTTTGTAATTCAATCCGAGGGAATACTTTAGATAACTAGTTCTCTTTTGCACAACATATATATATATATATTTTTAAACATATTTTTTAAATATGTCCAAAATAACTCAAACTTAATAAAGACAATACTCTTAGTTGTTAAAATAACAATAACACAATACCACATTTTAAAAAAAATATGTAATATATAGATAGAGAGATATGTCATTATTTTTTAGTGTTGGTCTTGGTATGGGAAAGAGCGGAGTCTCGCTAGTTAAATGTTATGTTGGCAACTCATTTTTCTAGAATATATTTTGTCAAAAATAATTTAGTATCTAATTTATTAATAAATGGGAGTGATCTAAGCAAACCAAAGTTGCTTACAAAAATGATGTTATAGTATTTTCAACTTATAATTATTGGTGCATATCTACAATATGTACTAGATGGACTAAACCCAAGTTAAATTATAGCATCATAACTTTTATGGAATCAATTTCAGTTTTATCAATTTATAGATGCATGTAGACCTATGGTGACAACTTTACATATAATAATTTGATGTCAAACTAAAGAAAGACCTTGTAATTTTAGATGTTAAATACATTTCTAAATAGGAATAGTTCAACCAACTTTCTATTCAAAGACTAGTGCTAGACATAGAGGAAGTTGAAGAGGTCATTTATTAACTATTTATGAAATTGCATCTTGATTAGTTGAAAGCTAAAGAATTTCACCTTTCAATTTTTTTGTAACTTATCTATATAGTTTTTATCAAATATAGTGTAATAACTTCATTATACTCTTCTTTTGTTCTTATCTTCCTTATGGTTCTATTTTCATTTTCATTTTTATTTTTTATTTGTAGACTGTGTGCAAAATCAGGGATCCGTAGACTAAACCCTATGCAAAGGGTTTGTTCTCAATGTTAGGTTTTATTTAAAGTGTAAATGTTCAAGTTTGATGAGTTCTTTTAGAAATCAACTAAGTGCAAAAATTATGAAATAAATTGGAACTTAAATACATGAATTAAGAATGCATAAAGACAAGAGCGAACATGTGATGGTTTTTCACTTTGATGAGGGCTTTTCCTAAATTTAAAAGAAAAGTAAATCTTTCCTTTAAGCAAGGATGCAAGAGGGGTGCAACACATAAACTAGCCTAATTCAAGACTACATATAATTTTGATTCTGGTGCCTAAGCTAACAAAGGAGATAAACAAATCCAACTAAAGGATTATTTGACTTCATCCTTTTATTTTTGTGTTTCATATTTTACCCCTTTAATGTATCCTAAAGCAAAATAAAAATGCAAAAAACAAACAAGTTATTTTAGTAATTGAGAAAATAAAGAATAAAAATTACAGTTACATGGTCTGATGGTTGTCATGAATTCATCGCCCATAGATGAATTCACTAATTGACAAATCTACTCCCTAATACTTTTTAGCCAATGAATTCACTAAACCTACAAAAAAAAAAAAAACTAGAACACATAGTTAGCATTTGAGGGTTTTCCAAACAAGAGGGGAATGCCAGACTTCTTGGTTTGTACAATCAGACCTCTTGGTTCGTACGCCCAATCAAAATTTACTTGAAAATTAAATGTAGTAGTGCATAATACAAATCCATCACCTAGAGGTTTTAAAGGTATAAAATTCACTTCTATTATAGAGATAAAGTGATAATGAACCTAAGAGTGGGTATATAGATATTAGGTGATAGTGATAGGAAGGTGTGTAGGGTAGCTAGACAAAGGAAAGTGCCTTTACTCAAGTAACCCGAGGTTAAGGGTATATATGATGAATTCATCACCTGAATAGGGCACAGGTAGCAGATTCAATTATTACAATCAAATACAAAATATGATATAAAAGATATCACATACCACTATTTGGAAAGCAAATACATATCTATTACCTTGTGGAAAGTCTTAGAATGACCTACAAAACTAGACTAAATGCTTGATGGTTTAGGGATTTGTTAGTTGTAAGTATGGACAAGCAAATACAAAATATAAATAAAATAATTAAAGAAAGGAACATGATCATAGTCATAAGCTTAAATAGAGAAGGTGAAAATAGATACAACCAATAGCCACTATGCTAGTTGTCTCCTCTCTCCTTTGGAATCTCACCAAATGCTTGAAGATAAATCAAAACTTTAGAGCATGAGAGTATTTTGATAGAGTGCTTGTATTTGCAAAATTTATTACTTTTGAGAGGTCATCCCATGGGTCCAATATATAGAATTCATGGTCTTATAAAGGAAGAAGGAAATTTGAATTTGGGAGGGAAATACATAGATCTTGGTGAGATTGCTTAGCAATTAGCAAGATTACATGGGAACTTGATTCTAAAGTTTGAATCCTAGGATTTGATGAATTCATAAAGGAGAGAAGTTATGATCATTGCAAAGAACTACAGGTTGGTTGTGCCATTAATGACACAAGGCTCACGGGTAACTAAAATCTTGGTTTATGTGTGTAAAGCTAATCCATCGCTAGTGGATTTGTATGATGAAGTAGCATTTCTTATCATTGTTTATATAATTTGATGGGGAGAGTCAAATATGGATAGTAAAATAAGGTGGTATGAATTCATCACATGAAGCAGTGGATTCACAACTAGTAAATTCGATTTTATATGGCGAATTCATCAACAAGCAATAATTACTATGAATCTTGGTTGAGATAGATAATAAGGCTGAATTGATAATTTTGTGCATTTTTGATAAATTAGACTGGTTGAGTGGTCAAAATTTTGGTCTATATTTACCCTCTTTTTGTATGTTTATGGTGTAATAAATGCATCAAAAATAATTGTAGATGCCCCCAATTTTTAGGGTTACTAGGTGTGTTAACCTTTGCTTAAACAATGTAAGGAGAAACACACAAAAATCTAATTGTATGGTACAAATTATCTCTTTTAAAATGTCCTAAATGAGACATTTTATCCCCAACCTAGGTTCCCCCTTGAGTTTTTGAGGGAAAAGAAATATTATCAAAGAAACTCAAATAAGTTAGGAAGGAAATAGAAGGAGAACAATAATTTTTTAGCTTTTGATGCCACATACATTGGGAGATACCAATCACAAGATGCAGAAAGAAATAAAATAGATCTACGAGATGACTGAAATATGCTATAAATAGAAATGGTAAAAATATTACAATAGTAGCTATGGAGGAAATGAGCACTCCATAATATATGCTATTGCTCCATGAGGGAGCTCTGAGCTTATAGCTCACACACACTACCCTACTACCTATCTACCACACACTATGTGATGCTTCTCTATGATACTTCTATGATCCTACATCTATGGCCATTATATAGGAAGATAAGTTCCTTGGCCGACACTCTATCTAGTTGTACAAGTGGACACCTTGCACATTACAACTTGCACATTGACACTTGTGCATTTATTACATTGCATGAAGTAACTAGATAACTTCCCCCTAAAGTAACCTAATGTCCTAAGTATGTACCAAGGAAGGTACATTTACATGACCCAAATAATGTAATATGCTCTATTTCTAACACCCCCATGTATTACAATATTTGGGTATTGAAGACTTTAGTCTTCAATGTGGATCTTCTTCCATCTGATGGCTTTGAATTGGATCTTCATCTTCAAAATGGAATTTTGATTCTTCTCTAATTTTTGTAACCTATTCAAGCAAGATGTTAGTATCTTCAAAAGCTGTCATTCTTGCTGAAAGAGCTTTGATCTCATAATCATCAGTAGGTTCTTCCAGTTCTTCAATTTCTTCTATCCTCTGAGCTAGATGTCCTTTTTTATTTCTTTTATGATACTCCAATTGGGGATAATTGGATGAATGCTAAAATTACTATTGACAAGGATTTTGATATTATCTTAGCTGAAATTGGCTCCCATTGTTCATCTGATTTCCTTGATTTTGATTCTTGGGGTTGAACCTACAGTAGTTGGTACTATGGCCTTTTCTCTTGCATATCTGACAATACCTGTTGTACCATGGTCTTCATCCTTTTTATGAAGAGGTAATGTTTCCCTATGGATTATCTTTAGATGTCAATGCAGTGTTAGATATCTCATCTTTGACTGTATTTTCCACTTCATATTCTTATAGAATATTGACTAAGTCATCAAAAGAAGTATCTTTACTTAGAACTTGTAAAGATGTTACCAAATGTTTATAGTTGTCTAGAAGTGCTCTCATGGTTACTTGAGTAAGAAGTTCATCCTTAACTATTTCTCCTAAGGTAAATAATTTCCCTTTAATATCTGCTACCTTTCTTAGGAATAGTTCTATGCTTTCTCCATTGTTCATTTTTAATGAATGAAGTTGGCTTTGAATATGGAGAATAGTTGCCTTATTCTTTCCTTCAAATATTTTCTCTAGACTTGACCATGCATCTGAGGATGATTTTTCTGAACTGATATAGGGTTGTATTTCATCAGTGATAGCAAAGGTTATTATCATTAGAGCCTTTGAATCATTTTCTATAAACTTTAGGATCTCAATATCATCTGTAGTAGGTATTAGTGTTTTCCCTTTGACAATGTCCCAAAGTTTTTCATATACCAAAATAGCTTTCACTTTATTCTTCTAGGAGAAATAATTAGGACCCTTAAGTAGTTGAGATTCTACTAAGAAGAATTTGTTTGAAGCCATTTGAATTCCCTAATATCAATTCTTAGGATTCGTAGAATGCCTTATGACTCCCTAGTATGTTTTGGACAAGATATGAAGTGCTTTTGAGAGATATAGTTCAATCTTGGTTGATTTTGTAAAGTTATGAAAAATGCTAAAAATCAACTTCTATTGTCCTTATTGCTCCTATTGAACTAAGCACTTTTTCTATATTTCAAGAGGTTTTAATGTTGGATATTTTGTCTCTATTTGAGAGGATTTGAGACAAGTAAATATTATAATTTCCAACCTTTATATGATATTGATAAACCTCTTATAATGGCCCTTTGAAATTTGATTTCAATTTTTCTAATTTCCAATAAATCAATTTGTAGTAGTAGACCTTATGACTCCCAACTTTGGAAAATTAGAAAAGATAATAATATTTGCAAAATATTTAAATGATTCAACCTAAGTAGAAGGCCTTATATCTCCTAGGTTAATTTACAAATAGTATTCTGATTTTTAGGTAAGTTATCTCCTATGTATTTGCTTTCTCAACCTTAAAAATAATCCATAAAAATATAACCTTATATCTCCAATGTTTGAAAGCAATATTAATGAGATATTTTTCTTACCTTAGCCCTCTTGACTTCACACTTGGATGGCACTGATTTTGACTAAAATATGATAGTCCTCTACGTACCCTTTCTGTGGTGCTTGACTTGATGAGGTTGAGTAAACAAGTGTGGTATGGCTATCGAGCTTCCTCTTTGATGCTTGGAGAGTAGATGTTGGTACTTTTAATGGAGTCTTAAATGCTCCTATGCTCTCCTTCTTCCATATTATGGATTGACTGGACTATACTTTCTCTTCACACACTCTATGAATATTGGATGTGAATGCTATCCTTTCGCTCTCTACGTTGCATATATGGGTAGTATTTGGTGGACAAGTGGCACTCTAGTAGCTTAGTAATGCTACCTCCTCTTCTTGTAATTTTTAAAACTTGTAATGTTGCTCTACTATCCATAATGTATCCTTCTTGCTTGAGCACTCTCAATGTTCATCTCTTGAGCGTTAGAGAAATGATAGTCATGAGGGAATAATGTGCCAAGTGGCACTCAACCCTTTTGCATGGATTTTCCTATGTAACACCTCCAAGAAGGAGATTATAACTCCTTCGAATGTCTTTCTCCTTAGCTTGCATTGATTTCTTGAATAGCAAGCAATGTATTTTCTTCTGTAGGTAATCCATGAGCTACCTTGGAGCTTTGGATGAGGATGAGGTAGCTCTCTTGCTACCCTTTGTTGATGCTACTCCCAATGTAGCATCCACTTTCCTTCTATGCACTTATCCCTACGTTGTGCTCCCTGTTCATGATGATAGAGGTGAAGCTTGATGCTTCTGAATGTTGAAATGTGCTCTATATTTTATTTTATGTAGATAGCTTCTTCTTCCTTGCTATGATTTATGTAAACATTCATGATAGATTTCCTTTGGCTCCTTTAGCTTATGTAAATAGCCTTTGAAAGGCTTGTTGTAATTTACATAAAACTTCCTTTGTCTGTAGGTTCGATCTTGGAGAGAATGCCCTTTCGGTGTTGGAGAATGCTCGATCCTTTGGCCCTTCCTTTGGCTACTTTTTCCCTGTACCTATTGTGCCTATTGTGGCACCTTTAAATCTGCTCCTTTCCCTACATTTTATGTATTGTAGAAGTGCAACACCATGTATATAGAATCCTTTTATTGCACCTTTTTCCTTGCACTCTTTTGCAGGTCTAAAATTCTTATTTTTGTAGCAGATTGATGAGTGCAAAATGAGGGTTTTAAGGATGTCTCTTTGGCTAGACTCCTTACCCTTTTTCTTGGATGATTGATGGTGAATCCAAGCCTTGTAAATGCTGTAGAATAGAAGCTTTCTTTTAGTTGCACTAACCCTAAGTGCTTTGGATTTGAGACTCACCAAGTCTCAATCTTAGAAGCTTCTTTTTGGTTAGATTTTTTTCTTTTTCCTTTGCTTGTACTAACCAATTTTGGTGGCTTCTATTGGCCACTATGAGTTGCAGGTTTCTATGCTTTAAAAAGTGTCTTTAGACACTTGATCCAAACTAGATTTTGTAGCCTTTATTTCAAAGCACAAAACTAATTTCTTTTGAGAGTAATAATAGTACAAATAAATCTAACAAATTCTACTTTTAATGCACTAACATATTACACCTTATCACTCCAATCTACTCTCAAGAAAATGCACTTAATCAATTCACTACAACTAATCAAGAATAATCTCAAATGAACCTTCAAGATTTATTCTAAAAATTTCTTACAAGCAAGATATTAGGAGATAGTCTTCTTTTGCTTTCCAAAGTAGATAATAGGCTAGTTGATAGATTATTAAAATTCTGAAATCTAATCAACTCCTAATGTGCAAATGAACCTTAAAAATAATCTTTCTTTTTGCACACTTGAAGACTGTAATACAAATCTCCTTTTTGCAACTTTAATCAGGATGAAGGTGCTTTAATAAATCTGATAAGTAATTCACCTAATGAATCTACTTGCACCGATAGTTGCTTACCTTTTTCTAAATGCTTTTGTAGCTCCTTTTCTGCTTCTGTAGAGGATGTAGATCTTGGTGCCTAAGAACACCAAGTTGCTACCTTGAATAGGATCTTGCAACTCTTTGTAGACTATTTTGAATAGTTCCTTCTTCACCAATTTGATGGTCTTAAACTTTCTTTCATGAGCCTAGGATTTGGTGACTTTGATCTCCTCTTGTAATCTCCTCCTTCTACTGTATATTTGGAGAAGTTTGTATCTCTGAAGTAGTGACCTCTTTCTGTAGGAGGTAATCTTCAAATCTCTTAGATTTGATAAGCATCTTCTACTTTCAAGTCTTCTTGTCGAACTCTGACTTCAAGTAGGATCTTCTCCTCAAGATTCTGAATATCTTGAGGTCTTCACTAGATTCTTCTACTCATATTTGGCACTCCTTGCCAAATTCTCCTCCTCTTGGGCTTGTTGTCGGATGGTGATAATTGTCCCAAGTCCTTCACTATCAGGAGCTTCTCCTTGGTAGTGGATTTCTCCAGTGAGTTCTCCTTTGAAGATTTCTTCAGCAAGGCTCTCCTAGCCTTTTATTGGATGCTCATCGAGACCTAGTCAAGGTCTTTGATCTTGTAGCTTCTCCTGGTCTTCCTAGAGACCTTATCTTCAACCTTCTACTTCTGGAAGTGTTGGCATTGAGATCTTCTCCTGGATCTCTGATTCTATTACTTCTGGATATGAGCAGGACTCTCCTAGTCCTTCTTCTTCCTAGCCTAGAAGTTCTTCAATGAGATCTCCTCCTGATCTCTTTTGCTTTAGGTATTGGATTGATTCTGAAGAGGCTTTTCTTCCTAAATTTCTTGTAGGAAGCTTTCCTGACTTACTGGATCACCTTTACCTACAACAAAAATATTAGTACTAAAATCTTCTTCTGAATTAGATCCTTTCCTCTAGAATATTCTTTAGGATAAAAGGCATCTAAGGCCTATTTTAGTATCAAGGCTTCTATGGCCTATTCTTCAATATCAAGGCTTCTATGGCCTGTTCTTCAATATCAAGGCTTCTATGGCCTTTTCTTCTGGATCAAGGCTTCTATGGCCTTTTCTTCTGGATCAAGGCTTCTATGGCCTTTTCTTCTGTATCAAGGCTACTATGGCCTTTTCTTCTTGTGAAGTTCTTCAATCTATCAATGGAGATCTCCTATCTCCAGACTTCACCATGATTCTTTTCCAGAATATTCTTCTAAAGTATTCTCCTTTCTACAACAACTAATATCTACACTATGAAGGCACTCCGACCTTCGAGCAATGAAGTTGAGGTCTCCTAGATTTCTATTGTAGGAGGTATCCCAATCATCTGAGTATTAATTCCCTGCAATAAAAGAAACTTTTAGGTAAGTATTTCCAGATCTCTTAGCTTCACTAGTTGATTCATCAACCTAGTGGATCAAATGTTGAGTCCTAGTCTTCACGAGTTTTCCTTCAACTCTGTGGAAAGACTCTAGCCCTATGCAATCTCAGTATTTCTGAAACTGATATTTCAGTCCTCACTTGTAACTCTCCCTAATTCTACCACCTAGACTCTTCTGAGAAATTTTGATAGTGACTGGTCCAATGGCACGTCAGGTTCTCAAAAAACTTAGGATCAAATAATAATGGTGGTTTCCCTATAGACCTACTGTGGCTTGATCTACCGTAGCTCTGATACCACTGTTAGCTTTTGATGCCACATACATTGGGAGATACCAATCACAAGATGCAGAAAGAAATAAAATAGATCTACGAGATGACTGAAATATGCTATAAATAGAAATGGCAAAAATATTACAATAGTAGCTATGGAGGAAATGGGCACTCCATAATATATGCTACTGCTCCATGAGGGAGCTCTGAGCTTATAGCTCACACACACTACCCTACTACCTATCTACCACACACTGTGATGCTCCTCTATGATGTTCTATGATCCTACATCTATGGCCATTATATAGGAAGATAAGTTCCTTGGCCGACACTCTATCTAGTTGTACAAGTGGACACCTTGCACATTACAGCTTGCACATTGACACTTGTGCATTTATTACATTGCATGAAGTAACTAGATAACTTCCCCCTAAAGTAACCTAATGTCCTAAGTATGTACCAAGGAAGGTACATTTACATGACCCAAATAATGTAATATGCTCTATTTCTAAAAAATTTACCCAAACAAAGGTAAAAGGAGCAAGAGTGAGGCAAGATAATTTATTTTCATCATGCAAGATAAGAAAAAGAGATCTCAAAAAAATGATAGGCAAGAGTGAATTGGTGCAATAGGGACATCAAGTGTACTAGTTAGACTTGGTTTAGGGAGTAGGAGAGGTGCCAAGGGCTCAAGAATAGATATGGCTCAAACCCATATATTATTATTTTTTTCTTTTTTTGGATTTTTATGCCATGACTATCGTTAGGTGATGTATTCATGCACGAGCTACAAATTCATCATGAAGGTAATAAAATTGAAAAAGCCTAGTAGTTAGTGTATTTGAAATATGATAGTGAATTTGCATAGATGACAATTTTTTTCTAGAGACAATGAATTTGCCAAGAGATCAATAGGATTACTTTGAAGAAATCTAAGTCTATTTTTGCATTCACATGTGCAGCTAGATATTTTGGAGTATCAAGATCGATGGTCGTGCACCTTGAGGATGACATTAGATTTTATGGAACCAACAAACAAGGTAATTTTAGATGTAATGGGTTAGGTATCTAGTGATAATTCCTTGCATAGATCTAGATCATGCTCTATTGATAGCTTTAGTAGAGCAATGGAATTCAAAGTATACCACCTTCTTCTTATCAATAGGGAAGACATTGGTAACCTTGAAGGACATCTAGAGGATTTTATAGGTGTTGGTGTAAGGGGTCTCTATTTATTTAAGCTATAATTATACTTGAACCCTATAGAGGTTGATAAGGGACTTGTAGTTTTGATTAAGGTGGTATGGTATTGACATAAATATCATATTCTAGAATGGGCACTTGGATAGATTGAGAACGATGTTGTGCATTGTAGTGTTAGGCTTACTAATTGGAGACACCAAGAAGAGATTATTGCTATGAGATTTGGGTAATATCATTAATCACATGAGGTATGAGAAAATGTATTTTGTGTGGGGGGCCTTAATGTTATACCAACTATATTAGACCCTCTACTAGGTTACCTACATGGAGGGTAAGAGCCTAGTATGTAACATATTGGTGTATGTGTGGTCATGGGAACACATTGCCATAAAACTAGTGATGAGGATTCCTAGGATAGTGGATGATGCATAGGATCTAATAATTTTTAGATGGGATCATAGTTGTGATGCAGTCTAGAGATATTTTATGGGGCCTTGATACCAACTAGATGATTCCTAGATGACCTAAGGTTATATCAAGTTGTATCATGTCCATGGAGGGGATATCTAGAATAGGTAGAGGATGGATTTTATCTAGAATGAGTGAGGAGGATTAGGTGGTTGTAGGGACCATAATGGGGATTCAAGCTATATCAAGAAAATTGGATTCCCTTATAGTTTGACATTTCCTAAGAAGTTTTCATAATGGGTGAGTTCTAGTACTAGTGAATGACTAGAGAGAGGGGGAAGGGTTTTTGGAGACCCTCCAAATCTAGAGAGTTTTAGGTAGGAGGATGAAAAGTATCCCCTAGTGGAATATAAAGGAGTATATAACATAGGAATAATATTGAGGTATTGGCAATGGTATCATTAGATTTTTCTTGAGAGGATTACTACTACACTATAGCGATAAAGGATGGGGATTAAGGAAAATTAGACCTTCCAAAATCATGATATAAATTGAGGCAAAGGTAGATAGATGGGTTGACACCAAGACAAAAAATATGTGTGATCCCTATTTGCTTAATCCTGGAGACCAAAACAGGTTTGATCTAGTTAGAGGTAAAGAGGGCCAAGGATGAGAGGGATTCCATGATGAGGAATTTATTGCTACTTCAATATGAGCTAGCAAAAGTAAAGGGTGAGATAGTAGCCATGATTACGGTGAGGGAAAAGTACTAGACCTAGTTAGGTTAGGCCATAGATGACCAATATGAAACCCATATAGAGAGAGATCAGTCTAGGGCAGAGAGGGACAAAAGGGCATATGATGTCACACAATTGAGATGGTAAAGAGATGATGCTATAGTAAAGGATGTAGTAGTAGGTCAAGGAGTAATGATGTGATCATTAGGACCATGGTAGACCACTTGACCTAGATGTAGCATCAATTGGCTAAGGCTCAAGCCAACTATTTAGTGGAGGTGGAGAGAAGTGAACACTATAGGGCCATCTACCATGTGACAGTTCCTCTAGAGCAAGGCACCCATCGCCCACAAGGTCATGATATCAGTTCTAATCAATATTGGTTATGCAAATTTCTTAAAAAAATTATACATCCACCAATTTAGCTGACAAAGAGTGGGTTTGAGAGTTTATCGAGTGTTTTTGCAGACATGAGTGGAATGAGTGTAATATTTTTGCTTCTTAGGTGTCCCAGTTGGTTGGCTTAGCCCAAGTGTATTATTTTGGAGTGATTATGGTACACCAAGTTTTTTTATGATAATTGAATTTTGTATAGTGATTGTGTATGTATATGATGTGATTAATTGATGTGATGTTGACTTTTTAAAATTTAATAAAAAATTGGCGGTTATGAAAATCGGTATTAGGAAGTAACACAACTATTTTAGGATATAGAGGATAATAATATATGAGTTTGTAATTAGTTTTAGGGTTAATTTAATATTTTTGGTAAATTAATTTTATTTGGAAAATTGTAAGTGTAGATGGTTTGATGTGATTTGGCATTTTTTCAAAACAATTTTCTTTCCAACTAGAAATATGAAACTTTGGCGAGATTGGCTTCGTATAGTTTAATGAAGAGGTTTATGATTTTTGGGAAGGGTTGTACACTTAGATGTGATTTTGGGCTAAGATAATTTCTAATTGTTGAGTTAATGGTGAACATTTTTATTTTGGAATAATTTAATAAAAAATAAGGCATGATTTGTTTTTGTGTTTTAAAGCATGGATTATATTTATGGATATGTTTGAATATCCTAAGGATGGTTTTTCTAATGTTAGGAAGAGAAGTATTTTTCACAAAATTATTTTGTTTGTGAAAAATGAGGCATTCTCTATAGGGTTTAGAGAGGTGTGATGATGAGTGGTTTTGGTGAGTTAATCTAAGTATGATTTTAGATTGATACATGGGAAGATGAGATGCTTTTAGATCCTAAAGAAATATGGAGGACTACCAGGTGGTTCATTCTAAGATTCAAGTCTGGCATTCACCAAGCATTATTTAGTGTAATTACCCTTTTAAGCAAGGTGCTTAAAATATCAAAAAGTAAGTTCATGAAAGAGCATAAAATTATAGGATCCATTTAAGAGCATTGTAACTTGCATAGTGTCTACAAAAAGCTCCAAGGTGGAACTCCCCTTTGCAAGAGTGTATGGAAAAACCTTGATAGCTTTATGATACCAAAATTATGGGCTCATTTAAGAGTGCCAAACAGAGAGAAGAGAAAAAATATGGGATCATTTAAGAGCATCAAACAAAGTGATGAGAAAAAATATGGGTTTATTTAAGAGCACCAAATGGATATGAGCAAAATTATAGTCTCATTTAAGAACACTATACAAATATGATAAAATTTGTGGGCTTATTTAAGAGTTCTAGATAGATAGATTATCCTTAATATGGAAATGGTTTAGTTAGGATCACATGAAAGAAACATTGATATCTATTTGAATTCATTTTCAGAGAGTGTGTGTGTGTGTGTGTGTTTTGTGGGAACACACATTGAGAATGTATAGTTGCAGGTAGATATTTTGAAGTAGATGGATATGTTAAATATGTTTATTTAACTTAGTAGGGGTGGATTTAAGTAAGAGCATTAAATGTATACATGCTTTTGCAAATAGAATTGTACCACTAACATAGGGTGTTGACGATATTTCAAATATAGGAGATAACTTTTGCAATTTGTAGGGGAAGTTATACCTTGGAAGGATTTAGGGTTTGTCATTAATGAAAACAAGATATCCTTTTTGTATGAGATCATGGATATGATTTTGGAGTGACTTGCATAAATTAGTTTGATTTTCATAACCTTGATGAAAAACACAATATTTGGAAATAAGTTGTCTTTGAGATGTTGCAAGTTTATGAGATAGGAAATCAAGCATCATGGCCTTTATTATATTTTTTGGAGTTAAAGTAGGAGGTAGGTCTACTTGTGCATGAAATTTCTTAGGCAGGGCTAAGTTGTGGTTGACTAATTAAAGGGGAGGAGAATCTATGTCTTTTCCTACCTCTAATTTCCTTCTTTTCTTAAGGGCGGTATCTACATATTTGGCTAAGTCAATTACACTTTGGAGGGAACATATCCTACATTTTTCTAAAGTATAGACTAGTTGGTCATTGAGGCTTTTGATGAAATATTGAGAAGTTTAGAGTGAGGAGGGATATGATCAAGTCTTTCTATAGTGGTTTTATTTATAGTAATAAAATCCTTAAAGGATTAATGTTCAAATTGTATGAATCTTAATAGACCAATAAGGTCAAGTTTTATTTTGATAAAATTTGTAAAATGTTGTATACATATTTTACCAAGATCACTAAAAGTTTTAAGGGAGTGTTTTGGTAAATGATAATACCATTCTAGTAAACTACCCCTAAGGCTTCTAGGGGAGGTTTTGATTAATAAGATCCCATCATGTGCAATGTCATCACAAGCCACAAGAAAATCTCTAAGGTGTTGAATAGGGTCTTGATCACCTTCATATGTTTGGAAGTTAGGTGTCTTATACTTAAGAGAAAATGGATAATTGAGTATAGGATCTAAAGGTTGATTGAATAAGTGTTTATGAGATTGATTATAATGGGAGGAAAGGACCAAGGTCATAGATACAAGCTATTTGGTGTTCAAATTGTGTAACTTGAGTGATGAGAGTTTAAACTTAATAAGGTATTGGATTGAATTATTCATGAGGTGTATATACAATAGGAGGGGTATTTTAATGATAAATGTAGTTTGAGTTCCTATTTGTATTAGAGGGATAAATGTTATTACCAAGTGAATATGGGATATGAACATTAGTAGGTATATCCAAATTAAGTTTGGATATGAAGGTAAAGAATGTATCAAGTAATTTTTGAATAACCCACTATAAGGAATGTCTTGGCCTTTAATATCTTCATGAGCACTATTGATGGAAGAAGTGTCTTGTTTTTTTCATGACTATATGTTGTGGGGTACTATTGTGGAGGATAGTTGGGTTCATCATTAACATGCTTAAGAAATTCTTCGATAATATCTACATGTGAAAAGGATATTTCAAAAGTAGATTTAGTTTCATCACTGTCAATATTATTAAGGAATTTTCAAATGATTTCTTCCTATTTTTGCATGTAACCTAAGGTTGGGGAAGGTTGTGGGAGGTCAATAAATATGTTGACAATATCTTCATGTTCTTGATTAAAATCATCATGGGTTAGAACAAGAACTCCCCTATTTGCTTTGTTAGAATCGTGGTTTTTATGAATGGAAGGTTCTTCATAATTCTCTATTAGAGGTTTTGGATGGTGCACCTTTGAAGGGAATTTTTAGATACTAGAAAGATTTAAAAAGAGAAAAGAATGAATTTCAATATGTAAAGAAGGTTTAGAAATATGGACATTGAATGAAATTAGGAAGATGTTACTTATTAATTTGAATATATAATTAGAAGAAATGATCCATAATATATCCTATTAACATACCTTTAGAGGGTTTTTTGATATACTTGAACCTATCTGATATAACTATTCTCCTAATATACTCATTGATACATGGAAGAAGCTCGGTCCCCTTGATATGTGTTCGTCCATAAGGGTATACCTTGAGGTGTGTGGATAGTGTTGATATAAGGATCAACCACATTTATATGCATAGCCAAGGATAATATGAGAGATAAAAGGTACTCATTAATCTTGATTAAGTGAGCTAATTTTGTTATGATCCTGGTGTATTTATATTTCACTAACAACCCAAGGTTTTGGTGTAATGGTTTATTATATTTGGTATCAGAGCAACCACCCAGGTTTGAGTCATGGAGCAAATGGGAATTTAGGCCTGCCACCTAGAGTCCCACATGGAGTGGGTGAAAAGTTAGGTCTACTATACAGAGTCTGGTCTTCGAAGAATGGTGGGATGTTAGGATCCTGGTGTATTTGGATTTTCACTTCTATCTTGAGGTTTTGGTATAATGGTTTGTTACATTGAAAAATGAAACACAATGAGATACGATCACCAGTGAGTGACTGCATGAAAAATGGCAAGAATTTCCTTAGCATAAGTGGATTTTCCTAGATTACAATTTGAAAGCGCTTTACTAGTGAAATCCAAGGGTCATCCTTCCTGCAATAATACTATGCCAATACCATTGCCAAAAGTATCACTTTAAATTATAAAAGGCTTGGAGAAATTAGGTATTGCTAAGACCAAACTTATCATAGAATTCTTCAAATCAATGAAATCTTATTCATTTGGACCCGACCAAGTAAATGAATTCCTTTACAACATGGATGTTAGGGGAGTGGTAATTTTTTCATAATTACGTATAAATTTGTAGTAATATTCAGTAAGCTGCAAAATCCATGAAGACCCTTGAGAGTGTAAGGTTTTGGCCACTCTTGAACTACGTGAATATTTCTAAGGTCAACTTTAACACCATATTTGGAGATGATGTGTCCCAAATATTCTACTTTTTTTAACCCAAAATATCACTTGGATTGCTTAGCATAAAGTTGATGTTGTGCCAACAGTTTTAGGGTCTGATCCACATGGACAAGGTGCTCTTCCTAATAGATGCTCTTGCAAGGATTAATAAATTTTTTTGTTCTACTTGATTCAATAAGGATTGTAAGGCGTTGGCCCTTGAAGAAACCCACAACTTTCATGGTTTTTGGAGTAGTAATCGTTGCAAGAGAATGGACGAAAAAAAATTCCTAGTGTTCATCATGTGTTTCCTCTTCATTTTGAGGTTGTTCTTCAGTTGTGTCTTCTTCATCATCACTATGGTCATTGTTGACAGGTTCATCTACATCTATTAGGAACAACTTCTTTTGGACACACATATGCCCCCTAACATATTTTTCATCACAATTATAATACAACCCTTGGGATTATCGAGCATCTATTTCCTCGGTGATCAAGCATTTTGAGGGGATAAATTTATTTTCATGATTTCCTATAAACTTAAAATAAAAAGAGGATTTAGTTGGTTGAAATTTAGATGTCCTCCTTTGAGGTAAAAATTTGGATTCAGCCAACCATGCTAGGCTTATGGTCTACATCATTATTTTGGATTAAATATCTTAACCTCAGCTTTAATATCATCCCTTAAGCCACTAATGAAACAACTCATAAAAAACCCTTCACTCAACCCCTTGGTTCTGTTAGCTAATTTTTCAAATTGGGCCTGGTAGTCTCAAATTGTATAAGTTTGACGTAACTTGGTCAATGCTCCTTAGAAGTCATCATACGTACTAGTTCCAAAGTGAGTAAGTAGTTGTGATTCAAAATCTTCCCAAGAAATGTTAGTAACAGTATGTCAAAACCACTAGCACCATTGCAAAGCTTTCAATTCAATATTGAAAGAAGCCATCTTGATCCAATAAAATTTAGGGACATTATGGAGTTGGAAGAATTGATCAACACGACATAACCATCCCTCTATATATTTCCCATTAAACTTTGTAAAGTCCAATTTAGGTATCTTGAAGGTGGGGTCATGGTCAAATTTAAGATGAAGATTGTCCTACTCATAGGGTCCTTTTCCTCTCCCCGACTGTCTAGTCTTTGGATACTCAAAAACCTAAGTATAGGTTTGAAGCTTGGACTCAACCTCTCAAATTTTTTCATGGAGTTCAGTTTTATGTGAAATGTACTTTGTTCTAAAATTCTTGATATCTGCCTAAATTTATTGATTATCTTGAAGAATAGATTGGAGTTATTTTGTGATGGTGTCCAATTTTATGGCTTGTTCCATATTTTCCTGGTGTCCATGAGTAACAGCAGCCATTATGGTCTATTTTGGATGACTACCAGTGACTTACTAAAAAAAGAAGTGTGATTTTAGGGTTTACTATTTTTAGTAGTAAGTCCAAAAAAATGCTTGGGTTTTATATGTTAAAATGATCAGCTAAAAAGACGGTCACAATGAGCTATATCCCACAACACTAATTTTGGGTACCCCAAAATTTTTTTGGGTGGCAGGGAGGAATTAGGTTGAACACTTATTTTAGGATATGGACCACTTTGATGGTCGTGTGATCTGAGCACTCAATGAGGAGATAAACTGACTTCTTTGACTTTTTGTGATCTCCTAGTTTGGTGTAAGTCAATTTCAAGGTAATTTCTTCAACTTGGACTTAGAAATTCATAAGTGGGTCCTTGAGGGTCTTTGGTGTAGAATGATGAGCTACTTCTAGTCCTAAAATTTTGGGTTAAATTGACTGACCATTGGGAAGTTATGGCCTTAGTAAGAAAAATAAAAAATTGCCAAATTTGGGAAGTTGGTGCAAAATTTGACTAGGAGCTACCAAGGATGAAATTGAATGTTTAGTTGTCTACTAAATTTTGGATTCAATTTGAGCTCTGAGTTAAGAGATATCCCTATTTGAGTAATATATTTTTTGTACTGAAGATTTGGTTTAAAAATCAAGTATTGTGTCAACTATCTTTGCCCTATATGTTCTAACTAATGTCCACTCTTATCATTGTCATGTCTCTGTCCCTATCACCTATACTATGATTACTAACATTGTTCAGATATTTATCCTAAGATACTTTGTACTATGTAGTTACTAACTCTGTCAGTTATGTTCCTGTCACTGACAACCATGTAATTTAACTGTTACTGGTGATTGTTACTGACTATTATTACCACTGACCCAAAGGTTACTAAAATAATTCTTGACTATCACAAACACTTGTATACTTTATCTTGACTGTGGTGCATACAATTTTTTCTATGATAGGGAAGTCTTCCTCCATATGCTCATTTTTGTGGAAAATTTTTGCAAGTTTAGAAAAACAAGGAGGCTTCGCATTTTTTGCAGGTTGAAGTTTTATTTGATAGAACCAAGGTATGCTAGGAAAAGGAGTATGTAATACCCATAGGCCCTCTTTTCTACCACAGTGATGAACAATAGTGCTCGGACCAATATTTTAGGCCACTACCGAAGGAAGATTCCACACATACCCTTGATCATACTATCTACCTCTCTAACAGTATGGGAGGGTAATCTTCCAAGATGTTGAATCCTATGTACTATGGATAATACAAGGCCAAAAAGCTTCCTAATGGATAAAATTTTGTTTAAGCCTAAGGCCTAGGTATTGGAGCATGATCACCCCTCACTTCACTAGATACTTTATGGGGTATCTAGCTTAGCCAATAATGGTAGCTCCTCTATGATATTTTAAAACCTCTAACACATGATTTGTAACCTACTCAACTAAAAAAGAATGAAATTTTTTTGTGTTTTTTCTAGTTTTTTGTTGTTTATATATATATATATATATATATATATATATATATATATATATATAGTGTGTGTGTGTGTGTGTGTGTGTGTGTGTGTGTGTGTTTGTAGACACCAAAATAGCACCAATATGATTATGTGACTACAAACACTGATCGCATTGACACGCACAGCCCCAAGAGCAGCCCCCAGAGGTTAAATAGTGGTCCTAACCACTCTCACAGTAGTTTTGGAAGGTCAAGAGTCAATTTGGCACCTTTAGGCACTCTGCTCCATACTCGTTCCACCCAGGGACAATTTCAAACTGAGATTCGCCCCGCCTAGGGACGAATAGCAGTATTCGCTCCAGGATAGGGCGAATAGCAGGTTTGATGGGAAAAAAGTCGAATCTTGACAAATGGCAGCTTAGATCTGCCACTTAACGCTTCCTTCATCACATGGGAGTGTGGGTGAGAATTTTTTAGTGTTAGAGGCAGTTACAGGGGTAGTCATGAAGCCCCTAATTAGGGAGGAATCTTCCCTCCCCTAGAAGAGCATGGTTTCCAAGTGGCACCTCTGCATGCTCATCCAAAGAGACCATCAGGTCTATAAAATGGTGAGTCTTCTCACCCCAAAATATACAGAGAAGGATCATTTTGAGCAACAAAGTGCTATCGTTTTACTTCCCCATACGCCCTTGTTTGATTTGCACCTTTCACATCCGTGATCTCTTTTATAGAGAGGAGGTCATTGGGTGACCATTGGAAGGTCAAATCTTGAGCCCAAAACTCGACATTTTGCCACAGCACACCACCCAATTTTCCGACACCACTTTACAAGATATTTTGGACCCATCCCAAGTGGATTGGTGTCAAAATCAGGCCCCAAACGGTGGGCGGCCTACCCCGGGTGCCCCCTCCCCCCCCGCACTGCTGCAGATCTAATCGTCCCCTTTTGGAATGATTAGGAATCTGTGGTAGATTTTCCTCCTATAATTTTCTTTTTCATTTCATCTTATGCTGCTTAGATATTTTACAATTTCAATTTCGTAATGTTTTGAGCAAATTTTATCATGTTTCATCATTTTTTCGTCTTTACTAACTTGCAGAGGGCATCATCAAAATTTGGGCATTAGAGGCCAAATTGGGGAAATCTGACCATCTGGGTCGTCCCAAAATACCCCCAATTAGCTAACCCCCACTTTTGCAAGAGATTTGGAGCTATCCAAATGTGACATTTTGAGCGGTGCTATCTGGCATTTTGTTGTAGGTCTATTCGTCCCGCCCCAGAGTGAATTCAAATCTATGAGGAATTTCCTGAATGTTCTATTTGCAGTGTGTCCTTTGTGAGGTCTTGATGCCCCTATAAAATTTTTAGATCATTTGGATAAATGTTAGTTATCGTTTTATTTACTCTTTGCATGCACTAATTGTAGGCTTGGGGATTGCATGTTTCATCTCATCCGTAGGTGCTACTGACTATTTCTTGTTTCTTTGAATGTAGGATCTGGACATTAGAGGAGTAGCGAAGGGTCAAAATTCGTATATACAATTTGCGGTGACATTTTGGTCCGCCCATCTTACATGTGGGCACGCGAAAGAAGGATGACTATCCATGGATGTAACAAAGAAATAAATTTAACGCTCCTCGCCCCTAAAAAGGGAGGATGCAAATTGTAACAAAATTCCAAAACATATCAATAAAATAAAGGGATGTTTTCCACATTAGCTTTTCATTTGAGTTTCGATTCGTTTATGCTTTTCCTATTTCATGCATTTTCAATTCGTAGGACTTAGCATTAAGTTTAGTTCCATTTTGCATCGTACTTGGAGCCTTTCCTTTTTTTTTTCTGTATACTCATGCTTTCAGTGGTGATCACAGTGGGACTCTGTCCTCTAATTTTTTTTAGATCAGAAATCTGATCAAAACTTTCTTTTTCTTGCAGGTATCCTTTTTTTTCGAACGTGGGACTGCTGTTTGTTCTAGTCTATGGTGAATACAGAGCTAGAATTCATCTTATCCAGGTATGAATGGGAATGTGCCCCACCCTATGATGAATTCAGTTATGTTATTCATCCCATCTAGGGATGAATAGCTCTCTATACAGTTTCAGGGCAGGAACTCAGAGCCAGCAGATTTGGGCAGAGAAGAGGTAGGGATTCTAAACTTTTCCTGTCATTTTCTATTTTTAGTTTTTCTGTTTTTGGGTTACTTGTTTGCTTAGGGAAATTTTTCTTTTACTTCTTGCTTTTTTCCTTTTTGCAAAATAAAAATAACCCCACACATCATGTGGCAAATTAAACACCAAGGATCTGGTCTTAAAACCCCAGCCCTTGATCAAGACCAACGGTGGATTTCATCACCACCTTGGCTTGAATTTTTGCATCCATTACCCTGATCCCTACTGTTGCTAGACGTAAATCTTGATGAAAGTTGACCGAGTGTAGCTGGGGTGATTCCCATCACATGAGGATAAGTCTTCTATGGTAGGTATCATAAACAGGGTGATTCCCCTTTCGTACCACCTACGTTCCACGTACCATCTGCTCTCACGTACCTATAGTTTCCCTCATGTAAGGGCGGGTATATAGAGAGGTTGGTATATCGGCCTGGAAATGGTATATCGAAGGGGCAACCATTTTTGGGAGTCATAAGAGCCATCATATTGCATTTAAATGTTCTTTACAAAAACCTTGAAAAACAAAAAGCCAAAACACACTAAACCAGGTCTAGGACACACTTTTAATCTTTAAACAAGATAATAATTGCTTTGTGTGTGTGTGATCTTTTCTGTTTAGTGTAGAAAAAAAATAAAAATCATAAAAAGAGATAAAAACCTACATAGCTTGTAGAAAAACACCACCATGGTGTACACCCATAGCCAAGCCCAATCAAGGGTGAAAGCTACGAAGAGTGTACAAGGGGGCACAAGTCGCCTCTGCTATAGCCCCAAGGACTTTGTCATATAACCTTGGTGGCCTGACCCATAATAGAGTCCACATCATTCCATTTTAGAATGGTACTGTAGAGGCACCCCTTTGAGGGACACGCCCGTTCGTCATAGCCCCTTTCAGGAGGAGTCCTTACACGTGGCGCTCGACATAGACAAGAAGGCTCCCTTAGAAGCTCAATATGAGTGGCCACCATGTGATGAAGTGCTAGAGTAGCATAGGGTCCATAAGGAGAGGCCACATGATTATGGCATCCCTCCTTTACCCCTTTTCACTGTTAGAACAAATAGACAAAACCTAGAGCGCAAGGCTCTCCAAACAGGGTGAGCCAACTCTGCCCGTCCCTTTCACACATATGAAAGGGAGCATGAGGAAGACCATTACATTCCTCAAGAGCAATATATAGCATGGGAGCCATGCGCTTCTGTACACGCTATATACCATGATCACCTACTGAGGCCAGAGCCTCGGGTAAATGCCGCCAACCTCGAAAGAGGGAAGCGACCGATTGAGATCTCGGATCATCGTGACCAAGGTAAGTGCATAGGAGAGGCATCCAAGCCTCCTAGGCTCAATATGGTGGAATAAATCAACCTGGAAGTCGCCAGACATGCCGCCCAACAAGCGCAGATCATGTGGCTTGAGCAAGACCAACAGTAGCTAGAGCATCTATATCACCTTAGCAAAGAGCACATTCGGTGCCAAATAGATGAGCTACTCCATAACCCGGTGCCTGAGAGGGTTCCAACCCCTCACACCCAAAGAGTAGAATCATATGAGATGCGCAACCCCTTGGTGCGATATAGGTCTCTACGACCTTACCAAGTGCTACCTCCGAGACCTCCTAGACCTGAGCGAGAGGCCACTCCCCGAAACAATGATGGGTACCCTCCGCAGGGACCCATCCAGGGTCATAGGTCTCATCCGAAGACTCCTCAGGAAGCTTACGAGGAGTATGAGCAAGAAGAAGAGTGGGCTGAAATGCCCTACCAAGGCGGAGGGGTTACTATCCAGCCACCCCTCTATGGGCCTCAAGTCTCCCACAACCCACAACGGGAGCAAACTAAAGAGGAAGAGATTAAATCTTCAGATGCATATAAAGCACTGCTAAAGCATCTATAGTCTGTGGAAACCAAAACTTTTGGGCCCAAAAAGCCCACTTTACGCCAGCTCCACAGTCATCCTGTGCATCCGTCAGTGCCAGCACCCCCTTACCACTGAACACTTTAAGCTGCCTCAGTTAGCAACCTTTAGAAGTGAGGAAGATGCTCAGGAGAATGTGACGAGATTCCTGAGCCAATGCTTCGGCATTCAGGACAATAATGCTTTGTTATTAAGAACATTTATAACCACATTCACAGGCCCTACCTCGGATTGGTTTACTCAATTACGAAAGCACGACATTAACAACTTAGATCAGTTAGTGGATGCGTTCCTCGAACGCTTCACCTTCAACACCAAGGAGAAGGCGTCACTAAGTGACTTAGCCAGCCTCAGGCAGTATGAGGAAGAGACCATGGAGGCCTATGGGAATCGATGGAGGACTTTGCTTTCAAAGTTGCCCTACCTCCCTCCTATGCTCGACCTCACTCAAATTTTCTCAAAGAGCTATTTGATATCGATCTCTGTGCTATTGTAGCTACAGCAATATGCCACCTTAGAAGAAGCTCTTGCGCAAGCCAGGATCATTAAAGAGATCAAGATACAGGATGGCGAGATAGCCAAACCTAAGAAAAAAGAGTGGACTAAGAACACTAAAATAGGGACCACGCAACAAAAACCTGCTACGGTCAATCAAGTTGCTATCAATGTCCCATATCCTGCACAAGCAACACAACCTTAAAAGGCTAACTATCAGGCAATGCCTCCTAACAACTATGACAGAGAAAATTAGAGGAAATAACATGTTGAGCAAGAAGGATTGTCATTGTTGTCAACACAAGCAGTTAGATCCAAGGATGCAGTGGATAACAGACTTGAAATGGGTTTTTCTTAAAACCCAAGTTGGCTCTTCATTTTGTTGAAAAATATGCCCCGGTGTTGAAGATATTTAATTTTAAATTTTTAGTTTAAATTTTTATTTTATTAAAAATTTAAATTAGAATATTAAATTAAATTAAAAAGGGCCGACGTGTTACTATTTCGCGGCAATAAGCTACAGGAAGGTAACGAATGTGGAGAAGAGTTTGAGGCCGACAAATTTAAATCCGGGCCGACTGGATTTTAGGGTTTGGCAGCTGACAAATTCTAGGGTTTCTCAGTCAACGTTCTTCTAGGGTTTGCCTCTAAAATTTCTTCTATAAAAGTAAGGGTTCTTCGAGTTTAAAAGGAGCAGCGTGATGTGATATATGTGTATGAAGTTCGGGTGCAGCAGTGTGAGTGGTGCGAAGAGAAGATAAGAACGCGGTATGCAGAAGTCATGTTTCGAGTGTGAAATGACAGTGTGCTGGCTGTAGAAGTGATATTTCTATGAAGTTGCAGCAGAGAACGCAGAGAGATATAGAGGAGTGGTTGAAAAAGTGTGAATCATTTTTCACAGCAGCAGTCGAATGTCGACAAGCAACAGATCGCAAAAAAATAGCAGATCATGATAATTGAGGTGAAAGTTTACATTCAACAATTTTTATTACTATCTCCAAGTTGTAGCTTGAAAAATGGGTTGGTGCCTCTTTCCGGTTGGTGCTGGAAAAATTGGAGTTGGTGCTCCATTCGTTGTAGCGAGATAAAACTTAGGGGTTGGTGCCTCTTACCAGTTGGTGCTGGTGAATGATTATGTAAATTTGGAGCTTTGCATTTGACTGGATTTGGATGGTAGTCCAAGCAGTCCTTTTTTGAGGAGTAGCCACATCGGTGAACCTCGTTAAAATGTTGTGTTATGTGTGATGCTCTTAGTACTTTTATTACTTCTATTTTAATCTGCTGCTGTTTATTTAAAAGTCTAAATTGCTTTCAAGTTTTTAAAGAACACACTGATTCACCCCCCCTCTCAGTGTCATTATGATTATAACATAACAGAGTCAACAGCATCGCCCTAGGCGACAATACACACCCTACATAGAGTCCAGGGACTCCCTATTTAACTGCTTGTTAGCAAAAAATTTGATCAACATGCCAGAGATTCAAACCATAGACCCCAACGCTCCCAAGCCTAAGGGGTATAGGTAGGACTTGTACTATAGGTTCCACAGAAGACAGGGACATGACCTAAATGCCTGCTAGAATTTTAAGGGCTTGGTGCAAGACCTAATTGATAACAAGACACTAGCGGTGGATAATCCCGTGGCACCAAGCAATCAACAAATGGAGGTATTTAAATACCCCTTGCCTACTCATGCTCTGCAGACAAAGACCCTACAAGTTAATGAGGTCACACAGAATTGCCCCATGCAGGGGTATGTAGGGATGATCAGTATAGTGACTCGAAATAGGAGGTACCCGAGCACAAATGCTTCTACGGCAACTGTAGGAGAGGTGCCAACAACGTCACAACCGCAATAGCACCTTGCACAACCTCCTCCGTCTAGACCAGTGGCCACACTTTGAACCAAAATCCCTCAGAGTTTGAGGACCACCTCGGCTAGGCTCTCCATATACGAGCTCATACAACAATCAACGCCCCATCGAGAGGCTCTAATGGAGATATTGAAAGCCATCGAGTTGCAGCCCCACAAAACAAATTATTTCAACAACTTCGTGGGACATGTCAAACGATGCACTGAGCCAGTCATCAAATTTTGGGAAGATGAATTGAGATCAGTACCTGATGACATGGCGGATCCACCCCTACACGTTATCACACGGGTCAACGGGATCCCATATAAGAGGGTGTTGATAGACACTAGCTCCTCCAGTAATATCATCACAACCATGGCCCTAAAACATCTGAAGTTGCTCGCATCTCACATCACATCTTCCACCTACACTCTACGAGCATTCAATGATGCAATATGCTCGACAGTTGGCACAATAGTCCTACCCATCCAAGTGGGACAAAAGACTATACCTACATTGTGCCACATCTTGGAAGGTGAGATGGCCTACAACATCTTGTTGGGTCAACCATGGATCAGGGACATGAAGTGTGTCCCTTCGATAGCTCACCAGTGCATAAAGTATACATTTGAAGGGGAGGTGCATGTAGTCCCGGTGGACTTAGAACCCTTCAAGTATTGTAATGTGGTGCAGCTGATGCCGCAATTGACCCTCCCATAAACGCATTTGGATTTCCAATTGAATCCATCTAAATAGGGTCTAATTTCGTAGGCATCCCCATTGGCAAGTTCTTCAAAACCCCATTTGGGTCCATCTTCATCGTCTGGTCCTCCACCAACGATGCCACCTGTGGGGACCAAACAAAATGACAAAGGGAAGAAACCTCTAGAAGAGGCGCAACCCTTGGAAGAGACACTGCCATCAGTATCAACTATATCTACTGAGAAGATGCCTAGCTGGATGGGAGTTGAGACTCCTAGTTCACCCGACATGGAATGGACTCAGGGAGAACTTCCATTCCCTCACCCTCAACTGCCAACAATCACCGTTGAAATGGCCAATACGGTCCTGGGGGAGTATCTGGTGCGAAATATTGTAACAAAACCCGCATTAGAGTACATGCAGGACATGGGGAGACCTCGCCTCCCCATCGGTACCATTGTTCCTCTAGGCTACCCACCGAATCAGACAAACTTTGTGTATGTGGGCCTTGATCATGGTACTGAACCATGCATGCAAGAGTACAAAGATGAAGAGCCCTTTGTAGAAGATGTCAACTACTTGTCTAACCCAAAATTTGCTCTGAGATACCTTGGCCAATGTAATTGGCATGGATATGGGTTAGGCATATATGAGCAAGGGGTACGTGTTCTTTGCCAACCAAGATACCAAATGCCATATGACAAGTCAGGAGTAGGGTTCAACCACCCCCTGCCCTTGGACATCTTGGTGGAGAACATGCAAGGCCTAGGGATAGGCAACAAGGGGGGATTGGAATCAAATCCATATGCCAACCCTAACACGACATATACATTGAGGGATTATCTCCCATTAACGACAATCAACCTTGTTGACCCTCACAATCCCTTCCCTTCGCTCGAGAGAGGAGAAAGCTCAAGAGCTCATTTTCAAGGAGGGTCTAGACAATGTCAAGAAGGGTCCTCAGAGGATGAATCAAAATATGAGGTAGCACCATGGGACCCCTTCGAATCAAATAGCAATCACTCACAGGTGATCCCCATGGATGATTAACAAGAAAACCTCTTGACAATGTTCCCTTTAGATGCTCCAATTGAGCAAGTGCCACTCCAAGGAAATCAAGTCCCCCCATAGAGAGCGGAACAACCCCGATGGGACCACATCAATTTGCTCGAGCAAGGCAAGCCTTTAATGTCGCAAGTAGTTTTCAGAGCCAACGAAGGCCTTTGGATCTCCAATAGTGATTATGAAGATGAAACTGAGATGGCATATCTTAATCACATGCGGCAAATGTAGTGACCATACCCCTTGGAGATTAATGACATATTCGAATAATTAAACATAGTGCCAGGGCATGAGTGGTACGTAGACCCAGCACAGTGGGACCAAGTGTTGGATTCTCCACTCTAGGTATACGAAGAATACCTTCTGCCCAGAGAACCTATAGCAATATCAGTACCGAGGGCAGATCATATCTTCTTATCTCCACATAAGGCCGATCCATTCGTGCCAATACCTCTAGAGCCAGATCTGAAGCACAGAGAATATCTAGAATGTTCGAGTCATCACACCCATAGTAATGGAGACCAAAATCATTTCATCAACATGATCTCCATTGATTTAACCGCCCCCATCCACAATCCGAACGATCCAGCACAGTCATTGTACCTAAACATAGATGCAATAGACTGGGATCACATCAATTCACCACCATCCCCATTCGAGTACTGGCATTTCGATGAAATGCTTCATTTTACCCCTGGGCCAACTCAGGATATCTTCCATGTTGAAGAGGGACCTGACGTTCCTAACGATTATTTAAACTCGGCAAATGATATCCACTTGATCCCAACTCCACACCAGTTGGAGGACAGATCCCACATGTCGGTCGAGGAGACGATTGATGTAGACATCGGCTCTAACCCAATGAATCCATAGATTATCAAGCTGGGGGTAAGTTTGTCCCCCGAAGAGCAAGCCAACTACATTGCCCTTCTCAAAGAGAAGAAGGAGGTTTTTGCATGGTCATACAAAGACATGCCAGACTAGATCCACAGCTAGTCACACATAATCTAACGCTTGATCTGACAGTCAAGCCAGTTAAGAAAAAACTATGTAAGATGCACCCAACAGTGGCCTTAATGGCCAAAGATGAATTGCAAAAGTTTTTGGATGCATAGTTTATCATCTGCATGGATTATTCGCCATGGTTGTCCAACATGGTGCCCGTCAAGAAGCCTGATGGGAGGATTCGCATATGCACTGATTTTCGAGATCTAAATAAAGCAAGTCCTAAGGATGATTTCCCCTTATCGAGCATTGACGCATTGGTAGACGCTATAGTAGGCCATGAAATGCTTTCCCTCATGGATGGTTTTTTGAGATACAATCAGATTTGTATCAATCCCGAGGACCAGCTAAAAATGGTGTTCACTACGCCTTGGGGGAAATTTTGTTATAAGGTCATGCCTTTTGGTCTTAAAAATGCTAGTGCCACCTACCAACATGCCATGACGTACATCTTCCATGATTACATGCATAAAACTTTGGAATATTACATGGATGATTTGTTGGCCAAATCTCTTTTACGCCCAAATCATCTCGATGACTTAAGCAAGATCCTCGATCGCCTCATGGAACATAAAGTCAGACTGAATCCCAAGAAGTGCATATTTGGTGTCACATCTAGAAAACTCTTGGGTTTCATAGTCTCAAAGCGAGGCATCGAGGTGGACCCAAAAAAAATCAAGGCAATCCTTGAAATGCTTCCCCCAACTACCATCAAGCAGCTCAGAAGTCTACAGGGAAAGGTCACATCGATCAAGCACTTCATAGCGTAGCTATCTAACAAGTGCCAACCCATGAACAAATTATTGCATAAGGGGGTAGCATTTCATTGGGATGACGAGTGCCAGTCAGCCTTTGATGACATTAAGCAATACTTGGCTTCGCCACTAGTATTGGCACCACCTAGACTAGCCTCTCCACCGCTATGTGCTGCCAAGCCCAGCTCTGCAATAGATAGTTGTAGCTAATCCCCTTCTGCATCTGACAGTGAACTTCGTACAGCTCACCATAGAGTTGTGCCAGCAGCTTCTGTCCCCATATCATGATCATTGGTGCCTCCATTGGGCACTCCACCAGTCGACATACCACATCCAATAGGTTCCACGAGAACCTCGTGCCTGACGAGTTAGGTAGCAATATGTTGGAAATGAGGCCCATCAGCAATGCGTGCCTCACTCCCAAAACCTCCTTCTCAAGCCACCACCATACCAGAATACCACCAATTTGGTAGTCAACCTCTACCCTCTCCACTAGATTATCCACCCCCACCTCTGCCCCATGCCCGAAGCAATGTGTCAACACTACTGTCCGCTGGTCCCATGGCATCGTCCTGATCAGCAATCCGTCTATCAAAATCCACAAAATTTGATAGACATCCTCTAACATAACCGTCATCTCCCCTGTTGGGAGATGGAAGGTATTAGTCCGAGGATCCCATAAATTGATCAGGGCTGTCAGGTAGGCCCGATCCCTGACTACCAGCTCCAGCTGAGTCACTTGCTTGAGCCCAAGGGCATCAAGCCACTCCTAGTCCATCAAATTTAGCGCCTCCCGTGCTTCTATAAACACCGTAGGCACACGATATCGACTCTTCACAACCTGCAAAAGAAAACACAAAAACATTAAAAAAATTGTACAGCAAAAACATGGATATGCATAAATTAAACAAAAACAATCAACAAAAAATGGTTTGTCAGTTCTAGGTTTTTAACTGTTAACTGATAAATTAAATTACACAAAAAAAACAACAACAAAAAAATCAACAAAACGGTTTGTCAGTTCTAGGTTTTTAACTGTTAACTGATAAATTAAATTAAAAAAAACACCAAAAAAATCAACAAAATGGTTTGTCAGTTCTAGGTTTTTAACTGTTAACTGATAAATTAAATTATACAAAAAAAACAAAAAAAAAAGATCAATAAAATGGTTTGTCAGTTCTAGGTTTTTAATTGTCAACTGATAAATTAAATTAAACAAAAACACCAAAAAAATAAACAAAATGGTCTGTCAATTCTAGGGTTGTTAACTCTAACCTGATAAACGATAAAACAACACATAATCAAACAAATAATTTGGCAGACCCCGGGTTTTTAACCCTACAGGTCAGCTGATTAAATTGCAAACATGTAAACATAGCCACAAAAACAACCTAGGGTTTTAACTAAGTTTTTTGCTCTACGACAATTTTGATTGTCTAGGGTTTCATTTTAATTTAAAAAACCAACCACAAAAGACAAAAGGCAAAAACAAAGCAAATTACGATTTTTTTACACTGTAAAAAATAAACAAATAACGAGGAGGATCACTTACTGGTCTCGCTTCGGCTTCTCCACTCGATCCGGTCCGTGAACTCATGGTGGCAGGAAAAATTTGGCAGCGCTTCGCTTCGCAGAATTGACCTCCTCCTCCTCAGAGCTCCAAAATCACCAAAAAAATCAAATGATAATGACCCCAAATCCTAATTTTGGCCCTTAAATAGAATTTTCTGCCTATAAATGTTCCACCCTGGGACGAGCACTCTGGTTAGTGCTCATCCCGCCCTGGGATGATTACCAGCCTGGTATTCGCCTCACCCAGGAATGATTACAAAACCAGAAAAACAAAAACAGCAAAAAAAAAAAAATGAAAACACAAAGCAATAAAACTGTCCGATGAGAGTGTTTTTGCACCTGACATTCCGGGCATGCAAAACAGACATCGGGGTTACAAATCCTCACTATCCTATTCCCTAATAATGCTACCATTTCCGGACCGCTCCACGGGAAGACAGATTGTCGAGAATTTCATCCCCAAATGGCATCACCAAAAGGGTTAAAACCCAACCAAAAATAGCCATAACATTGCCGAACAAAGGCGCCTCTGCGCTTGACATTCGTTGCATCCAAAACTAATGCTGGGGTCACAAATTTTCACTATCCCATTCCCTAAGAAGGCTACCATAGCCGGACCACTCCACGGGAAGATGGATTTGTGCCAATTTTGGCTCCAAAAAGCGTCACAAAAAGGGTTAACACCCACCAGAAACAGGTCTAATTATCGGAAAAATGCACACATTTAACGCTAAACATCTGAAGGCACCCTTACCTAAGTCATCTTGGGTCAAGCGACTCATCGCTTTTCTCATGCAGGTCATTCCCTCATCGATTCATCGCTTGAGGGGGTAGTCACACTTAGTCACCAATCAACAAAAAAACACCCAATCATGGAAACAACATGCATTCAAAGAATCATTGACAAATACAATCACGCTCCTGCTTGGGGCAGCAAACAAGCAATAATCACAAGCTGATAAAACACTTGACATTCATGAATCATGAACTCAAGGTTCCCATAGACAAAAGGTTGTGCCCTTTGCCTATTCATGACTGATCAATGTCCAATCTCAAGTAACACCTCACCGAAAAAGGTTAACACTTGAATTGAGTTCCTTCGCTTGTCAGAAGCAAGGATTCAAGAATGCATGCCCTTTCCATACTTGGGGCATCCAAATTTTGTTAGGTTACTGAGAAACCCTAATCATTAGTGCTTTGGTTATCTATTTTTGCTCAAGACTGCGCCATGCACAGCGCTTCCCAAAAAGGGGCATCTGTAGACACCAAAATAGCACCAATCCGATTATGTGACTACAAACACTGATCGCATTGACACACACAACCCCAATGGCAGCCCCCAGATGTTAAATAGTGGTCCTAACCACTCTCACAGTAGTTTTGGAAGGTCAGGAGTCAATTTGGCACCTTTAGGCACTCTGCTCCATACTCATTCCACCCAAGGACGATTTCAAACTGGGATTCACCCCGCCCAGGGACGAATAGCAGTATTCGCTCCAGGATAGGGTGAATAGCAGGTTTAACGGGAAAAAAGTTGAATCTTGACAAATGGCAGCTCAGATCTGCCACTTAATGCTTCCTTCATCGCATGGGAGTGTGGGTGAGCGTTTTCGAGTGTTAGAGGCAGTTACAGGGGTAGTCATGAAGCCCCTAATTAGGGAGGAATCTTCCCTCCCCTGGAAGGGTATGGTTGCCAAGTGGCACCTCTACATGCTCATCCAAAGATACCATCAGGTCTATAAAATGGTGAGTCTCTCACCCCAAAATATACAGAGAAGGAGCATTTTGAGCAATGAAGTGCTATCGTTTTACTTCCCCATACGCCCTTGTTTGATTTGCGCCTTTCACATCCGTGATCTCTTTTATAGAGAGGAGGTCATTGGGTGACCATTGGAAGGTCAAATATTGAGCCCAAAACTCGATATTTTGCCATAGAACACCACCCAATTTTCTGACAACACTTTACAAGAGATTTTGGACCCATCCCAAGTGGATTGGTGCCGAAATCAGGCCCCAAATGGCGGGCGGCCTGCCCCGGGCGCCCCCCCCCCGCACTACTGCAGATATAATTGTCCCATTTTGCAACGATTAGGAATTTGTGGCAGATTTTCCTCCTGTCATTTTCTTTTGCATTTCATCTTATGCTGCTTAGATACTTTACAATTTCAATTTCGTAACGTTTTGAGCAAATATTATCATGTTTCATCATTTTTCCGTCTTTACTAACTTGCAGAGGGCATTATCAAAATCTGAGCGTTAGAGGCCAAATTGGGGAAATCTGACCATCTGGGTCATCCCAAAATACCCCCAATTAGCTAACCCCTACTTTTTCAAGAGATTTGGAGCTGTCCAGATGTGACATTTTGAGCGGTGCTATCTGGCATTTTGTTGCAGGTCTATTCATCCCGCCCTGAAGCAAATTCAAATCTATGAGGAATTTCCCAAATGTTCAATTTGCAGTGCATCCTTTGTGAGGTCTTGATGCCCCTGTAAAATTTTTAGATCATTTGGATATATGTTAGTTATCATTTTATTTATTCTTTGCATGCACTAATCGTAGGCTTGGGGATTGCATGTTTCATCTCATCCGCAGGTGCTACTGATTGTTTCTTGTTTCTTTGAATGTAGGATCTGGACGTTAGAGGAGCAGCGAAGAGTCAAAATTCATATATACAAGCGGCGGCGACGTTTTGGTCCACCCATCTTACATGTGGGCACGCGAAAGAAGGATGACTATCCATGGATGTAACAAAGAAACAAATTTAACGCTCCTCTCCCCTAAATATGGAGGAGGCAAATTGTAACCAAATTTCGAAACATATCAATAAAATAAAGGGTTGTTTTTTGTATTATATTTTCATTTGAGTTTCGATTCGTTTATGCTTTTCCTATTTCATGTATTTTCAATTCGTAGGACTTAGCGTTAAGTTTAGTTCCGTTTTGCATCGTACTTGGAGCCTTTGTTTTTTTGTTTTTGTATCCTTGTGCTTTCAATATATATATATATATATATATATATATATATACATAAAGGATAATATAAAATGAAAACACATGAAAATTATACCTAACATTTGGATTGGATGAGCAAGAATTATCATAGTCATAGCAGAACTCAGCCTTGAAAAGCACTCTGATACCACTTGTTAGGAACCTACTATTAAAATAAAACTCACACAAATACTAAAAATAATAGAAAATTCATCAAATAACATAACACACTATGCAAAAAAGTAATTGCAGAATTGAAACAATCTCACAAAATAACTCTAAATTGTGGGCCTCTTTAAGGGGGCAACCTCCTTCAATATTTCATTAATTTACAAAAATATGCATTCATACATGGCTTCATAGCTTTTAAAGAAAATACTTCATGCAACCCTAACCATAATATCAAGAGTTGGCATACATGAAAAATACCACTTGAGCTAGAATCTTCTACCAAACATCTGTTACATTCTTGCTAACAATTATATGAAATAGTCCCACTTGTCTAGGAACCTTACTTGTCACATACCTTACAAAAGTATTATAAAATAGCATTATAAGTGGATCCCCATGTTGGATGTGGGTCATTACATAATAAATTGAGAATTACAAAAATAATGTTAGGATGGGGTCATTTTTCCATTCAGATTATCAAAGTCTCATAAATTTATTAGAGCAATAGGTTCCCATCTCTAAACAATAGAAGTAGGCATCTAAGCTTATGGTTTATTATTATGATATTACCTATAAACATGGAAAATATAACATTGTGGTCAATTGCATCTCTCATAAATTTGAGGCTCAAAGTATGTTATGTGTCATTTCCTCTCCCATTCCTCAATGGATAAATTCTTTTTGTGAGGAGGTGCTTCAGGATTCAGATTTACAAACTTCGGTTATTTCCCTTCAAATAGATCCTACCAAATATACAAGATATACTTGGGATGGACAATATTTATGCTACCATCACCACCTTGTGGTTCCTTGCACATCTTCCCTCCAAGAACTTCTCATGAAGGAAATGCATGCTTCCCCTACAATAGGCCATTCAATATTCCTTAAAACATATGAAAGGATTAAGTGTACCTTTTTTGAAAGGGTATGAATAAGGATATACATAATTTTATGGTAGCATGTGACACCTATCAACAGATGAAAGGTGAACTGGCACATTCTCTAGGAACTCTATAGCCATTATTGATTCCCAAATAGGTTTGGATAGATATTTCAATGGAATTTATTGAAGGGTTACCTAAGTTTGGTGGTAAATAGGTTATTTTTGTGGTAGTGGATCATCTTTCAAAGTATGCTCATTTGTGTTCCCTCTCCCATCCTTACATGACCTCCATCATTGCTTAATTTTTTTGTGATTCTATATTTCACCTTCATGGCATGCTTACCTCCATTGTGTTTGATCATGACCCTACATTCACTAGTAATTTTTGGTAAGAATTGTTTAAGTTGTGGGGAACTCAGCTCAAGATGAGTTCATCTTACCATCTACAAATATATGGTCAAACTAATATTATCAATAAATGCTTGTAGTTCCACCTTTTTTTATTTACTTCTAAGAATCCTACACAATGGGTGGAGTGGTTTCCCTTGGCTAAGTGGTGGTATAATACTTCTAATCACACAGCAAATAAAGTCACACCTTTTGAAGTAGTTTATGACTGACCTTCATGCACACCCTCCTCCTACATTTTTTGTAGCTCTAAGGTCTATTCAGTTGACACTACTCTCAACCAACATGTTGAAGTCCTCCATCAACTGAAGATGAATTTGGAAGTGGCCCAAAATTTGATGCACCACCAAGCTGATCAACATAATTCTGAGTGTAGTTTTTATGTTGGTGATATGGTCTTCCTTTGCCTACAACCATAAAAAAAATCATCCCTCCAACTTTACAGGTGCCAAAAACTCGTGACCACGTACTATGGACCTTACCAAGTTTTGCAATGAATTGGTGCCATGGCCTACAAATTGGACCTATCATCCACATCCAAGCTCCATTTTGTTTTTCATGTCTCATCTCTCAATAAGGTTATGGGAAATCATATACAGGTTCAATCTACTCTCTTAAAATTGGATGAAGAAGGTTCTATCTTGCTCGATCTAGAATAGTTGTTGGATCGATGGACACGCACGCTTTGCAACCATACCATTAATAAGGTCCTTGTTCAATGGTGTGACCTATAGTTATAATATGCTACATGGGATTCTCTCCACTAGCTCTAGCACTAGTTTTCTCATGTATAGCTTTGAGGAGAAAGCTTTTTGAAGGGTAAGGACGTGTTAGGAACCCATTTTAACACTATTTTGTAATTCTCAATTGATTATGTAATGACCCACGTCCAACATAGGGATACACTTATAATTCTATTTTGTAATACTTTTATAATGGTATGTGGTAAATAAGGTTCCTATATAAGTGGGGTCATTTCAAAGTAACCATTATCAAGAATGTAACTAATGTTTGGTAGAATATTCTAGCTCGAGTGGAATTTTTCATGTAAGCCAACTCTTGAGCTCAGGGTTAGGGTTGCATGAAGTCTTTTCTTTAAAATATATGAAGCCATGTATGAATGCATAAATTAATGAAATATTGAAGGAGGTTGCCCCCTCGAAGAGGCCCATGATTCTGATTTATTTTGTGAGATTGTCCAATTCTACAATTACTTTTGTGCATAGTGTGTTTTATTATTTGATGAATTTTCTATTATTTTTAGTATTTATGTGAGTGATCTATATTTTAATAGTAGGTTCCTAACACAAACTAGCAAATTTAGAAAAATTGATAGAATATTTCTATGGTTTGACCCTCAAAAAGACCTTGTCCCCAACTAAAAATTACCTAGGAAAATTATTTGTGTTTGCATAGATATTTTTATTGCCTATAGCTTCTTTTAATCCTTTTTTAATTAATTTGACATACTCTTCCATTTCCTTTAATATATTAGATCCAATAATCAATATGTCCTCTTTTTTATATAAACTAATAGGTGTTCTAGATTTTCTTCCATATAACACTTCAAAAAATATCATGATTATGCTACTTTGGTAGGAATTACAATATGAAAATTCCACCAAAGATAAGTAGTACACCCATCATCATTACATGCCTTGGGTCGCGATTTCACGACATGTCACGATTTTGCGACCCAAGGCAGGGAAACAGAGGCGCAGAGACCAAAGGTCACGAAATCGTGACATGTCACGATTTCATGACATGTCACAAAATCGTGACCACCGCAGGAGAAATGAAGGCGCAAAGACCAAAGGTCGCGAAATCGCGACCACCGCAGGAGAAACGAAGGCACGGAGACCAAAGGTCACGAAATCGTGACCACCGCAGGGGAAACGAAGGCACGGAGACCAAAGGTCATGAAATCATGACATGTCACGATTTCACGACCGAAATGGGAGAACAGAAGCCGATAGCAAAAACGGCGCGATATCGCGACATGTCGCGATATCGCGGCCAAAACGGAGAGAGAAGGTGCAGAAAGAAAATGGTCGCGATATCGCGACACGTCGCGATATCGTGACCAAATAGGAAGACACGCACTCCCAGCTTTCTTAAAGGCGACCCTTCGTGCACGGCAAGTTAGAGGCAGTGAAGCAACAGTTCCAAAGAAGGATTTCAACGGGCATGTTGGCCACTCATGCAGGATATCTGGAAGACGCATTTAAGGCAACTAACAACAAGCAGCAGATCGAGGAGAAGATTCCGTTGGATATGGCAGCCAAATCGCGCACCTCACCTAGAGTCTCATGAATGCAACTTACCAAAATTGTCCCAGGTGGCAATTGTAGATCGTGGGAAGTTTGAAAGCACAGAGGATCAGGACCTCGATAAAAACCTAGGGATTGTAATGAGAGGAGGTTGGCAAATGGCAGTTTGGCTGTATATTCTTGTAAAATTCTTCCTAAGTATTGAATACAAATTTTGGGCTCTTGTCTTGCTGGTTTTCTCTATTTTGTAAGATCTATTCTCCACCAAGTGGTATCAGAGCCAGTAGTTCTCGAGTGTGTAGCGAGATCGTCGGAGGAGAGGCGACTGCACCAGGATCTATGGAAGGGCTTAGAGTTGGGTGAGCAGAATGCCTCCAAGGAGAAATCCTGTTGGTGGGAGAGGCATGGCAGTAGCGGAAGATGTTCGAGCTTTGCAGCGGCAAATGCAAGCCCTACAAGAAGAAATGCGTAGAAGATTGGAGCCAAGAAGAGATGAAGGTAGTGAAGAGGAAGATGATGAAGAAGAAGACCAACCTGAGGAAGAAGAAGAAGCAGTAGATCCTACTCAGGCCAGACTATACAAAGCCATATCCCAGATTGGGAAGAGGCCGAAAATGGAGGTTTCCACATATTTCGGGAACCTTGATCCAGAGGAATTGATCGACTGGATCAATGACCTGGAAGAGTACTTTGAGTACGAAGAGGTTGAGGATCTTGATAGGGTCAGATTTGCAAAGACCAAACTGAAAGGTCATGCTAGCATTTGGTGGAAGGGAGTGCAACTGGAGCGAAATAAAAGAGGGAAAGAGAGAATAACTAAGTGGGAACGGATGGCAAAAAAGCCAAAGAGGAAGTTCATCTCTGGTGATTATGAGTTAGACCTAATGAAGAAAATGCAAGGATTGAGGCAATCAAGCAAGTCCGTGAAAGAATACACGGAGGAATTTCATAGAATAATGATTAGAATAGGCCACTCAGAGGCCAACAAGGAGAAGGTAGCCCGTTACATTAATGGGTTACGAGCAAGCATTCAGGAAGAACTAAGTCTAGTCCGGATGACCACCATAGAGGACGCTTACCAATTTGCTTTGAAGGTTGAAGAAAAGCTCAATAGGAGGTTTGAAAACAAGCAAAGAGGAAGAGGTCGTGGCGAAAGGACCGACGGAAGGAACAGTGGAAGAAGAAATGAAGATTCTCAAAAAAATGGAGAAGGTAGCAACAATCAAGAACAAAGGAGAGAAAATACAGACCGCCCCCATAATCAGAATAATGGTTACCGAGGGGGAAGAGGCAGAGCTGGACGTGGACATGGAAGAGGAAGATTTCGAGGGACTTGCTTCCAGTGTGGTGAAGAGGGACATCACCAATATGAGTGCCCACAGCAGCGAGAAAGAAATAATCGAAGACCGAAAGGAAATGCCAGAGTAGCAGTCGCGGATGAAGATGTTGGATCTGAGCATTCTAAAGAAGCTGAGAGAGGAGAAGTAATGATTGCCAGGAGAGTCTTGCTGAATGAAGAGGGAGCTGCAGATCAGAGGAAAAGCTTATTCCACACAAGGTGTAAATGCGCGGGTAAGATTTGCAACATCATCATTGACAATGGTAGCACAGATAACCTAGTTTCAGAGGGAATGGTTACAAAGCTACAACTGGAGAGAAAGAAACACCCGCATCCATATCGGATCGTGTGGTTGCAGAAAGACCATAAGGTTTTGGTCAATGAACAATGCTTGGTAAAATTCAGCATTGGAAATTACCGTGATGAGGTTCTGTGCGACATTCTGCCCATGGATGCGTGCCATTTTTTGCTGGGAAGTCCATGGCAGTTTGACAGGTGTGTGGTTCATGATGGTCGAGCCAACACCTATTCCGTGACCAAGAATGGAATGCGTCATAAGTTGAAACCCCCGAAGGAGGTGGAAGAAAAGGTATGTGGCAGTGCAAGAATTTGCTTGGTTGACGGAAGAAAATTTTTAGATGATTTAAAGCATGAACATATGTGTTATGCAATAATTCCTAGAGTCAGGGATATAGAATGCAAAGGTGCCCAAGTAGAAGTCCAAAAGCTGTTGAAGGAATTTCCAGATATCATATCTGATAATGTGCCTGAGGGTTTACCCCCAGTAAGAAAAATCAGTCACCATATTGATTTGGTGCCAGGGTCAAGCTTGCCCAATAAAGCTGCACATAGAATGACACCTGTAGAAACTGAAGAACTAAACAGACAGGTCCAGGAGTTGCTAGAGAAGGGATTGATTAGGGAGAGTCTTAGCCCATGTGCAGTACCTGCAGTACTAGCACCCAAGAAGGATGGAGAGTGGAGAATGTGCACAGACTCTCGAGCAATTAACAAGATCACTATCAAATACAGATTCCCATTGCCAAGGATGGATGATATCATGGATTGTTTGAGTGGAGCTGAGTACTTCACGAAGATTGACCTGAAAAGTGGTTATCATCAGATCCGTATCCGAGAAGGAGATGAGTGGAAGACAGCCTTCAAGACAAGAGAGGGCTTGTATGAGTGGTTGGTCATGCCATTTGGGCTGTCCAATGCACCAAGTACCTTCATGCGGCTGATGAATGAGGTACTGAAAGAGTTTTTAGGAAAATTTGTCATTGTTTATTTAGATGATATATTAATATTCAGCAGAACCCTGGAGGAACACCTGATGCACATCAGGAGGGTTTTTGAAAAGCTACGGGAGGAGCAGTTATTAATAAATCTAAAAAAGTGTAATTTTGTCAAGAAAGAGTTAGTTTACCTGGGATTTGTAATCTCAGCAGAAGGTCTAAAAATGGACCCAGAGAAGGTGAGAGCTATCATCGAATGGCCTACCCCAAGAAGCACAACAGAGGTGAGATCATTTCATGGTCTGGCCAGCTTTTACAGAAAGTTCATAAGAAACTTCAGCAGCATTTGTGCACCCCTCACAGAAACAATGAGAGGGGATAAGAAAGAATTCAAGTGGACCTTAGGGGCTGAGAGGAGCTTTGATGCATTAAAGAAAAAGGTCACAGAACATCCTATTTTGGCACTTCCAGACTTCAACAAAGTATTTTAGGTCAACTGTGATGCCAGTGGCGGTGCAATAGGGGTCATCTTGAGCCAAGAAGGCGGACCTATTGCTTATTTCAGTGAAAAGCTCAATGATGCTCGGAAAAAGTATTCAGTTTATGACCAGGAATTTTATGCTATAGTTCAGGCTCTGAAGAAGTGGAGGCATTACTTGTTGCCAAAAGAGTTTGTTCTATTTACTGATCATCAGGCATTGCAGTACATCAACAACCAGACAAAACTGAATCAGCGGCACATGAAGTGGGTTGAGTTTCTCCAAAGCTATACCTTTGTATTAAAGCACAGGAGCGAGAAATCAAACAGAGTTGCAGATGCTTTAAGTAGAAGGCAGAATCTGCTGATTGAAATGACAGTGGAAGTAGTAGGATTCGAAGAACTGAAGGGTCTTTATCCTGAAGATCCTGATTTTGCAGCAACCTGGACGGCTTGCTTGGCATCTATTCGTGGACAGGACAAAATGGTTAGATTTCCTAATCCAAGACGGAATGCTGTTCAAGGGAAGTAAATTATGCATTCCAAGGAGCTCCATGCGGGAGAACTTAATCAAGGAAAAGCACAGCGGAGGACTAGCTGGGCATTTTGGTCGGGATAAGACCATTGCCCTGGTGAATGAAAATTACTACTGGCCGCAACTTCAGCAAGATGTGAAAAATTTTGTGCAAGGTTGCAGAATGTGCCAAATGGCAAAAGGCGTAAGGCAAAACACAGGATTATACCAGCCGTTACCTATACCTGAGAGGCCATGGGAGGACATAAGCATGGATTTTATTCTTGGATTGCCCAGAACACAGAGGGGAAATGACTCTGTATTTGTGGTGGTTGATAGATTCTCCAAGATGGCACATTTTATTCCCTGCCAGAAAACAAGTGATGCAGTTCACATTGCGGGGTTATTTTTCAAGGAAGTGGTACGACTTCACGGTCTACCAAGAAGCATAGTTTCTGACAGAGATACAAAGTTTGTTGGGTATTTCTGGAGAACATTGTGGAAAAAGCTGAAGACAGATCTAAAGTTCAGTTTTGCATACCACCCACAAACTGATGGATAGACAGAGGTGGTAAATAGAAGTCTAGGTAATTTATTAAGATGCTTGATAGCAGATAAACCCAAGGGATGGGATTTAGTTTTGTCACAGGCGGAATTTGCATACAACAATTCTGTCAATAAGACTACAAACAAATCTCCATTCCAAATCATATATGGAAACAGTCCAAGAAACATTTTTGAGCTGAGAAAATTAGATAAAGGGGAAAAGTGCAGTGCAGAGGCTAAGGAATTCACAAAACAGATGAAAAGCCTGCATGAAGAAGTGAAGAAACAAATTACAAAAATGAATACTCAGTATAAAGCAAGAGCAGACCAAAAGCGGCGGTTCAAAGAGTTCGAAGTGGGGGATGAAGTCATGGTCCATCTCAGAAAAGAAATATTTCCAGCCAAAACTTATAACAAGTTGAAGATGAAGAAGTTTGGGCCATGCAGAATACTGGAAAAACGGGATTCAGGCAATGCATATGAAGTGGAATTGCCAAGTGGACTTGACATTTCACCTGTTTTTAACATATCAGATTTAGTGGAATACCATGAGGGAAACAATACAGAGGAACCAAGTACAGAATTGTGGAGCATTCCAAAGTCTAACCCGACCAAAGAAGAGATCGAAGAAATATTAGATACTCGTGAAGGCAGAAGCACAAGGAACAAACAATATTCTGAGTATTTGATCAAGTGGAAGGGCAGACCTGTAGAAGATGCAACTTGGTTATCAAAAATAGAGGTTGACCACCTGGGTCTTCCTCCCAAAGATCAGAAGTGAGGATCACTTCTCGATCAACCCCGGGTGTCTGATGCAGGAGCATCCGAGGGTAGCAAAGCAATCGAGCATCAACCAAAATTTTGTTGTTATTTTTTTCTAAGTGTTGCAATGTTATTTTTTTCTAAGTGTTGCAAGTAAAATATGTGTCGCGATATCACGACACAAAAGTGTCACGATATCACGACCAAAACTGAAGATAGGGGAGCAGCAGACAAAATGTCACGATTTTGTGACATGTCAGAAATCGTGACATGTCACGAAATCGTGACCCAAGGCAGGGAAACAGAGGCGCAGAGACCAAAGGTCGCGAAATCATGACCACCGTAGGAGAAACGAAGGCACGGAGACCAAAGGTCACGAAATCATGACCACTGTAAGAGAAACAAAGGTGCGGAGACCAAAGGTCACGAAATCGCGACCACCGCTGGGGAAACGAAGCCGATAGCAAAAATGGCACGATATCGCGACATGTCGCGATATCACGGCCAAAATAGAGAGAGAAGGTGCAGAAATAAAATGGTCGCGATATCACGACACGTCGTGATATCGTGACCAAACAGGAAGACACGCACTCCCAGCTTTCTTAAAGGCGACCCTTCGTGCGCGGCAAGTTAGAGGCAGTGAAGCAGCAGTTCCAAAGAAGGATTTCAACGGGCATGTTGGCCACTCGCACAGGATATCTGGAAGACGCATTTAAGGCAACTAACAGCAAGCAGCAGATCGAGGAGAATATTTCGTTGGATATGGCAGCCAGTCGCGCACCTCACCTAGAGTCTCATGAATGCAACTTACCAGAATTGTCCCAGGTGGCAATTGTAGATCGTGGGAAGTTTGAAAGCACAGAGGATCGGGACCTCGATAAAAACCCAGGGATTGTAATGAGAGGAGGTTGGCAAATGGTAGTTTGGCTGTATATTCTTGTAAAATTCTTCCTAAGTATTGAATACAAATTTTGGGCTCTTGTCTTGTTGGTTTTCTGTATTTTGTAAGATCTGTTCTCCACCACCTCTTCACTACTTGAAGATGTATTTGAATAGGGTTACTCAAGAATCTTGATACTAGTGAGACTACAAAAATAATTTTTTATCTAGTAGTTGTAAGGTACATAAGACTACCAACTATTGTTGTATATTTCTTCTAATTAACCTTAGGACTACCATCATACTACATTATTTTTTCATTACTTACAATCAAAGTATCAACAAGTTTGCAATCATATAACCCAAACTTCTTCAACATATCATGAACATACTTGGATTAACAAATAAAGATTTCATCTTGTGATTGGTGAACCTCCATCCCAAGAAAATACTTCATCAACCTAATATTATTCATCTCAAGCATATAAATCATAGGTTTCTTTAAGTTCTCCAACATATCTCTAGAACCACCTACAACAATTAAGTCATCAATATATAGGTAAAGATAGATAGCATAAGTATCATTAGTTTTCTTGTATAGAGTGCGCTCAATTTTACTTCTTACAAATCCATTATCTAAGAACCATTTATTAATACTTGAATACCAATATTTAAGAGCTTTCTTAAAACCATATAGTTCCTTCTTCAACTTATATACCCAACTATTCTTACGATCAACCTTAAATCTATGTAGTTGTTCCACATAGACCTCTTCTTCTATGACCCCATTGAGAATAACACTCTTGAAATCTAGTTGGCATACTTACTATTCTTTTTTTATTATTATGGCTATTAATACCATTATGTTTTTATGCCTATAATGGGATCATATGTATCCTCATAATCAACACCATGTATTTATGCAAAACCTTTGGCAACCAATATTACCTTGTGCTTGTCAATAGTGCCATAACTATTGAACTTGATCTTGTACACCCACTTTGTTCCAATGATATATTTGTCTTTATATGGTTGTACCAAATTCCATGTCTCATTCTTATCTATTTTATACATCTCCTTTTATATAGCTTCAAGCCATTATTTATACTTGACCACTTCATCAAAGGTTCTAGGTTTACTAGAAATACAAGATAATGCATAATAAGTCAATTCATCAACTTGATTTTCATTACCTTGTTGTTATTGAAGTCAATTTTCTCTCCTCTAAAACTTATTATCCAAAATTTATGTATATTAATTTTGGATAAAAAACCTTTAATGCTTTTCTCCTTGGAATGTAAAATATGATCCACTTGATACCAAAGTAGAAGATACTATAATAGATGTTGATGGAGTGACTTGTATGTTCTCTTTATTTAAATATTTAGCCATTGAGTGGACCTCTTAAATTTTAACCTCCTTACATTTTTTTAGTTATATTTATAGACACCGCTCTCAACAAAGGAAACATCTTAGGAAATAATATTCTTTGTATTTTGAGGGTTGTACAACTAGTATTCCTTGCTCTCATCACCATAGCCTATGAAGATATGAGGCACACTTTTGGGGTCCATATTATTTCTCCTCTCATCATTAACATGCACGTATTCTAAGCATCCAAACACTTTAAAATGTATGACACTTGGTTTCTTATTGTGCCAAGACTCATGTGGAGTTTTTTTCTTGATCTCCATGATAGGACTCCTATTAAGTATATAAATTATCACCTTCACCACTTCACTCCAATGCATCCTATACAAGACTTTGATTTAAATCATGCTTCTACATTATTCCACAATTGTCATGTTTTATCTCTCTAACACACCATTTTGTTGTGGATAATAAGGTGTGGTTATTTTCCTTTTGATACCATGTGAATAACATTAATCAAGGAACTCTTTGGAGAAAAATTTACCTCCTCTATCAAAACTTAAGGTCTTTATGGATCTTCCACTTTCATTTTTAGTCATATTCTTAGATATATTAAAGGCTAAAAATGCATCATATTTACCCTTCTAGAAGTAAACCCATACATATCTAGTAGTATCATTAATGAATGTAATGAAATACAGGTTCTTTTTAATGCTTGGACAAGACATAGGACCACATACTTTAAAGTGGACTAGCTTAAATGGTTGGATAACTCTCATACTAGAGGTAAACTTGTCCCTATGATGTTTTTCAAGTATGCACCCATTGCATTCTTTATCTTTACTTCACTTGTATTTTTGGTAGTCCATGAACTATTCATTTTTAATGAAGAATATTAAGACTACCAATATTGAGGCAACCATACCTCTCATGCCACTATTAGAAATAGTGTCTATTCCATCATTTGGGTTATGTAAATGTATCCTCCAAGATACATACTTAGATTACTTTATGTGCAAGTTATCTAGTTACTTCATGCAATGTAATAAATGCACAAGTATCAATGTGCAATTTGTATATGTGCAAGTTGTCCCTTGCACAGCTAGATAGAGTGTTTGCCAAGTATCCTATTTTATCTATATAAGGATGGCCTCATAAATAGATAAATAGAGAGTTAGGGGACATAGTCATATGGTGTAGCTTAGTGGACAGTACAGTGTTTTGTGCCACACCATTCATTGGTGATGGATACAATGTAGTTTAGTGGCTTTATTAATGGAGTGTTCATTTCCTCCATAGCTACATTGTAATATTTTATATGATTTATATTTACTGTATATTTTAGTCATCTAGTAGATTTACTTTCTTTCATATTATTCTGCATCTTGTGATTATTATCTCCCAAGGCTTATTCATAAAAAGATAACAGTGATATCAGATCCATGGTATATCTAGTTTGTTTAGGTCAATAGGGAAGCCACAATTATCATAGATCCTAAGCATTTTGGTAAACTAACGCACCACTGGACCAACCACTATCATAATATCTCAGAAGAATTGATAGGGAATCATGTATTACCATTATTTATTTTTAATAAGTTGTTAGTTGTTGTAATGGATAAGGTTGTACCATCATTAATACATCCTTATCCATAACCTATGCTTTGTAATACCTATTTATAGGCATATTATGGTAATACAATGCAGTTTTCATTCGTGCAAACCTTTGGTTATCTGTTTGTAATTGTGTGTTCCTTATCATTGGTATCAGAGCCGAGAATTAGGTAGGCAAGTATCCTCTTCCTCTAGGCCATTTTTGGTTCAAAAGAGGAATGAAAACATCTCCCATGGATCTTGGTTTGGTGGTTTCATCCACCTTGTGAACACTTTTATATTTTGTTATAGATATTTGGAAGCTTTTAGCTTGGTTTGCACTTTGTTGGATTTGAAAACTCCATGTTATCATTTTTGTTTTGTGCTCATTCAACTCATGATCTGGTGCACTTGCACCTTCTTTGTTCATGACCATCATCTATTTTTGTATCTTATGGTATGATGTTGAGTTCAACCATTTTTCTCAATGAATTATCTGACCAACTTATCAACATCACCATGAAATGAAACTTCAAAAAATTGAAGCGGATATGTTCACCAACTTTCAACATTTACAAGATGAACTGATCATTGTAGCTACTGAAAAAGATCTCATTAATGAAGATCATGATTCAAAACTGGTTCCAAAAAATAAATATTCTAAAGCAACACCTAGAATCAAACCAGGTTTTATGGGTGAGAAGCCCATCGTATTACCACTAGATAATGTTGCTCATGTTAATATTTTTGATGATATTGAAGATGTTTCTCTTGCAGATCTAAGCTCATTTAAAGCTCCTATTGTAGATTAGAACACTCTAAAAATTGTAGATCAAATATCACTATAAGCCATTGCAGTTGAAGAACAATTTACTCTCTCTATCGCTATCATCATGCTTGTTGTACTTCATGGCCTACCAATTCATCCACAACCTCTATGTTGTCTAGCATTTCTACACATTTCATGCCTTGATTCAGTGTCTTCACAACTTTGGAGTTTTGATCTCCTATTTCCAGGTATTCTTCCATTGCCCACACTATTTTCATACCGTTTAATGCCTTTGAGTTTGCCTACACCGCAACCTGCATCATGGATCTGTGCATTTCACAAATTGGCTATTTTTTGCACAAATCTACACTTTTGTGCAACTTTGAAGCGATTTACAACTATGGGTGTCTCTTTGTTATTTTCTGCTATTATTTTGCTTCTTCTAGTGTAGATCTACATATTTATGTCACCTTCCATAGATTCTCGGTGACACCTGTACATTTCAAGTGACCTTATACATTTTTTAGCCATTTTATGGCTTATAAATGCCATCATCATTGCTTCCATCATTTGGTTGATCTCCCTCATGTGCCTCCATGGCCACCACCTCTCTTGTCATTTTCATTCCCATTGCTTGATTCTATTTTCATTCTCGTTGCTCGATTCCGCATACCCGAGATCCTCCATGGCCTCCACCATTAAATAAATTAAATTAAATTAATTTTTAATTTAATTTAATTTTTACATACCCATTTCCTCCATTTCCAACAATAAATTAAATTAAATTATTTTTATTTTATAATAATTTTTTATTTTTTCACCGTTGTCGTTGTCATTAAATCCATGCCATCATTAATGTGCATGTCCATAATTAAAAAATGCCCACCACCTAATGTGCATTTTCCTTTTAATGTGCACGTTTTTATTTTAATTTTCACATGCAGCTCACCATTAAATGCAAATTTAATAATAAATTAAATTAAATTATTTTTTAATTTAATTTAATTTTTCCCACCACCGTTCAATCAAAAATAAAAATTTAATGCATTTCCATGTTTTTCTTTTATTAAATGCATTTCCATGTCGTTGCTTTCATTAAATATATTTCAATGTCATTGGTTTCATTAAATGCATTTCCATGCTATTGCATTCATTAATGTCCATCACCTTCATTAATGCGCATTAAACTGTTACCCTTAATTCATGCACATATTTCCTTAATGCTCGTGGCCCACAATTAAAACCAAAATTTAATGCATCCATAATTTCCAAATGGTATCTTTGGCACATATTTCAAGCCATCTCCTTCTGACACATCAATTGTGGACCGATTCAGCTATCCACCGATATAACAGTGTTTATAGTCATTGAAGAACATTTTTTGAGCCTGATTCAGTGCCAACATCAATTTTTGGTTTTTTGAAGACCTGCTCACTTTTTTTATTTTGGTCTTCTTCTTTTGTAACAGGAGTACATTTTTTGTTGTACCCAATACTCCTGGCTCTTTCCCTCTTTCTCTTCCACCCTTGTATGCATTGGGGACCAATGCTTTCTCAGTGGGGAGGAATGATAGGGAATCATGTATTACCATTGTTTATTTTTAATAAGTTGTTAGTTGTTGTAATGGTTAAGGTTGTACCATCATTAATACAACCTTATCCATAACCTATGCTTTGTAATGCCTATTTATAGGCATCTTATGGTAATACAATGTAGTTTTCATTCGTGCAAACCTTTGGTTATCTATTTGTAATTGTATGTTCCTTATCAAGAATCTAAGTGGTAGAATTAGGAAGAGTCACAAAGTTAGTACTAAAAGAAATCTCAGTTTCAAAAAATATTGAGATCATTTTTTGTCTAAATTCTTTTCCACAGATTTTTTTTGAAAAATTTGTGAAGACCAAGACTCAACATTTAATCCACTAGATTGATAGATCATCTAGTGAAGATCATCCAGGTTATCTGGAATTTGCTAACTAGTTTCTAAATTTTATTTTGCTACACAAAATTAATTCTCAGATAATTGGGAATCCTCCTATGATAGAAAGCTAGGAGACTCCAACTTCATTGCCCAAAGGTCGGTGTGCCCTCATAGTGTAGAAATTAGTTCATTGTATAAGAGGAGAATACAATGGAAGAAGACTTCTAGTGAAGGATAATGGTCAAGACAGGAGACTAAAGATCTCCATTGCTATATTGTAGAATTCCATAGTTGAAGAATAGGCCATAGGAGCCTTGATATAGAAAGGCCATAGAAGCATTGAAGAAGAAGCCACAGAAGTCTTGATATTGAAAAGGCCATAGAAGCCTTGATACTAAAAAGGCCATAGAATACTTGATACTAAAAAGGCCATAGAATACTTCGTACTGAAAAAAGCCACAGAAGCCTTGATATTGAAAAAGGCCACATAAGCCTTGATCCTAAAGAAGAATATATGATTCAAAAATAGTCTAAATATTTCAATACTAATATCTTTTTGTAGGGATAGACTATTCGGTGAGTTGGAAAACTTCCTACAAGAAAGTTAGGAAGAGTATCTTCTTCAGAATCAACTCAGCCCTAAAGCAAAAGTGAAGAGATCAGGAGAATATCTCATTGAAGGACTTCCAGTATTAGAGAAGAATAAGGACAAGGAGAGTCATGATCGAAGATAGAAGTAGTAGAATCAAAATATCCAAGAGAAGATATTACTATCAACACTTCCAGGAGTAGAAGGTTGAAGATAATATCTCAAGGAAGACCATCAAAAGCTGCCAAATCAAAGACCTTGAGAAGGTCTCATTGAGAATCCAAGAAAGGCTAGGAGAGCCTTGTTGAAGATCAAGAGAGTTCTTTGGAGATATCGTTGGAGAAATCCACTACCAAGGGGAAGTCCCTGATAGTGAAGGACTTGGAACAATTATCTCCATCCGACAACAAGCCCAAGAGGAGAATTTGGTAAGGAGTGCCAAATCTATGAAGGAGAATTTGGCAAGAAGTACCAAATCTGTGAAGGGGAATTTGGCAAGGAGCACCAAATCTGTGAAGAAGAATTTAGCAAGGAGTTTCAAATCCTAGAAGAAGATCCTTCTTGAAGTCAAAATTTGACAAGAAGACTTGAAGATAGAAGAAGCTCACCAAATCTTGGAGATTTGAATATTGCCTCTCACAACAAGGAGGCACCGCTTTAGATACATTGACTTCTCCAAATATACAATAAAATGAGGATAACACAAGAGGAGAACAAGCCACCAAATCCTAGGATCGTGAAATAAAGTTTAAGACCATCATTTAGTGAATAAGGAGTTATTCAAGACATCCTACTTGAAGCAGCAACTTGGTGATTTTAGACACCAAGATCAACATCCTCTACAAAAGCGAGAGAAGAGCTACAGAAAAAGGTAAGCAACTTTTGGTGCAAGGATATTCATTAATTTTATTACTTATCATATTTATTAGATCACCCGAATTTGGATTAAAGTTGCAAGAAGAGAATTATATTACAATCTGCTAAAGTGCAAAAGAAAAAATATTATTTTTAAGGATTTATTTGCACATTTATTAGGAGTTGATTAAATTTTAGATTAAATTATATCAACTACCTATCATCTACTTTAGAAAAATAAAAAGAAGACTAAGTCCTACAACATTGATTGTAGTGAAATTGTAAAATAACTCTTAAAGATTCATTTTAGGTTATTCTTGATTAGTTGCAGTATATTATTAGTGCATGAATTTGAGATTTCATTGGAGTGATAAGGTGTAATATTAGTGCATTAAAATTGAAGGACTTGTACTATTATACTACTCTAAAAAATAAATTAGTTTTGTGTTTCTTGAAGGGCATAAAATCTTATTTGTATCAAGTGTCTAAAGACACTATTGAAGAACAAAAATTTGCAACTTGTAGTGGCCAAAAGAAGCCACCCAAAAAGGTTAGAATCCTCCAAAATATGGAGAAGAACTTAACTAACCAAAAATAGAAATATAAGCTTCAAATATTGAGACTTGGTGAGTCTCAAATCCAAAAGCATTACAAGGTTAGATGCAAGAAAAGAAAGTGCAAAAAATTGCATCTATTGAAAAGCTTCTATCTACTATTATTTAAGCTTGGATTTGTTATCAAAGTGTCCAAGAAAAAATAGAAAAGTATATCTACTCTTAAAATATAACATCAAAACCCTTGTATTGCAAAAAAAATCTACCACAAAACCAGAATTTCATATCTGGAAATAGAGTGTAAAAGAAGGTATATCAAAAAATCCTTATATACAATATTTTAATACATTATATTGCACTACTCTAATTTGGTTTTTATAGCAAAAGAGCAGATTTGGAAGTGCCACAAAAGGTCACATTAACTATAGGATAATCATTCAAGGAAGGTTGGGCATTAGCACTCTTCTTTTCAAGCTAAAAGGAGCCACTTAAGGGCTTATCTTGGACATACATACTTATATAATCAAAGCTCATATCAGATCATCTTTGAGCTACATTTACGTAGACAAGAGAGAGTGCACATCTATTTCTAAAAGACATCAAAAAACTACAAAGTATTCAACTTGATTGGAGGCATAAAAGAGAAGAAGCAAGGTGTTTAATTCATGGTCTTTAACTTGGAAAAGAACATCCATCAAAGGAAGCTCCAAATCATCATCCAAGATCCATAGTGCATCGTCAATAAACCTCTAAAATAATAGCTTGCTTTCTTCCCAAGCAATGTAGCAAAGCAAAGTAATGGGTACGAAAGGGTTTGAGGAGTTATAACATCCATATTTGAAGACTTTACAGTATCGAATTCATGCACAAATACAATTGGCATTATAGAAATTATTCCTCTCAACGTTCAAGAAAATCCTGTGCAAGAGTTACAGCAAAGCGGTGATACTTGGTATTCTCCACCAGCTTCACACAAGTGCCCATACATTTCAAATTACTTCAAGAAGTATTGAACAAAGAACTTGGGGTATTACTAAAATAATGGAGTGCTCACTTGTAATGGACATGACACATGTCACAAAGTCTATGATTAATTGTTCTTAAAATGCATTCAAAGTCCAATTTCAATAGGGTAAGTGAAGGACAATCAAAGACATCCAAAGGGGGAGCAAAGCACAGTCAAATATGTCCAAAGAGGGAGTGAAGAACAGCCAAAAACATTCAAAACATAGCATGGAAGGAAGGAAGAAGGAGCATTAAAGGTCCTGTATTTTGAAGGTTAAACCTTCAATACCTATGTACTAGCATTAAATACAAGCAACTCCAAGGGATCTCCATTGATTCTAGTGTAAAAGGTATCACTTACATTGTTGTTATATTCAACCACAGAAAGCGTTGAACAATGAGGATATTTTGCATCTAAAAATGTAAGGTTTAATCCCATTTATTATTGCTTTCATAGTTGGAGATATAAAGGTTATAAACTAAGGTTAAAACTTATATTTTGAAAGCAAAATACATAAGGGGTAACTTATCTTATTGATTTAATATTTGCAATTTAACCTAGGAGGAATAAGGAATTCTACTTGGATTAAATTATTTAACATTTTGCAAATATTATTATTTTTCTAATTTTTCAAACTTGGGAGCCACAAGGGTTACTCCATAAAATTTATTTTATTGGAAATTAGAAATAATCTAAGTGATATAAAAGAGGTTATTATGGTTTCTATTAAGGTTGAATAAATATATTTTTACTTGTCTCAAACCTTCAATGAGGGACAAAAGAATTCCAACATTAGAACCTCTTCAAAATTGAAAAAGTGCTTAGTTCAATTAGGAGTAATAAGGTGTTAAGAAGTTGATTTTTGATCTTTACAAAACTTGTACAAAATCAACTAGAATTGAACTATATTTTTACAAAAGCACTATATCATACTTCAAAACATTAGGGAGTCATAAGGCATTCTACAAAACTTGATAACAATAACATTTTTCTAAGATTATCAAGTTGAGAAGATATAAGCTTTCTTCAAAACCTAAATCTAGGTGTTCATACTCTTATCACTAGGGAGACATAAGGTAGTCTACAAACCTAAGAATCTATAAAGGTTTTACCAAATCAAGCTTATATACTTCAATAAGGCATCATATATAAGGAGCTATAAGATAGACTATCAAGGTTCTATCAAATTTCAATTTCAAAAAAATATTATGGATGAGATTTTGAGAAAAGCTTTCAATAATGAAGAACTATTCCATGAAGTAGAATTCTACTCTCAAAACTTAATAGATACTCTATATGGATACAAGCATCTATCCAGTCATTCAATGTACAAAGCAAGAGATGCAATTTGGAACAGTTGGATTCATTCAGGTACGTAAACAAATCTATAACCAATTGCCTTGTTATTTTCTTTAATGTTTATAAATAACCCAAGGTTAATCTAGCATCATTACAAGCATACACCACTCCTTCATATTCTGCTTATCTATCCTAATCACCACTAAAAATTGTCTACATCGCATCATCCAATAACACATAGGCCAATTTATTAAAACCAGTTTATAAGGTTTTTTTTTTTTTGGCATCTAGTTTAAAATTAATCCCACATTTTATGGGAAAATTTCACCGTAGCCTTCATATACGCCTCAACACAATATATATTTCATGGCTTAGGCTATGCTAGCCCACTACTCCCATCCCCATGTGTAGCCTACCCATCAGTACCTCAACCAATTATGTCATGTCTTGGGTCTCCATAATGTCTTGTCCCCATCGCGTCTTGAGTTGCATTATGTCCTTGATCTACATTGTTTCCTCTCTATCATGTCTTATGTTCCCATCGCATCTTGAGTTGCATCATTTCCTCTCTATCGTGTCCTGTATATTTGATCTGCACCATTTCATCTTGATTGATATCATGTCTAGTGGTGTCTAAATTTGGTTGTATCAGTTGGTTTCTTGTCCTTTCAATTGATGTTATGTCTAGTGGTCTCTCAATTCAGTTGTGTAAGTTGACATCTTATCCTCTCGGTTGACGTCATGTCTGGTGGTGTCTTGATTTGATCATGTTAGGGGTTTCTTGTGTAAGGGTGTCTCGACTCGAGCGTGTCAGGTAGTGTTGGACTTAGGTATTTCTATAATTAATAGATCTTGATTAGTATCACTCAAAGCTAATCCATTGAAGATATAACCGTTAGCACTTGAAAAATAGTCTTTAAACCCTCCTAAAATTATGTAATTTCTACAATCTATAACCATTAGCACTTGAAAAGTAGTCGTTAAACCCTCCTAAAGTTGTGGAGTAGTAGGCTCAAATTATATCCGTTGTAATAGAGATCAAAAAAAAAAATTGTTGCAAACATCAAAATAAAAACTATTTGAATACATTCTGGACAAGTAGCAAACATAAAAAAAAAACTACTTGTTGCAATTATTCTCCTATTATACATTCTAGACAAGTAGCAATTTCATGAGTGGAAGGTGGACTAAAGGAGCAAACGGATGATTATCTAGCATAGATAATATAAATTAAGGACTATGAGATAGATAAGAAATATGAATCTGTAGCCCAAGGATGAGGCCTGGGATATTTGCATTGAGACAGGATCAATACCTCGTGAGCTGCTAGATGTGTTGTCAATTTTGACACACTTTGTAAAAATGCATAATAAATGCTATTTTATGGAAGCACTCATTGTAAAACTCCTCCTTCTTTCCATAAAAAATGGTTAAGGTGTTTTTGTTTCAAAGCTTTCCCACATAAAGCTATGGATGAACTGTTACAAGTTTTTCTAAGCTTTTCTGTACTTTTCTAGCTTTTATGTACATCTCTTACATTTTTAGCTTAGTATTGTGCATGCAAAATTGTATATGTTTTAGCATGGGTAATAAAATTATTAAGTTGTCACTTCCAGATCTTATAATTGAATTTTTTTTTTAAAAGGTTGATTTTAGAATAGTTAGGGAGATAGTTTGGCAAGGTTGATAAAATTACTAAGGAAAGATGAAATACAAGCTTGCCCTAAAGGGAACTCCTCTCAAGCTCCTCCAAAATCCCAATTCCTTTGCTTAAAATAAGAAGAGATCCACTTGGAAGTGCTTTGTTAAGAAGCACACCACTTGGGATCACTTGGTTAAGAAGCACTCCACTTAGGAGTGCTTTGTTAAGGAGATACTTCCATACTTGTCGTATGCGCCTAAAAGGCTAAGTGAGTGAAATTGGTTGATAATATGGCTAAGTACAAATGAAATCAGCACTTAAAGATAAAATGACCCCCTTATAAGTTTCTTCAAAAGGAAAGCACTCCGCCAGGAAATTCTTTATTGGAAAGTGCTTTGTTGGAAACCACTCCACCAGGGAGTGCTTTGTTGGAAACTGCTCCACCAGGGATCACTTTGTTGGAAAGTGCTCCACCAGGGAGCACTTTGTTGGAAAGTGCTCCACAAGGGAGTGCTTTCATAAAAGGGTGTTTTACAAGACTTTTTCTTGAGAAGTAGTTGAGAGGCTAAGAGACTTAGTTGGTGAAGTATAAGTAAAATCAGCACTTTGTTTAAAGCGGATCCCTCCAGAAGGTTTCATAACAACAGGTCAGCGTAAGCGCTTTTTCTAGAATGTGTTCCACTTAGGAGCACTTTGCTAAAAAGTGCTCCACAAGGGGGTACTTTGTTTAAAAGGATCGAGGACATCTTGTTAGAATGAGCTAGTAAGCTAAAGGAGAGGTCCATAGTGCATCCTCTATTTCACCGCTCGAGAGCTACCACCAAGACCGTCTAATCGTTTATCATCACTTAAAACTTCTAACTTCAATATCAAGTTATCTATATTTCTGGGTCAGGTGTTTCAGGTCTTCGCCAGAACCTTCTATTTTTAATTCTAAGTTGTCAGTAGGGATAGTATAGACTATTTTTGGCTATCACCGAAATTGGATCAGCTTGTCATGAAAGTGGTTGGGAATTGGTTTTTCAAGCGGTAAATTTCTCCTATATAAACCATCTCTTCTTTGTAACACATCATGGATAACTTCTTCTAGAAAAGCAGTTGTGTACTTGAAATATGCTCCCAAAATAAAGGCTTCTAGCTACGGTCTGAGTTCTCAATCTCTGTGTATGACTTCTATTTTGTGATTTCTATTAAACTAGTGTATCTATTTTACAGTTTAAATTACGTTCTCTAGATTTTGCTATTGATAGAATACTGGTATCTAGAATTCTTGCTGGAGTTTACATAAGTTCAGATAATTTTATACTGTTTTCTATTAAAGTCATTGTTTTGATTATTTTTTGTTCAAATACATGAGTTGTTTATCGTGCTTTCGGTCCATCACCCCAAATCTCTAGCCTTTGGCCATTTCCCATTCCTTTTTGTAATTTCCCATATCTTTCAGTATATTTCTATCTCTTATCTCCAAACCCCCATTTTTATTTTTAGAACCAACCCTACTGGAGATTGCCACAGAGGACATCTCTTTCCTTTGGGAATTCAATGCTTGGCAGCGGGCCTAGGGCACTACAGACTTAGAAAACCTGTATCTAGGTTGGTTTGATTGCCAACAGTTCTATATATCCTTAGATGGATGCCCCTAGGGCTAACCTTTTTGGTCTTTGTTCCACCTGAATTGTTTCTACACTACCCATCTCATTGGGAACCAAACTTCCTCCTTCATAACCCTATCTTTACATTAAATATGCACCGATCCCATATCTCTATAACTATCCCATTGAAGACTTAAAAGCAATTTTTTACCATTTCCTTCTAGTATGGTTGTCATATAGGCTTGAGTACGAGGAGGAGAAAATGAAGGAGTTCTAATGGTGATTAGCTTCAGCTTTTGTCTGCCAGTTTGTCTATCATTTGTTGCTCCTCCCTGGCCCATGGGATTCCTAAAGCTTAATGCCAAAAATTTCCCAGTACCTTGCCAATTTGCAACATACTGGTCATATTTCTCCTCAAACATTTTATCGTTCTTCATGGAATATCTAGATTTTACTGTATTTGATTCCACCTACATTCTCCAAAATTCAAACATTTTAGTGGGATTCCAATTTTCTTTCTTAATTATTTCTTTAACATCATCTTCTATATAGACATGCATTGGATTCTTCTCTGGATCATAATCTATGACATGGTCATAGAAATATCTCCAAGGGGGCAATGCCTCCATGTGTTGAACATCCCATTCCAATTTTAATTTTTCATCATTATTTCTAAATTTCTCAAAGTGGGGTCGGAGAGTTCTTTTGAATCTCACAGTCTTAGCTTTTGGGTCATTTATTTTTTCTAAAAATTTATTCTCTGGGTCATATCTCCATCTGTGAGGGATTTCTACTAGCCCCAATTCTCGCATATATCTTGTAATGCTCTTATACTATCCCTTTTTGTTAATAGAGATATCACTCACCTTAATGGGATAGGTGTAGGTGCCCTTCCTACCTTTTTCCATTCCAAATATAATATTTATATAATCCTTCTGGTGGTAGTATTCTAGAGCGAACATTCTCTCGGTAACATAATGAGGTAAGATAAAGGGTTTCTTAGTAAAACCATACAAGCAAATAATTGTCCCCTCAGTCAGTATGTACCAGTCACCTTCCTCCTCCCCCTTCTTTCTTAGCGTATCATCTACCAATTTAGGTACTCTAGGCATTCATCCATAAATCAGCTTTAGGGCAGGCCCTAGGAACTCTCTATTGAAATTATAATAAGATTTTATTTTGCTCAATGCATTCATCCATGAATAGATGATGAGAGCGGTTCCATTAGGGTTTGCAATTTTCACTGGGATAAATGGTAGCTCCAAGTAATTGAAATAAAGGAAGAGCCATGCCATATGAGAACAGTATCTAAAAGATGCTCCTTCCTTGTTGGCTTTCATTCTCATCAAAATTTCATGAGTCATGGTAGCCAAATATTGTGGCCAATCAAAGAATATTGGGTAGTTACTCATGTGGGTAGGGTCATAATTCTTGGGGTTGGCAATGCAATGGGTGGTAGCTATCTGCCAATTATACACATACCTATCAGAGGATAAACTAGCTATTATGGCCAACATTGAGTAAATCTCAGAGTATTTGAACTCATCTATTCTAATTGGGATTGATGGTAGGGCACTGCTACTCAATTTTCTTTCTATCTGGCCTGCTACCCAATTCAAGAAAATTTTTCCCCCTCAACATGTTTGCTCATCGAGTAGTATTTTGCTAATATTTTATAGAATAATTTCTTGGATTTTCTACCTAGTTTCACTCTAAGGGCAAAAGCATTATTGAAATATTCACTCTTAATATGCATTAGGGTCTTTCCCTCAATGCTTTGCAATGTCTTATGTTCAGGATTATAGTTCTTTGCTATTGCATGTATCAATTCAGGGTATGGGTGTACATAATCACACATATAAAAATATAAGAGTGAACTAACCACTATTGCCTTTGGGCTCGATGTTGATATACCAGTGGAAACCCTCTTCACCACCTCTATTCTCATCTGAGCCTTCTCTTTATAGGTGGTGATGGTGTCTACAATCTTACCCATAGAGTCTTGAAAATAGCTATCCACCTCGCTCTCCATGGAAGTGGATTTCTTCTCAATAGAAGATGATGCAGCCATTGTTGAATGCAAGTGGATTACTCTTGCTTGAGAAGAAAATTGTGCTCTCAATCACTCTTCAAAAAATCACTCTCTTCTTCACTGTACAACTCTCGAACTTCAAAGTATGCGGTAAGAGTGTATTTTGTTCTATGGTGCCAAACATATAGTTTTCCTAGAGCATGTGTCTTTAATGCGGTGGGTGCAATGTTCATCTACATGCGAAACTAACTGGCACTACATTGATGCCATCTCCTATTCATGATTGGGTTAACCTTATGGTTGATGACACAAATCTAACACGTGCACACCTTTCTTGTCTGAATTTGAAATGATGCACTACTTTTGCTTTGAACGGAGAGCCCCACATTTTTTTGGGATTTTAAAATTGAGTGAAATCTTCATCGAGCACATTTTTCCTTTTTGTGTGGCTATGCCTCTTTTTATTTCTCATGAGTGAGGTGATGCCAAGATAAGACACGTAGCATAGTGACTTATTTTACAACCAGATCTGAAATCTTGGTTATGAGGAGACTCACCATCGAGGCACATATTTCATTCTTTCTTTCTTGCCATTAATACAAAGTGCAAAAAGATAAAAATATTTACATAATATGATACATATAGTACACGAAAAATAGTTCCTTACTTGATATATAATTTGAGATGGTACCCATTTACTGGAATTGGCAGCACATCTCCATCTTGGTCTTTGAGCTAAAAAGCATTCTTCTGCTTGACTACCGCTATTTGAAAGGGACCTTCCCAGAATGAATCAAACTTTTCATGTTTTCCTAGCTTGGCCTTATCTACATTCCATTTCAATACTGAGTCACCAATTCTGAATTTCCTAAAGGTGGTTTTTCTATCGAACCAACCCTTTGTCTATGACAAATGTTTCTAGAACCTTTTATAGGATTCCTCTCTCTGTTCTTCTAAATGTAGCAGCTGAAACAACCTTTCACTTACTAGGTCTCCCTTGTCAGAATTATCATCACTGAGATATTTTAAAGTAGGTAATTCTAAGTGAATGGGAAGCACAACTTCTTTCCCATATACTAGAGCATAAGGAGATGTGCCTATAGATTTCTTCATAGTGATTCTATCTGCCCATAAGACCTGATTCATGAGCAAATGCCAGGATTTTTTATTGTCTTCAAGAGACCTTTTGATCATTCTTAGGAGGTTTTTATTGCTTGATTCTGCTAAGCCATTGCCCTGAGGATAGTAATTAGAAGAATTCTTTAAGTAAATGCCATATCTACTAGAAAAATCAATGTACTTGGCCCCTATGAAAGTTGGACCATTATCACTTACTAAAGCCTCTAGAATGCCAAACCTAGTGATCAGAGTTTCAAGGAACTCAAGCACTACATCTTGATCACATTTCTTGGTAGGGATTGCCTCAACCCATCTAGTAAAATAATCTGTGGTTGTTAGAATATATTTGTGGCCTACTGAGGAATTAGGATTGATTTCTCCCACAAAATCTAGCCCCCACTACTGAAATGGTTGCTCCACTTGGATTGGTTGTAGAGGCATTGCAGTGTTTCTATTTTTACCCATGTATCTCTAGCATTTATCATAGGATCTAGCAGTCTTAAAGGCATCAACAAAGATAGTAGGCCAATAATATCCTACTCTTATGATCTTAAGTGTAGTAGATCTACCTGAATAATGACCTCCAGATAATCCATCATGGAATTCTCCTAAGATCTTATGCTTTTGATCTTCTCTTACACATCTTAAGAGGACACCATCTAGGTTTTTTCTGTAAAGCTCTCTAGATAGCATTGTATAGTGTAAGGCTTGAAGCCTATACCTTCTCCTTTATGAAGCATTTAGATTTGGAGGACATACCCCTATTTGGAAGTAGTTTGTGAGTTGATCTATCCAATATGCTCCTTCTAGGAGAGTGTCACCTTCTTGCTCTAGCTCTTCAATTTGGCATACTACTTCTTCTTTTGAATTAGCTTTAGTTACTAGCTCTTGACAGAGTGCTCTTCCTCTGACCAATTTGGTGGGATGAATCTCTATGTCAAACTCTTGAATCTTTGTGATCCATCCTACTCTCTTTTCACCAAGTTCTCCTTGTAAAATGAAGGTTTTGACATCAGGATGGACTACATACACCAGTGTTTTACTTTGAGCTAGGTACTACCTAAATTATTTTCAAGGATTTCATGATTGCAAACACCTATCTTTCTATGAAGTTATATTTCACCTGATATTCATGTAGTGTCTGACTCCAAAATAAAATAGGGTGCTCATTGTTCTGATCATCCTTTTGGGTTAGCACAATAGCATAACTCTCCTCAGCCCCATAGGCATATAAAATGAAGTCTCTATCAAAATTTGGGTTGACCAGAATTAGAGCTATGGCAATGGCTTGTTTGATTAGTTTGAATGCTTGCTTCCTCTTATCATTCCATTTGAAATTGACATCCTTCTTGAGTAACTCTAATATTGGCTTAACAATCTAAGAAAAATCTGAAATGAATTTCCTCACAAAGTTAATCTACCCAAAGAAATACTGTAGAGCTTTTTTGTTCATTGGAAGAGGAAGAGCCAATATTACTTTTATCCTATCTAGATCAATGGACATTCCTTGTTTTGACACTACATGCCCCAACAATTTCCCCTCATGGACTACAAATATGGATTTCTTAGGATTTAATGATATGCCAAATTCTCTGCACTTCTGGAAGACTTGTTCTAAATGATGAAGGTGATCTTGTTTCTCATGAGAAAATATAGTCATATCATCTAAATATATCAAGATTATTTTATTGATAAGCTTTCCAAAAGCATAATCCATTGCTCTTTGAAAAGTGGCACCAACATTTGATAGACCAAATGGCATTCTCTGATAGGTGAAGGTACCCCACTTTGTAGTAAATGCAGTCTTGTGTTGATCTTCATCCTTGACCCAAATCTAGTTGTACCTAGAGAAGCCATCTAATAAAGAGAATCTCTCTACCCCTACTACCATCTGTAAAATCTGATCTATCTGTGGTAAGGGGTAGTGATATTTCAGAGAAGCTTGGTTCAGGTTCCTGAAGTCTACATAGAGGTGAATATCACCATTCTTCTTTCTTACTAGGACCAAATTGGCCACCCAGGTGGAGTGCTTAACTGGATAGATTATCTTAGCTCTCAATAGCTTAAGCAACTCCTATCTCATGATCACTTCAATTTTGGGATTCACCGGTCTCTATTTTTATCTGAATGGCTTGGCATCAGGTACTAGTTCAATGGTATGTTGGATTATATTTTTATCATAGACCTTCAAGTCATCATAAGTCCAAGCTATTATATCCTGATATCTATGACATAAAGCTTTAAATCCTTCAACTTCCTCTGTAGTGCATTGGATACCAAACTTTAACTTTTCTCCATTTTGTACTTTGATCTCTCTATAGATCTTATCATCCACTTTCATTTACTTTAACCTCTTGCCATCTTCATTATCGAACAAGCTTTCTAGAGTGATCAGACCCTTAGGTATGTGATTGTTTTTTAGTTGAATAATTCCCCATTGATCAATTTCTTGAGCAAGCTCACTCTGAGAAAAAGTACAATCAACTTCCTTAATCAAAAAATCAATAATCTACTCATCACTCTCAAACACCTACCAATATATTTTTCTATCTGGAACTATTGGTCTAAAGATAAGTTTCACTCTCCTATTCTTGGGGGATCCATAATCTATTGAAGGAGAGAAATTGGCTCCTTTGATAGCCAGGGCATCAGCCAAACAATTTTGCTGCCTAGGGACAACATGTAAATTTAAAGCATCAAAGGCTTCCATCAGGTCCCATACTCTATTCCTGTAAGCCTTCAGATAATGGTGCTTACTACTATACTTTTCTATGACTTGATTGACAATCAACTCTGAGTCACCATAAATGTCCAACATTTTGATGCCCATATTTTCTGCTTGCATCAGTCCTAGGCAAAGAGCTTCATACTCTACGGTATTATTTGTGCAAGACCAAGTGAGTCTAAAAGAAAATATTTTCACTCCTTCTGATGGAGACTTTAAAACTACTCTAGTCCTAGCTCCATTTTTGCATCTTGCTCCATCAAAATGCATTGTCCATATTTTAGATTCTCTCAATGATTGGTTGGATATAGTAGGGGTCTTTTTCTCTGATTATGATGATATACTATATGTACCCATTCCTGTTTCTAGTAGATCTTAGATATTTTGGAATGGTAGTTGATCATCAACTTCTAAATATTCAAGGAGTTCCACTAATTTTGGCTCTTCCATAATTGAGTGATTATACATATCTTCCTCTATCTTCTCAATATGATAAGTGATAGGATTTTTAGGAGTTAGCCTTATCCTCTTTCCTTTGTGAGGTATCATCATGCTAGAGTAGTCTAAATACATATATCCCCCTAATTTAGCAATAAATTCTCTAGAAAGACATAGGCCAAAATAGGGCTCAAGGTCTACCACCACAATTTCTTGCACAATAGTGATCTCAGGAGCTCTATGCAATCTCATCAATACATCTTTCACAACTCCTACAGTATTTATTGGGGTACCATCCAGTTGCAAGACTCCTTGGCAAGAGCAGGTATATTCCATCCCCATCTCATCACAAACAACCTTGGGCATAACTGTAGTAGAAGCCCCAAAATCAATCATGCAATTGTGAACTATCCATCCCTCCATTCTTAGAGAAATATAGAATGGGGGAGGCTTATTTTTTAGAGTAGCAGGGGACATATTTTCTTGATCATGAGCCTGATTAAGCACAGTGGTAGTCTCTCTCCCTTGAGATTTTTTGTTAAGAGAAGCTTTCAATAAATCAATTTGACCAGGGAGGAAAAGAGTATCATAGAGACTTGCTCTAGATGGAGTCCTTTTGAGCTCCTCAACAATATTAAATTTTGGCTTCTCCAAAGGATTTCTCTCTTCTTTCTTGTTTGTTTCTCCAAATATCCTCTTATACTGTTGGGTCACTTCAATCCTCTATCTCTTAGTAATAGAAGGGAACTACAACTTTTCTCTTGCTTCCTCTTTAGAACCTAATTGCTCCTTATCCTTCTCTTTTTCACTCTGCTTTGGTTCATCATTTTCCTTTTCTTGTGCCTTAGGAGGTAAATCTCCTTTTCTGGTTGTCTATGGAATGGGGAACTTATCCTTGTTTGGCAAAGGCTGGTCCTTCTTATTCTAAGAAGGGACCTAAAATGAACCCAATTTTTGTGGATCAACCTGTAATGGTTTCTTCCCAGATCTAGTTAATACTAAAATAGATTCTGGTTCAGAGGAGCTAGGCTCACTCAACACTTGCTCACATTGCCACAACATATTAACTCTTCCCTTATGATTCCTCTCAGCCTTATCTATGGCTTGCTGGACATGGTGTTGATACATGTAGCAAGAATCAGGATCATGAGGATCATTGCAGACCAAGCACTAGATATTGACCAGAGCAGTCTCAGGATTTGAATCATATTCCTCTTGAGTAGCGTTAACTCTTGGCCCTGCATTGTTACTTGAACTAGGCTTTTGATCTTTGTTGATGTAAGGAAATATCCTTTGCTGAGATATTTCCATCTCTCTTTTCTCTATGGCATTGACCTTGTTGCTAATAGTCTTTAAAGAGTTCTAAATATCAAGAAGCACTGAAGACTCTTGGGGTGGTTGAGATGGAAGAGGAGGGAAAGGTACAATAGTAAGAAATTTAGGAGGTGGTGGTGGATTTATCGTAGGAAAATGAGTTGCAAGTGGAGAAGGATTCATGGTGGGAAAATATGAGGTTGAAGGTTGCTGTGTGATTTTAGGAGTGTATGGAGTAACATGTTTGGGAGGTAATATTCCTACTAAAATCAAGATATCTTCAGCATGGACCGCTATTTGATAAACATGAGGGAATATGGTTATTCTAGATTGCTGGGTTTGTAAACCAATATCTGGTCCTAAAGCTCTGATATAATACCTATAAGCCAGAGGAGAAGTTGGTCTAAACTCATTGGGAATTCTCTTCCAGGTTCTGCTAAACTTGAGGTTAAAATCAGAAACTGACTCTTGAGGATGCCTTTGGATGACTATAAACTGGGTTAGGAGTGAAAATGGGTCTACAGACTCATTGAACTCTTCTACAAAGGGACCAGCTAAGTCAGCCCAATTTTTTATGGAACCATTTTCTAGAGTTCTAAACCAATGTAGGATTTTACCCCTAAAGGAAAGGACCAACAATTTTACAATAACATCTTCATACCTAATGTTATGGATAGCTGCCATTGACAACACATCTTGGTAATGTTCATATGTCATTCTCCCAATACCATCATAGGTAGGTATGGCTTTGATTGTAGCTTGAGGGATATCATGTGTAGCTTGAAAATATAGTGGGGTTACAACATTCCAATCTGGATAGTTATGTTGAGCTTCATCCTGATCAGGATCCATATCAACTTGAGTACGGGGAGTATCAGTACCAGAAGAGTCTGAGGTAGAGGATGTTGTTTGGAATTCCTCTATGGAAGTCTTAGAATATGGGTATCTTGAATGCCTAGATTTTGGGAATAGCTCATAAAAATTAGTAGGTTGATCACCTTTCTTAGCAGCACTTCTGAGAAACATGAAAGTGTAAATATTAGGATTAAGTTTTTGTTGGGTTTTAATCTCAAGGAGTCACCAAGTGAATCTACTTTCTTCACTTATGAGGTCAAGATGAATCTTGATTCCTCCGGGTAAAATAGAGAAAATACATAGTGGAATCTGTCCCACAAGGTATGTCAAAAACTATTGTAGTCTGGTTTGTCATCAAGCCAACACTAGAACTGTGATCATTATCTTGAAGGATTTGAAGGTGAGCACCCACTAATCATAGCCTAGACTAAACATTGGAAGAACCAAATTACTTTGATTCAACCTCTAGAAAAGGTTGGTATACCTTGTCAACTTAATGGGTGTATACAAGTGCAAGTTTGAGGTAAACATCCCTTGTAATGCTTAATTCATCAATTTGTAGAAGATATACATAGTAGTGCAAGCAAATACTTTAGATCTAACCTTTTGAAATGAGATCATTACCTTTATTTATAGTTTTACAATGATAATCCTTTCTAAGCATTACAAGGAGTTTAATGTTTCTTGATTTTCTTGACCACTTGACATTCATGGTGCCAACCAACTATGAGTTCTTAATCTATTATAACCAAATTTAGTTTGGAGATACACCTATAATTTATGGTTCTTGTGATCTTCTTTCATTTATTGATTTGCAATTGAATATATTTCATTAGAATGTTTTGGAAGTTTTTGGACCATAAGCAATGATTCAATTTTATTTACGCCTAGACTCATCCTTTCCCTACCTTCTACAACTAGCAAGTGCACCTAAATTCATTGAAATTTTGAATAACATGCAAGATTAATAGCTATCATTGATATACCAATCGGATGTATGTAGTTGATTCTTGCAAGGATGCCCTTTGCTTGAATCTCTCTTATACTTGCTTGAAATAGGAAATCATGCGAAATAAAAATGTTGCTTACCTCCTTTCATCCTTTTAAGATCAGTGTATTTCTATCATGTGCCACTATCAAAGAAGACAAAGAATCATACCTTTATGCTTTTTGGCCCCTTTGGTTAGCTTCTCTTACATTTTCTTGTTCTCCAATGCTTTTCAAATTTACGCGTGGTCAATGAAGGGAACAAGAAATTCAACATGGATGCTTTTATCAACTTTTTTCCTTTTCTCTTGCATTCTTGTTTGCTAGCGCTTTTCAAATTTACACACATTTTACAAAGATGGTAGGAAATCTCATGTGAATGTTTTTCCCCATATTTAACCTTTTCTTGTGATTTCCTATTTTACAACACTTTTGTGTTTGCACACAGATTACAAAGGAGTTGAAGAATCGTGTGTTGCAAATATTTCTTTGCTTTCGGCCTTTTTTTATGATTTCCCATTTGTTCATACTTTTGGTATTCTCAAATATTACAAAGGGAACAAGAAATATCGCTCTCCCAACTTTCTTCAATTCTATCTTTTTCCAGTGCTTTTATGTTTCCTAGCGCTTTCATGTTTTCTCACGAATTACAAAGAAGATAGAAAATCTTGGTACATTTTCCTTTTCCATTTTTAGCTATTTCTTGTGCTTTCTTGTTTGCACATAGAATATAAAGACGGTGGGAAATATCGATGCACCCTCTTTCTCCCTTTTCATCCATTTTCAATGCTTTCTTGTTTTCCCATGCTTTATTGTTTGTGCGTAGAATACAAAGGTAGTGCAAAATCTCGATGCACCCTCTTTCTTCCTTTTCAGCCATTTTTAGTGCCTTCTTGTTTTTCAATGCTTTTCTATTTATTTTCTCCATACTTAGTCAAATTTGCAATTTTTGGCTAAGTAGAGTTGTAGCTGATTTTGGCCTACAAAACTCATCTCCTACTAAAAATATTGAGTCTTTTCATTTTGTACTTATTGTTGTGTAGTTATTGCTATAATTCCAATCATATTATCATAGGGAGGTGACACATTTCGATATGATATTTTATTAGTTGTTGGTTAACCATTCTTAGGGAGGGGATCTTGGAATATTCCCATGTCTTGATTATTTGTGGATACTTGTTGAGTAGGAGGTTGATTTTTTGGTGGAGGACTAGGTTGAGAACCTTCTATAATAAGTTATCCTTCGTCAATTATTAGGTCTTGAACCACATGTATCAACCTCTTACATGAGTTTATCATATGCCTATCTATCCTATGATATTCACAATGTTGACAAGCTTTATACCAATTAGTTGTGGTATTAGGTTACATTATAGGTGGAAACTCAATCATGTTAGCTTCTAGAAGCTACTTTAGGACCATTGTCATAGGTATGTTGAGTATTATAAAATTCCTTTATGGGGGTTTTTGAGGTTGTCTAAGCACCATATTTTGTAAGGTGTTAACAACATTGTTAATAGGCCTACTATCTATTACCCCATCACCAAACACATGCTTGTTTTATACTTATTTTTAGTGGTCCTATATTCTTTTACTTTAATTTGACCTCTTTTGATAAGGACTTGCTCTACCCTTCTTGCTAGATCTACTACTTGGTCAAAATATGTGATAGTTATAGTTTCCAATTTATAAGATATTTGTTCTTATAAGTTCCTAATAAATATCTCAAGCATATCTCAAGGAGGTAAGGTATATCCCAAGCATCCAACTAGACTCCTGCAACAAGACAAATTTTTTGAAAACCTATCATATTCAACTTGTTTTAATAAATAGACATATTTCATAGTCATATTTTTTTGAACATAAGCATTGAATTGTTGAACAAATATTTTAGGTACGTCTTCAAAATTCCTTAGAGAATGATTAGGCAGTTGATAATACCACTCTAATGTCATACCACCAAGGCTCTTAGTGAATATCTTAAGTAATAGCATACCATCATATATGATATCATGGCATGTTGCTCTAAACATTCTTAATGCTTAATTGGATCTTTTGTTCCCTAATAGATAGGCAAAATCGGTATTAGAAAATGCTTAGGGTAGGGACTAGAGGCAATGATAGGGCCTAAGGGCTGATTGCACATTTCTCTATTGAGATTAGTTGAATGAGGAGGAAATTGAACATAATATTGAGAGGTAATACTAGTTGGAGGAATTTACAACATTCTTCCAATGTTGGTGGTTATAGTAGTAACATGTGTTGATTGAAGAGAAGGATTAACATGATGTGAAGATTCAAACAATGGATTATTGTGAACATCTCAAGGGGAAATTATTTGATGATGAGATGTTCCAGCTTCCTTGAGTCAGGCTTCCTCATCCATAGCTTTATCCAAGGTATATTTATGATGCTTGTAGAAATTCTAGACATGTTCAAATGATTTAAAGATAAGGTTCTCATTGGGACCCTTAGTAGGATCAAGGTCATTGCTAGTTTCTTCATTTTCTTCCTCTTTTATATTATGATTCTATCTATCAATTTGATCATCTTCTTGAAAAATATTATTAGACTCTAAAATCCTTCACCCACTCCTAATGTTTGGAGCCATTAGGAGAGAGATAAAGAATAGAGTAAAAAAGGAATAAAACTAAAAACTAGCAAACACACAATGTTTTAAGATGTTTTTAAATGTTTTTTAATCTAAATAAATAGAATTAGTGGTCTTATTAAAGTTTTCAAGAGAAAATAAAAGGAAGAGGCTTCCTATTTTGGCCACTACGACTTGTGTTCACATCAGGTTCACCAAAGATATAGAGGGGGAAAATTGCCCTATTGTGTACGATTCTTGATTGGATCCACTAGGATGCGAGGTGAACCATAGGTATGTGTTATATTCTCTACACTTGGGGATACAAAGGAACGGGTTCACTAGGAATGATTTTATGGCTCACTCCAAGTCTAGGGTGGAAATGTTTAATATTTTAATTAAGTAATCATCTACGTTTGGCCTTTCTAAACTAAGCAAAGATAATGAAATAACAATACCAGACACACAAGATGCAAGAAAACAAGAACTAACCTTGATTCTATAATTCAATGATGTCTAAGCCTAGGATTGCAAAATAAAGTTATATTTTCCTTTGAACAAAGGTACAAGTGAAATGCACAAACAAGATTAAAACCCTAAATGCACACTATATTCCTTGATTATTTCAAATGCCTAGAAATTCAATCAAATACTTTTCCTTTAATTGTAATCTAGGTATTGGATAGAAATGAATAAAAGAAAATACCAAAAAAATTAAAGATATATTAGGGTACTTATATAGTCTAATGGTTGATCCAAGATTTACCTCACATACAGAGTATCCAATAACTTCAAACCTACAAAATAGCTTCACAAATACTAAAAAAATTGATCAGCATTTTGGGGCCTACTTAGACCACTGTTTGACTAAGATTAGAGGTGTAAAATTTAATCCCCCTTGGTCCTTTTATTTTAAAATTCAAAATAAAAATGATATTTTACCTTTGGAACATTCACAAACAAAATTAAATACATAGATAACAACGAAATATAATGTAGACATGGTGGACACAACATAACACTAAAATGCAAGTGCAAAATCAAGATTTTGGGATGTAAAACTTGTCCCCAATACCTAATTTACAAAATTCACACCCTATAAAATATGAGCATGAATATGGCTTACAAAATTTATGCCATGTATAGGTGGTATGTAAATTTGGTTCAGATACCCTTTTTGGGCCCTAAAACAACGAAAAATAGACTTGCAAAGTAACTAATGTAAATGCAAAACCTAATGAGTTGATGTTGAAAGCAAGGAGAAATGAATATGTGGAATAAGAACTCCAATATTGTTGATCTCTCCAATAATAAATACTCATCAACTCAATCCCCAAGGGTAGCAAACACCAAAGCACAAAATAGCAAAATAGCAATTTGCAGTAGAAGGGCACTTGTTAGCATGAGAAAATGAGTGAGTTAGCAATTAGAATATCTAAATAATTCATTGGGGAAAATAGGTAATTCAATAATCTATTGGTAAGAGGTTTGGAGGGCAAAACATATGGAAAAATTAAATTTCATCATGGGCAAGGACCGACCTCCAAACATGCTAATGAGGGGAGGGGTTTTTGAGATAAATTCTCCTAGAATACCAAATGCATGCCCTGTAATTTATTGGACATAAATTTGGAAAATATTTTTAGCCAGATTCATACCCCTTAAAATAAGGGCATGAATTTGGCTAGCTAAACTTGCAAAATTCGTGCCCCATGTGAGGAAACTATGAATTTGGTTCAAGTAGACCTATGTGTAGTTTTTGGCACTTTGGGAGATCAAACGATGTTATAATAGGACAAAACTCATATCATCGGAAAGATATTTTTGATCTGGATTCAACGATAGAGATTTTTAAAGGAATGGAGAAGATTTTATGGGGGAAAGTTGGCTCAAATATGACCTTACTTTTTTAGAGAAAAACTAAGGATCTAAGGAAAATAACTCATCTTAATGGGTTAATTTTCCATATCTACAATTGGAATAGGAGTTTGAATGCAAGGAGCTCTAACTAGAGAGTGGAATTTACCTAGTGTTCTATGAGTTCTCCAATCACTTAGTTCAAAAATGCATAGGCTCTTTGATATTTTTGGCCTTTGATATTGTTAACACATTATTCTAAAACTCAAGCTTGGAGCTTGTTCCTTTAGTAAAGTCACATATAATAGGTTCTTTTAATAGTTAATCCACCAAGTGAATGTGTTTCTTCACTAGTGAGGTCAAGATGTTCACCAAAATATTGGGTCATCTAGGTGAGTGAAATAAATATTGAATGATTCATCCCACCAAGCATGCCAAAAACTCTTAGTTTAGTATGGTGGAGGAGTAATTTTTTTTGTCTTACTAGTAATGCATTGGTAGAAACAAATTAAACAATTTTGATCCCATTGTGTGTGTCAAAAATTCTTAGTCTATGATCTACCTAATGGATGGAAGTGCACCATTGACCACAAGGTCAATATTGGATGGTTTAGCATTTCTCCTTAGCCAACCTTTGAAGAAGGCTAATTCATCATTATAAAATAAGAAATAAAAATATGGGGAAGGCTAGAATAAGAAATGGAATGTTAGGGATGGAAATTTATGGATTAGATGCAGACAATGTTTGGCTAACAACATTATCATATACTATGCAACACACATACAGGGCCTAATAGATCAGTTACTAGGTAAAGTATCATTGAATATGAATTAATCCTAGATCATGCCCTCTACTAATCCAATATATCTTATCACCCTAATCAATGTTTATAGACAAATAAAAACCACACAATGAAACACTAAGCATCCCTAATATTTCAATATCCTAGGCCTAACAGAATGGACTACTAGACCTCAAAATTATTTTACAAAAATATCTAGGTGAAGAACACAAGCTTATACTGAGAGGGGGGGTGAACAGTATAAGAGCACTTTTTACTTTCTTTCCAAACCAATATCAATTAGTGTCCTTAATTGTAATAACCAAATATAGTAGTGTGCATTAATAACTCAGATAGAAATAGTAAGCAAGAGCACAAGTCACCATACACAATTGAGACAAAATATTTAACACGGTTCCCCCAATGTGGGGTACTCCACAAGATAATATCCTTATAATATTTCACACAAAAATAAGGATCCTTATCCAATACAATGATTTCTTTGATCTGCTCAAAGCTAGGCAATAACAAGCTCACACAAAACTTGTCCAAATCTGCATAACAATCTCACACAAAACTTGTCCAAAACTAATCAACAAGCTCACACAGAACTTGTCCAAATTTCTTTGATCTGCTCAAAGCTAGGCAATAACAAGCTCACACATAACTTGTCCAAATATGCATAACAAGCTCACACATAACTTGTCCAAAACTGCTCAACAAGCTCACACAAAACTTGTCCAAATCTGCTCCAACAAGCTCACTAAGAACTTGTCCAAATCTGCTCTAACAAGCTCACCAAGAACTTGCTCAAATCTACTCTAGCAAGCTCACCAAGAACTTGCTCAAATATTCTCTAGCAAGCTCACTAAGAACTTGCTCAAATCTACTCCAACAAGCTCACTAAGAACTTGTCCAAAATTGCTCTAGAAAGCTCACCAAGAACTTTATCAAATCTATTCAATAAGCTCACTCAGAACCTCATCAAAATCTGTCCCAAATCTTTCCATAAATCTATCTAAAACTATCCATAAATCTATCCCAAAAACTATCCACAAAGCCTTCTCAAAGACTCAATCAATCATAGACAAATTTGTTCAGAAATCTATCCCAAAAGCCTTCTCAAAGGCTCAATCAATCATGCTCAAGTAGTACTTAAATCTCATCCACAAATCTATGAAGGCAAGGCTCAAATATGAACTCAAAAATGAATGGCAATGCACTCTATAATGGATGACAACAATGATCCACAATGATCTCAACTCAAATCAACTCAAATCAATCTCAACTCAAGTCAACTCATAGAAGCATAAAGAGAATTGTTAGAGACTCAATATGTTCTAAGCTCAATCTCAACTCAAATCAGAATTATAGAATAGTTTGTTTCATGGGACTTGAACAATCACCTCACACAATCACTTGACTAGGCTCAATCAAATCAACTCAACCAATCACCACAAGGGACAACTCTTTCTCACAAAACCCTAGTACAAGCATGTATCAACCAACTCAAATGTTTCCAACAATGCTTAACCACAAATCTCACATAACAATGATACTCATGTTCTTTTCAAGTTCTTTACATAACCAATGGGCTTCAACAACTATGCTTATAAAATAAGGTTTAAACACAACTCTCAAACCAGAAAACCTTGAAGCATTCAACCAACCACTTTCGAAAAGGAAACCACAATCAATCCTTTTCACTCCAATGATATTTCAGAAATCAACCACCACAAAAAATCAATAGGAGAATGTGCCCATACCTTTTTGATGCCAATAACTTATCCACAAAATCTACCACACTAAACACAACTTTTCTTTCCAATATCAATAAGGGTTAGTGAACTTCAAATAATAATCACAAGATAAAGCATAACTCAATTTACACCTTTTTACTCCAACTTAATAAACACATCCACCAAAGTCCTTTTTTAATAAAAACCCTTATCAAAATAATAATCAATAAACCTCTCATAAATTATTTTATAACAACTCCTTATTTCTCCTAAATCTTAATTCTCAATTTCATGAACATCAAATTAAATTAACAACTCATCCACCTTTGAAATAATAATCACAGCCCTTATAAAAAACAAAGTTTAATTAAAAACTTTAATTATTCCTAACCACCTTATAACTCCAACTTAGGGCTTCGCAAAATTAATTAGAGCAAAATCGTATTTAACTCCTCAAGGGGATTTGAACCCCCGACTTGCCCACACCACGAGCACCTTAGCCACGGCTAAGGTTGCCACACAAGCTAGTCGCTCGTTCGAAATGGAAAGGCACAACATGCCTTAAAACCTTTCCTCTCTTTCCGCAAATCAAAAGCGCTTCGAGTGCTTTTCTTCCAACGCCTTCCAAATGCAATCAAGGGGATTTGAAACCTTGATGTTTGTGCTACCACACACCTTAGCCAAAATCCAACTGCCAATGCGCCACTCTGCCCACGATGACTTTGGACTTTGACCAACCTTCGTTTATTTGCTGCTTTTGCTTTCTAAAATATTTTCTCACGAGCTCAATTCGGATGCTTAGCCAACGATTATTAACCATGAGCAAGTATTTTTTTATGAACCTTAGGTATCCCATTTATATAGCCTCCTTATTATTTTCGATGACGTCGGAAGAAATCTTGCATATTTAATTTTAAATTTTAATTTTAATTTTAAATAATTAAAATTTAAACTAAATATTAAAAATTAAATATCTCCATCATCGGGGCACCTTTTTCGAAGAAACGAAATGCCAACTTGGGTTTTAAGAAAAACCCAGTTCAATTCTGCCATCCATAGTTTTAAATGAAACCTTTTATTTTGCCTACCTTGATTTTCACAAAAACCCTGTATTTATCCATGCTTTCCAAAATATCATTTGGCCACCAAAACTCAATGTGATCCATGTGACATCAATTATCCATGTGACATAAATGACAACATAAAATAACTCAAATTTTCAACACTAGGGTCTACATACCATCCACATATAAAAGAATTCAATAATACAAGGCTAGAAAAGATCAAATAGCAAGCTAATTCATTAAAATTATAGAGTAGAATTACATAATATGCAATAGGTAAACACTCAAATTGTCAACCCTCATACTAAGATAAATGTAACCATATAAATATATATATAGTAACATGTTTAGAAGAAATTCCTACCATAGGCTTGACAATATAGGCATAGCATGGCCTATAAGCTCATTCTCTATCAGTATGCTAGCAAGAAGTGGATGTCACTTTTTACTCTAATTCTACGAATTGTTTTATATCAACACTATTCACCATCTATAGTCATCATATTTCTTTGATACATTTGTGCCACCTAAACATGCTCAACCTCTCCCATCATGACTTGTTTCACTATATATCAAATTTTTAAGGAGCTCTATTTAGAATTAGTGATCATTGATGTTGTTGAAGGTTCCAGGAGATTGGATATTGCTTTCCTATAATATCTTGTGTTTGATGGCTAGGACATGTCCAAGTGTCTCCTACCTCTAACATGCATGGTTTCCCTTCAAACGATCCTACTCAAAAGCTTTCTTCTTTGTAGTTATCTTCTACAAAATTTTGCTAGTTGTTTGGAGTTCAAGAAGCTAGCTAGAGCTCCCATAAGAGTTAAGATCCTCTAGCTAGTATAAAACATCTAGCAACATATTCATTTGATCAATATTGATCGAGGCCACTATGTACTTTAGGAGGTTATGTCTTCAAAATTATTTGGCCACCTTTTAGAGTGGTTGGGCCTTCTACCTTAGTAAAATTTAGGCCTAGCAAATTCTCCTTTAGTTTTTTTTCGGTATTTGTATGGAAATTTTCAAAATTTCTTTGTTTTAAATAAACTAATAGTCTAATAGAATGCTAGGAACTATCTATGTGGATGCTTTAGTGGGTCCATAGGAATATTCTATTCTTAATTGTATAATATGTGCCAATCAACTTGTCTCCTTACTTCTTGTCAAAGATAAAGCACTCCTTGATGTTAAAAACTAATTTGAAATATCTCTCAAGAAGTCATCCCATACTTTTCAAGTTGTGTTTTATACTAGAAGTATAATAGACATCATTTATGTTTTCTTTTCCATATCTAGATTTGATAGTAATATTGCCTTTACCCACCATTTTAACCATATTTCCTTATTCGAATTACACTTGAGTGTTGTAGCTATCATCAAGTTTATTGAATCCATCTTTGTAACTAGACATGTGATTAGAACAACCACTATTAATAAATCAAACTTGATCACTAGCTTTTGTAGTCATTGTGTGACATAACATAGTCATTTTCATGCTCCATAGTGCAAGCCTTTTTGCTTCTATCACCTTGATATCCTTTATTCTTGGCCACCAAGGTCCTACAATATTTCTTCATATGTTTGAACTTCTTACAATAGTAGAAAATAATATTCTTCTTGTTCAAGTTGTTCCTTAATTTTGAGTTATCTTGCTCCTTCCCTTTTTGATTGGATCTCTTTAAGGTTCCTTCCTCCACCTCCATGCATTGTTGAATTTATTTCATAAGGGTTTTAAATCCTCATTTTTTTTGGTAGGTAAAATTGCTTAAGTGTAGGGTTTAAATGGGCCCCAAACCCAAGTACATAAACTGGTAGCTAAAATAATAGCATAAGATGACACAAGCCTACACATTGGCCAGATGCAACCTGAAATAAAAGGACCAAACAATAGCAAAAAAGGCTGAGTGGATGCCTGATGTCATTGTTGGTTACGAATCTGCCATGAGGAAAGGATTTGGTATAATGCACCTAGATTCTCCCACCAGATTGAAATATCGAAAGGAAGGAATGCCTTTCATGCAAATCTCTGGAAAAGGCTGGCTTCCTGTGGGGTTTTAGTGTTTTAAGCTAAGAGTGCATGGAAAGAGATACAAATGCGGAAAGAGAATCCAAATGTGATCAGAGTTGGGTGGGGGGAATAAGCAGCACGACAACGATCAATCACCACTACTAACAACATTTAAACACAAAATTCACCATAGAAACTATAGCTATCATTCATCCTATATATCCTCTATCTATGCATTCCAAGAATACTTAATCACCAAATACTGGAGTCCAGATTTTAGTACAATAGTAAGCAATGAAATAAGAAACATGAGGCAGAAATGACAAGGAGAGGTAGCATATGAAATGAAGATAGTAAGCAGAGCCAAGTATGTATCCTATATTTAGAAGCAAACGCATAGCTACAATGGTTCCCTAGCAGTATATTCCCCTTCTACCCTTTACAATGAAATGATGTGGTTATTTATAGCCCAAGTTCCCCCCGATTATAATTACGGGTACAAAGTCCCAGACCAGACAATAGCTGACAAAAGTGGTAGAAGAGCTGCTGATGCTGACTTCTATTGGCGAGGACTATACTTGTAGCAAGGTCTCCCTAAAATTTGTATAGCTACATGGCAGTGCACTGGGTCAAACCTCTAGTCGATAGGAATGCGGGTAGCTATGGTAGATGGAACTTTACATCAGCTTAAATGGGGGCAGCAGACGTAGGTAATGATGTCCATGCTTGTCCTTTATCTTGTCACATCTCGGTTTGGATCCCGAGGCTGGACACTTGTCAAATTATAATGAGTGATACATGTCTGCCTTGAAAGGCAGTTTATCCAACTTCGCCCGGGATCAATGCGGTATCGGGTAGTGCAGGTGGGAAATAGCGTAGTTGGAGAGGGCCTCCGTGCCTTAGCCAATTTTTGGCTTGCTTGATGAATATTTCCCAACTGCACATCGGTCCAAGGGTGCACCTTGACTTCATAGCAAATTCAGGTTGTGCATCGGTACTTAGCTAATTTTCTCACTGTTTAGACTACGCACCAAAATGGGAGTGCACCCCGACTTCACTACGAAGTCGGGTTGCGCTCCAGCACTTAGCTAATTTTCTACACACTGCTTTCCCAAGTGTGCTCAGGCAGAGTGCACCCCAACTTCACTATGAAGTCAGGTTGTGCTCCCACACTTAGTTGAATTTTGCTTCGTTTCAACCTGCCTTCGCACTTTGCATCCCCTACTGCGCTCAGACTTGAGGGCGCACCCTGAATTCATTGCAAAGTCGGGTTGCGCCCTAAAACTTAGAATTTTTTAGGGAACACTTGCTCAGTTTTGGGAACTTGACTGGGGGGAGTACAAGGGAAAAAAGGGAGGAATGAAACTGCAGGAAAGGTGAAAAGGAAATATGGAGAAATGGAGAAAGAGGAGGGAAGGAAGAGCAGCACACTTACAGATTTTTGAAAACATGGCATCCCATGCAAAATGTGGCAACATTCCTGGTGGCTCGTGGGGTGTCGAGATTACCTCTACGTAAAGTACTAGGCCTTCATCCATTGTGTGTAGAGGAACTTCCTTCCCCTACTTTTCACTGCTTTGACGGCTTCTCTCTGGGCAACCGTTCTTCTTCAGGATCACTTTCAACAGTTGCCTCTTCTGTTTCTCCTCCTGAACCTAAAGGTTCTTCGCTGTCAGCTTCTCGCTCATGGATGTGTTCATATGTAGCCTTAGCTTGGTCCCAGACTACTTCTTGTAAGGGCCCTAGGTCACTGACCTCTCTTAGTGCTGAGTGGAATGTAGCAACTGCATGCAGGTCGATGGTGTTATATCTTTTTCCCAACTCCTTAAGGGAGGAGTTGACTTTATAGTATTTTGACACCATCTAGGTGACTTGAGCTTCTTGGATCGGTTCTACCCAGCTATCAATTTTTGATGTGTCTACCTTGAAATATAGCCAATTCTACTTTACCTGCTCAAGGGTCAGAAACTTGCCATCCTTGACATAGCTCAAGCACCTGTGCTCAGACAGAGTTTGAAAGGGGGCCAAGCAAATGTTCATTTTATGTTCTAATACATCCAGCATTTTCTTGGAAGTTCTTATCTTCTCTGTCTTATCAAAATAAATATGCAAGGTTACCCTTGCATCTGCCCACTCTGAGGCAAGTTAGGACATTAAGGGAAATTTGAGGTCTTTGCACTCACATTCCTCAAGTCTCATAGCCAGGTCTAGCCATTGCCTCACCTGGTGTTCGGTCTCCTCTACCACAGGCTTTCCCTAGGTAGATACTTCTTTGATCCTAGATGCGAAATCTAGGACCGATATGGATTTAAAAATGTTGGGCTTGCAACCCTATAGCAGACTAGCCCACATCTCCTTAATTTTGTTCTTTGAAAAGGCCATCGTCTATGATGTTTTCTCTTCAAGCTGCGACTGCGCCTGTTTCAACGAATCCTAGAGCTAAGAAAATTGCTCCAACACTACCCTTTTCTCTTCTGACAGCTTCTCGACTATCTATTTCTATGTTGTGGCTTCCTACTGAGAGGCGGCCAGCTAGGCTTTCATTTTGTCTATATCCTACTGTGCATACCCCAGCTACGTGGTGGCCCTAGCCATATCTTCTTCTAGCTATCTTGTGTTGTTCTGCAGCTGAAACAGCATCTCCTAGGTCTCAAGCCGCTTGACAAGGATATTATTGGTTCTGCGGTGAATGTCGTTGATTTCCTACTCCTCATTTATGTCATCAAAGCTCTTCTCCTTGACTTGGTGCTCATAGTCCACCTCGGTCATTTCCCAGAGGGGCTTCTTCACTTTTAGAATTAGCTTCTTAGTTGTAAGCACTCTCCTATCCAAGTCATACTTGGTACGTTTTACCGGGGTAGCTATCTCCTCGGCTCTCCTCCGTTTGACGCCCTGGAGGCATAAGACAGAACATCCTACGACCCTTGTTGCCAAAGGTTGGTCATCCATTCTTTACAGTTGTTCACTCATAAAGTCCAAGTCTTCCAGCATTAGATCTTGCTACAGCATCTTCCCTGCAAACAGCGAAGTAGGAGGGATTCTAGAAAGAGTGGCCACTTTTAAGGGTGAACGGGTCCTAGGGGAAGTAGGCGGCTAAGTGGGCAGCATTGGAGGGGTTTTGAATGGACGAGATGAGTGGTGCGGTGATGTATGTGCAGTTTTGACACTGGCCACAGGCAAGGGTTCTAGGGTTTGTCTTAGGTACTAGAAGGCGTTAGGGTCCTGAGCGAATTGGTCGAAGGAGTGGGGGCTGCTAGATGGTTGGACAGTCTGGGAAGAGGAAGATGCAGCTATGGCTTGCCATGATGATATGGGGGATGGCATTATGGCAAGGCCAACTAGGACTTGGGGGAGCAGGAAAGTAGACATACCTACAGGCTCCGCCTGAGCCGCTATTTTAGGGACGCCTTCAGCTCGAGTTTTTGCTTTCACTTCAGGGCTTTCCAGTGAGACAATTTTTGGCGTAGCTGTCTCTGTCTATGTCATGGCTGGATGTTGCACAGGTTCCTTAGGTTTCTTGGCCTTTTCACCCTTCTTCTTCTTCTTTTCTTCTAGTGTTATGGTTGGGTCGAAGGACGAAGATGGGGTTGGGGTGGTAGGCAATGATGTCCCCATGGTAAACTTGTACCTGGGTCTAGCTAGAAGGATGCCTACCATGTCCGGTCTGCTAGCTGGTAGTGCAGACACTTTTGTGGTTGGGGGGCCACCTCAAGAGTTGACCTCTTTGACCCTCGCACCCTTTCAGGTACTACTTTAGAAGCTACAGGCTGCATCAGGCCCACTTGACTGCTTGTCAGAGTTGCACTAGAACTTTTTGGAGTTGACGATTGCTGGGATGGGGGCCTCCTTGTATATCTTTTCTTTGTGCCTAGGGTAACGCAATTTCAAAATTTGAAAGGCCACCATGTGTCAACGTATTGATCATATAGCACCTAAAACTCATCATCAATAGCCAGCATTTTTTGGTTGGATTTGTCGTGCTGCGTGCAGCATATCATCTTCCAAAATTTGATGACTTTGTCCTATTGCCAGCTGAGGGGCACTACCTTGGCAAGAAATTTTTTGAAGCCCACAAAATCCAACTGATGATCCAGGTTTCGCTCTGGGTCGTATGCCACTTCCTTGCAATAAAAATCATGCCATGGAGGCCATGATTGCATCTGCTCGATGTGCCATTCCAGGTCTACACCTGTTTTGTTGAACCTTTCCTACATAATCTCTACTCGGGGGCAGATGTGCATGAATTTACCCCTGACCCCAATTGGGTCATACTTCTAGAACTGAGGAAGCATTATTAGACCCATGTCGATGAGTTCCCGCTTGAGGTAGACATGTTGTCCGATCTTGTACACTTGGGTATTTGCCTAGGTGATGGGATACTGAAAGATATGGCCTCTCTTTTTGCCTTGGCCAAAATCTTCTTCAATATAGTCCATCTATCACACAATCTCCATCCCAAACTGGTTGTCAGTGCAGAAGTAGGGCAGTAGGAATGACTTCCCCTTGAATCCATAGATTCTGACCACGATGCCCTACGTCAGCCGAAAGGTATCTCCGTACTCATGCTTCCTCAAACATCTTATCATGACCTCGGGTGGGTGAGATCCTTTATGATTGAACAACCCCATGACCATGCACAAAAATTTAAAATTAAACTCATAGAATGACCCTTTCCTGTACAGGATCTCGGTCTACTCGTACACGGGCAGTGGCTCACCTTTTTCATTTACCCTTTTCAAGTCAGGAACGTTCATCCGATAGTGCATGTGGTAGAGGCACAGCCATGTGAGAAATGAAATAAATCAGAATTTTGTCGATTGCTTCTGCTGCAGTATAACTAGGCTTGAATGAATGGCGTATGCCAGCTAGTCTGTCCAATCAAATAAAATGGGGCACTTCCCACTCTTTTGCACTGTGGAGTCATAAAACTCCCCATGCAGGATACCTTCTGCCAATGGCAGCTGGTATGGTCGTACCACTCTATTAGAATCATAGCCGAGTACCCAGGCCAGGATGATGTATATGTATTTGTTCTCAAACCTGTCCAAGGGTATGGGGCTTGATGTCCACTGTCCGACTGCCAGCGGAGTCTTCAGCTCTGAGTTGAGGAACTCTCTCATCCGCTTGGTCTACATGAATCTGTCCATCTGTTCATCCAGATTAATCCTTCTAAAAATTACATCGGGTTCGTACTGAAGCTTCGAGGCGAACGTTGGCTGGAAGCTCTCCCTAAAGAGTGTGAACAGTACTTTTCCCTTGTTGTAGACTTGCCGGGTGGTTGGCTTGTAATATTCTACAATCACTTCAATCAACTTCGGGTACTGGTGGGTAGGAGGGCACAAGAACCAGTATAGGTTTGATTTATATGCAGCCCTGACATGATGTGAAGGCAAAACTTTGTCTGCCCACTTCGCAATATTCAACCATAGCTTGGTGAGGCTGATGGAGAAAGAGTCATCTTTGTACCCGACCAGGTGATTGATAGGTGAAGGAAGAATTTGCCCTCGTCTTCTCTTCATCCGAGTTTTCTTTCTCTACTCTTGCGGTACTTCGCTCTCATGAGCACTCGATTCGATCTATTCCTCAGCTTCGAGCTCTGCGTCACTGGACTACGTCGACATTGGCACTTTCCCCTTGTCCATTTTCTCGGTTATAATTGGTAGCGACAGAGAATTACGGCTTCTGATTTCTTAGTTCTACGTTTTGCAGTCTCGAAGTCAGCTTGACATTCTAAATTTTCTTAGTATGCCAGGGCCCTTTTTCTAGGCAAGGATTTCAGTATTAATGGTGCAAGGGAGGGAGTTAAGGTGGTTAACTCGAAGTTGGTGGAGGTGTTATAATATCTTGGCAGTCGTGCATGGGTTTTATTTTGAAAAGCGCACCCACATTACATTTGGTCCAAATGCACCTTGCTTTCTTAATGGCATCATTCTTGAAAGTCATGCAATCATTAAACAACATTTGGACTTCATGCCTTCGATGATGTCATCACCACCGTCTGAGCACACCTTTCAAGGAAGAATTTCTAGCCCATGATCCAACTTTGCACCATGCCATACTGTGCTCTGGGTCCAAACTTAGAATTTTTCTTGTTTTTCATGATGGGTTATTCAGCCTGTGCCCAAAATTGAGGGCGCATTCAGACTTCACCCAAAAAATGAGCGCACTCCAACTTCGCCCATGTTTGACTATGCAGTAAGACTTCACCCCAAAATTTGCATAGTCTGATTTGACACTTAGCCTTTTTTAGCCTTGCCTTTCCCAACAGAGCTCCCAAGACGGTGTGCAGCCTGACTTCACTGCGAAGTCAGGTTGTGCACCTAGACTTAGCCAAATTTTTACCCCTTTGGTCAGCTGCTTTCTTTCGAACTTCGCATAGTCCAAGGAGCGATACCCGACTTTGCTGCGAAGTCGGGGTTTGTTTTAAGTTCTACTTGAGCTCTTGAAAACTAAAAAGTAGAATGCAGCATATGTACATTTTGAAAACTAAAAATACAAAAAGGAAAATTGTACAAGGAAGGACCCATTGGGTGCCTTCAGTGGTGATAAACTTTGAGGTGGAACCCATTAATGGGAATGGGGATAAGCTATCCCTCCATATCCCGAAGCACGAATGCGTTAAACTGATTCACCCGAGCAATCTAATAAGGACCCTCCAAGAGGGCATCAAATTTACCATGATTTCCCGGCTTTGCCTTCAGTGAGTCCCACTTTAGCACCAGGTCCCCGATTTTGAATATTCGGGTGGTGGTGCCTTTTGCAAACTAGCCTTGGGTTGCTTTAGCATGCTTGGTGAAGGCCTGGTATGCTTTCCCTATGTCTTCCTCTAACTACAGCAGCTAGCACAGTCTGGCATCCACCAGATCCCTATTGTCTCTCTCCTCATCCAACATCCAGAGAGTGAGAATTTTGATGTGGGTTGGCAGGACTACCTCCTTGCCATACACGAGCGCGTAGGGGGACGTCTTGATAGAATTTTTGAATGCTATTCTGTTTGCCCACAGCACCCAGTTCAGGAGTAGGTGCCAAGTCCTCTTGTTTTTTTCTATTGTCCTTCTGATGATTTTCAATAGATTCTTGTTAGTAGACTCGGCCAGGCCGTTCCCCTGCGGGTAGTAATTAGAAGACATTTTGTGATAAATGTCATACTTGCTGGTGTACTCCATGAGTACAATACCTGCGAACCCTGAACCATTTTCTGTCACTATTGACTCAGGGATCCCAAAATGGGTAATGAGGCTCTCAAGGAACCTGATGACCATTTCCTAGTCTACATTCTTGGTGGGGATCGCCTCTGCCCACCGCGTAAAGTAGTCAGTGGTGGTAATAATTAACTTGTGCCCCACCGCAGAGTTCGATGTAATGACCCTGATGAAGTCCAAACCCCATTGCTAAAACGAAGTCTCGGCTTGGATTGGTTGGAGGGGTAGGGGTGCTTTTATGTTTCTGCTAGCAAATCACTGACATTTGTCATATTTTGCACAGATCGCATGTGCATCTATGAAGAGAGTGGGCCAATAGTACCCAGCTTTGATTATTTTTAAGGCCGTAGGCCTCACAGAATGGTGACCCCAAGGCATCCCAGAGTGAAATTCTCTGAGGACCCTGGGTTGGTCGATTTTCTTGATGCATCACAATAGGATGTCATCAATGTTCTTGAAGTAAATCCCCTTAGGGCAAAGAGTGTATTTCAATGCACCTAGCCGAAACCTCCTTCTTTATGAGGCATTTAGGTGGTCTAGACATCTTTCTATGCAGAAATACCTCACCAGGTCATATGTCCAGTCACTCTCCTCTGGTAAGGAGTTGGCTAAGTTGGTAGTTGTTGTCGGATCTTCCCATTCATAGGCAGATATCTCGGTTGCAGTGCTTTGGACCAGCTCCTGGCACAAGGCTCGGCATCTGATAAGCTTTGTTGGCTGCACATCTATGTCGAACTCCTGGATCTTGGCAATCCATCCTGCTCTCTTGTGACCCGGTTCCCCTTGGATTATGAAGTTTCGGATGTCTGGGTGTATCACAAAAATAGCTATCCGGCTCTGGGAGATGAAGTGCCTAAACTTTCAGAGAGACTTCATGACCGTGTGAACTTGCCACTTAGTAAAATTGTACTTCTCTTTGCACGACTGAATCACCTGGCTTAAGAACACTATGGGGCACTCTTCGCCATCATCTCCCTTCTGAGTTAGGACTACAGCGTAACTCTCAGGTTCTCCCACCATGTACAGGATGAAGTCCTTGGAATAATTTGGGTTTATCAACACCGAAGCTTATACAATTATGGCCTTGATCTCCTCGAAGGCCTACCTCCTCTCATCATAAGAATTCATCATTTTTTTTTAGTAGTTCGACCATGGGTTTGATCACTTGTGCGAATTCTGGTATGAACTTCCTTACGAAGTTGATCTGGCCAAAGAAGGATTGTAGCCCCTTCTTGTCGACTGGGGTGGGCAAGCGGAGGAGGGCTTCGGCTTTGTCAGGATCCACTACAAGGCCTTTCTCAGAGATGACATGTCCCAACAGCTTACCTTCTCTTAGCACGAAGACTGATTTCTTCAGGTTTATGTAAATTTCAAATTCATGACATCTCTCAAATATCTTCCACAGGTGGGAAGCATGATCCTCTCTTATGAGAGAATACAGTCATGTCATCCAAGTAGATGACAATGATCTTGTTAAGTAGCTCTTGGAAGGCTAGGTCCATGGCTCTCTAGAATGTGGCGCCAACATTGGATAAGTCAAATGGCATGCGCTGATAGGTGAACGTCCCCCATTTGGTGGTGAATGTTGTATTATGCTGGTACTCATATTTCATCATGGCTTCGATCTTCAGATTTACAGCCCTTTGCTTCTGTCAGAATGGTTTTGCACCATCTTCTAGCTCAATAGTATGCTGGATTATCTGTCTGTCATACCCCTTCAAGTCTTTGTAGCACCAGGCTACTATGTTTGGGAACTCTCAGCATAATTATCTGATCTACTCGAGTTCCTCTTTGGTGCAGTTTGTCCTGACCTTAATTTTCTTTCCAAGTTCAAGCTCTAGGTCGACGTACTACTTGGGGTCTACTTTGATCCTATGTGATATCGCTCTATCATTCTGATTAAAGAGACTTTCTAATGTAATCAGTCCTTTCGAGACATGATTATTTTTTAACTGTATCAACCCCTCATATTGCTCGTCATCAGGGTCTCTACCTTCGATTGAACATGCTTCGATAACCAAAAATGTGACGATCTCCTTGTCATAGTCAAACACCTACCAGTGGGTGTCTTTATCAGGCATAGAAGGCCTGTAGATGGTATGAACTGGCTTCAGCTTCTGGATAGTGTCATCAGCTGGAACGTACCTAGCTCCAACAGATGCCAAAATGTTATCATTCTTTTTTTTCTCATGTGATATGGCTCTGACATTCAATGAGTTACGATACGCCTTAAGATAGTTCTTCTTGGAGGCACACTTGTTCGTAATCTGGTTGCACACCAAAACTGAGTCGCCAAATATCTGTAGATGCTTTATTCCCAGTCTCTCTACTTTTCTCAAACCCAAGCACATGGCTTCGTACTCCACCATGTTGTTGGTATAGCTCTAGGCTAGCCTGTAGGTGTAGTCCTTCTAGATCCTGATTGGGGAAACCAAGAGTACACCCGCACCAATGCCATTTTTGCATCGGGCACCATCAAAGAAAAGTTGCCACAGCTTCTCTGGTGGAGGTCCTACCTCTTTCTTAGTTGACTTGTCAAGCCTCTCAGGCTAAATAACGGTGTAGCAGCCTTGCTCAGTTTCAATCATGGCATTGAAATCCAGCAAGGAGAACTCATCCTCCATTTGCAATAGCTCACAAGCTTGCTCTATCATGTCTACCACCACCAGTTCTTCCTTTTTCAGTTGAACCATGCAGTATTATGACTCTTCTTCAGGTATCTTCTCGACTAGAAATGTGGAAGGCTTCTCATTGTAGATCTTCAGTCTCCTTCCTTTGAAGGGCACTTACATATGCGAGTAATCTAGAGACAGATACCCTCTCAGCTTTGCAATGAACTCCCTGGAGAGACACATGCCAAAGCATGGTTCCAAGTCAAAAACCACGACTTCTTGAATGACCACTATGTCGAGAGCTTTGTGCAGTCAGATCAAGATGTCTTTGATGACACCGACTATCTTGACAGGAGTGTCGTCTAGTTGCAGCACACCTTGGCTGCTCCTTGTATACTCCATCCTGATTTTGTCGTAGATGGCTCTTGGCATTACAGTCTTCGAGGCACCATAATCCACCATACCATTGTGTATGATATACCCTTGCATCCATAATGATAGATAGAAGGGAGGTGGTATGTTCTTCCCAGTGGCGAAGACTGTCAGGGGCTGAACCAGAACAGTAGGTTGTATCTGCTTGCCACACTTTATGCTCTTCAGAGATTCCTGTAGCAGATCAACTTGTCTCGGGAGTAGGAGAGCATAATACATGCTTATTCTTGTGGGGGTCCTTTTCATCTCATCCACTATGCTATAGCCTGAAGTTCTAGCTCCTATTTCCTTCATCGGCTCATACTTCATCCGGTATTGCTGCGTGGCCTTGACTCTCTGTCTCTTTGTCAGATATGGGTACCTCAAATTCTCTTGAGATTGTTATTTTGTTTCAACTAGAGGTTGAGCAGTGGGAGCTTTGGCTAGAGAGGGGGCAACTTTTTAAGGAGTTGTTTTTGCTGCAGGAGGCTTGGCTACAAGAGATTTTTCCTTGGCTGTGTAGAGCCACAACCTTTTGTCAAGTGGTAGCCCAGCAGGTTGCACCTTGTCTCTTCTGGTGTATACCTTTAAGGGCTTTGCAATAGCTTCAGTAGGCTTTCTGTCTTCCTTGGTATGGGGCAACACCAAATCTTCATTTGGGATGATGAAGTTGCCTTCATCGTCCAGGATCATGTAAAGTTCTTCATCCTCTATGGTGCTGCCCGCTAGAGTCTGGAGGTAATGCTGGTGTAGTCTGCAGTCTTCTTTCGAATGCAGGTCATTACACGTGGTGCACCAGTTAACCTGGTCAGAAGTACCAAGTTGGTCCTCGATGGCAGCATTTCTTATAGGAGGACACCTCTGATATCACTATTCTAGGGCTTGATCTTTAGTCAGTGCCAGAGGAGGATATGGCCTCCTCGAAACAAGGTCCATTTGGGCCTGTTTCTTCTTCAGTATAGTCATGTCGTTGGACATGGTGTGATATCCAGATGCCAAATCCCGTACCTCTTGGAGGATTTTATTTTGAATATCATTGTCTAGAGGTGGCAACTGAGTTGGCAGAGGTAATGTAGCCAATGGAGGAGGTGTAGAATACTGCACATACTGAGGTGGATATGGGAGTGTCAGATAATGCAGAGGAGGAGGCGACGGGTTAGGATAGTGTATTTGTGGTGGGCCATAAGGATTTACAACCGACATCAGATTCCATTGTTGTTGGGGCTGTTGTCCTGAAGTAGACGACATCACACCAGAGGCTGATGGGTACAGGGATTGAGGAAAGTCAGGGTAAATAGGTGGTTGTACCCTATGTAGGAGCCTTCCTATGGAAATGATATTCATTTTAGCTTTTTGGGTAGCCTCGTATAGGGTAGGGAATGAGTCAATTCAAGTTATCTTCAGCAGTAGGCAAATGTCTGAGTTGAAATACCTTAGGTAGTAGTGAGCAGCCTGACCTGCTGAAGGTTGCAGTTCACAAGGTACTCATTTCCAAGACCTCACAAACCATATGTTGAAGTCCAAAACCTCCTCTTGGGGGTGTCGTTGGATACTTTGGAACTAATGCAACAAGGAAGAGGGGTCAGCAGACTCGTTGCATCCTTTCACGAGCCTTTCGACTAGCTGGTGCCACCCCGTAATAGATCCCTCTGGCAGAGATCTCCACCAGTAGATAAGCTTTCCCCTTAGGGAAAGGGCCAGAAGACGGGTCTTCACACCCTTGTCAGTGATGGAATGTAGCACAGCCAGGGCCAGAATGTCCTGGATGTGTTCATACGTTGTCTTGTCGTAGCCATCATATGTAGGGATAGACTTTAAGGCAGCAGGGAGCACAGCTTTCTATCTGACTAGGGCCAAGGGCCCTGTGGAGTCTACCATCAGGAAGAGATCATCATCGTTCTACTGGGTAGCCATGTCTTCTTTCCTCTGGTAGTGTACTCGATATCGGTACCGTCCGATGATGTAGATTGGTCTTCACCCTCAACCTCTTCAATTTTGGTTTCAGGATCTTCTATGCGAGCTTGGTGATTGACCAGCCTAGCGAGCTCTCCTGGAGTGGCAATTTCAATTTCACAAAGGTCAGTATGATCTCTCAGATTCCTTGCTTGCCACCTTCTCGTTTGCATGAAGGCGTTCGGACCAGTCTTCACGAACTCAGAGAGTATTCAGGTACTTGCAAAGTTGTCAGGTGCTCTGATTTTTAATAGCAATGAAGTGAACACCAGTGCTTCGATTCTGTATTGGGGTGGGAAACTTCCATGTCCCACCGGGCATGCCAGAGAAACTATTGGTTATGAATCTACCATGAGGAAAGGATTTGGTATAATGCACCTAGATTCACCCACCAGATTGAAATGTTGGAAGGAAGGAATACCTTTCGTGCCAATCTCCGAAGAAGGTCGGATTCCTATGGGGTTTTAGTGTTTTAAGCTAAGAGTGCAGGGAAAGAGATACAAATGCGAAAAGAGAATCCAAATGTGATCGGAGTTGGGTGGGGGGAATAAGAAGCACGACAATGATCAATCACAACTACTAATAACATTTAAACACAAAACACACCATAGAAACTATAGCTATCATTCATCCTATGTATCCTCTATCTATGCATTCCAGGAATACTTAATCACCAAATACTGGAGTCTAGAGTTTAGTACAATAGTAAGCAATGAAATAAGAAACATGAGGCAGAGATGACAAGGAGAGGCAGCATACAAAATGAAGACAATAAGCAGAGCCAAGTATGTATCTTGTATTTAGAAGCAAACGCACAGCTACAATGGTTCCCTAGTAGTATATTCCCCTTCCACCCTTTACAATGAAATTATGTGGCTATTTATAGCCCAAGTTCCCCCTGATTACAATTACGGGCACAAAGTCCCAGACCATACAATAGCTGACAAAAGCGATAGAAGAGCTGTTGATGCTGACTTCTATCGGCGAGGATTGTACTTGCAGCAAGGTCTCCCTGAATGTTGTACGGCTACGTGGTAGTGCATCGGGTCAAACCTCTAGTCGATAGGAATGAGGGTAGCTGTGGTAGATGGAAATTTACATCAGCTTAAATGGGGGCAGCAGGCGTAGGTAATTTTGTCCATGCTTGTCCTTTATCCCGTCACATCTCAGCTTAGATATCGAGGCTAGACACTTATCGAATTCTGATGAGTGACACCTGTCTGCCTTGAAATGCAGTTTATCCAACTTCGCCTGGGATCAGTGCGCTATCGAGTAGCGTAGGTGGGAAATAACGCAGTTGGGGAGGGCCTCCATGCCTTAGCCAATTTTTGGCTTGCTTGATGAATCTTGCCCAACTGCACACCGGTCAAAGAGCACACCCCAACTTCGCAGCGAAGTCGGGTTATGCACCGGTACTTTACTTATTTTCCCACTATTCAAAATTTGCACCAAAATGGGAGCGCACCCCGACTTCACTACGAATTCGGGTAGCGCCCCAACACTTAGCTGATTTTCTACACACTGCTTTCCCAAGTGCGCTCAGGCAGAAGAGCGCACCCCGACTTCACTGTGAAGTCGGGTTGCACTCCCACACTTAATCGAATTCTGCTCTGTTTTAGCCTACCTTCGCACTTCGCATCCCCTACTGCGCTCAGACTTGAGGGCACACCCCGACTTCACTGTGAAGTCGGGTTGCGCCTTGACACTTAGAATTTTTTAGGGAACACTTGCTCAGTTTTGGGAACTTGACTGGGGGAAGTACAAGGGAAAAAAGAGAGGAATGAAACTGCAGGAAAGGGGAAAAGGAAATATGGAGAAAGGGAGAAAGAGGAGGAGGGAAGGAAGAGCAGCACACTTACAAATTTTTGAAAACATGGCACCCCGTGCAAAATATGGCAACAGTCATAAACATAAAAATACATCCCGAGCAATACCCACGCCTTGAGATTTTCATCCAATTTATTGGTGTAGTATTTCCTTTTATATTTATGAGACAAGAGTAAATCGACCAACTCTTCAATTTTTATATTATCCAAGTCTTTGCATTCCTCTAGAGTGACAACTATGTGTAGCCATTTGGGTGTTAAATATCTCAAGATCTTCTTGAAAACCACTTTATCTTCAATGGATTCACTATAAACCTATAACCACCTTATCTTCAATGGATTCACTATAAATGTATATGTTGTGCACCATGTCATTCACCTTGACACAATTATCTCCTATGTTTTATCCCTTCTCCATTTGCATATTTTTAAATTTCATCTTCAAAGTTTGAATATTGGATTCCTTAATATTCTTCATTTATTGGTAGGAAGTCTCTAGAGTTGTCCATGCTTCAACTATATTTTTGCAACCATGTGAGGGTGGATGTTAGGATCTATATCATTTTGAATGTAGAAAAAATCATGTGCATCAGGCTTCTTCTCATCCTTTTTTCTAATTTTTAATAGTGGTAATATTCTCTAATTAATTAAAGCCACATAACCCTATCCCATATGCCTTTACACAATAATATTTTCTTCAAATAATATTTTTAGTACTCAACCTTTGAACAAAGGGATATTAATTGAAGCATAGTTAAGAGCCATAATAACTTCTTCAATTGACGTAGAGATATTCTCTCCAACAAGATTAACCAAAATGCTTGATAAGGAATATTTATGTCAAAATTTTCACAAATATTTTTTTTTCCTATTAATAGCTTAGACCAAAAAAATTGAGGAACCAATAATAGTTTGACCAATAAATAGAACCCTTGGCTATGATACCAAATGTAAATTCAAGTATGGAAATAATACATATATAACCAATAAATATCTGATTTTAATCAAGAAATCAGATATTTATTACATAGACTATATGCCATAGCCCTAGATATATCCAAAAATTATGTTATATGATATTGCAGATCTTATTCATAATCATAAATATAGAGTTTACATCCAATATATTCATAAATAATAAATAAATATTATCGTAAATTTGTTGGTCTAATAACTCAAACATTAAAAACTAAACTCTTTATTTTATTAAAAAAAAATCTTTAAAATGTGCATTAAAACTAGAACCGCTTCTATATTAAAAGAATAAAAATAAAATAACACCATTCGAGGCACCCGAAACTCTAAATTTGGAGTTCTAATTTTAACTAAAATTTCATTGGTTGGTCTTTATGCAAAATTGTAGTCTCCCTTTTTAATTTAAAGAAAAACTTTATTTCTAATGCAATAGTTTCTTGGATGACTATTTTCTGTTTTTCTCTATTTTTTAATTATTTTTTTAATATGTAATCTCTTTTTAATTTTTTTATTTTTAAAGCAAGTAAGCAATTAGAAGCAACTTGCAACATTAGCACTGCAACAATAACTTTTTTATTTTTTTGTTTTTTATTGTTTAATGCATCACCAATGCTAACAAGACAAAAAATAGAAAAGAAAAGAGATTATGAATTGTTATATCTTCAAATATACAGTAAATCTATAGCCCAAGAATTTATGAAGAGGTGGAATTGACTAAAGCACAATTCAAATCCTTTTTTTGAGTGCCTCTAGATGACCTAGTAGTTGCTTTTAATACCATAAATTCAAATCTTTCCCATGAATATGAAACAAAGATTTTGATTGCATAATATATTGTAAATTTATCCTTCTAAAATAGAGTAATAGAGGACTATAATACACAACTTGGCACCTAACACTATAATATATCCTTGAACTAATATCACCAACACAAAGAACTCAAAAAGTCATGCAATTTAAAAATAATGGATCGAAATGATTTTGTATTAAAAAATTATGGCCTCCAAAACAATCTGCCCTAATAATACTCAAAAATAAAAAATCATCCCTTCAATGATGTATCCAACCACAATTATCCACTTCGTATCAACTAATATTTTGATGATCACCACTAATTTTGCACCACTCGTAACACTATACTATTAGATCAAATTTGATTTTAACACATGTTTAGATCTGATTGGTTTATATATATGTGAAACATTGTATTTTATGGCATATAAAGGTTCCATGTTGGGTGACATGTCATCCATGATTTCATTCTTTTGTTTTTAAAGTTCCAAAAATGGTTTTGGACCTAGGCCTCCTATAATTAAGGTATCTTGTGCTAGCCAAGACATCAAGGTGCTCATTGCAAATTTTATGCCTCCTTTAAAACAAGAAAGTAAATACCAGCACCAAAGTCATAAAAAATCTCACTAATACCAAAACCATAAAAATATCAATGCTTAGGGGGATTTAAATATGATTGGTTTATCCATTAGAGTCCTCAATATTTTAACATAGTAAACTAAGCAATGAGCACCATGGTAATAGGTTCATCGATACCTCTTTAGAAAATATATTTTAATTTTTGTTGTCTTAGAATTTTGTGGCCAAATGCACACAACACTCATACCTCACGTAGGTCAACACAATGGGAAACTCTATGAGTGTGGGAAATGACTCATAAGGCAACCTCCAAGATTTTTCTAAGGCTAGATCCTAATTTGATATGATATTTAACTCTCACCTTCTTAAACTACTCACATACATCAAGGAAAAAGAGATATAAATTACAAAAAAATAAAATTGTAATCTAACAAAGGCAATGTGCCAAGCTCAAATTATTCTTTTATGCACTATTGAAATAAAATGAACACATTTACCATCCATTAATAGCTAGTTAAAATTAACATGATTTTAATCTAACATGAAGCATTCAAACACAAGATGCATATAATAAATAAGATAGAGAGAAATTGGTCATAGCTTCATATATATTATGAATATTTTGTATAGAGATATCAAAGTAAAGAGTCTCGAGTGCCTTTAACAAAAATAATCAAGGATTAAGTCCCATATTAATATATAGAATAAAGTGAAATAAAATATACACATAAGGCTAGATATTAGGCTTGATTAGACAATTTTCAATTCCTTATAATGCAATTGAAATTCCTATTTATAGACCAAAATTAGGGCTTCCTTGTCTTAAAAACTATAGAAGAAATCATTTTTTTCCTCAAGATTGAGAGAGGGATGGGTCTACATTCAATTTTAATGAGCTTAAGGTCTCTGTATCTAGAACCATTAATCTCAAAGTGTTTGGGGTATCTAGATTTTGATCCTTCACTACTATTACCAACTACTTTTACAATAAATTCCTCCAAAACTAGGCATGTGATCTTCTTGCAATCAATGTTCATTGGACTTCAAGTCTCTAGAGTTGGAGCTTCCACTACTACTAAATTTTAAGATATCAATCACTTTCCTAGAATTCCATGTCTAACTAGAGTTGGAGTTAAGTATTTTCTACCACTAGTATATTTATAAACCCACCCACTTTCTCTAGGAGATCATGCAAAGATGTTACCTGTAATGATGGTGCTTGCTTATCAGGGAGGTAAAAGGTTGGTGATAAAATATTGAAAGAATGTTGTCATAATTTCCATAAATTATGGTTCATTGGCCGAGGATACTCTCCCTTGATTGGATAAATGGTGCTACTCCTCTTGATCTTCTCTTTTATTCACACTCTCTCATTATGCTATCAATCATTAAGATCAAATGGTTGGTATTGTTTTCCAATGCTATTTTGCTTATGCCTTATCCAACTCATGTGGTCCATTATATTGGGTTTGATTTGATATTAATCATTGATTTCTTCTTAATGTAGAGTGGGAATATCATGTGGTTTCCACATGACTTTCATATCAGCCAATGGCATGGGTTTTTCTTAACAAGCTCATCATTAGGCTCTTAAAATAGCATTGGCTATTGATCATCAAGTTTGGATGGATGATGGAACTTCATGATATATAATGCCTCAATATTCACTTCAAGTCTTTGTAGACCATAGGATATTATTTCTACCCAATATTGATGGTGGATCTTCCTTGGATATGAGCCTTCATGGAACAACTACTTCCATGAGTCACAAATGCATCTATCACACGTCCAAGCCTTAACAAAGATAAATATTCTTCTTTAAAAACTCCTTCAGTAACCTCATGAAATGGAATAAGATATTTTATGAGTAATCAACAACTCGCTCCATCAAGGGATTGATAGCTTGGGCTATCTCATTCTCAATGGGAGAATCCAACTATGAGTCAAAATTAGTTCAGTTCCTCTTCCATTGTTCAAATAGATAAAACTACTACTCAAAGAGGAGTTCATTCTCTATGTTCCAAGAGGAGGGAAGGCCCTTTTGAATCAATAATTTAATATAAATCTTCAAACTAGTGATAGTAGTTGCCAAAATATTTATTTGGGCTTTGCATTGGTGTGTGGCTTATTTTTTATTAAGTATATCAAGTACTTTGTGTGCCACTATTTTCCTATTCTAAATTCCCATAATTGTTAGCTCTTGGTTAGGTGAGGTGGCTAATATTGCTCTATATTCTTTGGTTTTGCCCAACCTCAAGGAAATTATTAAAATTTGTTCAACTTACTATCTTATTTTTGAACTTTGAGAGGCAACAACATCAATGGATTTAAACACCTAAGAGAGTATTTATGTGGTACTATAAATGTATTTATAGTATGATTGGTAGACTCCACTTATAATATCTAATACCCCTAACTATTGCTTCATCTCTATAATATTCTTCTTCTCTTCCTTTCTCTCTTTCTACAAAATGGATTTCTCCTTTTTGAGATGAGCCTCCTAGGTGATGAGTTTATCTTTGAAGATTTGAACTTTGTTCTTTTCCACAACCAAGAGAGAATTTGGTGGCTATAAAGCTAATTTACTAGTGAGATGATTCATCTAGTATTAGAGTGACTTGGCTTCAAGCTAGAAATTCTTGAGGGTTATTTTTACATTCTCAAGCCCCTTGTCCACCTTTGTAATCTTCCTTTCAAGATATAGATAGTTATGAGTCATGGATTTGCTAGTCTACTCATTAGGTTAGGAATATTTGAGGCTAAATCCTATTGCCTTCACCTAGTAATATTGACCCTTCAATTGAATTTTAGGCTTGGAAATAGTGGGGGTATTTTATGTTGGACATTTTGAGTCAAAGTTGTCATTGATGTCAAGGAACGAAGTTCTCATTGATGTCAAGGAATAAGCTACCATTTATGCCAAAAGGTCAAAAGGAGCAATGCAAAAGGTTGATGGCAAAAGAGCTTCATAATATTTATTCTTAATATTATGTGAAGCATAAGTAGAAGGGTTTTTATTAAAACCATGGATGAGCAAAAATAAAAAAAATTTATAAAAACCCAAGGAGGAATTTAATTTCAAATTAGAAATCCCAAGGAAGTTTTAATATTTAATTTATAAATATTTAAATTCAAATTGAATTTAAATTTTATAAATTAAATATTATTTATTCAAAGTGGTAAAACCTAAGGAGGCCTTAATATTTAATAAAGCCAAAAGATTTAAATATTAATTTATAATATTTAAATTCTAGTGAATTTAAATAATTATAAATTCAATATTTCGAAGTTAAAACATAAGCGCCGACCCCCAACTAATTCATCTCCACCGATGTGCATGGGAACAAGGGCATAAGGTATTTATACCTTAGTCAAACTTTAGCTTAGAGTCTCAATTATTGCATCCACATTTTTGTTGAAAAAGCTCATACATTGTGTAAACCTGAATTTTGATGTATTCAAGACATTGAGGTGCTTGGTTTCTAGCACCATCCGATGGCTAGCTCAGGTGGCATTTGACTTGGCACTTGTGGTAGAGTGGTTACGGGTTCGAAACCCAATGGCAAAAAGTTTGGAAGTTTATCTTTTGTGTCTCTATTTTGGTGGTAGCAGAGGAGGTAATAGAGTGTGTGGGTACTCTAGCTCACATGTGAGCACCTAGATCATGCGGCAGCCAAGGTTGTGGCTAGGTCGCTTGGGGAGGTAGCATCATGGGTTCAAAACCCACTAAGGGAAAAGGTACAATTTTAATTAATTTTTTTTATTTGCCCTAAGGTTTGACGTGAGGTAGTTGGGAGGCATAAGGATTAATTAAATTTTAATTTCTTGTGGTTATTTTTCATGGTAAAATAGTGAAGGGAGTTATAAGGAGTTTGATTTTAATTTTAAAATAATGTCTCAATTGTTATATTTGCATATTGGAGGAGTAAGCCTTTTAAGATGTTGATTTTATTTTAAAAGGACTGTTTGCCAAAGGGATTATTTTGACAGTAATTGTTCTAATATTTTTAAAGTTTTGGATGTTATTTTAAATATGGAGTGATAAGGTGTATTTGTGTTTGATATTATTTAGTATTGTGATTCCTTGAGAGAAAATTTATTATCTTCTAACCTCCTTGAGTTTGGCAAAGAAGTGTTTATGATTGTGGTATATTTGTATGGTCTACTCCTCATCAAGAAAAAAGTATGAGCACATTCTTATTTGGTTGAGTTGATTGGTTGGTTTTCTGGAAAACAACTTTGGAGTGAAAAGGACTTGATTAGTTTCCTTATTGAGTTGTTGAGCTATTGTGAAGTGAATGCTATGCACCTTGTTTGATAAGCATTGTTGTTGAAGTGAATGGTTGAGTAAAGTGCTTGAACTAGGGTTTGCAAAGAACATGAGTATCATTGTTATGTGAAGATTGTTTTATAAGCATTGTTGTTGAAGTGATTTGTTGAGTGAAGAACTTGAACTAGGGTTTGCAAAGAACATAAGTATCATTCTTATGTGAGATTGGTTGATAAGCATTGTTGGAAATATGTTGAGTGAGTGTTCATATGCTTGAACTAGGATTTGTGAGCAAGGATTATTTCATTGAGTGATTGGTTGAGTAGAGTTGGTTGAGCCTAGTCAAATGGATGTGTGCAGTGATAATTCAAGTTCTATGAAATAAATTATTCTATATTATGAATTTATTTGAGAAAGAGGTTGAGTATTGATTAGTGTGAAACATATTGAGTCTCTAACAATTCTCTATATATTTTTGTGATAAAAGAGAGATTGGAAGTGATTGAGAGTTTGTGAATGTGAAGCATATTGAGTCTCTAACAATTCTCTGTATGTTTCAAAAGAGTGATTAAAAGTGATTGAGCATTGTGATGAGTGTGAAGCATATTGAGTCTCTAACAATTCTCTATATGTTTCTAAAAGAGTGATTGAAAGTAATTGAGCATTGTGATTAGTGTGAATCATATTGAGTCTCTAATAATTCTCTTTATGTTTCTATGAGTTTGGATAAGTTCTAGTGAGGACTTATTGATAATATTTGGACAAGTTCTAGTGAGGACTTATTGAGCATATTTGGACAAGTTCTAGAGAGAACTTGTGGACATATTAGTGTGAGCTTTTGTGGAAGCTTACAAGACAGATTTGAGATAAGTCTTTGAGAAGACTTGAGAGTAGAGTTAATTAATTGATTTGTTCAAACCTTGAGTTAAGGTTTAGTGCAGATCTAGTAGAGTTGATTTGATATTGGATCAAGCTTTATGCTAAGGCTTGAGGACAGAGATTGAGGATAGATTTGTTCTAGACCAAAGAATTGTGTTTAGTGCAAATCAGTGGACAAATATTGAGGATAGATTTGCACTAGATCGAAGGACTGGGTTTAGTGTAGATCAGTGGATAGAGATTGAGGACATGTTTGTGCTAGACCAAAGGATTATGTTTAGTATAGATTCAAGGACAAATTTTGGTGCAGATTTGAGGATAGGTTTGTGCCAAGCCAAAGACAGAGATTGAGAAGATTTTTGCTAAACCGAAGGAATGTGTTTAGTGCATATTTGAGATAGAGCTTTGAATGTTACAGAGTATAGAGAATGACAATCTCCAGTGGATAGAGATCCATTAGAAAGGGTTGTGAGGATAGGTGTCTTCAGTGGATAGAGATCCATTAGCCAGAGCAGTGGGGATAATAGTTCTTCTAGAATATCACCAATCAGAGCTAAGGAGAAAGGAGTTCTCCTATGGATAGACATCCATGAACTTGATTAGGAGATTGGTGTCTCCTTTTGATAGAGGTCCATAAACATTGTAATAGGGAAAGGCTTCCCAAGAGATTTATTGAGAAAATTTTAGTGAAATATTTTCTCCATGGAGTAGCCCACATTGGGTGAACCACATTAAATTGGTGTCTCTATTGTGTGTGGTAATTTGTGTATTGATTTAATTACTGTTGTTGATATTTCTATTTTTACATTGCATAATATTGATTGGGAAATAAAAGTAAAAAGTGGTATTATACTATTCACCCCCTCTCAGTATAAGCTTGTGTTCTTCATTTTAGGTAAAATACAATGTGTTTCCCTAAGGATCATAGTGACCCTTCATCCTCTTCATTGTGGATCACTTAATTATTTTGGACCACTTCCTCTGAGTATAATATAATATTTAATATTGAATATATTAATCATTGTAGTGCATTCACAATAGGAGGAGCATGTGATCTTGCTAGTTACCCCCAAGTAGGTAAAATTATAGGTAATGGATCAAAAACTGGGATGGAAGGGAGGGAAATTGGGGTGGCAAGAGTAGAAGTAATAGGAGTGATGATGGTAGGGGTAGTGGATGAAGGTTCCACTTGAATGGAGGTAGCCACCAAAAAAATAGGAGAAATAGAAACCAATGTGACTATAACAATAGTAATAGAGGCCAATGGAGCCAAAATAATTAAATAAATTGGAGGCCATTAGTTAGTTGTTATAGTGAATATTTAAAATATTGGGGTATACTAACAAGAAATAAAAGGGATATGGCTCATGGATCTTCTCTCTTCATTTATATGATGACTATCATGACCCTAAGGATATCATTATTTGCTTCATAAATTAATGCTAACCATTTATTATTTGATCAAATGACTCATGCTACTCTAATATTAGGCTTTTCTTTAATGACCCTTAGTTGAGTGTAAACTTGTCATTTGTCCTTAATGATCTGATTAGATTACTCATGCTAATCCAAACCTATATATTTTCTTCATTCACCTTATATTGAGTATATTCCTACCATATGTTATTGTTAATACCATGAGATAGCAACCAAAGAAGCTCTTTACAAAATAAATTCTAAGTGTATAAGAGAGATTCCATGGATCATACTATTTGTAAACTTTTCTCTTTTAATTATACGATGGCTAATAGCAAGTAGCATTTTAGAAATATACTCAATCTAAGGTATTAACAATAACATATGGTAGGAATATACTATTTCTAGCATTTTCCAAATATTGTTGTATTTTAGTCTTGGGTTTCATTTTGATGACCTTTGACTTAGCATACTATTTCTATGTGCCCCTTCTTCTTGATAATTTGATGGCTACCACTTCTTAAGATTATAAATCTTCCATTAGAATTCTCAAAGTTGTGAGGGTCATTGATCTTATTTATCTAATGTATTTCAACTATGTGGATTAATCCACTTCCTCTTGTTATCACTATGATAATATGAATTTAGGGATACTCTCGATTGATTGGTGTAGTTCAAGCACTTAGAGATGAAAACTTGTTATAAGATAAACAAAAACATACATTAAGCACAATATATACATGCCTCTTCTTTTTTATTATATATAATTAATCTAGGATAGCTCTTCAATCCATGCAAGTTGGTTTGAAGACTCTATAGGGATATAAATACCACATATTGGTTTCCCATTTATTCATATGGTCATCAAGTATAGAGAATTAGGCTTCATCAACATATAGGTCTAACTCAGACTATCCTTCCTATGTAACGTAAGTATTCTTATCATCTAGCTTAGACGAAGGAACATGCTCTACATGATGTATATGGAGGGGCTTTGATGGAATCTTCATCTTAGTCCCATATCTAGTTTTTAAAAGCATGTGCATCCAATATAGTAATAGATAGCCTCTTATCCTAAATTGAATCCTTGATAAGTAGATGTCAAAAGTAGCTAGGATTTCAATCACCACTATTTCCTAATGAACTATGAGGTTCAAGCATGCATGAAGCATAAGGGTAAGGTTCCTTACAATCCCAAAAATTTGAATAGAAATTCCATCCTACTTAACCACCCTTTTATTGAAAAGCTCATATGCCAACCCTAATGCACCTACTACCCTTCTAGACATAACCAAATTACTTGACCCAAAATCTACCATGCAATTATGAATCAACTTATCTTTGTAGATTTGGTTTACCTTAGGGATAAATATTTGGACTACATGTGGCTTCTACTTACCCAGTGCTTTTTGTCTCTCCAAATCCTCCTCCATGTACTTCATTTGCTCAAGAATAGATAGGACATCCTAGATAGGTATGGCTATAATACATTTATTTAGATGGTCTACCTACTTAAATTATCTAATTAAATTTTAGGCCTCTTTGTAGTAGATTATGGATCTCTAGTAAATTATAAAATTAGTGCAAACTACCTTGGGGATTTAGAAACATTTCTCTTGGTGGTCACTAGTGTTGGGCACTGAATTACATCAAGTTTTACTCAATATTGTGGTTGTCTATCTTCCTACTTTATGTCCAGGCTTGCACCCGATAGCTACAACTCAACACTCAACATTGGATGGACCAAAATAGGAGTTTTAGATCCAACCTCCAGAGTAGGTTGGTTCCTTGTCAACTCAAATAGGGTGTTGACACAATTATGCTCACTTAGGGTTTTAGATATTAGGGTAAGAAAATGTTAGGGTTAGAAAATGTGAACAATAGTGGACGGATAGGCTAATAGCATTGCACTACAACAAAAAGCTCCAAAAAACCAAATTAAAGACACATTACTCAAATCAACATTATCCCAAATTAAATGTACTTCCATTCATTAAAGAACAATAGAGAAATATTGTAGACAACGATTTCAATATCTAAACAATGGGTAATCCAAATAGCAGAATTCACCAATATCTAGATTTTATAGAAATGCACTCCCTAGCAACAAAGATCTAATTCAAAAGTAGATTTCAATTACCCTAGCAGCTAGTAATCCATTAATTTGGCACAAACTAACCATTCAAGTATTCACATAAATGCAACTAAAGAATTTGAACCTCTGATAACGAATTATGAAGACACAAAATTTGAGGTAAAGATCAATGTAATGCTCCTTTCATTAGCCCTTGGGAATATTTACAGTAGCATAGGAAAACACACTAGAGCCAACCCTTAAAAATGAGGGCTCGACCTCTATTTATAGTTTTGCAAAATTAAAATAACAAGGAACATTACAAAGATAAAATCTTGATAGCTCAACAGAGAGTTCTTGCTGGCATTCTCTTACTAGTTCAACCTCCAGGAAATCCTTTGTAAGTGGACCGCCATGGCAGCTTGAAAACTCTACAACTTGTTGGTTTTTCGGTGCTAACTGGAGTTTTGGCCGTTGGAGATTGTATATACATCGTTGATCTTTCTTGGAAGCCTTCTGCCATCGTCGATCTGCAACCATCTCTAGTTCTCGTCTTCTTAAAACCCTCAACACTTCGACTTCCTCCTCCAACTGACTATTATAACTCCGACGAGAAATTACTTTTATATACTTCATATTTCTTAGAAAAATCTCCACCATTGATCTCCCCCATCGTATGGCTATGATTAAATCTAAAATAAGCTTGATGTAATGGTGGGGGAGAACACAGTGCCATTCTACTTTAAAAAATGATGATGTCACCTTCCATGCTTCAAAAACTGTTGAATGCCAATCCGGCATCAAAATGCTTAGAAAGTGAAGCGGGATGAAATCCGCTCCTTATCCTTTATTTTCCTTCTTTGGCAATGAAGCATTCACCAATCCACACAAAAAATTTGATGACATCATATCTCCTTCGAAACTTCTACGGATTCCATTCTAGACCTAAGCAAGTGCATTAGCCTATGAACACCATTCCGGGCCCATCGTAGTGTAAAGTGACTCTTCATCCAATCCGCACTGGCTTCAGAGTAAAACGTTGTTTATCACCATTTCAGAAGAGAGTTAGTCAAAATTTCCTTCATCACAAATACGCATCGCTTGTACGTAGCACTCTACCTTCTATCACCATTCCAGGCAAAAATATTCTATGCGCTCTCCAAAATCGGGCTTTCCAACACTTAGCCACTCAAAAGATATCAAGGAATATGAAGCGGTCACCAATCCACACTTATTTTACGCCGATGTCATCCTTCTTCAAAAAATTTTATGAATTCGGGATGCGTCGCCAGTCTGGAGCCAAAAACATAAGAAACTATGCGGAATTGCTCCAAGTGCAAAAATTCATTAAGTATTAGGTGGGTTTGTGGCCTTTGTTGTGGATCCGCTCCAAAATACACTGCAAAGTGTGCGGAATGAGAACTTCATGACTTAGGCAAAATTTTCAAAATTTTCCTAAGTATGTGGCCATTTTGGGCCTACATTCTGGCGCCTCCCGGGTGGATTTTCTTGCAAAGCCATAGAAATCAGAGTCTTATCCATTGGGTCTTAGGAGTCAAAAAATGCTCATCTTCAAAAAAATGCTTTAAAGAATAACTTCCATATAAACACTACCCTCTGAAAAATCTAATAGTCTATTTAGATGGCAAAGGTTCATATAGAGACTATGCCAAAAACATCATGACTCATCCGCTTATAAGGAGACTATACCAAAAATACAGGCTTGTTGTCATTGTCTTCAAAAATTAGGCATAACTCTACTCCTCTTATAAGGCCTTATTGCAAAAATGCCTTCACACAAAATTTTCTGCTCTCTGTGCCTCTCTAGGCTTCATGCCTTTATTTTTTATTTCTGACAATTGTCAGAGCAAAAAAAAAAATGTAAAACTTGTGCATATGTACAAAAACAAAAATGAACTAAGTGTGGGCCCCTTTCGGGCCTGTAATAGTTCCATCTTGCTCTGCTTCTTCATGGGCCTCTTCCTCGGCCTCTTCTTCATTTTCTTCTTCTTCTTCTTCTTCTTCTTCTTCTTCTTCTTATTCTTTGTTTTCTTCTTCTCTAGGAAGGTTGTTTTTTATTCCTTCCTCCAGAAGCATCACCAAACAACTGAATCATCAATTTCAAATATTGTAAAGCCTATTTCCAGGTTGCTTCAGAGGGGTTTGATGTTTCTTTGAGCTGCTTATAAACATATTGTAATTCTCCAATATCCTCATAATTAGCAGCATTCCCTCTGCTCACTAGATCTTCCATGAGATCTCTTAATCTGGTAAAATTAACAATTAATTGGGCAGCTTGCTCTTGGGGTAGTGGCTCTTTAAGAGAATCAATTCCAGATTCATCTAGCATATTTTCATCAATGCTCTTTTGGATCTCTTCCATAGATAGCAAGTTGTGATCCTCCATCCATAGGCCTTTGAAGCCAACTTGAATCATTTCTTTATTCACATCCACAACATCCCTAATCACTCCTTCAATCCTATCAAACAATAACCAGGCTCTTTGAAGTGCCCTGTGCTTCTTGACCATGGTTCTGGTAGCAACTCTGGTGAGATTCCATTCTTTATTGGGAATTGGTTTAGCAGAATCACTGAGTCTGCTATCAACCAACATGTACATCTGTTCTACCAGAATCACCATAGGTTGCAACTCTCCAGTGATCTAATCTAGATCTCTTTGAACATTGGGGAGTAAGCGGCTGGCATCATCAAGGTAGTCAATCATAAGCTGAAGCCCTGAACATTTCTCTTGGACCTTAGAGAGCAATTATTTTCTAATATTCTTCAATCTAGCCTTGGAAAAACTAGAAGACTTAGCTTTCTCAAGTTGAAGTTGTTGTCTCAAACTTTGAATTTCTTTTGCTTGTTCTTCATTCAGCTTCTTTTGCTCTCCTAGCTGATCTTTGAGTTTATTGGCTTCTTGGTACTTTTCCTTCCAGCTCTTGGTCTCTTTTTTCGAGCCTTTTCTACTTCCTTTTGATTGCTCAGAGTCTTCTGAATATTTTCAATATGTTTCTCCAGTTTGCTCACCTTCTCTCTGAATATATCATTCTTCACATAGAAGGTGTCTAAGTGGGCTCTGGCTATAATTAGCTCATCTTCTTCAGGAAGCTTCTCAATATCTTCTGTGACCTCCTCCACTCGATAATATTGGATAGTCATTTTAGTTTCAGGTTTACTTACAAGTGGAGTCATAGATCTAGATATCCTCTGCCTAGAAATTGGGTCAACATACATGCTTCTTCTTCTGACAGCCATCCTACTGGAAGGCTTAGAAAGCTTCTCTACCTAGAAATCATTCATTTTTTGTGTGGTTTCCTACTCCTTTGGAAAAGTTACAGGACTTGAAAAACTAGCAGCCAAGGGAGATGAAGATACTAGAAATGTAAGGGTGGACTCAACCATTGACAATGGTGGTGTGGAAGTAATTACAGTAGTCTCTGTAACAATAGTGGACTCTATAACTACTGTTGTGGTTGCTATTGGTAAACTCATAGGAATTGATGCAAGACTAACAACTGGATGCATGGGGGTACTTGGAACAATTTGTCCCTTTTATGGGGGTGGTGGTAATAGTGAATATGAAGTGATGGGAGATGATGAAGTGGGAACCTCAGATGATGAAAGTGGGATTTGGGGTGACTTTGGGGGAGATGGGGTGACTTGTACTTTAGTGACGACCAATGAAACATGGGGTGGACCGTGAGAGGGAGAAGGCACCTTTGTCACATTCTCTTGACCAGAAAGGGAGGGAGACTTTCTTGGGGATTCAAGAGGATGAAGAGGAGAAGAGGGATTAGAAACCATACCTTCACCTATAGATGTAGGGTGCTCTTGTTCCACCTCTATTTCCTATTGTTGCTCATGATGAGTCAATTCTTCTACAGCTAAAACAACTACCTCTTTAGCAATCTCCTCCTTATCCAATATTTGTTTCTTCACAACTTCTCTTTCCCTTCTTTCTGGAGCTCTTTTAGCTCTTCTTTGAATAAATTGAAAGGAATCCATCTCACTCTCTGAATCTTCTTCTGATACATCTCCTTGTACTTCTCTGGTAAGCAAAACTTGCTCAAAAATGGGATGCAATTCTACTGATACTGCAGTGGTGAAAGAAAGGGGGTGAACCTAAAACTCTCATCCTTCTATCTCCAGTCAATATCTATGTTTGGAGGCTATCCCCCCAGAGCTAAGCGTTTAGGCCTAGACACTACTTCGATGACTAGAGTGCTGATAGCTTTTTCATTGGAATATTGCATTTTGCTCAGAAGTTGTGCTCCCTTAGGAAACTTCTCCACTTGTTCAGTGGTAGGATGAAATGTTTTCAAGACCTCAACTACTGTTAATGGAGTTTTTTGCTCTTCTACAAGAGCTTCTTGATATGTGGGTGGAGAGAGAGATTCAAAACTAGCCTTGGACTTTTTAACTGTCAACACTATGTTTCTGATGTCCTTATGCTTCCAGGTTCTGATATTTTCATCATATTTCTTGGAAAACTCATTATCAATATTCATGCCAAATCTGGACTTAGGTTTTCCAATTTCAACTCTCATTCTCCACCAATATATAATTTTTGCTATGTTCCACGGTTCTACCTTTTCCTCTTCTTCAATAGCATCCTCATCAGGTTGATGGTCCTTTTTCTTTCCAGATTTCTCTTCAATATCATGAATGATGGCCTCTGTTAGCCGATGACTTTTCTTCTTGTCTAGATCATAATCCACAATCTATTCATAGAAATCCAACCATGGAGGTAGTTGACCCATTTTTGACACATTCCACTCCAAAAGAGCGGTCTCATCATTGTTTCTTCCTTGTTCAAAATGAGCCCTTGGCCTCTTTTCAAATTTGTAAGCCTTTTTCTCCATTTAGGGCTACATTTCTTACAGCGAAAATACCATCAGGGTCATAACTCCATCTTTGGGGAATGTAAAATAGACCTAACCTATCAAGGTATTGGTCAATCTACTCACTCTACCCCTTCTTTGTGATAGTAATGTCCTCCACAGTGCGGTATGTAAGCAAAGACCTTCTCTTTCTTCCAGAACCATAATTCAAATCAATGTACTCCACCTGCCTCAAATATTCCAAGGCAAAGAGCCTTTCTATGACAAAATGGGGTAGGAGAAAAGGTTTACCCATGAAACCATATAGTCTGATTATTGTGCCCTTAGTTAAAAAATACCAATCTCCTTCCTCAACACCCTCTACTCTCAAAATTTGCTTAGCCAAGGGTGGAAATCTAGGGCACTCTCCATACATTATTTTCAAAGCAGGTCTAAGAAATTCCAAATTGAATCTATAAAAAGACTCACTACTTATCAAGTGGCTTGTCCAATAGTAAACCAGTAAGGGTTCCCCATCACTAGTTTTGTCCCTAACTAGAATCCAAGGCATCTTGTCCTTAATGGCAGCATAGAACATCCATACCAGACTTGAGCAATACCTGAAACTAGGAGCATTAGAGCCCCTTTTCATTCTTACCAATTGTTCATGTATCCTTTGGGCAAGAAAGGTTGGCCAGTAAAAATAAATCACCCTAGTCCCTTTTTCCTCCATGCCTTCCTCATACATTCTTTCATTGGAAATACAATAGGCTGCGGTAATTTGCTAGTCGTACACCATTCTATCAAAATCTAAACCCTCCATACAGGCCAACATAGAGAACAGTACAGGGTTTGGAAATTCGTTAATAGGGATTGGGACTTCAGGTAATTTCTTCTTGGGCTTAGCATTGAGCTGTTTATAAACCCATATTTTGAATGACTCACCATCATTAGCTCATCTCTCTAGAGAGTAATACCTCACCTGATCAATCACCCTAAACTCTTTCGGCCTTACTACCAGTTTTGACCCTAGGGCAAAAAGGTTATGATAGAAGGCAACGGTGATACTAAAGAGGGTTTTGCCCTTAGAGGTTTTCACTACTTTGGCCATTGGGTCATAAAATTTAACTATTGCAGCTATTAATTCTAGACAGGGATGAACAAAATCACAAATATAAAAATATAGGTAAGAAAGGACAATGCATCTACCTTCCACAGATAAAGCAACTCCCTTCTTGAATCTATCGTTAACACTCCTTCTGAGCCTTGTTCTCTCTGTGAGGACCATTTCAGTATCTACCACAGCTTCTGCTCTGTCGATGTATGGAGCCACTACCCTTCTCTCCAGGGTTTCAACCTCCTGGGTATCCTCAGAAGCCATCTTGATAGTAACGATACTATGTTCTTTCTGGAATTCACAGCGAAATCTTTTGAGTACCATTTCACTCTTCTCTACTCTGTGAATGCAATTTGCTACTGAATGAACATTGCTCATGCTTTTTGGTTCTTTTATTTCTTGGCACGTGCATATCTTCTACCATTAATGTGGTTGCTATGTAATCTTCCCACTGGCACACTTTCCAACTTCCACTCATTCCTTTCGATGGCTCAACGGTGGCATTCTAAATTTTCATTGGTCAAAAATTCAAATTGCACTACCACCTCATTGCATCTCTTTGGCTACTCTTTGGTTCGAGCATGATTTCATTAGCATTGAATGTAGGATTTTTCTTTCCTCTCCACGTGGCATGGTTATGAAATCATTGCTTGGCTCCACCTTGGTTTTGAAACCGATGAATTGAAGATGCCTTTGATTCCGTTGACACTTAGCTCATTTCATGCATGGATTGTCATCTTGGTTCCGTTCTGCTATGCTTTAGCTTCGAAAATCCTCGTATTGGAGACACTTTCATTTCTTTTGAGACTTGGCTCTTTTCATCACGTAAAAAACAACACTTGCACCATTTCGCTGGAACTTTAGTGCATTTTAGTGCAGATTGGAGATGCTCACCGTTCTACCACACTTTACGTGTATTTGAGTGCGGAATGGAACCTCGCTGAATACTTTGTCAACACTTAGCCATTTTTTGTAAATATTTTTCAATGAGCTTGTACAAAGTGCAGAAAGAAACTAAATACAAAGTGCAGAAAGAAAGGGAAATATAATACAAGGTATATACATATGTTACAATGAGCTCATATTTCAAACATAGTAGAGTTTGAGATGAAAACCATTTACTAGAATCGGTTGTATGTTCCCTTTTGGATCTTCAAGCTGGAACACATTGGACTCCTTGGCCTCCACTATTTTGAAAGGGCCATCCCAAAAAGAATCAAACTTTTCATGTTTTCCTGGTTTTGCTCTATCAACATTCCACTTGAGAACTGCATCTCCAACCTAGAATTTTTTGAATCTGGCCTTCTTATCAAACCATGCCTTGATATCTGAGGAATGCTTTTGAAAATTGTCATATGCCTGAGCTCTATTCTCTTCAGTTGTAGCAAGTGGGTCAACCTGGTCTTTACCGGATTTTCCTCTGACTCTTCCTCTGTATTGACAAGCTTAAGTGTTGGAATTTCCAAATGGACTGGTAGTACTGCCTCTTTGCCATACACCAGTGCATAAGGAGAAGTCTTAATGGACTTCTTTATAGTAATCTTGTCTACCCACAAAGCTTGGTCCAGTAACAGGTGCCAACTTCTCTTGTTACCTTCAAGTGATCTCCTCAGAATCCTCAATAGATTCTTATTAGTAGATTCAACAAGTCCATTCCCTTGAGGGTAATAGTTAGAAGTATTCTTAAGAATAATGTCATACTTGTTGGAAAACTCAATATACTTGGCTCCTCAAGGCTTCTGGAACTCCAAACCTTAAAATCAAATTTTCCATAAAATTGATCACAACTTCCTGATCTGATTTCTTAGTAGGAATAGCCTCTACCCATCTGGTAAGATAATTTGTGGTAGTCAAGATAAAATTATGCTCTACAAAGGAATTAGGATTGATGACCCCTATGAATTCCATCCCCCATTGTTGAAAATGCTCTTCAACCTGTATTGGCCTGAGGGGGAATGAAGGATTCCTTGTCCTTCCAACATATCTTTGACATTTGTCACAGGCCCTAGTAGCCCTGAAAGTATCAACAAATATAGTAGGCCAATAATAGCCTACTATTATGATTTTCAAATTTGTAACTCTACCTGAGCTATATACACCAGCTGGTCCTCCATGTAACTCTTCAATAACCCTCATTTTTTGAACATTTTTAAGAATTTTAGAAGAACTCCATCCAAGTTTCTTTTGTATAGGTATTCTAGTAGTAGTACATATTTCAAAGTATGAAGTTTAAGAACATAAGCTTATACTGAGAGGGGGGGTGAACAAGTATAAGACCACTTTTTACTTTTCTTTTCAATTCAATATTATGCAGTGTATAGATAGCAGTATCAATAGCAATAATCAAAGCAATACACAAAACACCATCCACAAAAGTGACACAACAATTTACGTGGTTCACCCAATGCGGGCTACTCCACGGAGAAAATATTTTGCTAAAACTTTCTCAATCAATCTCTTGGGAATCCTTCCCAATTACAATGTTTATGGACCTCTGTCCAAAGGAGATGTTGATCCCCTAAATCTCAAGTTCGTGGATCTCTTCCATAGGAGAACTCTTTCCCCTTCTACTCTGGCTAGTGATCTTCTAGAAGACTCTGTCTCTCTATTGCACTGACTTGTGGATCTCTCTCCACTTGAAGACTCCTCACTCAGATCTGTCTTCAATTGTCCTGGTTGTTGGATCTCTATCCACTGAGACTCTATCCTCTGTACTCTATCACCTCCAAATCTCTATCAATAGGCTCACTCAGAACCTTCTCAAATCTGCTCAATAGGTCCACTCAGAACCTACTCAAATCTTCTCAATAGGCTCACTCATAACTTGCTCAAATATGCTCAATAGGCTCACTCAAAACCTGCTCAAATCTGCTCAACAAGCTCACTCAGAACTTGTCCAAATCTTCTCAACAAGCTCACTCAGAACTTGTCCAAATATGCTCAACAAGCTCACTCAAAACTTGTCCAAATATTCTCAATAAGTTCTCTCTAGGACTTGCTCAAATATGCTCAATAAGCTCACTCAGAATCTGCTCAAATCTGCTCAATAGGCTCACTCAAACCTGCTCAAATATGCTCAATAGCTCACAAAACTTTCTCAAAGTACTTAGACTCTCAAATCAACTCAACAAAATCTCAACTCAATCTCATAGAAGCATAAAGAGAATTGTTAGAGACTCAATATGTTCTATACTCAAATCCCAATCTCAACTCAAATCAATCTCAACTCAACAATCTCATAGAAGCATAAAGAGAATTGTTAGAGACTCAATATGTTCTATACTCAAATCCCAATCTCAACTCAACTCAAATCAGAATATAGAATAGTTTGTTTTATGGAACTTGAACAACCACTTCACACAATCACTTGACTAGGCTCAATCAACTCAACTCAACCAATCACTTCAAGGATCAATCCTTTCTCACAAACCCTAGTCCAAGCATGTATCAACCAACTCAAAATGTTTCCAACAATGCTCAATCACAAGTCTCACATAACAATGATACTCATGTTCTTCTCTAACTCAAGTTCAAGTTCATTTCACAATCAATGGGCTTCAACAACAATGCTTATAAAACAAGGTTTAATCACAACTCTCAAACCAGAAAACCTTGAAGCATTCAACCAACCACTTTCGAAAAGGAAACCACAATCAATCCTTTTCTCTCCAATGATATTTCAGAAATCAACCACCATAAACAATCAATAGGAGAATGTGCCCATACCTTTTATGAAGATGAAAAAACCTCTTTGGAAATCTGCCACAATCACAATATTCTTTTTCCAATCTTCATGAGGGTTAGGAGAAATTACAAAACAATTATCATAACCTTTTACACCTTATTTCTCCTAGTCAAAAATCACATCCACCACTAGAAAATAATTAAAGATAATTATTTCCTTATCTAATTAAGCATAGCATGAATATCACCACAACCATTTACCATTCCCTTATTTCTCCTAAAAACACTTTGCACTAATGCACAACTCACTAAGCTCCTTAATGCAAAAATCCCACATCAACTAGTGCAAAATATAAGCCACAACTCATAAACTATACCACCATGGCAAACCCTCAATAATGATGCATTAACCTTAGCTTAGGCAAATTAAAACATTTATATCTCAATCTCCAAAAATTGTGGCGATGACATACCTTGGAAAAATTTATTTTCTGCTCCAAAAATTGCGGCGACAACACACAAGCGAAAAATGAATTTCGGGTGACTCGAACCCGAGACCTGCAGCAATGAGTGCGCCTTTGCACTCCTTCCACCCACCAAGTGGGCTAAGCTTCCCACGTGGAAGCTATTCCACTTCGTGCTTGAAGTACTTCCTCTTGGCGCCCACGAACTTACAAACTGCGCTTCTCCCAAACCTTCACCATCAATAGTGCATGATTTCGGAGGAGGATAACTTTTGCAAAAGAGGATTTATCATTCAAATTTCGAAGGACATAAACCATTGCTTAACAAGGTACCTTTTATACATGATGCGGATGGGGAAGAATAAAAGTCGACGTCGATGGAAAATGGAGGGAAAACTTTTGATTAATTTTAAAATTTAAATTTAAATTTTAAATAATTAAAATTTAAACTAAATCTTTAAAATTAAATATCTCCATCACCAGGGCACCTTTTTCGATGAAACGAAAAGCCAACTTGGGTTTTAAGAAAAACCCATTTCAAATCTGCCATCCATGGTTTTAAATAAAACCTTTTATTTTGCCTACCTTGGTTTTCACAAAAACCCTTCCTTGCACTTTCACAAAACATAGTGCATGCCATCATAGATCCTTTTGACATCAAATAACCTTTTGACATCAATGACAACATTTTAGCTTAGGGACTCAAAATGTCCAACAATCTCCCCCTTTGTCATTGATGGCAACCCATATCCTTTTACTAAAATCTGACCTTCTTTTTGCTCCCCCTGGGACTTTGCTCCCCCTGGCTCAATGCTCTCTCAATTATCAAATCTCTCCCCATATCAAAAACTCTCCCCAATATACAAATCTCTCCCCCTTTGTCATCAATGGCAAAGGGTCACCTTTGGGGCTCGAAGCTAAGAATGAGCCTCTTAGCTTAGCCCCTCCCCCACCTCCACATGAGGTGGTTAATTCTGGGGTGGGAGTATTTCTACTCCCGAAAGCATAGATCTATGCTTTTATCTTTCTCTCTTCTTTTGTTAGTTTTCTGAATCCTCTCACTATTTCTTTCCAAGATATCATCCTTGTTCTTGTCATCATTTTTGTTCCTGTTTGTGCTCTTGTTTTCATCCATGTTCCTATTCTTGTTCTTTTCTGAGTCTCTATTCTTTTTTGAGTCTCTATTCCTGTTCATGTTCCTGTTCCTGTTCATGTTCATGTACTTGTTCCTATTCCTGTTCTTGTTCCTATTCATGTCCATGTTCTTCTTCTTGTTCTTGTTCATGCCCATGTTTCTATTCCTATTTTGTTCTCATCCATGTTCCTGTTCCTGTTCATACCTACTTCTGGAATATTTTCTCTACACCATCTTGTTGTGTGTCCATCATTATTGCACTTATAACACTTAATGTTATTATTCCTTGGAGGTGCAAATGTCTTAGGATACCTTCTAGTGAAGCCATATCCTCTTCTGCCATGAACCCTGCAATTCATTGCTTTGTGACCATACTCATTGCATGAGTAGCAATACCCATGGAAAGGTTGTCCTTTCCCATATTCTTATCTTTCATATGACCTGCACTGTGAAGCCATGTGCCCAAACCTGTGACATGAGAAGCATCTCCCATTGAAGCTTCCTTGCCTAGACCTCATTGGTCTCCTATTCTGATTGTTGTTCCATCTGTATCTTCTTTGTGCATTGTTCCTCTCTTTGTTGAACTCTTTGTTGTCCAACTCAGCCTCTGATGTCCCACTTTTACTTAAATTGTCTTCTTCTGATGTATCTTCTTCTAAAGTTTCTTCTTCATCAAGACTTGAAGTAGATTCTTTTTCCTATTTCTTTTGAACCTTTCCAAAGCCAAGACCTATTGAACATGATGTTCGTTGTTGTCCACAGATGAACTTATCCAAGTTCTTAGAGCTATTTGTGAAACTCTTCATCTTGATCTTGGAGTCCTTTAAGTCTTCTTTTAGAGTAGCCACTTCTTGTGCTAACTTCTCACATTCCAAAATATTTGCTTCTAACTTATCCTTGAACTTGCTTGCCTTAGCCTTTGACTTCTCTAAATCCTCTATGAGCAATAACCTTTCTTCATCACATTCTTGAAACTAACTTTCAAGCTTAGAGTGTTGCTTTCTTACCTTCTTTACTATGTCAAGGGCATAGATAAGTTCTCCCTTGAGATCATAACCATTCTCTATTGAGTAATCCTCTATTTTTTTGCCTTTGTCCTTATCATTACTTCCTTTTGGCTTGTCTTCTATGGGATCACTTACTTCATCTTCTAGAGCCATTAGAAGATTCTCATCTGGTCTTTCAAGTGCATCTTCAAAACCATCATCACTGAAACTATAGCCATCCCTAGTGCAATCATCTTCAAGATGTCCAAATTTACCACATCTAAAATATTTGAGAATAATTGGAGTCCTTTTCTCTCTAACCATAAATAGGACTTCATCTCTATCATTGTCTAAAAAACTAGCATCACTATCAATTGAGTACTTACTTGCATTATCTGCATAGTAGCTTTTATTTTGCCTTTGGAAGAACTTCTTTCCTTGTCTATTTTGTCCATCCTTACCTTTCTTCTGGTACCTATGTCTTTCTGATTCCCTATACCTGTGATCCTATTTTTCTTCATCACTATTGTACTTTGGCTCTTTGCACTCTATTGCATAGTGTCCATACTTTCCACAATTGAAACACTTAATAGATCTTATATCTATGGATATTTTGGAACCTTTATCTCTTCTACCATAGTTAGCTTCTTCATCACTAGATGACTCACTGCTTGATTCTATCTTTTTACCCTTTTTCTTTTTGTCCACTTTGAATGCAACTTCTTTCGGAGGAATAGGATCTTTTGTTCTTATCTCAAAAGTAGTAAGCATGCCAAGCAAAGAATTCCTTGTCAAATAATCACTATCAATTGATGTTTCTATAGCAGAAACCTTTTCACTATACCTTTTTGGAAGAGTTCTCAAGATCTTATCACAAGCATCAGATTCATCAACCTTCATTCCAAGACCTCTCATCTCATGTACAAGCTCATCAATCTTACTGAGATAATCATGAATATTTTCATCATCTCTCATTCTTAAGTTCTCAAATTCTCCTTTGAGATTTTTGATCTTAGCTTTCTTGACACCTTTATCACCCTCATATATGTCATGCAGTAGATCCCACATATCTTTTGCTATTTTACAATCCATAACCTTCATAGATTCTGATCTACCCAATCCTTTTATAATTGCATTCATAGCTCTTGAATTTGCATGCATTAGAAGCTTACCTTCCTTATCTATAGGAGGATTGACTGTTGAATCATATCCAAGTTCCACTGCATCCCAAACTTCATTTCCAAGTGCCATCAGGTAAAATCTCATCAGCATACACCAATACAAGAAGTCACTTCCATAAAATACTGGTACTACATTATTGAATGACCCATCCTTTTGATCCTTGTGATCCATTGTGTTCTTAGACCACTTTTCCTTCAAGCTATCAAACTCTTCTGAAGGAACCCACTCTGATACCAATTGAAGAACACAAGCTTATACTGAGAGGGGGGTGAACAATATAAGACCACTTTTTACTTTTCTTTTCAATTCAATATTATGCAGTGTATAGATAGCAGTATCAATAGCAATAATCAAAGCAATACACAAAACACCATCCACAAAAGTGACACAACAATTTACGTGGTTCACCCAATGCGGGCTACTCCACGGAGAAAATATTTTGCTAAAACTTTCTCAATCAATCTCTTGGGAATCCTTCCCAATTACAATGTTTATGGACCTCTATCCAAAGGAGATGTTGATCCCCTAAATCTCAAGTTCATGGATCTCTTCCATAGGAGAACTCTTTCCCCTTCTACTCTGGCTAGTGATCTTCTAGAAGACTCTGTCTCTCTACTGCATTGACTTGTGGATCTCTCTCCACTTGAAGACTCCTCACTCAGATCTATCTTCAATTGTCCTGGCTATTGGATCTCTATCCATTGAGACTCTATCCTCTGTACTCTATCACCTCCAAAGCTCTATCAATAGGCTCACTCAGAACCTTCTCAAATATTCTCAATAGGTCCACTCAGAACCTGCTCAAATAGGCTCACTCAGAACCTGCTCAAATCTTCTCAATAGGCTCACTCAAAACCTGCTCAAATATGCTCAACAAGCTCACTCAAAACTTGTCCAAATTTGCTCAACAAGCTCACTCAAAACTTGTCCAAATATGCTCAACAAGCTCACTCAGAACTTGTCCAAATCTGCTCAATAAGTCCTCTCTAGGACTTGCTCAAATCTGCTCAATAAGCTCACTTAGAACCTTCTCAAATATGCTCAATAGGCTCCTAGAACTTCTCAAATCTCTCAATAGGTCCTAACTTTCAAATTCTATATTATTCTTAAATCTCAAAATCTCAACTCAATCTCATAGAAGCATAAAGAGAATTGTTAGAGACTCAATATGTTCTATACTCAAATCCCAATCTCAACTCAAATCAATCTCAACTAACAATCTCATAGAAGCATAAAGAGAATTGTTAGAGACTCAATATGTTCTATACTCAAATCCCAATCTCAACTCAAATCAATCTCAACTCAGCAATCTCATAGAAGCATAAAGAGAATTGTTAGAGACTCAATATGTTCTATACTCAAATCCCAATCTCAACTCAACTCAAATCAGAATATAGAATAGTTTGTTTTATGGAACTTGAACAACCACTTCACACAATCACTTGACTAGGCTCAAACAACTCTACTCAACCAATCACCACAAGGAGCAACTCTTTCTCACAAACCCTAGTCCAAACATGAATCAACCAACTCAAAATGTTTCCAACAATGCTCAATCACAAGTCTCACATAACAATGATACTCATGTTCTTCTCTAACTCAAGTTCAAGTTCATTTCACAATCAATGGGCTTCAACAACAATGCTTATAAAACAAGGTTTAATCACAACTCTCAAACCAGAAAACCTTGAAGCATTCAACCAACCACTTTCGAAAAGGAAACCACAATCAATCCTTTTCTCTCCAATGATATTTTAGAAATCAACCACCATAAACAATCAATAGGAGAATGTGCCCATACCTTTTATGAAGATGAAAAAACCTCTTTGGAAATCTGCCACAATCACAATATTCTTTTGCCAATCTTCATGAGGGTTAGGAGAAATTACAAAACAATTATCATAACCTTTTACACCTTATTTCTCCTAGTCAAAAATCACATCCACCACTAGAAAATAATTAAAGATAATTATTTCCTTATCTAATTAAGCATAGCATGAATATCACCACAACCATTTACCATTCCCTTATTTCTCCTAAAAACACTTTGCACTAATGCACAACTCACTAAGCTCCTTAATGCAAAAATCCCACATCAACTAGTGCAAAATATAAGCCACAACTCATAAACTATACCACCATGGAAAACCCTCAATAATGATGCATTAACCTTAGCTTAGGCAAATTAAAACATTTATATCTCAATCTCCAAAAATTGTGGTGATGACATACCTTGGAAAAAATTGTTTTCTGCTCCAAAAATTGCGGCGACAACACACAAGCGAAAAATGAATTTCGGGTGACTCGAACCCGAGACCTGCAGTAGCGAGTGCGCCTTTGCACTCCTTCCACCCACCAAGTGGGCTAAGCTTCCCATGTGGAAGCTATTCCACTTCGTGCTTGAAGTACTTCCTCTTGGCACCCACGAACTTACAAACTGCGCTTCTCCCAAACCTTCATCATCAATAGTGCACGATTTTGGAGGAGGATAACTTTTGCAAAAGAGGATTTATCATTCAAATTTTGGAGGACATAAACCATTGCTTAACAAGGCACATTTTATACATGATGCGGATGGGGAAGAATAAAATTCGACGTCGACGAAAAATGGAGGGAAAACTTTTGATTAATTTTAAAATTTAAATTTAAAATTTTAAATAATTAAAATTTAAACTAAATCTTTAAAATTAAATATCTCCATCACCAGGGCACCTTTTTCGATGAAACAAAAAGCCAACTTGGGTTTTAAGAAAAACCCATTTCAAATCTGCCATCCATGGTTTTAAATAAAACCTTTTATTTTTCCTACCTTGGTTTTCACAAAAACCCTTCCTTGCACTTTCACAAAACATAGTGCATGCCATCATAAATCCTTTTGACATCAATAACAACATTTTAGCTTAGGGACTCAAAATGTCCAACAATCTCCCCCTTTGTCATTGATGGCAACCCATATCCTTTTACTAAAATCTGACCTTCTTTTTCTCCCCTTGGGACTTTGCTCCCCCTGGCTCAATGCTCTCTCAATTATCAAATCTCTCCCCATATCAAAAACTCTCCCCAATATACAAATCTCTCCCCCTTTGTCATCAATGGCAAAGGGTCACCTTTGGGGCTCGGGGCTAAGAATGAGCCTCTTAGCTTAGCCCCTCCCCCACCTCCACATGAGGTGGTTAATTCTGGGGTGGGAGTATTTCTACTCCCCAAAAGCATAGATCTATGCTTTTATCTTTCTCTCTTCTTTTGTTAGTTTTTTGAATCCTCTCACTATTTCTTTCCAAGATATCATCCCTGTTCCTGTCATCATTTTTGTTCCTATTTGTGCTCTTGTTTTCATCCATGTTCCTATTCTTGTTCTTTTCTGAGTCTCTATTCCTGTTCATATTCTTGTTCCTATTCTTGTTCATGTTCATGTTCCTGTTCCTGTTCCTGTTCCTGTTCCTATTCCTGTTCCTATTCCTGTTCCTGTTCCTGTTCTCATCCATGTTCCTGCTTCTGGAATATTTTCTCTACACCATCTTGTTGTGTGTCCATCATTATTGCACTTATAACACTTAATGTTATTATTCCTTGGAGGTGCAAATGTCTTAGGATACCTTCTAGTGAAGCCATATCCTCTTCTGCCATGAACCCTGCAATTCATTGCTTTGTGACCATACTCATTGCATGAGTAGCAATACCCATGGAAAGGTTGTCCTTTCCCATATTCCTATCTTTCATATGACCTGCACTGTGAAGCCATGTGCCCAAACCTGTGACATGAGAAGCATCTCCCATTGAAGCTTCCTTGCCTAGACCTCATTGGTCTCCTATTCTGATTGTTGTTCCATCTGTATCTTCTTTGTGCATTGTTCCTCTCTTTGTTGAACTCTTTGTTGTCCAACTCAGCCTCTGATGTCCCACTTTTACTTAAATTGTCTTCTTCTGATGTATCTTCTTCTAAAGTTTCTTCTTCATCAAGACTTGAAGTAGATTCTTTTTCCTATTTCTTTTGAACCTTTCCAAAGCCAAGACCTGTTGAACATGATGTTCATTGTTGTCCATAGATGAACTTATCCAAGTTCTTAGAGCTATTTGTGAAACTCTTCATCTTGATCTTGGAGTCCTTTAAGTCTTCTTTTAGAGTAGCCACTTCTTGTGCTAACTTCTCACATTCCAAAATATTTGCTTCTAACTTATCCTTGAACTTGCTTGCCTTAGCCTTTGACTTCTCTAAATCCTCTATGAGCAATAACCTTTCTTCATCACATTCTTGAAACTGAATTTCAAGCTTAGAGTGTTGCTTTCTTACCTTCTTTACTGTGTCAAGGGCATAGATAAGTTCTCCCTTGAGATCATAACCATTCTCTATTGAGTAATCCTCTATTTTTTTGCCTTTGTCCTTATCATTACTTCCTTTTGGCTTGTCTTCTATGGGATCACTTACTTCATCTTCTAGAGCCATTAGAAGATTCTCATATGGTCTTTCAAGTGCATCTTCAAAACCATCATCACTAAAACTATAGCCATCCCTAGTGCAATCATCTTCAAGATGTCCAAATTTACCACATCTAAAACATTTGAGAATAACTGGAGTCCTTTTCTCTCTAACCATAAATAGGACTTCATCTCTATCATTGTCTAAAAAACTAGCATCACTATCAATTGAGTACTTACTTGCATTATCTGCATAGTAGCTTTTATTTTGCCTTTGGAAGAACTTCTTTCCTTGTCTATTTTGTCCATCCTTGCCTTTCTTTTGGTACCTGTGTCTTTCTGATTCCTTGTACCTGTGATCCTATTTTTCTTCATCACTATTGTACTTTGGCTCTTTGCACTCTATTGCATAGTGTCCATACTTTCCACAATTGAAACACTTAATAGATATTATATCTATGGATATTTTGGAACCTTTATCTCTTCTACCATAGTTAGCTTCTTCATCACTAGATGACTCACTGCTTGATTCTATCTTTTTACCCTTTTTCTTTTTGTCCACTTTGAATGCAACTTCTTTCGGAGGAATAGGATCTTTTGTTCTTATCTCAAAAGTAGTAAGCATGCCAAGCAAAGAATTCCTTGTCAAATAATCACTATCAATTGATGTTTCTATAGTAGAAACCTTTTCACTATACCTTTTTGGAAGAGTTCTCAAGATCTTATCACAAGCATCAGATTCATCAACCTTCATTCCAAGACCTCTCATCTCATGTACAAGCTCATCAATCTTACTGAGATAATCATGAATATTTTCATCATCTCTCATTCTTAAGTTCTCAAATTCTCCTTTGATATTTTTGATCTTAGCTTTCCTGACACCTTTATCACCCTCATATATGTCATGCAGTAGATCCCACATATCTTTTGTTGTTTTACAATCCATAACCTTCATAGATTCTGATCTACCCAATCCTTTTATAATTGCATTCATAGCTCTTGAATTTGCATGCATTAGAAGCTTACCTTCCTTATCTGTAGGAGGATTGACTATTGAATCATATCCAAGTTCCATTGCATCCCAAACTTCATTTCCAAGTGCCATCAGGTAAAATCTCATCAACATACACCAATACAAGAAGTCACTTCCATCAAAGACTTGTACTGAATTATTGAATGACCCATCCTTTTGATCCTTGTGATCCATTGTGTTCTTAGACCACTTTTCCTTCAAGCTATCAAACTCTTCTGAAGGAACCCGCTCTGATACCAATTGAAGAACACAAGCTTATACTGAGAGGGGGGTGAACAATATAAGACCACTTTTTACTTTTCTTTTCAATTCAATATTATGCAGTGTATAGATAGCAGTATCAATAGCAATAATCAAATCAATACACAAAACACCATCCACAAAAGTGACACAACAATTTACGTGGTTCACCCAATGCGGGCTACTCCACGGAGAAAATATTTTTCTAAAACTTTCTCAATCAATATCTTGGGAATCCTTCCCAATTACAATGTTTATGGACCTCTGTCCAAAGGAGATGTTGATCCCCTAAATCTCAAGTTCATGGATCTCTTCCATAGGAGAACTCTTTCCCCTTCTGCTCTGGCTAGTGATCTTCTAGAAGACTATGTCTCTCTACTGCATTGACTTGTGGATCTCTCTCCACTTGAAGACTCCTCACTCAGATCTATCTTCAATTGTCCTGGTTGCTAGATCTCTATCCACTGAGACTCTATCCTCTGTACTCTATCACCTCCAAAGCTCTATCAATAGGCTCACTTAGAACCTTCTCAAATCTTCTCAATAGGTCCACTCAGAACCTGCTCAAATCTGCTCAATAGGCTCACTCATAACTTGCTCAAATCTGCTCAATAGGCTCACTCAGAACCTTCTCAAATCTGCTCAACAAGCTCACTCAGAACTTGTCCAAATCTTCTCAACAAGCTCACTCAGAACTTGTCCAAATCTGCTCAATAAGTCCTCTCTAGGACTTGCTCAAATCTGCTCAATAAGCTCACTTAACTTCTCAATAGCTCACTCAAAACTTGCTCAAATCTGCTCAATAAGCTCACTAGAACTTGCTCAATACATATCAAAATTTCAAAATTAAGCTTCTCAAAGACTTGCCTCAAATCTCTCAAAAAATCTCAACTCAATCTCATAGAAGCATAAAGAGAATTGTTTAGAGACTCAATATGTTCTATACTCAAATCTCAATCTCAACTCAAATCAATCTCAACTACAATCTCATAGAAGCATAAAGAGAATTGTTAGAGACTCAATATGTTCTATACTCAAATCCCAATCTCAACTCAAATCAATCTCAACTCAACAATCTCATAGAAGCATAAAGAGAATTGTTAGAGACTCAATATGTTCTATACTCAAATCCCAATCTCAACTCAACTCAAATCAGAATATAGAATAGTTTATTTTATGGAACTTGAACAACCACTTCACACAATCACTTGACTAGGCTCAAACAACTCTACTCAACCAATCACCACAAGGAGCAACTCTTTCTCACAAACCCTAGTCCAAACATGAATCAACCAACTCAAAATGTTTCCAACAATGCTCAATCACAAGTCTCACATAACAATGATACTCATGTTCTTCTCTAACTCAAGTTCAAGTTCATTTCACAATCAATGGGCTTCAACAACAATGCTTATAAAACAAGGTTTAATCACAACTCTCAAACCAGAAAACCTTGAAGCATTCAACCAACCACTTTCGAAAAGGAAACCACAATCAATCCTTTTCTCTCCAATGATATTTCAGAAATCAACCACCATAAACAATCAATAGGAGAATGTGCCCATACCTTTTATGAAGATGAAAAAACCTCTTTGGAAATCTACCACAATCACAATATTCTTTTGCCAATCTTCATGAGGGTTAGGAGAAATTACAAAACAATTATCATAACCTTTTACACCTTATTTCTCCTAGTCAAAAATCACATCCACCACTAGAAAATAATTAAAGATAATTATTTCCTTATCTAATTAAGCATAGCATGAATATCACCACAACCATTTACCATTCCCTTATTTCTCCTAAAAACACTTTGCACTAATGCACAACTCACTAAGCTCCTTAATGCAAAAATCCCACATCAACTAGTGCAAAATATAAGCCACAACTCATAAACTATACCACCATGGAAAACCCTCAATAATGATGCATTAACCTTAGCTTAGGAAAATTAAAACATTTATATCTCAATCTCCAAAAATTGCGGTGATGACATACCTTGGAAAAAATTGTTTTCTTCTCCGAAAATTGTGATGACAACACACAAGCGAAAAATGAATTTCGGGTGACTCGAACCCGAGACCTGCAGTAATGAGTGCGCCTTTGCACTCCTTCCACCCACCAAGTGGGCTAAGCTTCCCACGTGGAAGCTATTCCACTTCGTGCTTGAAGTACTTCCTCTTGGCACCCACGAACTTACAAACTACGCTTCTCCCAAACCTTCGTCGTCAATAGTGCACGATTTCGGAGGAGGATAACTTTTGCAAAAGAGGATTTATCATTCGAATTTCGGAGGACATAAACCATTGCTTAACAAGGTGCCTTTTATACACGATGCGGATGGGGAAGAATAAAAGTCGACGTCGACGGAAAATGGAGGGAAAACTTTTGATTAATTTTAAAATTTAAACTAAATCTTTAAAATTAAATATCTCCATCACCAGGGCACCTTTTTCGATGAAACGAAAAGCCAACTTGGGTTTTAAGAAAAACCCATTTCAAATCTGCCATCCATGGTTTTAAATAAAACCTTTTATTTTGCCTACCTTGGTTTTCACAAAAACCCTTCCTTGCACTTTCACAAAACATAGTGCATGCCATCATAGATCCTTTTGACATCAAATAACCTTTTGACATCAATGACAACATTTTAGCTTAGGGACTCAAAATGTCCAACAGAAGTATGTATTTCCTCCTTTGGGATGCATTTATATTTTGAGGTTATACTCTAGTTTGGAAATATTTGACCATCTGATCAACCTAATTAGAGTCTACAATATGTACTTTTTCCACCTGATCCTCTTCTTCTGTCTGGTAAGATATCACCTCTGCTAATATTGTAGCCTTTGTTAGACCTTGGCACAGGGCTCTTCCCCTCACCAATTTGGTGGGATGTATCTCTATATCATACTCTTGTATTTTGGTAATCCAACTAGATCTTTTATCTCCTAGTTCACCCTGAAGGACAAAACTTCTTACATCTGGATGAACAACATATACCAGGGTCTCACTCTGTACCAAGTACTGCCTAAAATTTTTTAGTGACTTCATCACAACAAATACTTATATTTCAAAAAAGTTGTATTTGACTTGGTAGTCATAGAGTGTCTGGCTGCAAAATATTACATAATGCTCTTCACCTTGATCATCTTTTTGAGTAAGCACTGAGGCATAACTTTCTTTAGCTCCATAACCATAAAGGATAAAATATTTATTGAAATTCAAATTTACTATTATTGGTGTTGTTGCAATGGACTGCTTAATAATCTCAAAAGCTTATTTCCTGATTTCAATCCACTTAAACTCAAAATTCTTCTTGAGTAACTCGGATATAGGCCTTACATTTTGTGCAAAGTCGAAAATGAATTTCCTAAAAAAATTGATTCGACCTAGAAAATATTGCAAAGTCTTCTTGTTTGTAGACAATAGGAGAGCAATAATGGATCTAATTCTATCTAGATCTATGGTCATATCTTCTTTTGAGACCACATGACCTAGCAGCTTTCCTTTGTGAACTGCAAAGAATGACTTCTTAGGATTGAGTGAAATACCAAATTCTCTGTATTTTTAAAAACTTACTCTAGGTATGATAGGTGATCTTACTTATCATGGTAAAACACAGTCATGTCATCCACATAAATCAGAATGACTTTGTTGATCAATGCTCCAAAGGCAGAATCCATGGCTCTCTAAAATGTGGCTCTTGCATTGGACAGCCCAAAAGGTATTCTTTGGTAGGCGAACGTGCCTCATTTTGTGGTGAATGTTATTTTATACTGATATTCATCTTTCACCCAAATATAATTGTGTCCAGAGTAACCATCTAGTAATGAGAACCTCTCTACCCCAGCCACTATCTATAATATTTGATCAATCTATGGGAGGGGGTAGTGATCCTTAAGGGATGCTTGGTTAAGATTTCTAAAATATACACACAAATGAATATCTCCATTCTTTTTCTCATAGGTACCAAGTTAGCTACCCAGGTTGAATGTTTTATTGGGTATATGATCTTACCCTTCAATAATTTTAAGAGCTCCTCTCTCATAATGGCTTCGATCCTTGGATTTACAGGCCTTAGATTTTGTTGGCAATTTTGGGTACCTTGAGTACATTGCCTTTGCTCAAGTGTAGTTGTTGTCATTGATGTGAAGGAGTTCTTGAAGCAATTTGTTTTTATGTCAAAGAATGTGTTTTGTTGAAGGTTTCAACATGGTCAGTAAGTTTCCAAGAAATTCAGAGTAGCCCAGTTGCAAAAGATCAAGAAAAATATAAGTTAGAAAAAGTATGCAGGCGGCTGGAAAAACTATCGCTATTTCGCGACATGTTTGAGGAGCAAGAAAGTGTTGGAAAAACTATCGTGATTTCATGACATGTTTTAGGAGAGAGAAAGTTCTGGCAAAACTATCACGATTTAGCGACATGCTGGAAGGAGAGAGACGAAGTGCTAGCAAAACTGTCATGATTTCACGACATGTTTGCAAAGAAGAAAAGCTTGCGAATGCAGAAAGTGTCACGATTTCACGACAGGTTGAGATGGCAGTATTGAGTTGCAAGAAGTGTCACAATTTCGTGACAGGTTGAAGAGAAAGCTTGCGAATGCAGAAAGTGTCATGATTTCACGATAGGTTGAGTTGGTAGCGTTTAGTAGGAGAAATTTTCATGATTTCGCGACAAAAACTGGAAGCAGGTTTTCTATAGGAGAAGTGTCATGATTTCGCGACAAAAGCAGAGAGGAAGGCTTTGTAGACAAAAGCATCACGATTTTGTGACATATTTCATTTTTGCGGTGCAAGCCGAGAAAAGGTTGAAGAAGCAAGAAGGGTCACGATTTCATGACAGATTTGCAGTTGACGTCAGCAGAAGCAGATGTGTCACGATTTTGCGACAAAAGTGGAGAAGAAGGCTTTGAAGTCTAAAGTGTTGTGATTTCGCAATAGGATTGAAGATGACGTCAGCAAAAGTCAGAAGTGTCACGATTTCACGACAAGAATGTTGTCAAGGCAGACAAAGGCAAAAAGTGTCACGATTTTGTGACAGCAAGCAATAGAAGGTGTACGGCAGGCAAAGGTGTCGCAATATCGTGACATGTTGAAGTTTCGCGCCAGAAGCTACAGGGAGGCAGTGAATCCGACAGAGTTAAATCTGGGCCGACGCAGCGTAGGGTTTTGCAGTCGATGTGGTTGAAGGGTAAACAGCCGACTAAGACCAATATTTCAATCTTGAGATTGTGAGTATAAAATGAGGGCTGCTTGAAGAGTTTGGCATCGATCAAGTGTGCGTTAGAAGTGTGATTTGTGCAGATAGAGTGCGGGGAGAAGTTCGATCATAGAGGTGCATAAGTGGAATTCTGATCAAATACTATGTTTATGCAGAGTGTGTGAAAATTGTGCTACTATGTTTGAGCAGAGAGTGCGAAGACTGTGCTACTGTATTTGCAAAGAGTGTGTGAAGACTGTGTTGTTGTGTTTTCGTAGAAGTGCATAAGTTGATCAAGTGCTGCTGTGTATGCGTAGACAGTGAAAAGTTGGTTTCAACCAAGTACGGCTGTAACAAAAAAGAATAGAGGAAGAGGATAGATTTGTGCTAGACCGAAGGACTGTGTTTGGTGCGAATTTGAGGAACGGCTTTGCAGTGATAGAGTTGAGGACAGAGATCTCCAGCCAGAGCAGGGAAGACAGGTGTCTTCTATGGATAGAGTTCCACTTGCTAAGGGCAGAGGAGGTAGAGGTCTTCTAGAGGATCACCACTAAGAGCAGAGCTAGGGGAAGGTGTCTCCTTTGGGTTGGTGCCCATAAACTTTGTAATTGGGAAGGTTTCCCAAAGAACTATGATATAACTTTTAGAGAAAAGTTTTATCCGTGGAGTAGCCCACATTGGGTGAACCACATAAATTGTTGTGTCACTTTGTGGATGGTGTGTTGTGCATTGCTTTGATTACTGTTGTTATTATTGCTATCTATACACTGCATTATACTATTTTGAAAGTTGATTTTAAAGCAAATTAAAAAGTGGTCTTATACTGTTCACCCCCCCTCTCAGTATAAGCTTGTGTTCTTCAATTGGTATCAGAGTGGGTTCCTTCGAAAAGGTTTAACAGCTTGGAGGAAGAACTGGTTAAGAACACAATGGATTATTCAAGTGGCAATGCAGCACCTATTCTTGATGGATCAGATTTCGGTCTATGGAGTGCAAGAATGAAGGTTTATCTAATGGCTCTTGGTAATGAGGTTTGGGAAGTGATTGAAGATGGGTACACTATTCTCGTAAATGGTCCTTATACTAAAGAAGACAGGCTCCTACATCACAGCAATTCAAAAGCAATGAATGCAATCTTAAAAGGTTTACAGAAGGCAGATCTTACCAAGGTGATTCACTGCAAGATAGCTAGTGAAATGTGGAAACAGTTGCAAGTGGTTCACACAGGTGATGTAAATGTCCGAAAGGCCAAGTTGAGACACTTCAAAGGTATGTTTGAACAACTCAAGATGAATGATGATGAAAATATTAGTGACTACATGCTCCGTATGGATGAAGTTGTTAATTCTATGAAAGACTTAGGTCTTGAACTTGCTGAAAATGATGTGTGTGATAAGATTTTAAGATCTCTTCCTAATAGATTTAGTGAAAATATTTCTGCTATTGAGGAAGCTAAAGATTTAGAAAAGTTGAAAAAGGATGAGCTCCATAGTATTCTTGCAGCATTTGAGCTGAGAACTCAAGTGAAAGTTGATGTAAAGAAAGAGGCAGCTTTCAAAGCTACCAAGAAATCAAAGGGCAAATAGATTCAAGAGAGTGATGAGTCTTCTAGTGAGGAAGAGGCATATTACAGACAAGAAAGGCAAGTTCTCTAGAAAGCACAAAAGCAAGAAAAATATAAGATGTTTCAACTGTGGAAATTTTGGTCATTATGCTCCTGACTGTACTATTTCCAAGAATGAAAGTGATGAAGATATACAGGATGTTAAGAGCAAGGATTTTGAAAAGCACAGGTATTACAGAAAGAACAAATATGAGCACAACAATCAAGGAAAGAGGTATTCACACAAGAACAAGAAGAGCTTCTATCTGGAAAAAGCAAGTAAGTGTTCTAGTAGTGATAGTGAAAGCTCTTCTAGTGATAATGAAAATGAGATGTTGTTCATTTCAGAAAAGGAGGAAGAACCAAAACATAAATTCACTATCATGAAATGTTTTAGATGTGGAAATTTTGGGCACCTTGAGGATGATTGCACAAATAATGAATTGGTTGCTAGTATGTATGAGGATGCTTCAAAAAATGATAAGGAAGATGCATGTATGGTTTTTGAAAAGGGTAGCACCTCTAGTAATAAGAAATCTGAAAAAGGCCTTGATAATTCAAAGTGCAATCAAATAGAGGATCTTGAATGTGAACTCAATAATACTCTTAGTGTTTTGAAAAAGGAAAGAAAGAAGAATGATAGACTCAATATTAAGTTAGATGAATGTTGTATGGATAGAGACGATCTTATAGAAAGTCTTGACTTCTCTATAGCTAAAACACAGGAACTCAAGGATGAGTTAGAGTCTAAGATTCTTGAGCATAATAAGTTGGAACAAAAAATGGCCTCTTTGGAAGTGGAAATTAAAGAGTACAAGGATAATTTGTACAGGTTTCAAGATAGCTCCAAAAGGGTTAAGTCTCTCATCAAAGGTCAAATAAATCCAACAGATAAAATAGGTCTTGGCTTTGTTAAACCGCTCAAAGAACAGGTCGGGGAATCTAGCAAGAGATTCCAAAAGGAAGAGAGTTCTGATGAATAAAGTACTTCAGAACATGAGTCCGTGAGTGATCGATGCGTAGAAATAGAAAACGAAATTTAGAATGCGAAGAAAAAGTTTTCAGGACCCAAGAGGTCATATAAAGGAAAATTTCATGGCAGATGTTTTGCGTGTTACAGGTTTGGTCACATGGCTGCACATTGCATGTCTCAAATGAAGAAGGTTAACAATAATTTCAGAAGTGGTAATTTCTTCCAAGGGTATTGTTACTCTTGCAATCAGTTTGGGCATAAAGCAATTTTCTACAAGGCAAATATCAGGAACTGGGTTAGTCAGAATAGGCGGATTCAAAGAACATCTATGCCTAAAAGAAATAATATTGTTACTTGCTATAAGTGCAACAATGCAGGTCACATAGCCAGACAGTGCAGAGCTGATATTCCAAGGTACAGGAACAGGAACAGTGGTATAAACAGGTCCAAGGATCAAGGTGTGGACAAGAAAAGAGATGAGAACAAGAACAAGAAAAGTGCCAAGAACAGAAACATTGACAAAGAGTTCAAGAGAAGGCCCGACAAAGAAATTATAGAAACTGATGATGATGAGTGCCTAATGGGAGTTTTACTCCCAACCCTATTTTAATCACCTCATCAGAAGGTGGGGGAGGCACTAAGCTAAGAGACTCATTCTTAGTCCCAAGCCCCAAAGGTGACCCTTTGCCATTGATGACAAAGGGGGAGAGATTTGAAAAAGGGGGAGAGATATGAGTAAGGGGGAGAGCTTCAAGTGAAGAGGAAAGCTTCAAGTTAGGGGGAGCAAAACTTCAAAGAAATATTCTCAGTTGTCAGCTCAGATTGATTTCAGTTTTGGCTTTTGAAGATGCACTTTTAGTAAAGGTTTTCCATCAATGACAAAGGGGGAGATTGTTGGCAATTTTGGGTACCTTGAGTACATTGCCTTTGCTCAAGTGTAGTTGTTGTCATTGATGTCAAGGAGTTCTTCAAGCAATTTGTTTTTATGTCAAAGAATGTGTTTTCTTGAAGGTTTCAGCATGGTCAGTAAGTTTCCAAGAAATTCAGAGTAGCCCAGTTGCAAAAGATCAAGAAAAATATAAGTTAGAAAAAGTATGCAGGCGGCTAGAAAAACTGTCGCGATTTCGCGACATGTTTGAGGAGCGAGAAAGTGCTGGAAAAACTGTCACGATTTCATGACATGTTTGAGGAGAGAGAAATTTTTGGCAAAACTGTTGCGATTTCGTGACATGCTGGAAGGCAGAGACGAAGCAGGCAAAACTATCGCGATTTCATGACATGTTGGCAGAGAAGAAAAGCTTGCGAATGCAGAAAGTGTCACGATTTTGCGACAGGTTGAGATGGCAGTATTGAGTTACAAGAAGTGTCACGATTTCATGACAGGTTGAAGAGAAAGCTTGCGAATGCAGAAAGTGTCACGATTTCATGACAGGTTGAGTTGGCAGCGTTCAGTAGGAGAAAGTGTCGTGATTTTGTGACAAAAACTGGAAGCAGGTTTTCTATAGGATAAGTGTCGTGATTTTGCGACAGAAGCAGAGAGGAAGGCTTTGTAGACAAAAGCATCGTGATTTCATGACATGTTTCATTTTCACTGGTGCAAGCCGAGAAAAGGTTGAAGAAGCAAGAAGGGTCACGATTTCGCGATAGAGTTGTAGTTGACGTCAGCAAAAGTAGATGTGTCACGATTTCACAACAAAAGCAGAGAAGAAGGCTTTGAAGTCTAAAGCGTCATGATTTCGTGATAGGAGTGAAGATGACATCAGCAAAAGTCATAAGTGTCATGATTTCGCGACAAGCACGTTGTCAAGGCAGACAGGCAAAAAGTGTCACGATTTTGCGACAACAAGCAATAGAAGGTGTACGATAGGCAAAGGTGTGGCGATATAATGACATGTTGAAGTTTTGCACTAGAAGCTACAGGGAGGCAGTGAAGCTGACAGAGTTAAATTTGGGCCGACGTAGCATAGGGTTTTGCAGTCAACGTGGTTGAAGGGTAAAACAACCGACTAAGACCAAGATTTCAATCTTGAGATTATGAGTATAAAAGGAGGGCTACTTGAAGATTTTGGCATCGATCAAGTGTGCATTCGAAGTGCGATTTGCGTAGATAGAGTGTGAGGAGAAGTTTGATCATAGAGGTGCATAAGTGGAAGTCTGATCGAATACTATGTTTGCGTAGAGTGTGCAAAAACTATGCTACTGTGTTTGAGTAGAGAGTGCGAAGACTGTGCTGTTGTATTTGCGAAGAGTGTGCGAAGACTGTGTTGCTATGTTTTCGTAGAAGTGCATAAGTTGATCGAGTGCTGCTGTGTATGCGTAGACAGTGAAAATTTGGTTTCAACCAAGTGCGGCTATAATAGAAAAGAATAGAGGAAGAGGATAGATTTGTGCTAGACCGAAGGACTGTGTTTGGTGCGAATTTGAGGAATGACTTTGCAGTGATAGAGTTGAGGACAGAGATCTCCAGCCAGAGCAGGGAAGACAGGTGTCTTCTATGGATAGAGTTCCACTTGCTAAGGGCAGAGGAGGTAGAGGTCTTCTAGAGGATCACCACTAAGAGCAAAGCTAGGGGAAGGTGTCTCCTTTGGGTTGGTGCCCATAAACTTTGTAATTGGGAAGGTTTCCCAAAGAACTATGATATAACTTTTAGAGAAAAGTTTTATCCGTGGAGTAGCCCACATTGGGTGAACCACATAAATTGTTGTGTCACTTTGTGGATGGTGTGTTGTGCATTGCTTTGATTACTGCTGTTATTACTGCTATCTATACACTACATTATACTATTTTGAAAGTTGATTTTAAAGAAAATTAAAAAGTGGTCTTATACTGTTCACCCCCCCTCTCAGTATAAGCTTGTGTTCTTCAACTTTTTCCTAAAAGGCTTTGCATCAGGCTCCAACTCAATAGTATGTTGGATAAATTTTTGTCATATACCTTGAGGTCTTCATATGACCAAGCCACAATATATAGTATTTTAGGCATAGGGCTTTGATATCTTCAGTTGGAAGGAGCTCTGATACCACTTGGAAGGAGACGAGTTACCTCTCCTTCGTTATCTAGCAGTAGATATAATGAATCACAGACTTACATGCAGATATTCCCGATGCAGAAACAATTAGAACTGTACACGATGATTAAAACAAAAGGAACTAAGTGATAAATCAAATCTTGCCACTCAAGGAGGGTAGATCCCTGCCATGAAGGCAAGTGCGATAATCGTAAATGAAATGGAATTGATAATAAGATGATTGATAATAATCAAATTAAAATCCAACATATTTATATATAAAATAATCTTTCAGAAAACATAGTCGACGGCGGATATGTTTGGTATGTAGCATCAGCTTCCTCCAGTAAACATCAAACTCCAACATTGAGCTTCTTTTTAGTATCGAATTCAACTTATTTAAAGATTTTTTCACTGACTTTCATAGCGTTGGTTTTTTTCTGTCCTCATTATAAAACAAGATCTCTAGGGTGACCAATCCCTTAGGAATGTGATTGTTTCTTAGTTGAATAATATCTTTTTTATCCATTTCCTCTAGATTTTCCTCTTGGACAGTGGAGATACATGCTTCTCTTACCATAAAGTCAATTATTTGTTCATCACTTTCAAAAAACTACCAAAAAATCTGCTTGTCTGGTGCTGCAAGTCTGAAAATCATTTTGATTCCCTTGGATTTCTTGATTCCATAGTCTATAAAAGGGTTGAAGTTAGCTTCCTTTGTTGCTAAGGAATCTTCCAGAGTATTCTTTTCTCTAGGAATAAAATTTAAATTTAGGGCATCAAAGGATTCCATCAAATCCCATACCCTATTTTTGTAAGCTTTTAGGTAATGGTGCTTACTATTGCACTTGTTTCTTACCTAATGGACTATTAACTCAGAATTGTCATATATGTTTAAAATATTAATGCCCATGCTTTCTGCTTGCATCAATCCAAGGCAGAAAGCCTTGTATTCTGAAGCATTATTTTTACATTACCATGTTAGTCTATAGGCAAAATTCTTTGTCCCCTCTGATTAGTACTGTAAAACCACACCAACTCCTACACCATTTTTGAATTCAGCACCGTCAAAGTGCATGGTCCATGTTTCTTTTTCTCTTAGATACTGATTGGATATGGCAAGGATTTGAAAATCAAGACCAGTATTACTCGTTGGGAGAAGAGATAAGGTGTGCATATTCTAGATGGAGTATTACAACTAGAATAAAGGGACTTGCAACCTGGAATAGATTATATATTTTAGGATACCACCTTTTTTTCTCTTATTTAGTTGAGATACTATATGTTCCCATACCAATTTCAAATTGACCGTAATCCTCTCTGAAAGGCAACTCATCCTCAATATCCAACTCCTCAATGTTTTCAACCAGCTCAAATTCTTCCAGGGAAGTAAGATTGCACATGTCTTCTTCAACATTTTCAATGTGATAAGCTACTGGATTTTCAGGCATTATCCTTATTCTCTTTCCTTTGAAAGGAATTACCATACTATAATAATCCATGTACATACATCCACAGTAAATTCCCTTGAAATGCATAATTCAAAATAGGATTCTAGGTCAACCAAAACTATTCTTGTACTATTGTCACCTCATGGGATCTATGCATCCTCATTAAAACATACTTAATGACTCTAACTATCTTAACATGTGTCCCATACAATTGTAATACTCCAAGATAATATTGGGTATACTCCATACCCATTTCTTCACAGACTGCTTTACGCATAACTGTAGTTGATGCTCCTTAATCTATCATACAATTCTAGACTACCCAACCTTCCATCCTCAAGGATATATAGAAAGGAGGAGATTTATTCTTTAAAATTGTAGGGAATATTTCTTTCTTTTCTAATGGTATACTAAGGATTGTAGTGGACTGCTTATCTTGTGGATACTTATTTAGGGAAGCCTTAAGGAGATCTATTTAACCCAAAATGAACAGAGTGTCATACAGGCTAACTTTTAATGGAATCTTTTTCATCTCTTCAACAATATTATACTCATACTTAGCCAGGGGAGGTCTTTAAAGCCTTCTTTCTGGCTCACTATATTTTATTTTGTACTATTGAGTGGCTTATATTCTTTACCTTTTGGTAATAGAGGGAAATCTAAGCCTTTCCTGAGCCTCATCTTTAGATCTCATCCGGTCTCCTTTAGTTTCTCTTTCCAATATCTTAGGAAGACTATATGTCTTCTCTTTCCCTTTAGCTTGAGGAATGGGGAAAATATCACCACTTTGAGGAAGGGGATCAGTTTTTTTTTAGAAGGGACTTGGAATTACCCCATATTTTGGGGATCTACTTGCAAGGTTTTCTTTCCAGACCTTGTCATAACAATAATTAGGTTATCTTCATACAGCTCTTTCCCAACCATGATTTGATCAGGTTGCCACAATATATTTACTCTCTCTTTTTTATTTCTTTTAGCTTGATTCATAGCTTATTGTATATGGTGTTGGTACATAACACAAGACTATGAGTCATGAGGGTCATTTTTGAGCAAGGTACAGCAATAGTATTGTCATTGTTGTCAACACAGTCAAACAAATCTGTGGATGCAGTGGACAGGAAGTTCAAAAGCTAGTCAGATGCAGAAGATAGGAGTTCAAAGATTACTCAGAGTATGTACAGTGATTTTCCAAGAAGACCGAAGTGGACCACTTGCAAAAGATCAAAGAAAAATACAAGTAAGAAAAGTGTCACGATATCGTGACATATTCAGCAGGCAAGAAAAACTGTCGTGATTTTGCGACATGTTGGAAGAGAGAGAAGAAGAAAGAAAAACTATCATGATTTCGCGACATGTTGGAAGAGAGAGAAGAAGAAAGAAAAACTGTCACGATTTCGTGACATGTTGGAAGAAAAAAAGACAAGTGGAAAAGGTGTCGCAATATCGCGACGTGTTGAGAAGAAAGAAAAACTGTCACGATTTCACGACATGTTCGAAGAGAAAGTGCAAGCAGGAAAAATTGTCGTGATTTCACGACATGTTGGAAAAGAGAAAGGCAAGTAGAAAAAGTGTCATGATTTTGTGACAGATTTCAAGAGAGATAGTACAGAAGGAAAAATGTCACGATTTCGTGACATGCTGGAAGAAAAAGAGGCAAGTAGAAAAAGTGTCGCGATTTCGCGACATGTTGAAAGAAAAAGAGGCAAGTAGAAAAAGTGTCGCAATTTCGCGACATGTTGAAAGAAAAAGCACTAAGGAGGACAAGTGTCGCGATATCACGACATGTCACATTTTCATGACTCGAAGGCAAGAAAAAGTGCTAAGGAGGAAAAGTGTCGCGATATCACATGTCGCGTTTTCGCGACCCGAAGGCAAGAAAAAATGCTAAGGAGAAAAAGTATCGTGATATCGCGACATGTCCCGTTTTCATGACCCGAAGGTAAGAAAAAGCGCTAAGGAGAAAAAGTGTCGCGATATCGCGACATGTCATGTTTTCACGACCCGAAGGCAAGAGAAAGCGCTAAGGAGAAAAAGTGTCGCGATATCGCGACATGTCGCGTTTTCGTGACCCGAAGGCAAGATAAAGCGCTAAGGAGAAAAAGTGTCACGATATCGTGACATGTCGCATTTTTGTGACTTAAGGAGGAGAGAGAAAGTAAGAAGGTAGAAGTGTCATGATTTCACAACAAAAGTAAAGAAGGAGAGTACGAAGGTGAAAGTGTCGCGATATCGTGACATGTTATGTTTTCGCGGGTGCAAGCCAAGAAAAGTAGCAAGGAGGTGAAAGTGTCGCGATATCGCTACATGTTGTATTCTCGCGAGCCAAAGCTAAGAGAAAGCTTACGGATGAAAAAGTGTTGTGATATCGCTACATGTTGAATTCTCGTAGGCCAAAGCTAAGAGAAAGCGTACAGATGAAAAATTATCGCGATATCGCTACATGTTGTATTCTCACGGGCCAAAGCTAAGAGTAAGCATATGGAGGTGAAAGTGTCGCGATATTGCGACATGTTTTTTCATGGCAACAACAAAAAAAGAGTTATAGAGGCAGTTGTAGCTGATGAAGACCGATGTAAACCGACGAAGATTAGGGTTTACAGCCGACGAAGATTAGGGTTTGCAACCGACTAAGATTAGGGTTTACAGCCGACTAAGATTAGAGTTTTTCATCATGAAAATATTGTTATAAAAGGAGGGTTTTTTGGAGAAGTTGAGTTGAGTCAAACACTTTGTTGAATGCGAGTTGATGTGTGCGAAGTTCGGTCATAGAGCGCAGAGTGCAAGTCGTGTCGAATCGTGCTAAGTGCAAAATTTGCAAAGGAAGCAGAGTGCACAAAAGGGAGAAGATGATCGTTCGACTGTAACGCAATAGATTGTGCGAAGTGATTTCACAGAGGAAGTAGAGTGCAAAAAAGGGAGAAGACGATCATTCGACTATGACATAGCAGATTGTGCAAAGTTGTTGCGTAGAGAGAGCAGAGGGTACAAAGAACACAAAGGTGAAGTAGACCAGTTAGGGTCTTGTAAAAGTGAAGGTATTTTTTGTTAAAACTTCTAGATTCAAAATTGAAGTCCAAGTTGTAGCTTGGCATCAGGGGTTGGTGCTCCTTTCAGTAGGAGCTGGTAAATCAAGGGTTGGTGCTCCTTTCTATTGGTGTAGATAAATCAGGGGTTGGTGCTCCTTCTAGTGGGTGCTGGTAAATTGTTTGTAAAGTTGTAGCTTTGTAAAGACTGGATTTGGATGGTAGACCAAGCAATCATTTTTGAGGAGTAGCCACATTGGTGAACCTTGTTAAATCTTGTGTTGTGTGATGTTATTTTGCTATACTTTTTGTATCTATTTATAAGTTTTAATTGCTACTATTTTAAGAGCTGTAAATTCAAGATTAAAATAGCTACATTGATTCACCCCCCCTCTCAGTGCCATTGTAAGACTAACAATTGGTATCAGAGCTAAGTTTCTGTACAAGCTTAACTGGATAGGGTGATCTTGGAAGTAACTCAATGGTAGGAGGTGAAGGCTTCTCATCAAACAAAACACCAGTGTTTGACGGATATAATTACGCATTTTGGAAAATAAGGATGCAAAAATATCTCTGTGCTTTGGGATACGACGTCTGGGATTCAGTAGTTTATGGATACAAAATACCCATCACTCCTCCAAAAGAGGCTGACGAAATAAAACTGTTTGACAATAATTCAAAATCAATGAATGCTCTCATTAGTGGAGTAGTAGACAGTGAACTAGTAAATATCGTGAGCTGTAAAATGGCAAAAGAGATATGGAACAAACTGAGGAGTTTTCATGAAGGAAACGATAATATCAAGGAGGCCAAGTTACAGACACATCAAGCTCAGTTCGAAGCATTAAAAATGAATGACGATGAAAACATTGAGGCATATATGCTAAGAGTTAATGGAATCATCAATGCAATCAGAGAACTCGGCGAGGATATCGATGACTCTGTTGTTGTGAAAAAGGTATTAAGATCTCTTCCTCAAAGGTTTGATTCTAAAGTCTCAACGATAGAAGAAGCTAAAAATCTAAATTATTTTAGTATAGATGAGATGTATGGTTCCTTGACTGCATATGAGATGAGGATAGGAAGATCTAAACCCATAGATAGAGAAGCGGCTTTTAAAGCCCTCAAAAATAAAAACGTGAAACAAGAGTCCGAGGAAGAAGAGACATCAGATGAAATGGAAGCAAACTTTGTCAAAAAACTAAAAAGGGGAAAAGGAAAATATAGAGGAAAGCTACCACTTAAATGTTTCAACTGTGGAGGCATTGGGCATTTTGCGACTAAATGTCCACTTAATGAGAACAAAAATGATGAAGGATCGCACCAAGAATGAAGTGACTGGAAGAAGAAAATGAATTTCAGAAAAGGCAACTTTAAGAAGAAAAGTTTCATCTCCAGGAATGCCAGTTCATCAAAAGATAGCTCAGGTGAGGATTCTAAAGAGGAAATAGGTGAAGCTCTTTTCATGGCATTTGAAGAAGAAAAGGAAGAAGGGGTGAACTCTAAAGTATGTGGTGAAAACCTTAAGGCTGAAGTAGATCTAGTAGGTGAGTTGATCTCTGCACTTGAAGAGTGGAAAATAGAGAAGAAAAAGAATAAGAAACTTTCAAAAAGGCTTGAGGATGCAAATGAAATCATATCCAGTTTAAAAGTATAGATAGAAGAATCCAAGAAAATCTCTGAAGATCTGGAAGTGCAAATAACCATGAAAATAGATCATTGCAGCAAGCTAGAAGAAGATATTATTGGGTTAAGAATGCAGCTAGAAGAGATGAACAAGAAAATCAGTTGCTATCACAAATGTGAAGAAAGTTCCATGAAGCTGGATAAGATCATAAATGACCAAAGGCCTGCAGGCATCAAATTTGGTTTGGGTTTCGTCGAAGGAGAATCATCTAATGGATAAAAGGCCAGAAATATAGAATCCATAAAGAATGAAGATAAGAAACAGGTTGATCAAGGAAAAACATCTCATGCAATAGAAAGCAATAATGCCAGGCACGAAAGGAAAATTGACAATGATGGATTCACCAATGTCACTCATCAAAAAAGAAGAAGACCTAGGGCTCCTACGGTAACATGGCAAAGACCATCACCCAGGTTCAATTTCCCCTTTTTTGATTTCTATTTTAAATGCAATGGCTATGGACATAAAATCTCAGACTATAAATTTAATATAAGACCAAGAAGTTTCACCAGTAGAAATGCTTTCTCTCCTTTGATGAATTATACAGTAGAATGTTATAACTATCACAATTTTGGGCACATTGCAAGAAACTGTAGAAGTACATTTGTTTCAAATAATTTTCAGGGAAGAAAAATTCAACCAAATAGGATGAGACAAAATACAAATCTTCTCGAAAAACAAGCACAAGCTACTGATAAGGGAAAGGCTAAACAAGAGCTCAAATCTACTATCAAAACGAAGTGGAAATAAAAGGAGCGACTTGAGGAAGAAAAGGAATCCTTAATAGTAAAAACAGCATTTAGAGCATAGAATAAATATGTACCATGGATACTTGATAGTGGATGCTCCAGTCATATGATAGGTGACAAATAGAAGTTTGAGAAGTTGCAAAAATATGAAGGTGGTTCAGTAAAGTTTGGAAACAATGATGGAGCTAAGATAGTTGGCAAAGACTCTGTCAAAATTAGTGACAGAAAAATTAAGTCAGAAGAAGTCCTATTTGTATATGGGTTGAAACATAACTTATTGAGCGTAAGTCAGATTTGTGATAAAGGTCATGAAGTAGTTTTTATGAAGCAGGGTTGTGAAGTCAGAAAAACAAATAGTGGAAAATTGATAGCAACTGGATCAAGGACATCTGGAAACCTGTACATGCTCTCGGAGACTTCAAAAGGAGCTTATTTTATTGGACAGGAAGAAGAAAATTGGTTGTGGCACAAGAGACTTGGTCATATCAGTTTTGATAATATAGTAAAAATCACCTCAAAAAGGGCTGTAAGAGATCTTCCCACCATCAGGAAACTTGCAAACAACATTTGTGCTTCATGCCAAAAGGGGAAGCAAACTAGAGTCACATTCAAAACTAAATAATACTACACAAGCAAACCTTTGGAACTAATACACACTGATTTATGTGGACCCATGAGAACACAAAGCATAAATGGTGACAAATATTTTATGTTGTGCATTGATGACTATTCCATAATGACATGGATATTTTTCTTAAAGCATAAATCAGAAGCTTTTGATATGTTCAAGATTTTCAAAAACCAGGTTGAGAATGAAATATGTAAGAGGATCAAATGTTTAAGATCATATAGAGGAGGAGAATTCATTTCAGAGGAGTTTACAGAATACTATGAAAAATACGATATTAGGAGACAGTTTTCAGTAGCCAGGACACCTCAACAGAATGGAGTGGTTGAAAGAAAGAACAAGACAGTACAGGAAATGGCACGGACTATGCTGGCTGAAAGCAGTCTAGCAGACAGGTTTTGGAAAGAAGCAGTCCATACTGTGGTGTATATCCAAAATAGGTACATTCTGAGAACACATGAAAGCAAAACTCCTTATGAGTTATGGTTCGGAAAAAGGGCAACAACAAAATACCTCAAAGTGTTTGGCAGCAAGTGCTACATCAAAATAACTGAAGATAATCTTGGCAAGTTTGAAGATAGAGCAGATGAAGGTATTTTTGTTGGTTATTCATCAAAAAGCAAAGCTTACAAATGCTATAATAAGAAGCTAAAGAAAATTGTGGATAGTGCCGATGTTAAATTTGATGAAGGTAGAGAACGAGTAATTAACTATGAAACGAACTACCCAATTTATGAAGAGGTTATTGAAAGAGATGAGGAAAATGAAATGGAAAAGATACAAAAAATTGACTCAGATGATGATTCAGAAGTGGAAGAAAATAAGAAATTCAAAACAGGCATCTGGCAGAAAAATTATCCTAGAGAGCAAATAATTGGAGACCCCAAAGTTGGTGTTCAGACTGTTGGCAATTTTGGGTTTGAGATCCTAGCTTCTTGTCTATGAGTTGTCATTGATGTCAAAAGGAAATGGCATTAATGTTAAGAGGATGTGTTGGCTTCAAAGGTGGAAGATTCCAAGAGAATCTTTTTATGAGAATCCGGAGAGATTCCTTGGCAAGGGTTTTTCATTAAAACCAAACCGGTTTTTATTAAAACCAAGTTGGATAGGGTTTTTATTAAAACCAAGTTAAATGGTTTTTATTAAAACCAATGGAGGTTCTCTTTATTATTTATTTAATTATTATTTAAAACCCTTCAAGGTTTTAATTAATTAATTATTTAATTAATTAAGGGAGAAATTATTTTTAATTTATTAAAAATACTTAAAGGTTTTTAAACCTTTTTTTATTCTTAATTTATTAAAATTATTTAAGGGTTTTTAAACCCTTTTTGAAAAGACTTTTGATTAATTTCGAAATGGTCTTTATTTCCGCCGACATCAAGGTGTCTTCGAAGAGACTATTTATTCTCCAACTCCTAAGGTTGGAAGGCTAATGAATTCGAAATTCCCCGAATGCAATTTGCGGTGTTTGTGCTCTGTATTCGCTGCGATCAAAGGAAGACTTAGAAGCACGTGTGGTTGAAAAGTCTTCGGGAGTTTTTTTTTTCGAGGGTGAAGTGGAGGAAAGTTCACTTGTGAACTTCGTAGCCTACGCGGGCTAGTGGCAGTGAAGGCTGTTGTTGGGCACTGCATTGGCGGAGGTCGTCGTTTCGAGTCTCACGGGGGTGCTTTGCTAGAGTAACACACGTTTTTATTAAAACGTCTTTATGCCACAAAATTCGGAGTTTCTTGGACAGCGATTTATAAGGTGTGATTAAATTTTATGAGTTTTGGCTTTTATGATTAGCATTGAATAAAAGCTTAGGAGAAATAAGGGCATATTTCTTTGGATGTATTTTTAAGATTATTCTTTGCTATGCTAAAATTAAAAATGGAGGTATAAGGTGTGAGTCTGTGATTGTTGATTTATTGGCATGTTATGGTGGTTGTGTTTAAAGAAGTGGAGCTAAAAGGTGTAATAAAGGAAGTTTATATTATTGCTCATTTCTTTTTATTCTAACCCTAACTTGGTTGGAATTTTGAGAGTTGTGTGTGGTGACAGCTTGAAGGTTCAATTATCTTCTACTCCAATAAGGTATGGGCACATTCTTCTTATGAGTATGATTGGTGTATGTTTTTTGAAATAAGGTTGGAGTGAAAAGGTATTCTACTAGGTATCCTTTGGCTAGGTGTAAATCCTATTTTTTGGTTTGTTGAAGACTAACTTATGCATTGTTATCCTTAAGGAGAGTTTTTGGTGAATGCATAATTTTTGGTTTGAGATAGTGGAAGCTTTGTGCACTAGGGTTTATATTTGTGAGTCTAGCTACTTGCATTGAGTTGGTGGAACCCTTGGTTGGCTATTTTGAGTTTGATGGTTGAGTTGCTTCCATAGAGGTTGTTTGATCAAGTTATTGCTTTACTTGATTCATGATATTGGGCTTACTCCATTGAGTTGATTTGAGAAAGTTATTCTTTGTATTTGGTGATATTGTGTTGGTGGCTATTTTGTTCAAATATCTTTGGAGGGAAAAGGATTTCTACTTGTTTCCTTTTCTTGTGATGATTGGTTGAATGCTTCAAGGTTGATGTTGAGTTGAATGGTGTTGGTTGACTAAACCTTGTTTGATGAGCATTGTTGTTGAAACCCTAATTGATGGTGAAAAGAACATGAGTATCATTGTTATGTGATTCTTTGCTTAGTTGGCAATTGTTGGGGTTTCATGTTCTTGAAAGAAAACATTCTATCCTATCCATTTCAGATATTGAGTTGAGTTTTCAGATTTGAGATTGATATTGAGCTGAGTTGATTTGAGTTGAGTTTTGAGATTGGGATTTGAGTATAGAACATATTGAGTCTCTAACAATTCTCTTTACGCTTCTATGAGTTTGACAAATCACATTGGGTCTCTAACAATTCACTTTGTGATTTCCTACTAAGAAAGTTTTTCTTGGTGAGCTTGCTGAGTTTTTGGACGAGTTCCGGTGGGGACTTGTGAGCAGTTTTTGGATAGGTTCCGGTGGGGACTTGTGAGCAGTTTTTGGACAGGTTCCGGTGGGGACTTTTGAGTAGTTTTGGACAAGTTCCGGTGGGGACTTGTGAGCAGATTTTGATAGGTCCTAGAAGAGGACTTGTGAGCTGAGTTTTATAGTTCTATAAGAGAACTTAAGGACAGAGGTGCATTGGTTCTATGAGAAGAACCTAAGGACAGATTTGGCAAGTCTTTGAGAAGGGTTGTATGCAGAGGATTGATTTGTTCAATAGTTGGACAGATCTGACAGATAGAGGAAGACTTGTACTAGACCGACTGATTGTGTTTGGTATAGATTATTGAGTTGCTATGGATGTGATCATAGAAGGCAGAGGTCTCTTAGGCCAAGCATTGAGTACAGGATGTCTTTGGTGGAAAGGAGTTCCACGTGCTGGCAAGAGGTAGAGGCAATTGATCTTCTAAGGGATCATTTCCAGAGCAGAGGGGAAGGTATCTCCTTTGAGTAGAGGCTCATAAATTTTTATTGGGGGAAGGTATCTCCTTTGAGCAGAGGCTAATAAATTTTGATTGGGGGAAGGTATCTCCTTTGGTCCGAGGCTCATAAACATTATAATTGGGAAGGATTCCCAAAGAACTTTGAGATAACTTTTAGAGAAAATTTTTGTGGACGTAGCCCGACCATTCTGGGTGAACCACGTTAAAATTGGTGTCACTTTGTGGATGATATTGTGCATTTCTTTGATATTGCTTTGGGTATATTGATTTATTGTTTTGAAGTATAAAGGAAAAAGTAAAAATAGGTCTTATACTGTTCACCCCCCCCTCTCAGTATAAGCTTGTGTTCTTCACACACAATAAGAAGAGTAGTAAGTAACTACTCTGCTATCCATAATTGAGCCCAAAAATGTTGCTGATGCAAGCAAAGATGAGAGCTGGATGAAGGCAATAAATGAAGAATTAGATCAAATTGAGAAAAACAAAACTTGGGAGTTAGTTCCTAGACCTGCAAACAAAAATATAATCGGGACTAAATGGATTTTTTGAAACAAATTGAATGAACATGGAAAGGTAGTCAAAAACAAAGCAAGATTGGTATGCAAGGGTTATGCTCAAGTTGAAGGCATTGACTTTGAGGAAACGTTTGCTCCAGTAGCTAGACTAGAGGCAATCAGAATATTTTTGGCTTTAGCAGTCTACAAAAATTTCAAAGTTTATCAAATGGATGTGAAATCAGCGTTTTTGAATGGGAAACTTGAAGAAGAGGTTTATATTGAGCAACCATATGGGTTCCAACTTGGTGATAATCCCAACTTTGTTTGTAAGTTGAATAAAGCATTATATGGCTTAAAACAGGCACCCCGAGCATGGTATGCAAGGCTAGACAACTATCTCACTCAAAAAAGGTTTAAGAAAGGTATGGTGGATAGTAATTTGTATGTCAAAACAAAAAATGGGCATCTTATCGTTCTTTTTGTATACGTAGATGATATCATATTTTGCAGCAGCAAAGATGAGTCGTGCAAAGATTTAGCAAATAAGATGCAGAAAGAATTTGAAATGTCAATGATTGGAGAACTGTCGTATTTTCTCGGATTACAAGTTAATCAAAGTGAGAAGGGCATATTTATTTCTCAAGTTAAATATGTAAAAGAGATGTTAAAAAAGTTCACAATGGAGGATTGTAAGCCAGTTAGCACTCCCATGACAATAGGTTGCAAGTTGAGCAAGGATGACAAATCTCCAACTGTTGATCAAACCATGTACAGATCTATGATTGGAAGCTTACTATATCTGACAACCACCAGACCAGATATTTTTCAAGCAGTATGCATGGTAGCATGATTTCAGGCTAATCCCAAGGAGACTCATGTGATAGTAGTGAAGAGGATTCTTTGGTACCTCAAAGGTACTATGGAGTATGGGTTATGGTATCCGAAAGGTAAATACTTCACCCTTATTTTGTATTCAGATGCAGATTGGATAGGATGTGTAGATGACAGAAAGAGTACCAGTGGAGGTGCATTCTATATTGGAGATAGATTGGTCACATGGCATAGTAAGAAACAAGAGTCAGTTTCTCTATCGACAACAGAGGCAGAATATATTGCAGCAACAACATGTTGTACGCAGGTATTGTGGATGAAACAAACCCTGAAAGATCTTGGTATTAGCTTCAGTGAGCCAATATCAGTTAAGTGTGATAACACCAGTACCATTAACATCTCCAAGAATCCGATGATGCATTCACGCACAAAACACATTGCTATCAGGTATCATTTTTTGAAGGACAAAGTTGCGGAAGGTGAGGTTAAGTTGGATTTTGTTCCAACCATAGACCAAGTAGCAGATATCTTCACAAAACCATTGCCCAAAGAAGTTTTTGAGTACCTTCGCAATAAATTGGGAGTGGTCACACTTCCCAAGAATTGACTAGCTATAGAGATCACATTCTCAGGGGGAGCATTTAAGTATTTGATTATCTTTTTGCTCATGTTCATGATTTTTGCTAAGTATAATAAATTATGCCTGAGAATGTTGTGCATGGACTCAGGGGGAGTCTGCAGTAGCCCTTTGGTATTATTGTCAAAGGGGGAGAAGAGTTATAGGAAATTTCACATGTGTTGCCAACAATTCCAAGGGGGGATATTGTTGAGCAAGGTACAACAACAGTATTGTCATTGTTGTCAACACGATCGAGACAGATCTGTTGATGCGGTGGACGAGGAAGTTCAAAAGCTAGTCAGATGCAGAAGACAGGAGTTCAAAGATTACTCAGAGTATGTACAGTGATTTCCAAGAAGACCGAAGTGGACCACTTGCAAAAGATCAAAGAAAAAGACAAGTAAGAAAAGTGTCGCGATATCACGACATATTTAGTAGGCAAGAAAAACTATCACGATTTTGTGACATGTTGGAAGAGAGAAAAGAAGATATAAAAACTGTCACGATTTCACGACATGTTGGAAGAGAGAGAAGAAGAAAGAAAAACTGTCATGATTTCACAACATGTTGGAAGAAAAAAAGACAAGTGGAAAAAGTGTTGCGATATCGTGACATGTTGAGAAGAAAGAAAAACTATCATGATTTCGCGACATGTTCGAAGAGAAAGTGCAAGCAAGAAAAACTGTCACAATTTCGCGACATATTGGCAAATAAAAAGGCAAGTAGAAAAAGTGTCACGATTTCGTGACATATTGCAAGAGAGATAGTATGGAAGGAAAAATGTCGCAATTTCGCGACATGCTAGAAGAAAAAGAGGCAAGTAGAAAAAGTGTCGCGATTTCACGACATGTTGAAAGAAAAAGAGGCAAGTAGAAAAAGTGTCACGATTTTGCGACATGTTGAAAGAAAAAGCGCTAAGGAGGAAAAGTGTCGCGATATCACGACATATCGTGTTTTCATGACCCAAAGGCAAGAAAAAGTGCTAAGGAGGAAAAGTGTTGCGATATCGCAACATGTCGCGTTTTCGCGAACCGAAGGCAAGAAAAAGTGTCGTGATATCGTGACATGTCGTGTTTTCGTGACCCGAAGGCAAGAAAAAGTGCTAAGGAGAAAAAGTGTCGCGATATCGCGACATGTCACGTTTTCGCGACCCGAAGGCAAGAGAAAGCACTAAGGAGAAAAAGTGTCGCGATATCGCGACATGTCGCGTTTTCGTGACCCGAAGACAAGATAAAGCGCTAAGGAGAAAAAGTGTCGCGATATCGCGACATGTCACATTTTCGTGACTTAAGGAGGAGAGAGAAAGTAAGAAGGCAGAAGTGTCATGATTTCGTGACAAAAGTAAAGGAGAGTACGAAGGCGAAAGTGTCGCGATATCGCGACATGTTATGTTTTCGCAGGTGCAAGCCAAGAAAAGTAGCAAGGAGGCGAAAGTGTCACGATATCGCTACATGTATTCTCACAGGCCAAAGCTAAGAGAAAGTGTACGAACAAAAAAGTGACAAGATATCGCTACATGTTGAATTCTCATGGGCCAAAGCTAAGAGAAAGCGTACAGACGAAAAAGTGTCACGATATCGCTACATGTTGTATTCTCACGAGCCAAAGCTAAGAGTAAGCGTACGGAGGTGAAAGTGTCGCAATATCGTGACATGTGTTTTCACGGCAACAGCAATAGAAGAGTTACAGGGGCAGTTGTAGCCGACGAAGATCGATGTAAGCTGACAAAGATTAGGGTTTGCAGTCGACGAAGATTAGGGTTTACAGCCAACTAAGATTAGGGTTTACAGCCAACTGAGATTAGAGTTTTTCATCATGAAAATATTGTTATAAAAGGAGGGCTGTTTGGAGAAGTTTAGTTAAGTCAAACACTTTGTTGAATGCGAGTTGATGTGTGCAAATTTTAGTCATAGAGCACAGAGTGCAAGTCGTGTTGAATCGTGCTAAGTGCAAAATTTGCAAAGGAAGTAGAGTGCACAAAAGGGAGAAGACGATTGTTCGACTGTAACGCAGCAGATTGTACGAAGTGATTTTGCAGAGGAAACAGAGTGCAAAAAAGGGAGAAGATCATTCGACTATGACACAGTAGATTGTGCGAAGTTGTTGCACAGAGAGAGCAGAGGGTGCATAGAACGCAAAGGTGAAGTAGACCAGTCAGGGTCTTGTAAAAGTGAAGGTATTTTCTATTAAAACTTCTAGATTCAAAATTAAAATCCAGGTTGCAGCTTGGCATCAGGGGTTGGTGCTCCTTCCAGTAGGTGCTGGTAAATTAGGGGTTGGTGCTCCTTTTTGTTGGTGCAGATAAATCAGGGGTTGGTGCTCCTTCCAGTGGGTGCTGGTAAATTGTTTGTAAATTTGTAGCTTTGCAAAGGCTGGATTTGGATGGTAGTCCAAGCAGTCATTTTTGAGGAGTAGCCACATTGGTGAACCTCGTTAAATCTTGTGTTGTGTGATGTTATTTTGCTATACTTGTTGTATCTATTTATAAGTTTTAATTGCTACTGTTTTAAGAGCTGTAAATTCAAGATTAAAAGAGCTACACTGATTCACCCCCCCTCTCAGTGCCATTGTAAGACTAACAGTCATTACATACCATAAACCAGACATTTATAACAGTAGTATCTGAGGAACACTCAAGATATTCATATGTTGCATTTACACTAACACTAGTACTGTTACTAGGACTATGTCTCTAATATTTGTTTACATATGGTAATATCCTTTGCTATGACCTTTCTTGGTCTCTCTTTTCCATTGAATTCATTTTGTTACTAAGATTTTTTAGAGTATTTTGTATATCAATAATAGCATAAAACTCTTGAGAAGGAAGGGGAGGGAAAGGGACTATAGAGTATGATGGTTTTGGTTGAGGAATGGCATTTATTTATGAATATGGGTATGATAAAGAAAGGGGATCCATGTAATATGGGTTTGCAGTTTGTCTTTGGCCATTAGTGGCTTCTGAGTTATAAGGTAGCACAGTGTTGGGGGGTAATCTCTCCACATTAATTAGGATATTCTCAGCATGAACTACTGTATTATAAACTTGGGGGAAGGTTTCTACTCTAGATTGTTGTGTCTACAAGCCTAACTCTGATCCAAGAGCTCTGATATAATACATATAAGCCAAACATGCAGTTGGTCTAGCTATCGAAGGTATTCTCTTCCATGTTCTACTAAACCTTAAATTGAAATTTGAGACCATTTCTTGCTTAGATTTATGCATGGATGTGAATTGGTTGAGCAGGGAGAAAGGGTTAGCAGACTCATTATAATCTTCTACAAAATGCTCAGCCATTGCTTGCCATGAAGTGATGGTGTTATATTCCATAGTTCTAAACCAATGCAATATATTTCCTCTGAAGGAAAGGGCTAGAATTCTCACAATAATATCCTCCTCTTTTATGTTGTGAATTGATGCCAAATTTAAAATATCCTGATAGTGCTCATAGGCTATCTTCCTTGATCTATCATAAGTGGGGATAGCCTTGGATACAGCCTAGGGGATGGCATTCATTTGGGCTAATATCAGGGTACTTACTATGTTCTAGCTGGGGTACTTTTGTAATGGTTGATTAGGAGCCACATTTTGTGCCATATTTCTAGATGTAGGTCTTGTTGGAGGGACTATTGGATTAACTACAGGATTTTCCTCAAAAAGCTCTTCTTCTGAGAGGAAATCTTGATTCAAACTTCTGACAACAGTAGACCCTCTATAAGGTAATTCACAATAAAAATAGGAGTTAGGGTTATTCCTTTTGAAATATTTGGTATACATGAAAGGACAATGGTCTATAGGGATATATATTTTTTTGGGTTTAAGGACTAGGGAGTTGCTATTCTCTACTTATAAGGTAAAGAAAATTCACCAAAACTTGATTTCTCCAGGTTGAGATAAACAATAACTCATATGATGGGTTTTCATGTTCCTTGTGAACTAGTCCTACTAGGCATGCCAAAAATTGTTGGGTACTAAATTACATCAAGTTTTACTCAATACTATGGTTGTCTATCTTCCTACTTTCTATCCAAGCTTGCACCCGATAGCTATAGCTCAACACTCAATATTGGATGGACCAAAATAGGAGTTTTAGATTCAACCTCCAAAGTAGGTTGGTTCTGTGTCAACTCAAATAGGGTGTTGACACAATTATGCTCACTTAGGGTTTTAGATATTAAGGTAAGAAAAAGTTAGGGTTATAAAATGTGAAAAATAGTGGACGGATAGGCTAACAGCATTGCACTACAGCTAAAAGCTTCGAAAAACAAAATTAAAGACACATTACTTAGATCAACATTATCCCAAATTAAATGTACTTCCATTCATTAAAGAACAATAGAGAAATATTGCAGATAGTGATTTCAATATCTAAATAATGATAATCCAAATAGTAGAATTCATCTATATCTATATTTTATAGAAATGCACTCCCTAGCAACAAATATCTAATTCAAAAGTAGATTTCAATTACCCTAGTAGCTAGTAATCCATTAATTTGGGATAAACTAACCATTCAAGTATTCACATAAATGCAACTAAAGAATATGAACCTCTGATAACGAATTATGAAGACACAAAATTTGAGGTGAAGATCAATGTAATGCTCCTTTCATTAGCCCTTGGGAATATTTACAGTAGCATAGACAAATAGGCTGGAGCCAACCCTTAAAAATGAGGGCTTGACCTCTATTTATAGTTTTACAAAATTAAAATAACAAGGAACATTACAAAGATGAAATCTTGACATATCAGCAGAGAGTTCTTACTGGCATTCTCTTACTAGTTCAACCTCTGAGAAATCTGCTACAAGTGGACTACCATGGCAGCTTGAAAACTCTGCAACTTGCTGGTTGTTCGGTGCTAACTGGAGTTCTGGTCGTTGGATATTGTATATACATCGTTGATATTTCTTGAAAGCCTTATACCATCATTGATCTACAACCATATCTAGTTCTCATATTCTTGAAACCCTCGACACTTTGGCTTCCTCCTCCAACTGACTATTATAACTCTAGCAAGAAATTGCTTTTATATACTTCAGATTTCTTAGAAAAATCTTCACCATTGATCTCCCCCATCGTATGGCTATGATTAAATCTAAAATAATCTTGATGTAATGGTGGGGGAGAACACAACACCATTTTGCTTTTAAAAAATGATGACATCACCTTCCATGCTTCAGAAACTGTTGAACGCCAATTCAGCATCAAAATGCTTAGAAAGTGAAGCAGGATGAAATATGCTCCTTATCATACAAAAAGGTTGATGATGTCATATCTCCTTTGAAACTTTTGTAGATTCCATTTCAGACCTAAGCAAGTGCATTAGCCTACGAACACCATTTCGGTCCCCTCACAGTGTAAAGTGACACTTCCTCCAATCTGCACTGGCTTCAGAGTAAAATGTTATTTACCACCATTTTAGAAGAGAGTTAGTCAAAATTCCTTCATCACAAATCTGCATCGCTTGTATGTAGCACTCTACCTTCTGTCATGATTTTGAGTAAAAATATTCTATGTGCTCTCCAAAATCAAGCTTTTCAACACTTAGCTACTCAAAATATATTAAGGAATATGAAACGATCGCCAATCCACACTTATTTTACGCCAACATCATCCTTATTCAAAAAACTTTTGTATTATGTATATATGTGTGGATATATAATGCATGTTCTTATTTTCATGTTATCAAAATTAGTTGGTGTTACATTTTATGCTTTGCTTAGAAATATATATAGAGAGAGAGAAAGATACTATTGATAAAATATTTATATGCAGGACTAGGTACTCTCACTTTGTTGGAATAGATTACATTATTTTGTATATGCTAATGTACCACCTTGGGTAAATATTTATATTAGGAAAGTATCCTACATTAGAGTGAGATTATTTACTTTATGCAATGTAATAAATGCACAAGTGTACAAAGTATTTTGGTAATGTAAATGTGTATATTAGTCCATGTGCACATGAGTCCATAGAATAGGAATATGAAGAGTCATAAGAAGAGTGAATATCAAGAGTCCTCCATATGAAGAGTCACATTCCATTATATATGTTTCTATGTGGGTGTGAGAAAGATATATACAGAGTAATACATAGAGAGTGATGTATAGAGTGATATACAATTGTAATGGAGAGTGAAGAAGTATGATGTATTTGAGGTCTTTATTCAATAGACTTCAAATTTTTGTGAGCATTTGTTAATGGTATTTATATGAGTTATTTTGAAGTTTTTTATGATTTTTATATGCTTAGTAGTTTACCATTATCATATATTTCATATTGTAACTTTATTTTAGATATTGTGGTTACTTTATATTAAGTATTTAGCTTCAAAAGCTAACAGTGGTATCAGAGCCACAACAAGATTTTATCTTGCACAGTTTTTTATTTGCAAAGGATTTTTCCACTAGTTAAGGAGAAACCAGTGAAGTTGAAGAAATTACCTTTGGAAAAGAAAACTAGAGAAGATAATATTTCTCACTATGTTGAAGGAAAACCAATGAAAGTTGAAGATTTATCTATTCATCTTGAAGATAGACCTTGATATTGAGGAGATTAAGAGATGCTTGAAGGAGGTCCTATTGAAAATATTGATAGAGAGAAGAATATTCTAGATTAATATTTGGCTATATTCTTTCCACAAGGTTGAAGAAAAACTCGTGAAGACTAGGACTCAACATAGATTTGTTTTCACTAGTGTTGAGAATAGCTAGTGAGGATTATTGATTTTAGAATTTTGGAAATTTGAATTTATTTGGTTACTTTTATCTAAGTTTTGTGTTGCAAAATATTAGTTCTCATAATTTGAGAAGCTTCCTACAATATATAGATAACAATATCCACTTCGATTGCCTAAAATTCTATGTGCTTTCCTCATGCAGGGATTAATTCTTTGTTGCAAAAAAGTAGACATTGAATATTAAGGAGGTCCAAGAAAGAAGGCCCCATTGAAGATTAAGGAGGTCCAAGAAAGAAGGCCTCATTGAATATTAAGGAGTTCCAAGAAAGAAGGCCCTATTGAAGGTTGATGAGAACCAAGGAGTTCCTCATTGAAGATTGAATATTGTAGATTAAAGACTGTCGATTGAAGATTGAAGAAATTCAACAAAGAGGTCACATTGAAGAACTTCCAAATTTGGAAGATAGAATATTGAAGATAGAGAAGAACTACAAGAAAGGTCTTATTTCAGAGTTTAGAATTAGCAGACTTTGGATATCTAAGAAAGAGATATCATTGCAAAATTTCCATAATTGGAATATTGAAGAAACCAAGGTAAGGTTTCATTGAAGTCTTGATTAAGAGAGTTGAGTAATTGTAGGATTAGAATATCTAAGATAAGAGGTCTCAAGATGATTTTGGAGAATAAGGCTATAGAAAGCCTCATTACAGAGTTGAAGCAGTGGCCATTGGAGGATATTTGAAGAAAATTTCATGATAGAATATTGCAAGCAGGAAAAGCTCTCGATAAGAGAAATTTTTTATAATTGTTGCCATCTGACAACAAGCCCAAAATGAAGAAGGATTTGGCAATATTGCCAAATTTTGAGAATTGTTTTGAAGACCTCAAGACATTCAGATTCTCAAGGAAGAGGATAGCGAACAAGATCATATTTGAAGTTAGATTTTGACAAGAAATTTGAATAAGGAAGAAGGATTGAAGAGTCCACAATTTTGAGAAATTTGAGGACAGCCATGAAAATTTTGAAGGCTGATTTGTAAAAGAAGTTTGTTGATTTTCGAAGGAGAATTTGAAAGGTCACAGGACAGCAAATTGAATAAAGCATAGAGCTATGATTTGGAGAAGTTTTGGGAAGTTTTTGAAGTACTTTTGGACAACCAATTGAAGAAAGGTTTGACAGTAAAAGAAGGCAACAAATTTGAATATTCTTGGACATAAAAGAATCATATTTTTTAAGAAGCAATTTGAGAGGTTTGAGCTGCAAATTTGGGCAGCACTAAAAGAGAAAAGTAAGCTACATTTTGGAATATATTTGGACAGAAAATCACAAAAGGATTTAGCAGTATTTTAGCAATGACAATTACTGCAAATTCGGACAGCAAGAGGACAGCATTTGTAGCTGCAAATTTTAGAAGTTGATACCATACATTTGAAGGAAAATAAGAAGAAAAGGTTATAGCAAGAAAGCTGATTTTTGGGCAGCAACTAGAGCTGCAAGTTAAATATTCTAGAGCAGCAAAAGAAAAGGGAGTATAGCTACAAAATTACATAAATTCAAGACAGCAAGCTATCAAGAAGAAAATCCACAAAGGAGGCCATAAAAGGTGTGTAAAATTGATATTATAAAAGTATTTTTTACAAGTATTGAAAGTAGTTATTATAAGTTTTTGAAAGCATCATTTTTAGAGTTGTTAAAAGCTAGAAAAAATAATTTTAAGTAAAGTGTCTCCAAGCCAAGGAAAGAGACACCATTATCATTCTAAAATCTGCAAAATATAACAAGAGTTAGAGTTAAAAAGTGCTAAAAAGGAGTGATAAGGAAAATATTATATGTTGTTTTTTATATAACAAAAGTGCAGATTTATTCTAAGATTTATTGAGGTTGAATAGTGCTCAAAAATAAGGCATTTTAAGGTGTCTAAAGACACCAAGAGGAGCATCAAGTTTGCAGAAAATACTGGTGAAGAAAAACCACCAAAAAGAGTGGTAAATCCACCAAGTAGAGCATCACTGAGTAGCATAGGTTGAGCACCATAGAAAAATAGCAAAGATGATATTAAAGAATAGGGGTGCAAGCACCCAAAAACTACCTAGAATAAGAGATACCATATAGAAGAGAGAAGCCTCCACCAAAAGGAGAAGAACCACCATGGAAGAGCCACATGTAGAGAATCATCTAAGTGGAGAAGATTTACCATGGAAGAGCCACCTGTAGAGGAATGCCTAAGTGGAGAAGAGCTACCATTGGAGAATTTGAAGCACCATTTGCAAGCTTAGAAGCATAAACAACAAAATAATACAAGGTTTTGGATATTGAAAAGGCATTAAGGGAGACCAAAGGTCTAAGGTTTTATAACCACTAAGAAAGGAAGTGAAGAGAAGATATGCATAACATTCCTTGCAGTGTTGCACTAGTCTGTTGAGTACTTTACATGCATGACCAAGTGTCAAGAGAAAGAAAAGAATGCATCCAAGGAAGATAGAGCATCAAGAAGCATTATATATTCATCCGTAAGGTTGAAGAAAATTATAATATTGCTTATGTATCTTGTCACAAGGAATAAGGAGCACTACAAGTATTTGAAGAGTTACAGGTTACATTATAAAAGAAGAAGGAAGCATTTTGGTGACACTTGTCACTTCTCTTGCAAGAAGCCAAACATTACCAAGGAAGACAATATTTTGGAGCACCCATTTATTGTATGAGATAAAAATACATTGGCATTGTCTCATTTACTATAGCAAGGAGGACATGAGTTGAAGGTTGAAGCACCTTGACTAGATTAAAGCATATTTGACCAGCCAAAGTGGAGTAAGAGTACCCATTTTCAAAGAAAATCCAAATATAGCATCAAGGAGGAAGCGCCTAAAATATTGAAGGTAATTTATTATTTTTATAATTTATTTTATGCTAAGTACGAGTTATAAGGATTAAAGGAGATTATTATACAAGATTAATATTGAAAGTATTTTATTGGAGAGAATATTTTTGAAGTATTATTTAAACCTTAGAAATCTAAATATTGCAATTTGAAAGCTTTTATAAAGTTGTATCGCTCCAATTTTTTTTCATCCTTACCTTCATGCTATAGGATCCGTGCCCGGAAGGAGGATGGGAAAAGTATGGCATGGTACCTCGTACTGAGAGGCCTTGCGAAGGTCCCACCTCTCGGGGGAGGTGTATTATGGTGATTTTTTGACGGATGGTGGGTTCACCAGGAAATGTTTGAATGACATTTTCCATGCCTAGGTTGGGAATGTGTTTAATGTGTTTAGTTTTATCTTTAAACATTCGAGTCCTAGGTTTTTCCAAATGAATCTAAGTTGTTCTATTATAAAAATGCAGACTAAATGAAATACAGCAAACAGATTTTAAACAAAAAATAGAGAGAAAAAGCTAAATTACAGAGCCATACCTGATCCGGATGTCTAATGGAGGTTCTGATTCTTGAAGTAGACAGGATCGTCTGGAATTTGACGGGATCGTCTCCGACCTACAGGATCGTCTGAGATCTGACGAATTCATTTGACGAATTCGTCAGAGACCTGCAAACAGATAAATAGGCACAAAATACAAAAAATGCAGCAATGCTAATAGAGGATAATGATGTAAAATGACAATAAGGATGTTAACAGATAATCCCGAATAGAAATGCAAGTAAGTTGCAACACTTTAATAGCTAATCATGACCTTATTATGCAATTAAACTACATGGGTGAACTCCAAGATGCAGAATAGCAAAAAATAATAAATAAACTGACTAAATGCAGAATAAAACAGCAGATGAGAAGAGAAAAATGCAAACTCTAGGCACTAATTGCCCCCAATGCAGGCTGCAGTCGAGATCATCTCGAATTGGTATGAAATCATCTCGAATTTAATAGGATCATCCACGATGAACTGAGCTTGCTTCGGCTGAAGAATGATAAGGTTCCTGCAACAAAATTTGAATAGGACAAGTGTAGATGGTAATTCAGAATGTTTTAGTGCATGTAAAGTCAAGTCACAGAAAATTTTAGCTAGGGGGATGCCAAGGGGGAGTCCTAAGTTTAAATAGGCTTAGGAGGGAGGTTAGGAGGTTGGAGATCATCCCAATTTGGGAGATCTCCAATGGGGAGGGTCTCTTGAAGAACACAAGCTTATACTGAGAGGGGGGGTGAACAGTATAAGACGACTTTTTAATTTTTCCTTCAAATCAACTTTTAAATCAATATTATGCAGTGTATAGAAAGCAGTATTAATAGCAGTAATCAAAGCAATGCACAAAACACCATCCACAAAAGAGACACAGCAATTTACGTGGTTCACCCAATGCGGGCTACTCCACGGATAAAATTTCTCTCTAAATTTTATCAACTCACAATCTGGGAATACCTTTCTCGATTACAATATTTATGGGCACCAACCCAAAGGAGACACCAATCCCCTAGCTCTGTTCTAGCTGGTGATCCTCTAGAAGACCTCTGCCTCCTCTGCCCTTAGAAAATGGAACTCTATCCATAGAAGACACTTGTCTTCCCTGCTCTGGCTGGAGACCTCTGTCCTCAACTCTATCACCTGCAAAGCTGGTCCTCTAATTTGCACTAAACACAGTCCTTCGGTCTAGCACAAATATCCTCTTTCTCTTTCTCTAGTCTGCACCAAACATAGTTCTTCGATCTGGCACAAATCTTCTTTCTCTTTCTCTGGTCTACACCAAACACAGTCCTTCGGTCTGGCACAAGTCTGTCCTCTTCCTCTGTTCTTCACAAAACATAGTCCTTCGCTCTTATTGCACAATCATAGCTGCACTTGATCAACATCGACCTTTGCACCTCTGCGCAATCATAGCAGTAGCGTCTTCGCACACTCTGCTTCCTTGCAATCTCTCTCGCTTAGAAGATTCAAGAAATGCACTCAGTACACTGTAATCAAATTTTGCACTGTGTTTTTCGGCGATCGAACTTCACCCCCGTACTCTATCTGTGAACGTCACTCTTCAAACACACACTTCGATAAATACCTATTCTCTTCAAATAGCCCTCCTTTTATACTAACATAATCAAGATCTAAACCTTGGTCTTAGTCGGTTGTTATGCAAATGCAAACCCTAACTCCGTCGGCTACATGCCCTAATCTTCGTCGGCCCAAATTTAACTCTGTCGGCTTCAACCGCCTCTGTGGTTTAGTAGCTTCTATCGTGAAACCACATGTCATGATATCATGACATTTTTGTAGCCGTACACTTTCTTTTGGCTATTGTCGCGATATCGCGACACTTTTGCTTTTGTCTGCCTTGACTACGTTCTTGTCGCGATATCGTGACACTTCTATCTTTGCTGACATCATCTTCACTCCTGTCACGAAATCATGACACTTTAGTCTTCTTGTTCTTCTTCTAGGTTTGCACTAGAAAAAACGAAACATGTCACGAAATCGTGACACTTTCGTTGCTTTGAGATTCTCTCTACCTTATACCCGCGAAACTGGAACATGTCACGAAATCGTGATGCTTTCGCCTTCGAGCTCTTCCTTCTGTTGAAGACTTGCTAACTATTTCTGTCATGAAATCATGACACTTTCACCAACTGAATGCTGCCATCTCAACTTTGTCATGAAATCATGACACTTTCTCCATCCGTAAGCTTTCTCTTCAACCTGTCACGAAATCGTGACACTTTCTACATCCGTACAACTTCTTTGTAGCCTGTCGCGAAATCATGATGCTTCTCATTTCAAACTCTTCCCTTTGCTGCATGTCACGAAATCATGACAGTTCTCACTTTGAGCTTTTCATCATGTCACGAAATCATGACAGTCCTCACCTCGACCTCTGTAGCATGTCACGAAATCGTGACATTTTTCATGTTACTTTCTCTCTCTTCGAACTTGTCACGAAATCACGACAGTTCACACTATGGACTCTCTTTTCAGCATTATGTCATGAAATCGTGACATTTTTCCTTTCCCCTCCTCCCACTGTCATGAAATCGTGACATTTTCTCGTCCATACAACCTTCTTTGCAATGTGTCATGAAATCGTGACACTTTTCCTTCTCTCGCCTTCCTGCACTTTTCGAGTCACGAAAATGCGACATGTCGTGAAATCGTGACACTTTCCATCTTGCTCTCCTTCTCTGCCAACATGTCACGAAATTGTGACAGTTTTGCCAACACTTTCTCTCTCCTCTAACATGTCACGAAATCACAATAGTTTTCTTTCTCTCTCCTCAAACATGTCGCGAAATCGCGACAATTTTTCCAGCACTTTCTCTCTCCTCTAACATGTCGCGAAATCATGACAGTTTTGCCAACACTTTCTCTCTCCTCAAACATGTCGTGAAATCATGACAGTTTTGCCAGCACTTTCTCTCTCCTCAAACATGTCGCAAAATCGTGACAGTTTTTCCAGTCGACTGCATACTTTTTCTAACTTGTCTTTTTCTTGAACTTTTGCACATGGGCCACTAAGGACTTCATGGAAACTCACTGATCATGCTCTGAAAAACCTTCAACAAAACAAATTCCTTGACAACAAATCAAATTGCTTCAAGAGCTTCTTGACATCAATGACAACATCTATACTTGAGCAAAGGCAATGTACCCAAGGTACCCAAAATTGCCAACAATCTCCCCCTTTGTCATTGATGGCAAACCTTTACTGAAAACACTTCTCAAGAGCCAAAACTGAAACCAACTGTGCCAACAACTTGAGAATCTGCCTTTGAAGTTTTGCTCCCCCTGACTTGAAGCTCTCTTCTTCACTTAGAAGCTCTCCCCCTTACTCATATCTCTCCCCCTTTGTCATCAATGGCAAAGGGTCACCTTTGGGGCTTGGGACTAAGAATGAGCTTCTTAGCTTAGTCCCTCCCCCACCTCCTGATGAGGTGATTAAAACAAGGGTGGGAGTAAAACTCCCATTAGGCACTAATCATCATCAGCATCTACAATTTCCTTGTCGGGCCTTCTTTTGAATTTTTTGTCAATATTCTTGTTCTTGTTCCTGTCACTGTTCTGATCCTTGGACCTGTTCATACCACTGTTCCTGTTCCTGTACCTTGGAAGATCAGCTCTACACTATCTAGCTGTGTGACCGTCATTGTTGCACTTATAACAGGTAATAATGTTATTTCTTTTAGGCATACCTGTTCTTCGAATCCGCCTATTCTGACTAACCGAGTTCCTGTTATTAGCCTTGCAAAAAAATGCCTTATGCCCAAATTGATTACAAGAGTAGCAATACCCTTGAAAGAAATTGCTACCTCTAAAACTGTCATTTACCTTCCTTACTTGAGTCATGCAATGCACAACCATGTGACCAAACCTGTGACACGCAAAACATCTGCCGTGAAATTTTCTTTTATTCGACCTCTTGGGTCCCGAAAACTTCTTCTTCACAATCTAAATTTTGTTTTCTATTTCTGCGCATCTATCACTCATGGACTCATGATCTGAAGTACTTTCTTCATCAGAACTCTCTTCCTTTTGAAATCTCTTGCTAGATTCCCCAACTTGTTCCTTGTGCGGCTCAACAAAACCAAGACCTATTTTATCTGTTGTCTTTCTTTGACCTTTGATAAGAGATTTAACCTTTTTGGAGCTTTCTTGAAACCTGTACAACTTATCCTTGTACTCTTTAGTTTCCTCTTTCAAAGAAGCCATTTTCTGTTCTAATTCACTATACTCAAGCACTTTAGAATCTAACTCATTCTTGAGTTCTTGTGTCTTAGCCATAGAGACGTCAAGACTTTCTATAAGATCATCTCTCTCCATACAACATTCATCTAACTTATCCTTGAGTCTAGCATTCTTCTTTCTTTCCTTTTTCAAAACACTAAGAGCATTAGTAAGTTCACTTTCAAGATCCTCTATTTGTTTGCTTTCAGAATTATCAAAGCCTTTTTCAGATTTCTTATCACTAGAGGTGCTACCCTTTTCAAAAACCATACATGCATCTTCCTTATAGTTTTCTGAAGCATCCTCATACATACTAGCAACTAATTCATTATTTGTGCAATCATCCTCAAGGTGCCCAAAATTTCCACATCTAAGACATTTCATGATAATGAATCTATGTTTCGGTTTTTCCTCTTTTTCTGATATGAATAACATCTCATTTCCATCATCACTAGAAGAACTTTCACTATCACTGCTAGAACACTTACTTGCTTTGTCTAGGTAAAAACTCTTCTTGTGCTTGTGAGAATACCTCTTTTCGTGATTGCTGTGCTCATCTTTGTACTTCCTATGATGCTTGTGCTTTTCAGAATCCTTGCTCTTAGAATCTTGTATATCTTCATCACTTTCATTCTTGGAAACAGTACAGTCAGTAGCATAATGACCAAACTTCCCACAGTTGAAACATCTTATGTTTTTCATGCTTTTGTGCTTTCTAGAGAACTTGCCTTTCTTGCTGTAATATGCCTCTTCATCACTAGAAGACTCATCACTCTCTTGAATCTGTTTGCCCTTTGATTTCTTGGTAGCTTTGAAAGCTGCCTCTTTCTTGACATCAACCTTCACTTGAGTTCTCAACTCAAATGCTGCAAGAATACTATGGAGCTCATCCTTTCTCAACTTATCCAAATCTTTAGCTTCCTCAATAGCAGAAATATTTTCACTAAATCTATTAGGAAGAGATCTTAAAATCTTATCACAAACATCATTTTCAGCAAGCTCAAGACCTAAGTCTTTCATGGAGTTAACAACCTCATCCATACGAAGCATGTAGTCACTAATATTTTCATCATCATTCATCTTGAGTTGTTCAAACATACCTTTGAAGTGTCTCAACTTGGCCTTTCGGACATTTACATCACCTGTGTGAACCACCTGCAGCTATTTCCACATTTCACTAGTTGTCTTGCAGTGAATCACCTTGGTAAGATCTGCTTTCTGTAAGCCTTTCAGGATTGCATTCATAGCTTTTGAATTGCTGTGATGTAGGAGCCTGTCTTCTTTAGTATAAGGACCATTTTTAGGAATAGTGTACCCGTATTCAATCACTTCCCAAACCTCATTACCAAGTGCCATTAGATAAACCTTCATCCTTGCACTCCAAAGACCAAAATCTGATCCATCAAGAATAGGTGCTGCATTGCCACTTGAATAATCCATTGTGTTCTTAACTAGTTCTTCCTTCAAGTTGTTAAACCTTTCCGAAGGAACCGGCTCTAATACCAATTGAAGAACACAAGCTTATACTGAGAGGGGGGGTGAACAGTATAAGACCACTTTTTAATTTTTCCTTCAAATCAACTTTTAAATCAATATTATGCAGTGTATAGAAAGTATTAATAGCAGTAATCAAAGCAATGCACAAAACACCATCCACAAAAGAGACACAACAATTTACGTGGTTCACCCAATGCGGGCTACTCCACGGATAAAATTTCTCTCTAAATTTTATCAACTCACAATCTGGGAATACCTTTCCCGATTACAATATTTATGGGCACCAACCCAAAGGAGACACCAATCCCCTAGCTCTATTCTGGCTGGTGATCCTCTAGAAGACCTCTGCCTCCTCTACCCTTAGCAAATGGAACTCTATCCATAGAAGACACCTGTCTTCCCTACTCTAGTTGGAGACCTCTGTCCTCAACTCTATCACCTCAAAGCTGGTCCTCGAATTTGCACTAAACATAGTCCTTCGGTCTAGCACAAATGTCCTCTTTCTCTTTCTCTGGTCTGCACCAAACACAGTCCTTCGGTCTGGCACAAATCTTCTTTCTCTTTCTCTGGTCTGCACCAAACATAGTCCTTCGGTCTAGCACAAGTCTGTCCTCTTCCTCTGTTCTTCACAAAACACAGTCCTTCGCTCTTATTGCGCAATCATAGCTACACTTGATCGAACATCGACCTTTGCACCTCTACGCAATCACAACAACAACGTCTTCGTGCACTCTGCTTCCTTGCAATCTCTCTCACTTAGAAGATTTAACGAAATGCACTCAGTACACTGCAATCGAATTTTGCACTATGTTTTTCGGCGATCGAACTTCACCCCCGCACTCTATCTGTGAATGTCGCTCTTCAAATGCACACTTCGATCGATACCTATTCTCTTCAAACAGCCCTCCTTTTATACTAACATAATCAAGATCTAAACCTTGGTCTTAGTCGGTTGTTATGCAAATGCAAACCCTAACTTCGTCAGCTGCAAACCCTAATCTTCGTCGACCCAATTTTAACTCTGTCGACTTCAATCACCTCTATGGTTTAGTGGCTTCTATCACGAAACCACAACATGTCATGATATCGCGACATTTTTGTAGTCGTACACTTTCATTTGGTTATTGTCACGATATCGCGACACTTTTTCTTTTGTCTGCCTTGACTACGTTCTTATCGTGATATCGCGACACTTCTGTCTTTGCTGACGTCATCTTCACTTCTGTCATGAAATCATGACCCTTCTGTCTTCATGGCCTTCTTCTAGGCTTGCACTAGCTAAAATGAAACATGTCACAAAATCGTGACACTTTCGCTGCCTTGAGCTTCTTTCTGCCTTACACCCGCAAAACTGGAACATGTCACGAAATCATGACGCTTTTGCCTTCGAGCTCTTCCTTCTTGAATTCATCACGAAATCGTGACGCTTCTTCTTTTGAAGACTTGATTACTATTTCTGTCATGAAATCGTGACACTTTCTCCATCCGAATGCTTTTCTCTCAACCTATCACGAAATCATGACACTTTCTGCATCCGTACGCTTTCTCTTCAATCTGTCATGAAATCGTGACACTTTCTGCATCCGTACAACTTTCTTTGTAGCCCGTCACGAAATCATGATGCTTCTCATTTCAGACTCTTCCCTTTGCTGCATGTCACGAAATCATGACAGTTCTCACTTCGAGCTTTTCATCATGTCACGAAATCGTGACAGTCCTCACCTCGACCTCTGCAGCATGTCGTGAAATCGTGACATTTTTCATGTTACTTTCTCTCTCTTCGAACTTGTCACGAAATCATGACAGTTCACACTATGGACTCTCTTTTCATCATTATGTCATGAAATCGTGCCATTTTTCTTTTCGGACTCCCTCTCCTGCAACATGTCGCGAAATCGCAACATTTTTCGATCCGTACAACTTTCTTTGCAATATGTCGCGAAATCGTGACACTTTTCCTTCTCTGCCTTCCTACACTTTTCGAGTCACGAAAATGCGACATGTCACGAAATCGTGACACTTTCCATCTTGCTCTCCTTCTCTGCCAACATGTCGCGAAATCATGACAGTTTTGCACTTTCTCTCTCCTCTAACATGTCCAAATCCCATTTTACTTTCTCTCTCCTCAAACATGTCACGAAATCATGACGTTTTGCAGCACTTTCTCTCTCCTCAAACATGTCGCGAAATCATGACAGTTTTGCCAGCACTTTCTCTCTCCTCAAACATGTCGCGAAATCATGATAGTTTTGCCAGCACTTTCTCTCTCCTCAAACATGTCGCGAAATCGCGACAGTTTTTCCAGCTGGCTGCATACTTTTTCTAACTTGTCTTTTTCTTGAACTTTTGCACATGGGCCACTAAGGACTTCATGGAAACTCACTGATCATGCTCTAAAAACCTTCAACAAAACAAATTCCTTGACATCAAATCAAATTGCTTCAAGAGCTTCTTGACATCAATGACAACATCTATACTTGAGCAAAGGCAATGTACCCAAGGTACCCAAAATTGCCAACAATCTCCCCCTTTGTCATTGATGGCAAACCTTTACTAAAAACACTTCTCAAGAGCCAAAACTGAAACCAACTGTGCCAACAACTTGAGAATCTGCCTTTGAAGTTTTGCTCCCCCGACTTGAAGCTCTCTTCTACACTTAGAAGATCTCCCCCTTACTCATATCTCTCCCCCTTTTGTCATCAATGGCAAAGGGTCACCTTTGGGGCTTGGGACTAAGAATGAGCTTCTTAGCTTAGTCCCTCCCCCACCTCCTGATGAGGTGATTAAAATAGGGGTGGGAGTAAAACTCCCATTAGGCACTGATCATCATCAACATCTACAATTTCCTTGTCGGGCCTTCTTTTGAATTTTTTGTCAATATTCCTGTTCTTGTTCCTATCACTGTTCTGATCCTTGGACCTGTTCATACCACTGTTCCTATTCCTGTACCTTGGAAGATCAGCTCTACACTGTCTAGCTGTGTGACCATCATTGTTGCACTTATAACAGGTAATAATGTTATTTCTTTTAGGCATACCTGTTCTTTGAATCCGCCTGTTATGACTAACCGAGTTCCTGTTATTAGCCTTGCAGAAAAATGCCTTATGCCCAAACTGATTACAAGAGTAGCAATACCCTTGAAAGAAATTGCTACCTCTGAAACTATCATTTACCTTCCTTACTTGAGTCATGCAATGCACAGCCATGTGACCAAACCTGTGACACGCAAAACATCTGCCGTGAAATTTTCTTTTATTCGACCTCTTGGGTCCCGAAAACTTCTTCTTCGCAATCTAAATTTCATTTTCTGTTTCTGTGCATCTATCACTCACGGACTCATGATCTGAAGTACTTTCTTCATCAGAACTCTCTTCCTTTTGAAATCTCTTGCTAGATTCCCCAACCTGTTCCTTGTGCGGCTCAACAAAACCGAGACCTATTTTATCTGTTGTCTTTCTTTGACCTTTGATAAGAGATTTAACCTTTTTGGAGCTTTCTTGAAACCTGTACAGCTTATCCTTGTACTCTTTAGTTTCCTCTTTCAAAGAAGCCATTTTCTGTTCTAATTCACTATACTCAAGCACTTTAGAATCTAACTCATTCTTGAGTTCTTGTGTCTTAGCCATAGAGACGTCAAGACTTTCTATAAGATCATCTCTCTCCATACAACATTCATCTAACTTATCCTTGAGTCTAGCATTCTTCTTTCTTTCCTTTTTCAAAACACTAAGAGCATTAGTAAGTTCACTTTCAAGATCCTCTATTTGTTTGCTTTTAGAATTATCAAAGCCTTTTTCAGATTTCTTATCACTAGAGGTGCTACCCTTTTCAAAAACCATACATGCATCTTCCTTATAGTTTTCTGAAGCATCCTCATACATACTAGCAACTAATTCATTATTTGTGCAATCATCCTCAAGGTGCCCAAAATTTCCACATCTAAGACATTTCATGATAATGAATCTATGTTTCGATTTTTCCTCTTTTTTTGATATGAATAACATCTCATTTCCATCATCACTAGAAGAACTTTCACTATCACTGCTAGAACACTTACTTGCTTTGTCTAGGTAAAAACTCTTCTTGTTCTTGTGAGAATACCTCTTTCCATGATTGTTGTGCTCATCTTTGTACTTCCTGTGATGCTTGTGCTTTTCAGAATCCTTGCTCTTAGAATCCTGTATATCTTCATCACTTTCATTCTTGGAAATAGTACAGTCAGTAGCATAATGACCAAACTTCCCACAGTTGAAACATCTTATATTTTTCATGCTTTTGTGCTTTCTAGAGAACTTGCCTTTCTTGCTGTAATATGCCTCTTCATCACTAGAAGACTCATCACTCTCTTGAATCTTTTTGCCCTTTGATTTCTTGGTAGCTTTGAAAGCTGCCTCTTTCTTGACATCAACCTTCACTTGAGTTCTCAACTCAAATGCTACAAGAATACTATGGAGCTCATCCTTTCTCAACTTATCTAAATCTTTAGCTTCCTCAATAGCAGAAATCTTTTCACTAAATCTATTAGGAAGAGATCTTAAAATCTTATCACAAACATCATTTTCAGCAAGCTCAAGACCTAAGTCTTTCATGGAGTTAACAACCTCATCCATACGAAGCATGTAGTCACTAATATTTTCATCATCATTCATCTTGAGTTGTTCAAAAATACCTTTGAAGTGTCTCAATTTGGCCTTTCGGACATTTATATCACCTGTGTGAACCACCTGCAGCTGTTTCCACATTTCACTAGTTGTCTTGCAGTGAATCACCTTGGTAAGATCTGCTTTCTGTAAGCCTTTCAGGATTGCATTCATAGCTTTTGAATTGCTATGATGTAGGAGCCTATCTTCTTTAGTATAAGGACCATTTTTAGGAATAGTGTACCCATCTTCAATCACTTCCCAAACCTCATTACCAAGTGCCATTAGATAAACCTTCATTCTTGCACTCCACAGACCAAAATCTGATCCATCAAGAATAGGTGTTGCATTGCCACTTGAATAATCCATTGTGTTCTTAACTAGTTCTTCCTTCAAGTTGTTAAACCTTTCGAAGGAACCGGCTCTAATACCAATTGAAGAACACAAGCTTATACTGAGAGGGGGGTGAACAACATAAGACGACTTTTTAATTTTTCCTTCAAATCAACTTTTAAATCAATATTATGCAGTGTATAGAAAGCAGTATTAATAGTAGTAATCAAAGCAATGCACAAAATACCATCCACAAAAGAGACACAACAATTTACGTGGTTCACCCAATGCGGGCTACTCCACGGATAAAATTTCTCTCTAAATTTTATCAACTCACAATCTGGGAATACCTTTCCCAATTACAATATTTATGGGCACCAACCCAAAGGAGACACCAATCCCCTAGCTCGTCTTCGGCTGGTGATCCTCTAGAAGACCTCTCGCCTCTTCTCGCCCTTAGAAAATGGAACTCTATCCATAGAAGACACCTGTCTTCCCTGCTCTGGCTGGAGACCTCTGTCCTCAACTCTATCACCTGTAAAGCTGGTCCTCTGATTTGCACTAAACACAGTCCTTCGGTCTAGCACAAATATCCTCTTTCTCTTTCTCTGGTCTGCACCAAACATAGTGGTTCAGTGGCTTCTACCGCGAAACCGCAACATGTCACGATATCACAACATTTTTGTAGTCGTACACTTTTGTTTGGCTATTGTCGCAATATCGTGACACTTTTGCTTTTGTCTGCCTTGACTACGTTCTTGTCACGATATCGCGACACTTCTGTCTTTGCTGACATCATCTTCACTCCTGTCACGAAATTGCGACACTTTAGTCTTCTTGGTCTTCTTCTAGGCTTGCACTAGCAAAAATGGAACATGTCATGAAATTGTGACACTTTCGCTGCCTTGAGCTTCTCTCTACCTTATACCCGTGAAATTGGAACATGTCGCAAAATCACGACGCTTTCGCCTTCGAGCTCTTCCTTCTTGAATTCATCGTGAAATCATGACGCTTCTTCTATTGAAGACTTTCTAACTATTTTTGTCGTGAAATCGTGACACTTTCGCAAACTGAATGCTGCCATCTCAACCTATCGTGAAATCGCGACACTTTCTACATTCGCAAGCTTTCTCTTCAACCTATCGTGAAATTGCGACACTTTTTGCATCCGTACAACTTCTTTGTAGCCTGTCGCGAAATCTCGACACTTCTCATTTCAGACTCTTTCCTTTGTTGCATGTCACAAAATCATGACAGTTCTCACTTCGAGCTTTTCAGCATGTCACGAAATCGTGACAGTCCTCACCTCGTCCTCTGCAGCATGTCGCGAAATCGTGACATTTTTCATGTTACTTTTTCTCTCTTTGAACTTGTCGTGAAATCGTGACATTTCACACTATGGACTCTCTTTTCATCATTATGTCGTGAAATCATGATATTTTTCCTTTCGGACTCCCTCTCCTACAACATGTCATGAAATCGCGACATTTTTCGGTCCATACAATCTTCTTTGCAATATGTCATGAAATCGCGACACTTTTCCTTTTCTACCTTCCTGCACTTTTCGAGTCATGAAAATGTGACATGTCATGAAATCGTGACACTTTCCATCTTGCTCTCCTTCTCTGCCAACATGTCACGAAATCGTGACAGTTTTGCCAGCATTTTCTCTCTCCTCTAACATGTCGTGAAATCACGATAGTTTTGCTAGCACTTTCTCTCTCCTTAAACGTGTCACGAAATCACGACAGTTTTGCCAGCACTTTCTCTCTCCTCTAACGTGTCACAAAATCGTGACAGTTTTGCCAGCACTTTCTCTCTCCTCAAACATGTCGCGAAATCATGACATTTTTGCCAGCACTTTCTCTCTCCTCAAACATGTCGCGAAATCGTGACAGTTTTTCCAGCCGGCTGCATACTTTTTCTAACTTGTCTTTTTCTTGAACTTTTGCACATGGTCCACTAAGGACTTCATGGAAACTCATTGATCATGCTCTGAAAAACCTTCAACAAAACAAATTCCTTGACAACAAATCAAATTGCTTCAAAAGCTTCTTGACATCAATGACAACATCTATACTTGAGCAAAGGTAATGTACCCAAGGTACCCAAAATTGCCAACATCTCTAACGGTGCAGACACGCTTCTCCCCAGATTAGAGATGTCGTTGGAACAGAGGCTAATTGGGAAAAATCAGTTTTGAGACAAGATCGTCTGGACGTCGTAGTCCAGACGAAATCATCCGATCTGAGGCGATATCGTCTGATCGGCGACGATATCGTCAAACGGTCAAAACAAACTCTAAAAATGGTGCGGGAAAGGAGGAAACGGGTTAAACGGCGGTTTGGAAGCGGTTTTGGGGGTTAAAATTTGAATTTGAATATTTACTAGAGTAATTGTAATTATTTAAGGTTTTACTGCGCCAATTTTAGGGTGCTACATTTTGCCCCCTCTTTAGCGAATTTTTCAAAGAAAATGCGTTAAAGATGAGTTCTTCTCGATCTATGAGAAAGCAAAAAATATTCCCAGTTTTAGGCGACGATTCTAGGTCGAATCGTACGACAGCTTACTATGGTGCCCCCTCCGTGTTTTTACCCAAATCGAACGTTTGAGGTAAAAACGCAGAAAAGCAAAATTTTAAAAAAAGTTGTTAAGTGTTTTTGAATAAAATTAAGAAAAATAGGGTAAAACCCTAATTCATTATTACTGTTCATTTTCCTAGTTTTTAGAGCTCTGGAGACAAGATGGTCGAGACAGCGCACAGATCAACAGAGGTCCGACGCGGGCTACGGGTAAGGATCTAAACTTAGTTTAGAATGCTTTATTTTAGAATTTCATGCTTTTTAGATTAGATTTGATTGATTTTTGAGCATCGCGACCGTTTTTGGGCCGTCGACGTCGTCGAGACGAAATCGTCTCGATTTCGTCGAAATCGTCTCGATATCGCCGATTTCGTCCAGAGGCGAAATCGACGAAATGGGGACGATTTCATCAAAAAGGGGACGATTTCGGCTGGCAAAATTGGAGACGAATTTGCTCAAATTTGGGACGATATCGTCCAATAGTGGATGATATCATCATTTATGAAATTGAACTTATTTTGACTTGCATTTTTAATTAATGATTTATTAATGATTTTTATTGTTGATTTTGTTTATTTTGCAGAGAGGATTACTAAAGAGCAGAGAATGGAAATACGATGGACTAAGGGATGACTTGGCCGCCCTGTCTCAGGCAGAGTGAGATCAGCTGGCTCAGGTCGGCTTGCAGCATGTGGCAGAGATGCCACAAGTTTCTATAGATATGGGGCTATTGACAGCCCTAGCAGAGAGGTGGTATTCGGGTTCTTCCTATTTTTGGTTACCGATAGGGGAGATGACTCCCACATTGGAGGATGTATGGAGGATTTTGAGGATCCCCATACAAGGACGGCTGATCACTCCCATGGCCAATCAAGGCCACGCGATGATGCGACTGTGTGGCGATCCGAGCTTCACCCTGGAGAAGGGCGGAGTGAATATCGAGTCGCTACGCCAGATGCCTGGGGCATCTAGACTCACATGGGTTTTGGCTGGGGTAGTAGGTGGTCTTCTGCTGTGCCACCAGAGTGGATGCAGGGTACCATGGGTACCGACAGATGTGGTCTGTGACATGAGAGACCACGGATACAGGTTTGCTTGGGGGAGCTTTGTACTCTGCCGATTGTATAGGATCCTTCATGGGGTCGTATACAAGGGCGGCCGATGTCTGGTTATGACATCACTACTACAGGTTTGGTGCTGGGAGCACATTGCGGTGCGAAGGCCGATAGGGCTTCCACTAACAGGGATTGACGGGGAGAGGCCTCGAGTTTTCTACTGGTGGCTCCAGAGAGGGGCACAACGGTGGATAGATCTGCCAGCATCCCGAAGACTACTAGACGACCTTGTCTTCGACCAGATCACCTGGAGGCCTTGGAGAGATCATCCAGGGTGGGCCGAGGATGGACAGGAGCTGGCTCGCATCAGGCAAGTCTGCCGGCTGAGGATGGAGAGGGGAGAGGTGGAGCTCCACCGGTATGACCGAGTTTTGAGGCGGTTCGGTCTACAGCAGGGGATCCCATCTCTGAGAGACTACGAGTTTTCCTGGACCGTTCGGGATAACACTACAGTTAGCGGGGCTCCAGATATGCAACGATTTTGGAGTCAGGACGCAGATGATGCCCCCATTCAGCCAGTGGATGGGGACGACGCTGGGGTAGCCGATGGCTACGATGCCTGGTACACAGGCATCCGCCCTCCTCAGATGACGAGGGCTCAGGGTTCGATTCACGCAGTTGTGCGTCGGATGGGGAGGCGATGCCAGGCAGCCATTGAGGCAGCACAAGGTCACGACGGGAGAGAGCAGAGGAGGCCACAGGCTCAGCAGAGGCCATGGCAATGGGAGAGGAGGGAGGAGAGACCCCCTTCTCCATAGAGAGAGAGGCCACCATCGCCCGATAAGGGCAAGGGTGTTGACACTAGGGAGAGCAGCGAGACAACGACTCTCCGAGCTGAGGTTGCCCACCTACGGGCTCAGGTGCAGACATTGCAGGATGAGGCTACATGGCTTAGAGCTCGGGGTGGAGGAGCGAGCACTCAAGATTTAGCACGCGCTATTGCCCAGGTTACATTCTATCAGGCTCTATATTACCAGGCGGTGCCAGCAGAGCAGAGGGTGCCATTACCAGCTCATATTGCAGAGCCTGTCATGATGGGGTCATCTAGGACATCATCACGATCGACATCCAGGACTCATGGCACCACACGGACTGCGATGGGGCCACCTCCTCCACCTCAGGGCGGGGGAGGAGATGAGGCTGAGAGCTCGAGGGGTTCTCGAGGCGAGGCTACTGCACTACATAGAGATTGTATATTTGATTGAGAGGATTGAGTATGCCAAGATGTAGATTGTGGCATACCAATCTATTTTTGATATGATGTACATATATTTGATATATATATAGATGAGATATTTTTTGATCATATGACTTGTCTTATGCGTTTGTATGATGCTTTTAATGTTTTGGTGTGATTGATTTGATGATTCATGTAATTATGTCGTTGGAAAATATTATGGTTTAAATGTCATGCTTTAAAAATTTAAATGAAATAATCTGATGTAACAAATTGGTTGTTGTGATGATAATTTGATAAAAAATAAAAGGGACTTTTAACAATAATTTCAAAGGACATTGTCGCTGTTATAGACCATTTCATGGAGTCGCCGCTCACTCGGTCGTCAAGCTAATCCCAGTATAGAAATATTGCTAAAAGTAAAAGGGTGCTTAAGAGACTGTCTTAAGACTTTGGTGTGATGATGCAAATGATGATGATGATGATTTTGTTTTCAGACTTTTCATGAAAATATTATGCATGAAATATTTTAAAATGATTTTTGCTAGGCATAAATTCCTAAGTGTGATAAAATTTTTGGATAATTCCTTAGGAATTATACCATCATTGCAAATTTGCATATTGACATAATGACATGAAATAGTGATAGGTGTTTGTTTGTTTTAAAGCATAATTGTATAACATAATGATTTAAGTCATATGGTTTTTATGATTTTTAAATGAATGGGGAATAAAAATTGGTATAATGGTTTGCGCTAGGCATAGAATATTTAGGTATAGACTTATACCATCATCGCGAAAAATCAAAGAAGAAAATAGATTGTTTTATTGCATGGTTGATTTTTAATTTTTGAAAATAGTCAAAAAATATGAAGATGAGGACTTGCGCTAGTCATAAAATTCCAATTTTAGTTTTGGAACTATACCATCGTCGCGAAAGTCAAAAGTTATATATAGATGTAACTTGATTGTATGTTGTGAAGATGATTTTGATTTTTGATAATGCATATAGTTGTCTTTATACTAAACAGCTGTTCTTCAAAGAAGAAAATGAATTTATTCCAAACGATTTGCAAAAAATATTTCAAAGTATCTTAAAGACAAAAGTTAGATTTATAAGGAATCCCATGTGCGTATGTGAGTTCATTTCCAATCTTGATTTATCATAATGATACACAAAATCTCTCAAATACAAATGTGTGTGCAATTGCTATGTTCGTTTACCGGTTTTGAGCAAGATAATTTGATACAAGTGATTTGAATGAACCAAATAAGTGTTCATTAACCATGATTTAGATGCATATAACCATACCAGACTACTATGTAAGTCGGATTATCAAGAGCTAGCTAATCCATAAGCAGACATAGGTTCGTACAAAAGAAGGTCGCTAATGTGACGGACATATCGCCACGCTAGGAGTTACCCAAGGCCAAGCGGGTTGGGCACAAACCACCTGTTATGGGGCTTACCTCACAGTTTTCGAATAATTGAGAATTCCAGGGATTCAAGCTCATCAACCCTTCTTTTCTTTTCAAAGGGTAGGGAGAGGGATTTTATTGCTTTTGCTTTTGCTTTCTTTTGCTTTTTGCTTTTCTTTTGTATTTTTGCTTGATTTTTGAGATAATGCTTGAAACATTGTTGTAATGATATAAAATAACATTTTTCTTTTTTCTCTTTTTCTTGAACTTTGCTTTTCTTCCTATGCTAGGGATACTTGCTCGGATTAGCTGTAGAGCAAGGGATTTTTATTCCGGGTAGGGGTGAGCTTGTCCTTTTGCCAATTCTCAAAGATTCTAGACCATGTGCATGATAGGATAGCAGGGGAAACTTTTCGCTCAAGAAACCACTTCTACTATGTAGCATAGCATGGACATTACAAATATAATCATTTTATTGTGAAAGGATGTGCTTGGTTTAAGTAAATAACAAGATCAATTCTCTGTGCTCAAACTTTATTTAATTGAATTTTGTGGACTTTGATATAAGAGAGATTAGTAATCATGCCAGATAAAAATCAAGATATTTATTTTGTGTTTGTGAAAGTGAGGGATTCCAAATAAATGCTAATTTATCCAAAATAATTTGAAATATATAACTGCAACATTTGTAAGAAGAAATATATACAAATACTTTTTTGAGAAGTTTGAGAATGTTGACTCTCTCTTTCTTCTTTATTTTGTTTTGGTTTCGAAAGAGTCAAGAATATTGTTGTTTTTATTTTTATTATTTTTGTTTGTTTTTGTTTTTGTGTAAACAGTTTGATATATTTTTAAAATAAGACAACATGCAAAATATGTACAAATGATGAAATGACTAAATTTTATGCGTAATATCGCCTAAGATGCATAATATTCATAGGTTCTTTTAAATATTTACCATCTAAGGTAGCTAATTTGTATGCTCCCGATTCAAATTTAGCAGTGATAATGTATGGTCCAAGCCAGTTGGGCTCAAATTTACCTTTAAGGTCTTTAGTTGCATTAGTATTTTTTTTATTTTCTTTTAAAACAAGGTCGTCGATCTCAAAGGATCGATGACGAAATTTTTTAGCATATGATCTTTTAAGCTTGTTTTGGTAGGCACGGAGATGCTCCAAAGCATTGATGCGCTTTTCATCTAGGAGTTCCAGCTGACTGAGTCTGCCAGCTCGATATTCATCTCCTACTTCGGTATCTTGAAGTAGTAGAGCCAAAGAAGGAACTTCTAATTCAAAGGGAAAAATGGCTTCAACACCATAAACCAAAACAAAAGGTGAAGTTCCAGTGGGGGTTCGAACACTAGTTCGATAGGCCCACAAGGTTGGATATAATTGAATGTGCCAGTCGCGGCCAGATTTATTGACCAATATTTTGAGAATTTTGATTAAGGTTTTGTTAGATGCTTCGGCTTGGCCATTACCCTGAGGATAATAGGGAGTAGACCAACGATGTTGAATCTTATATTTTTGGCATAATTTCTTGACATATTTATTTTTGAAACAAGTTCCATTATCAGAGATGAGATTTGCAAAAATTTCGAACCTACAAATGATTTGATTGAAAATAAATTTAGAGACCTGTGTGCCAGTGCAAGAAGCTAAAGGCATAGCTTCAACCCACTTCGTGAAATACTCGGTGGCGGTTATGATGAATTTGTGTCCATCAGATGACATAGGATTGATTTTGCCAATAATGTCTAAGCCCCATTTTGAAAAGGGCCAAGGAGATGAAATAGCCTGCAGTTCTTGTGCAGGGGCATGGACAAGGTCAGCATGTTTCTGGCACTTGTCGCAATGGCGCACATACTCATGTGCATCATTCTCCATGGTAGGCCAAAAGTATCCTATCCTAAGGAGCTTTTTAGCAATGACACTACCACTGAAGTGTCCTCCACAAGATCCATCGTGGGCTTCACTCAAGGCTGATTTGGATTCTTCTAAATTCAAACATCTTAATAGGATACCTTCAAAAGATCTCCTATACAAAGTATTGCCAATTATTACAAATCGACTTGCTCGTCTACGTAATAACCGACGCTGGTTTCTATTAGAATTGGCAGGGAAAGTCCCATTTTGAAGAAAATCAAATATATCCGTATACCAAGGTTCAGGAGTAGTTTCATTGATTAGAAACACATCCAAAGGTTCTAAGCATGACTTATTTGAAGCGGGTTCCTGGAGTCGACGAATAATGATAGTGGCATATTCGTCATCTAACTCCAAGGGCAGGAGAGATGCAGCTACGGCCATAGCATCAGCTGCACGGTTGCAAGTTCGAGGAATAGCTTCCAAGGTAACTTGATCAAATAGAGACATTAATTGTAAAACATAGGCTTTATATGGGCGCAGTTTATCATCTCTGGTCTGATAAACTTCATTAATTTGGTTTATGACAAGTTGAGAATCACCAAAAACTAACAGATGTTTAATTTTTAGTGCCAAGGCAGCTCGTAATCCAAGGATTAGAGCTTCATATTCAGCAAGTATTATTGGTGCAAGCAAATGTTAATTTGAAGGACAGAGGAATAAGATGTTTTTGCGGGGATATTAAAATAATACCCGCACCAGCCCCACTCATGCATCGGGCTCCATCAAAGTATAAGGACCATTGTTCAATATGGTCCGCCTCTAATTGAAGGCATTCATCAGGAAACTCAATGATGAGGGGATGGGTAGACTCTAAGGGTGCAGCAGCTAATTGATCTGCTATGATTTGACCCTTAACGAGACTTCTGTCCTATGAATGTGAGGTCAAACTCGCTTAGAGCGAGAACCCACTTGGTTGTACGACCCGATAAATAAGGTCGACTCATGAGATACCTCAAGGGATCATATTTAGCAATGACATAGGTTTTCTGACTAAGCATATAATGGCATAATTTTTGTGTAGAAAATACGACTGCTAGACATAGTTTTTCTAATGTTGTGTAGCGGGTTTCATAACTGATGAAGGTTCGGCTAATATAATAATTAGCACGTTCTCTCTTCGCATCATCAAGCTGAGCTAACATAGCTCCTAAGGCAGAATCTAAAGCTGAAATATATAGGAGAAATGGGCGATCAGGTCTAGGTGGTGAAAGCACAGGTGGGTTAAGGAGGTATTGTTTGAGAAGTTCAAAAGCTTCTTTACATTCGTCGTCCCAATTAAAAGGGACATCCTTCTTAAGGAGCTTAAGAAAGGGACCGGTTTTGTCCGCCAACTTATCGATGAAGCGACGGATAGCTTGAAGCTTACCTTGTAAACTTCGTAACTCAGATATATTGGTAGGTGCGGGCATATCAGTGATAGCCACAATCTTGAGAGGGTCAATTTTGATACCACGTAAAGAAACTATAACCCCTAATAGCTTACCGGACTTAACTCCAAATATGCATTTGGCTGGATTTAATCGAATAAGATATTCTCTTAATCGATTAAAAACTTTTCTCAAATCATCTAAATGGTTATCTTCATTAATAGAGCGAGCTATAATATCATCTACATAATCATGTAGGATATCATGCATCATATCATGAAAAATATAAGTCATAGCTCGTTGATAGGTTGCACCTGCGTTCTTTAAGCCGAATGGCATCACTTTCCAACAAAAGGTACCCCAAGGGGTAATAAAGGCTATTTTAGCCTGATCTTCAAGAGCTATCCTGATCTGATTATAACCGGAGAATCCATCCATTAGGGACATCATCCCACTCCCGATAGTAAAGTCAATGATTTGATCCATGTTTGGAAGAGGAAAATCATCTTTAGGGCATGCAACGTTAATATCTCTAAAATCTGTGCAAACCCTAACTTTGGTGGCTTCTTTCTTGGTGACTTGGAACTACATTTGAGATCCATTCAGCATAATCAATAGCTTGTATAAAAACAACATTCAGGAGTTTTTCTAACTCCCCTTTGACTAGCAGGGCCACTTTGGGATGCATTTTTCTAAGTTTTTGTTTAACAGGTTTAGCATCCGGATGGACTACTAGATGATGCATGACTACGGAAGGGTCCAGACCTGGCATATCTTCGTATGTCCAAGCGAAGACATCTTCATATTCTTTAAGGAATGCAATGTATTGCTCTTGTTTTTCTTGACTTAATTCTGACCCAATATTGATTATGTGAGGATTATCCTCGGTTCCAATGTTAACTTTAATGACGTTTTCGACTTCCATGTGTAGATCTCTTTCAAAATTAGGTGGGGCGGGTGAGACGCCCAATTCTTGTAATTATTTTAAGGTTAAGTTGGATAATTCATCTTGAGGATTAGTGGCCTCAAGCTGGGCTATAGTTGGTATAGAACCATCAAAATAAAATCCATTGTGTAACATCTCTTCAACGGAGACATCGTGGAAGATATCTCCTTCCAACTCCTCATCGGAGTCAGCAATCAATTCAGGGTAAGCTATGGATAGCATGTTACATGTAAATGGCTGATTTTTTAGAGGCAAATCATCACGCCCATCCAAATAATCTTGATAACATATGAGTTGATTATCATCTTCAAAAGGAAAGGGTTGACCCTTACTAGGAAATAGGCCCACACCACAACGGGCAAGCCACGGTTCTACCTCGATAGGTTCTTTCATGCCATTTTGGAAAGGTCCCAAGCCTTTCCCTTTATATCCCATTTTAATCATTATGGGTTTAGCTTTAATATACTCATTAGTAAAATAACACCGAGCATATCCATCATGATGAGTTTTAATATTTCGGGGTATTCTTCCCCAGTCATATCCTTTATAAATAAAAGCACAACTCCCGACTTGGTAAGTACTTCCCATGGGTTGTGGGAGGCCCAAAGTACGAGGAGATGGTGGCAAGTTATTTAAAAGAATAGAATTTTGCATAAAAGCATTTGTTTTTTTTGATATTAAGATTGTGGATAAATCCGGTAAAAGTTCATCAGAAAGAGCATAAGATGTAGAAGGACCATTCCCTATATCTTTAGATGTGGAAGGTATGATAGATGTTGATAATGTGGAAGTGTTAATGAATGGGTCTATAGGTTTTGAAATTATAGGGATAGAACATGAAGGATTGGTTGTGGATTGAAGATCCTTTTGAGGTTCTAGAGTGGTTTGTTTAGAAGATTGTTGATCTATATATGAGGGTGAAATGAATGGAGGAGAAATAGGTGAAGCTATGGGTGTGTGTTTCACAGTTTTAGATGAAAAATAAGAATTAGGATGTGTGGATGACAGAGCAGGGCAAAATTGCACTCCAACAGGTTCTCGCCAAAGCACACATATCAAAGGGTCTAGGATCACCATGGATAGTGACCAACTGATTTTTAAATTCGAATTTAACACATTGGTGTAAAGTGGATGGGACAGCCCGCATTGCATTGATCCAAGGATGACCCAAGAGTATATTGTACGATGCGGGGCAATGTACAATAAACACGGTCGTATCTAAGGTTCTAGGACCAACTTGCAATGGGATGGTAATAACTCCACACGTTTCTTGTGTTTCGTCATTGAAAGCTTTGATGATCATGTCAGTTTTCTTCATTTCATCACTTCTAAAGCCAAACCGTTGGTAGAAGTCAAAAGTGCAAATGTTTAGAGATGAACCATTATCAATCAGGACTCTTTTAACAGCTACATCTCCAATTAGAGTAGTAATATATAAGGGATTATCCTTATGTAAACTGTGTTGTGGGATATCTTTATCCCGAAAGTCAATACAATCGACTTCTCTAGTGATGATAGTATTGGCCATGGCTTCGGGTTGAATATTTTGAGGTACCATCATTTGGCTTAATGTAAGCATTAACTCATCCCTATGGGTAGGAGAAGATCTTAATAAATCCAAAAGGGAAATTCTGGTCTGTAGTATTGGATAATTGCTCATTAATATTGTAAGGGGGTTTAGGTTGAACATTAGGAGCATGATTCCCTTTATTGGGATTTTTCAAAACAAATGGAGCTGATCCATCATTCTGAGTTGGTTCTTGTTGAGAATTTTGAGCTTGTTGTCGGGTAACGACTCCAATGGTACCTACAATGTTATATTGAAGACGTTGAACTGGTCTCGGTTGAGCGTTTATGGCTTGTTCATTAGGGAGGAATTGATTAGAAGAGGGTCGAGTAGTAACTCTTCTAGGAAATGGTTCTTCTGGAACCATAGCATCTGTGATGGGTTGAATAGGATCTGATTCATTTTTAGAACTATTCGATTGGTTTGAGGTGATGTCTATTTCACTTTCAGTATCTGATTCTACATCACTAGGATCGGGAGTTTGAGAATTATGTAGGGGCCTGGTCGTGACCAGGGATAAGGTTGTGTCAAATGTTTGAGGATCATGAATAGGTAATTGTCCGCTAATAGTCCCTACATATCGGGTAGGAGGAGGAACATTATGATGCTCAATTTGATTGGCCACCTCTTTACCATGTCTTGGTAAAGGATGTTGAAATATGTCTAATGATTGATTAGCATTTTGATTTTGATTTTGGGGAATGTTCTTTTGAGGATTATTAGGAGTATTTTGTTTAGGTTGGAAAGCTTGCACCTCCATTTCATTATTATCAATCAGATCTTGTATTTTATGCTTTAACCTTTTACAAGCGTTGGTAGAGTGTCCAGGTCCTCTATGGAAATCACAGTGTAAGTCAGCTCTATATCCGGGTATGGTTGGATCAGGTTCCCGGATAGTCGGTAATTGAATCAAACCTCTTTCGAGTAATTGAGGTAAAATAGTTGATAATGGTTGATTCAATCTAGTAAATTCTCGAGGAGGTTTATCAGGAGGTTTCAATATAAATTTTTTTGTTGTCTTCGTTGCATTGATATTAGCAACATTTCTATTGTCAGTGACTCCGTCACCTACGACTTGTTTGTTTTTATATTGATTTTTGGATGTTTTCTCATCATCCTTCTTCCTAAGTTGGCCTCTCCTAATGAGGGCATCTTCTACTCTTCGAGCTAAATCTATAGCTTGATCGAAGGTAGTTAAAGTAGCAGTTGATAACTCATAAGATATTTGTTCTTGCAAATTATTGATAAAAATGTCCAACATTTCCCTATAAGGTAGCACAAAGTGCAGTTTTCCTGTCAACTGCCTCCATCTAGCTAAGAAATCAGCAAAACATTCATCTTTGTCTTGTTTTAAGTTGTATAAATCTTTAATGGTTACATGCCTCTCGATGTAGGCACTAAATTGATGGACAAAAGATTCAGTTGTTTCTTCAAAATTTCTCAAAGAATGAGTGGGTAGTTGATAGTACCACTCTAATGCCATTCCACCTAAACTTTTCGGGAACATTTTTAGTAATAGCAAGTCATCATGTGATATATCATGACATGCTATCCTAAACATGCGAAGATGCTCTATGGGATCTTCAGTTCCTTTATATATAGGCGAGGATGGGCATGGGAAAATGCTTAGGGTACGGTTGTGCTACAACTATGGGATCCAAAGGTTGACTACATATCTCTCGATAATTGTACGAGGGACGGTAGGGATCTATCTGGTCCATACGCGAAGCTAACTGTTTCACCATGGCTTCCAGATTACTAGTTTGCCCACCATATTGGTTCGGTAGGGCATTAATATGGGATTTGTGAGCATATGATGGAGGGACATGAAGATTAGATGCTATGTTGCTATTGTGTAAATTGTTGGTAGGAAAGGTGTTATGAAGAAATTTTGAAGTTGTATTATGTTGTATCCCAGATTGTTGAAAATTGGTGTTTGGCTTCATTTTAGATTTTTGTTTACTTGAAGCATATTGATCAATAGTTTGGCGAAGTAAAGCAGTGAAGGAAGTTTTCTTTTGTGTGGGAATGATTTTAGGCTCAATAACAGGTTCCTTAGGAGGTTGGGTAACCTATTGTTTTGGCATGTTTTGAATCATAGTGACCATATCTCTATTGGATGGTCCAGCCTTATCACTTTCTTGATCAATAAAAGACAAGGGATTAGTGTGCACATCAAACATATGTTCCATGGCTGCTTGAGTGTCACTAATTTGCCCTTTATCAATACGAACTGCCATATTAAGAGCGCCAATGTTATTATTGAAAAATTTCCAGAAATGATCTAAGTTATCAAAAGCAATAGTTCCATCTGGAGCTACTCTAGGGGATGAGGATCCATCCTCTTTAACATTTTCTTCTTGTTCATCTACAGCAAGCTCATCGTCTTGTTGGTCTAGAGTTTCTTCTTCCGGGATTGGATCCTCAGGAAGGACATTTGGGTTTCTTGTTTTGTCTCCTAACCAATCTTCTTCTTCTCCTTCAGTTTGTTTACCATTCCTAAGTTTAGGCATTGTGCTTAACTTAGATTTCAGCAAATATATATATATATATATATATATATATATATATATATATATATATATATATATATATGCAACAAGCTTAAGAGGTATATATTAATTATATACCTACTACAATATTTAAAATGAAATGTTTTGGTTTTTGTTATGTTTTTTAGTTTTTCTTGTTTTTGTAATAATATTGTAAAGATAACAAACAACACAATAAATGCAAGAAATAATAATGAAAGCAATGATCTAGTTTTCTATAAATAATTTATAAATGTCATTAATGGGCTCAAGTTCTTCAAGAGTCATGAAGTGTTCTTCTTCAAATTGAAAATTTTCTTTCAAGAATTTAATGAAAAGGGCTATAGTGATATTATCTGTCTCGGATTCCGGTTGATAGAAGTAAAGCTCGTGGCAATACTCTCGATATAACACAGCTCGAGGAACTCTATTCCATATTTCCCTATCCATAAGAACGACCTCTTGGTCTTCTACACGACCTAGGAACTGGTGTATAGTGGCTGCGTTCTCGAGGTATTCCTCGAAGGTGAACAATTCTGAAGACACAAGAGCTCTCCTATAAGCTAACCATCTATGGCAGGCTCTCTGAAGTTCATGATAAAAGACGAGTTGATGAGGATCCAGGATTCTATCTAGGACAAGCCTTTTGATTTGTTTAAGTTTTGTTGACCTAGATGAAATGACACCTAGTCTCCTATCAAGTTCGTCCCACAAAAGTTGGTTTCTATCTGTTTCAGGCACACTAAGCACATAATTGATTTCTATGGCTGCTAATTGGTTTTCAACATTTATAGTAACTGCTAATATTTTCTTAGGAGCTACCATCTAAACATGATATGCAACTTATTAGTTTTAAATGATTTTAAATGCATCTATGTTTTTTTTTTTTTTTTTTTTTTTTTCAAAAGGTTTTAAATGCATTCACGTCGGGTTCACCAAAATGTATCGCTCCAAATTTTTTGCATCCTTACCTTCAGGCTATAGGATCCGTGCCCGAAAGGAGGATGGGAAAAGGATGGCACGGTACCTCGGACTGAGAGGCCTTGCGAAGGTCCCGCCTCTCGGGGGAGGTGTATTATGGTGATTTTTTGATGGATGGTGGGTTCACCAGGAAACGTTTGAATGGCAGTTTCCATGCCTAGGTTGGGAATGTGTTTAATGTGTTCAGTTTTATCTTTAAACATTCGAGTCCTAGGTTTGGCCAAATGAATCTAAGTTGTTCTATTATGAAAATGCAGACTAAATGAAATACAACAAACAGATTTTAAACAGAAAACAGAGAGAAAAAGCTAAATTACAGAGCCATACCTGATCCGGATGTCTGATGGAGGTTCTGATTCTTGAAGCAGACAGGATCGTCTGGAATTTGACGGGATCGTCTCCGACCTGCAGGATCGTCTGAGATCTGACGAATTCGTCAAACGAATTCGTCAAAGACCTGCAAACAGATAAATAGGCACAAAATACAAAAAATACAGCAATACAAATAGAGGACAATGATGTGAAATAATAATAAGAATGTTAATAAGATAATCCCGAATAGAAATGCAAGCAAATTACGATGTTTTAATAGTTAATCATGATTTCATTATGCAATTAAACTACATGGGTGAACTCCAAGATGCAGAATAGCAGAAAATAATAAATAAACTGACTAGATGCAGAATAAAATAGCGAGATGAGAAGAGAAAAATGCAAACTCTGGGCACTGATTGCCCCCAATGCAGGCTACAATCGAGATCATCTCGGATTGGTACGAAATCATCTCGTATTGAACAGGATCATCCACGACGAACTGAGCTTGCTCCGGCTGAAGAATGACAAGGTTCCTGCAACAAAATTTGGATAGGACAAGTGCAGATGGTAATTCAGGATGTTTTAGTGCGTGTAAAGTCAAGTTACAGGAAATTTCAGCCAGGGGGATGCCAAGGGGGAGTCCTAAGTTTAAATAGGCTTAGGAGGGAGGTTAGGAGGTTGGAGATCATCCCAATTTGGGAGATCTCCAATGGGGAGGGTCTCTAATGGCGCAGACACGCTTCTGCCCGGATTAGAGACGTCGTTGGAACAGAGGCTAATTGAGAAAAATTAGTTTTGGGACAAGATCGTCTGGACGTCCTAGTCCAGACGAAATCATCCGATCTGAGGCGATATCGTCTGATCGGCGACGATATCGTCAAACGGTCAAAACAAACTCTAAAAATGGCACGGGAAAGGAGGAAACGGGTTAAACGACGGTTTGGAAGCGGTTTTGGGGGTTAAAATTTGAATTTGAATATTTACTAGAGTAATTGTAATTATTTAAGGTTTTATTGCGCCAATTTTAGGGTGCTACAAAAGTATTGAAGAGTGATTTAAAGATTGAAGTATTTATTTTTGAAGTTTTATAATATTGCACATTTGAGTTGCAAAACAAGTTAAATATTTACAATTTTATAAGTTTGGAGGAATAAGGTATCCTACATCAAATTAGGAATACAAAACTTGCAAATAATACTTTATAAAATTTCTAAATTTCTAGAGTATGATTTATAAGGAATCCAACATCAATAAGTTTTTATGAAATTCAGAATTGGAGAATTATATTCTTGATTTTGGAGATAAAAATAATTTAACATAAAATATTTTGACAAAGGAAAAATTGCATTGATAGTTTAGTCTCTAATTCAAAATTATAAGAGACATAAATTTGAAGACTTGCAAGATTTGAAATTGCATTCAAAATCATTGATTGATAAAAGGAAAGTAAAGTAGTCATTTTTTGAAGAATAGAAAATAGGAAAAATATATTGTCATATTTAATCATTAGGAAGATACAAGGAGTTCTAAAAAAAAATAAAATTGAAGAATTGTATTAAAACTAGGGAGATAAAAGGTTGTCAACATAAAGTCAATATTGGAAATTATCCTTAGTCTATCATTCAAAACTAAGGAGATAAATAATAGGAAATTTGAGATTGTTTCAAATAATTGTTTGATAAACTAAATTAGGGAGTTATAAGGTAGTCAACTACAAAGGTCCAAAGAATTGAAAGGTGTATTACTCAAAGCAAGAAAATTATGAATAAATTAGCAAGAGGAACATATCATCATAAGATGCAAAGTCAAAGTACTCTTCATATTTCATATCAACAATGCAAAATCATTTCACAAAAGGATAACTCTATTACTCAAGATGATAAGAATATTTGGTATATTGAATCAGGAGTAAGTCATCATAAGATAGTAAAAATACATTGGTTTAACCTTTTATAAGCTACAAATAACTTTGTTTTAAAACTAGCAGATGGAAAGAAATATCTAGTTCATGGAAATGGATGTGTAACATCTAGTGCATCTCATCAATATTTTATATTATACAATGTCATGTATATACCAAGAATGTCAAAAAATTTAATTTTAGTAATTAAATTAGTTGAAACTAGAAGAACAGTAAAATTCAAATATATGAATAGAAATAATAAGTGCTTAATTAAAATCCAAATGAGATAGAGGCTATTATCAATCATCAATGGAATATATTATTTGGATTCTATTGTTTTTTACAAGAGCTTATAATGGTTCAAGATAATACTAATGTCTTTTCTGATAGATAGACTATAGAAAATAAGGAATCATTATACTATCGAAGCATGGGGGAATACATGATTTAGACAAATAAAAATGAGAGGACAACAAATGATTGCACTATGGGGACATCTAGATATCAAAGAAGAACATGAACCTGAACAAGATGAGAAGTATCTACAAGAATAAGATCCATATTGAAGACTAAAGTCTTCAATAACCAAATAATGTAATACAGGGGGTGTTGAAATATATTACATTATTTATGTAAAGTAAAAACAAACAACACCAATAAAGCAATATATCAAAGCAAATAACACAATGTATGCACAAAATGATAAATTTGATTTATTATGACTCAAGGAGCCTGAATCTCCAAATTGTACAATAGATTTGCCCCAAATATGGGGTTACAATACACTTTATTGCTTTTGATATAATATTACAATGTGAGGGTTGAAAACCCTCATTCTAAAGAATAGCTAGTGTCTTCAAAAATATTCATTCCAAATAAGTTGTGGGTGGACTTGAGTCTCCCTACGGGACCACCTAAGTTGCAATATACATTAATGTAAGCACTTCTTGTACCTATAATTAAATCACTATATAAAGAAGTTAGTAGCATACGTGAGGGCTCCACTATGTAAGATCCTTTGAGTAAGAAATCGATAAACCCTAGGTTTTGTAAACATGAAATGCAAGTAAAACATAGAAAATATAAGTTGTGAGAAAATAATAACTTATACCTTGTCAGAGTAATACCTGTAATGTTGAGCTATGTTTTTTCTTCTATGATCTAATGGTGCACGAACGCCTAGAAGCATTCGAGGGTTTATTTATGGTAAACTGACTAAGGGGAAAAACCCTGGAGCATTTTTTAATGGTGGTGGATGCTTAGCAACATCTTAGAAACACTCGACAGTGTCCAAAGGATTATGGGAGAGCGATTTATAAAACCAAATCTAGTTTGCAGGGTTTTGAGTGACAAAAATAGGGGATAGGATGGTGGTGAGGAGGAATGATGTTAGCAAAATGCTAGGGTTTTTGGTAACAATGGATGTGAAGGCTCTGATGATATCTAACCTTATAAATCAACCAATTGACTACTTAACCTCATTCACAAAAGTGAATGATCTTTTATAACTTACCTTCAACATGTTAGGATTTTGATGATACCAACAGACGGTCGAGATTAAATCATGATGAAGGGCTAAGATTGTAACTTTGATATGTGACACAGATCAAGTTAAATGGATGGTTTAGATTGAAATGTGATGAGTGGATGTGATTTATTCATATATATAAATATATAAAATATTTATAATTAAATATAAATATAAATAAACATGCATATATATAAATAAATAATAAATGGTTGTTATCAGATGACGTTTGGAAGACAAGTGGATAGGATTTGGTGTCTAAATATGCTCCTTTTTGTATCGTGTTGTGTGAAACACAATATAGTGCAAAAACAAGAGACACCTAGTTTGGTGAAGCATCTTCTTTCCCTTAGAACGCAAAAAGATCCTGAAGATAATAAAAATTATGGGTGTATCTTACCCCCTCAATTGGTGAATTAGTGAAGAATGAATCTCACGAGCCAATTTATAGAATTGTGGGTAATAATGTGGATGATATAAATGATGTAAATGTATATGAATGATGTATTTTGTTTTTGCCCAAATAGATGAAAGGGTTTTTGATGATGTGGATGCATGATGTAAATTTAGGTGGATGATGTATTCTATTTTTACCCTAATAGAGAGTCATATGAATGATGTAAATGTGGGTGATAAGGTATTCTCTTTTTTCCCCAAAAGATGAAAAGTTTTTTGATGATGTGGATGATATGAATGATGTGAGTGTATCTTGATGTGGGAAATCAAAATCAAATTTGGTTACCCCAAGTTTGGGGTGGTTTTGTGTTGTTGAATAATATGCCTTTTGCGTCATTGAAATGCAAAGTGATGAAAATGCAAGATGACATGGGGGATTGTGACCGTATAGTGACTGTTGAAAAATTTCTTAAATCAAAACCAATCATCCTAATAGGCTTGTATCCCCGATGACTATGGATGTAAAAGAGATGATGTAATAAAATTTATCTATGTTTCAAGCCCCATGGACAAGGCCATCAATGACAACTTTTGAGCAAATTAATCTGAGCATAGTCTCACTCAAAAAATGAGGGACCAAAAATATTTTGTTTTCAAACAAGAGGATGTTGGATGATGATATGAGCAAGTGTCCTTATGGTGATTTACCCATCCTACTGAATTGCATGGATAGCCAATCATTGCAACCGCCAGGGGGAATAGAGTAGACCACTAGATATGAGGTTCACTTGGATGATATGAATGATGTAAAGGAATGTGAATGATGAAGTGCATGTGAATGGTGTATGGATTGTGAATAGTGCAATGATTGATTTCTACTTTTACCCCAATAGAAAAAGAGGGGTTTTAATTAGATGATATGAATGATGTAAATGAATATGGATGTGTAATCATCCTTATGGTGATCTACTCATCCTATCGATTTGCATGGATAACCAATCGTTGCAATCACTAGGTGAATAGAGTAAACCACTAGATACAAGGTTCACTTGATAATGCAAGTGATTATGACAATGTTGAGTGGAAATACATGGAATTATGGATGATATGAATTATGTAAATGAATGTGAACATATATGGTGCCATGAATGTGAATGATGCAATTATGGATGGATGAAGTTGATGATTTTTTGAAGTTTGAAATTTTGATTTGGGATATTTTGTAGCAATTTGGGTCATAGTTTTCCAACTTTTGGTCATAATAAAAAATTGAATTCCCAAATAAATCCATTTGTCACAAAATGTAATGCAAAGATGTGATGAATGATGAAAATAATGAATGTGATCATTTTGTGAAGTTTTGTACTATTTTGAGGTGTTTTGAATATTTTTGAGCAATTTCATGACTTTTGGTCGCAAACAAAAATTAAGCACCCAAATCAGTTTGTGCTTTCACAAAACATGATGTGATGATGAAATGGATGCATGGATGAATTTTGGAGTGATATTGTAAGGGTTTTCTATGTTTTTAATCCTTTGGAATCCTTCTACAGTAATTTGGATCCAGATGCCAGCTAGCATCTGCATCAGGCACAGACATAGGAGAGCATATACCACATGGCAAATGCAAGATAGCATTTGAGTGTGCTAGATAGACACCCATAGGTACTTGAGCATACCAAAATTTACTATAAAAGTGCTACAAATATGAAATTGGATTCATTCTTGCGTTCAAGAGTTTCAAAAGTAGAATCTAAGGAGTGGAGTGAGTGAGTGGAGTGTGGAGGGGGTTTTGATTAGATGATATGAATGATGTAAATAAATATGGATGTGCAAGTATCCTTATGATTATCTACTCATCCTATCGAGTTGCATGGATAACCAATCATTGCAATCACCAGGTGAATAGAGTAAACCACTAGATACAAGGTTCACTTGATAATGCAAGTGATTGTGATAATGTTGAGTGGAAATGCATGGAATTATGGATGATATGAATGATGTAAATAAATATGAATATATATGGTGCCATGAATGTGAATTATGCAATGATGTATGGATGAATTTGATGATTTGTGAAGTTTGAAATTTTGATTTAGGATATTTTGTAGCAATTTGGGTCATGTTTTTGCAACTTTTGGTCGCAATCAAAAATTGAATTCCCAAATCAATCCATTTGTCACAAAATGTGATGCAAATATGTTATTAATGATGAAAATAATGAATGTGATAATTTTGTGAATTTTTGTACTATTTTGAATTTTTTTAAATATTGTTGAGCAATTTCATGACTTTTGATCTCAAACAAAAATTAAGCACCCAAATCAATTTGTGCTTTCACAAAACATGATGTTATGATGAAATGGATGCATGGGTGAATTTTTGAGTGATATTTTAAGGTTTTTATATGTTTTGAAGCATTTGGAGTCCTTCTATAGCAATTTGGAGCCAGATGCCAGCCAACATCCACATCAGGCACAGACATAGGAGAGCATCTGCCACATGGCAAATGTAGGATAGCATTTGAGTGTGCTAGGTAGACACCCATAGGTATTTGAGAATACAAAAATTAACTATAAAAGTGCTACAAATATGAAATTGGATTAATTCTTATGTTCAATATTTTCAAAAGTAGCATCTAAGGAGTGGAGTGAGTGAGTGGAGTGTGGAGGAGTGAAATGATGATGATGGAGAGAGTAGGTGCAGCAGTAGACGTGGAGGCACAGGTGGCTGAGGTAAATACCCTTGCACTCTTATTTGGATTTTTTTTCTTATTATTGTAATGAAAGTGCTAGTAATGAATTTTTTTTATGTCATGTTGCAGTTGAGGATCTTGAAGGCTCGACACTAATTCTCACCTATCATACCAGGGATGAGAAAGGCCTTGAAAAAGACCTATTGGTATAAGTTGGATCAGATTGGGTTGTTGGGATACCCCCAAATAGATGTGGTAAGGGCTGATGAGGGGTACCTCTCAACCTTAGCGGAGAGGTGGGATCTGGATAGGGGGAATTTCTAGCTTCCAACAGGGGAGATGACTATGACACTGGAAGATGTATACCGCATATTTCGAGTGTCAATGGAGGGTTTGCGTGTCCAAGTTGGGCATAATAGGGAATATGAGATGATGTGGCTATTTGGAGATATATGGAGGGATGTGAACATCTGAGGTGTAGGGATCATATATTTGGACATGTATTTGAGGTAGGAGTTGGAGGCGTTACTTACCTTGATCATGTTCCTACTAGTCAATGTGTTGGTGCCCAACAACATCGATTGTCAGTTCCCATGGAACATGATTTTTTTTGTGTACTAAATGATCTATGAGTCTCAATTATATAAAGGATTTGACAAAGCAGTTTCCTCATTCTCATTGATTTCAATATAAAGATTACAATGCGGTTGATTAACCAACTTGGTGGTTAATCAACGAAATCAGAGATCGCCTATGAGCGATATTTTTACATATTGTTGCAAATAATGTAATAACATATGCCATATGCTAACATCCCCCCTTATTACATTATTGGCAAATTCCAATAGTATCACGAAATTTTTCATATTTGATACGTCCAAGTGCTTTGGTAAAGATATCTGCAACTTGCGCATCAGTAGGAATGTATTGAAGTTGGATATGGTGCTTTGGAACTTCATCTCGAATAAAATGACATCTGGTATCAACATGTTTGGTACGTTCATGAAAAATTGGATTTTTGACAAGATTCAAAACACCTTGATTGTCGCAAAACAAATGAAGAGGAAGATTCTTTGGAAGGCCCATGTTTGTAAGAATGCGACTTAACCACATTATCTCGTAGACTGCTTCACTGGCTGCACGATATTCTGCTTTTGTAGAAGATAAAGCAACCACATGCTGCTTCTTACTGTGCCATGAGATAGGTCCAGATCCTAGATGAAAAACATATCCGAAAGTGGATTTACGATCATCAAGAGATCCAGCATAATCCGAGTCTGTGTATCCCAAGAAGAAAAAATTATTATTCTTTCTATATTCCAGACCATAATTTGTAGTACCATGAACATAATGAAGAACTCTTTTTGCTGCTTTCCAGTGACTCATCTTAGGCTCTTGCATGAACCTTGAAAGATATCCCACAACAAAACTAAGATCTGGTCTGGTATTTGTTAGATATAGGAGACTCCCAATCAACTGGCGATAGAGAGTACCATCTACCTGAGGTGACTCATCATATCGAGATAACTTAAGTCCTTGCTCCATTGGAGTTGCTTTCAACTTACAGTTAGTCATCCGATATTTTTCTACTAAAGTCTTGGCATATTTCTTTTGTGTTACTCTAATATGAAATTTTTTTTGAGTAACTTTGAAACCAAGACAATAGTGCAAAAGTCCTAGATCTATCATTTCAAATGATTGTTTCAAGTCATTTTTCACTAAGTCAATCATTCTTTTTGAGCTTCCTATGATGATCAAATCGTCTACATAAAGTACAAGAATCACTATATCAGAACCATTTTTCTTAATATAGAGATTTGCATCTGAAGGACTTCTTATGAAACCATGCTACACAAGGTGACTGTCTATCTTGATATACCAAGCTCGAGGAGCTTGTTTTAGCCCATACAAGGATTTGATCAACTTGCATACTTTTTGTTCTTGCCCCTCAACCATGAATCCTTCTGGTTGAGTCATGTATACTTCTTCTTGTAAGTCACCATTTAAGAAGGCACTTTTAACATCCATCTGATGCAATTTCCACCCAAACTGAGCTCCCATGGCACAAAGTACTCGAATGGTAGTCATTTTTGCAGTAGGGGCAAAAGTCTCTTCATAATCGATGCCTTCTTCCTAAGCATATCCCTTTGCAACAAGTCGAGCTTTATGCTTATCAATAGATCCATCTGCCTTATACTTCACCTTGAATACCCATTTGCAGCCTATGGGTTTCTTTCCCGTTGCAGATCGACTAACTTCCAAGTATTATTTTTAAGGAGAGATTTATGTTCTACATCCATGGCCTCTTTCCACTGTGGTTGATCAAGTGCAGATTGAACCGTTGTGGGTTCATTTGCATTCAATGTAGACATATAAATTTTTTCTCCATCCTCATCTTCTTCCCTATCTTTTTTTGTACCCACTGACAAATCATCAAAGTGTTGACAAAGTTCGTCAACCTCTGAAGTAGATTCTTCTGCTCTCATCTATTGAGTCATACTGCGAGTACATGGCCTATCAAGAGATAGATCTGGAAGGGATTTCAACTTAGCATCTCTCAAAGTGCTAGTATACCATTTTGGAACTTTCTATTTTTGTTGTGGAAGTTGAACCTCCTTCTTAGGCTCTTCTTCATCTAGGTATACAGTTGTGGATGTGTCTTTTGATGTGAGAGCTTCATCAAATACAACATCTCTACTTACATGTGTCTTCTTGGTCTTAGGATCAATCAATCGATAACCTTTTGAGTACTCATCATAGCCAAGAAAGATACACTCGTAGGGTTTTCTCATCCAGCTTCCTCCTTTTCTATTTTGGAATGTGCATGAATGCTTTACATCCAAACACCCTCAGATGAGAAATGGAAGGTTTCTTACCACTCCATGCTCCTTGTGGAGTCTTCCCTTGTAGAGCTCTAGTGGGTGCTCTATTTAGGAGGTATGATGTTGTGTTTACTGCTTCTGCCCAATATTGATCCTCAAGATGTGCTCCTTTTAGCATACATCGAACCATTTCCATAATGGAACGATTTCTTCTTTCTAGCAACTCCATTATGCTGAGGTGTATAGGCTGTAGTCAGTTGTCTTTTGATCCCATGTTTCTTAAGAAACTCTAAAAACTCTTCAGAGGTGTATTCCCCCCCTCGATCTGAGCGGAGGGTTTTTATCAAATATCCCGAATCCTTCTCAACAAGTTTCTTGAACTGTTGAAAGTAGAGAAACGCTTCTGATTTCAACTGAAGAAAGAAAACCCACATCTTCCATGAGTAATCATCAACGAATAGTTGAAAATACTTTTTCCCACCATAGCTGGTTGGCATAGGACCACACAGATCGGTATGTACCAGCTCTAAAGGTTTTGCAGCTCGAGAGGAGCTTGCTTCAAAAGGCACTCGATGTTGCTTCCCTGCTAAGCAATCCGAGAAAACTGGTAAGATAGATGAGATTGGTGGAAGACCTTTCACCATCCCATATTTGTATAATTCAAGCAAATATCCAGAACTAAGGTGCCCATAACGTCGATGCCAGAGAGAGGTGGCTTCCTTTGTAGTAGCAGCCAAAGCAACATGTGGAGTCAAAAGTGTATCAAGAATAAACAAGCCATGTTTGTAGGATCCGGTTGCAACATGTTTACCATTGTGTGTGATAAAACATCGCTTCTTGCCTTTGACAACTCGAAACATGACATCCATGTTTCTATCCAACATTTGTGTGACTGAAAGTAGATTATTGGCTAAGCCTGGAACATAGAGAACCTTCTCAATGTGACAAATACCATCAGGAAGGGACACAAAAATATCCCCTTCTCCCTTTACTTGATATACTTGATTGTCAGCAATTGTGACTGGCTTACCCTCTTTCTCCACAAAAGTATCAAACCATGATTTGTCCCCAGTCATGTGTTTGCTAGCTCTTGAATCAATATACCATACAACATCTATCTGGGAAGACAAAGTATGAGTCATGAGCACCTTGTGTGCTCTTTCAGAGTCAGAATCTGAATTGGACCCAGGAGGATCTGAGTCTGAGTTGGATTCAGCATAAGCAACATGGCCTTTAGATTGCTTATGCTTATTGTATTTTTGCTTGTTCTTGCCCTTCTTCTGAGAACCTCTTTCGTTTGATTGCTTGTTTTTGAACCAACACCTGTTGGTGTCATGGTTATTCATATCACAAATTTTGCAATATTTTGTATCTTTTTGCTGATTTTGCTTCCCTTTTCCTTTGGAAGAAGCACCCCCTTTTTGAAACTGGCCTTGTTTTTTACCACTTTGTTGTGTGGAAAGAGCATTATCTGGCACATCATCTTTCCGGATCTGAGTTGCCTCCTCGGTCCGAAGCAAGTTTACCAGTTCCACAAATGATACTTGTCTACCAGAAACATTGAGGGAAGTGATCAACATCTTGTAGGAATTTGGTAATGCTCTCAAGATGACAGAGTTCAAGACATCATCATCCACCGGTTTTCCCATAGCATTCAATTTTTCTTTCAATTCAGCCACTCTGCAAAGGAATATATCAACTGTTTCCCCATAATTCATACTAAGATTATGTAGTTGAGTTTGAAGATGGAGAATAGTGGATTGATTCTTGCCTTCATATACTGTGATCAGGGCATCCCAAGCTATCTTACTAGTTTTTGCATCACAAATATGAGGTTGCACCTCATCTGTAGTAGCAAGCAAGATAAATACGAGACTCTTCTTGTCTTTCTTATCCCAAGCATCTTGATCTCGTTCTCGTTGTCCGAGGATGTTTTGCAGTGCCGCTCACTACGTCCCATAAATCTTCCAACTCGAAGTATGGCTTTCATCTTTGTCTTCCATGGAACAAAGTTAGGACCTTTCAAGCAATTGTGAGTCCGAGAGATACTTATGAATTGTGGCCATTATGAAGGTTCCTTATATCACCAATTGGTCTCCCTTTCTTTATACCATTCAATATACACCCGCCCTTACGTGAGGGAAACTATAGGTATATATGAACAGTATACTACTCAATATGTACTCGCCCTTACGTGAGGGAGACTATAAGTACAAATGAGAAGCACAATATATTGAACATAGGCAATACTGAGAGGGCATCGTGTTGTTAATGACACCTACCATAGAAATTTTTATTCCGCATGCGTGGGGCGTAACTTCCCCTAAACACTTTGGAAAAAACTTTCGTCAGGATTTACGCCTAACAACAATCACGATGTGGGTATGAAATGGGAACAAAAAAAACTGGTTTGCCTTATTTCTCCCCGAAGATTTATAGAGAACAAGCTCAGACATCATTGTTGCAGCTATATTAGGCGGTGAATACAGTAGTCCAAAGCACGACAGCATAACCTGTAAGTGTGGACCAGAGGTATCTCAAATACCGAATGTTCGTTGTGCAATAAATTGCACAAATAGGGTATAAATTTGGGGTCTTATATTTTGTTTAATTTATGATTGTGAATGCAAGAAAACAGAATATTTAAATGCAAAAGAAACAATCATAAATGCCCACAAATTTTAGCACCTATTATTAATCTAGCAAAAAAATTCTGCCAAATGGTTTGATTTCCCCCCTTTATCTGACAATTTTGCAAATGAATATGTGAAGAAACTGAGATCTCCCCCCCTTCGATTTGCAAATGAGACAAGGTTTGGAAAAAAAATACCTAAAAACAAGGTATTCAGGTGTCAAAACACCATGTTCGGGCGTCAACTGCACCTGTTGGGCGTCAACAAAGCCTTCCGTCGTCAAAAAAAATCGTCCAGGGTGTCAAAATCCCTCTCCCACCATCACCGATGCATGCAGGGCATCAACAATGCTCTCCCGTCATAACTAAGCATGCGAGGCATCAAAATGCGGTCGTCGCCATCAAAAAACATCCCCATAGGGATTGGAACCCGGAACCTACTGCCAAACAGTCACCGTATGTACCACCTGAGCCAGAGGGCCCGACGAGGATAGGCGGGGAACCGGTACGTATTGACAATTTCAGGGCCAAAAAATGAGGAATTTTTTTTTTTTAATCCCACATGGCCTGTGCGGCCACTGTGGGAGGATTTAAAAACACCGAAGGCAACTATTGTTTTTGGTTGCCTTCGGGCAACCACCCCGCCCTTTTGCCTCCATAGCCGTCGAACCTCCCCCCGATCCGCGAACCACCCCGATCCGCTATTCCATGTCCTCGGTCTGCGTCCTCGTCCATGCTCGGGTCCCGTGAGCTGTGTTGTCAGGTCTGTCAAGGCTCGGTCTGTCAGTCTGTGTCCGTCCTCGGTCCGCCAGTCAAGTCTGTGTCGTCTATCATCCGTGCTCGGTCTATCAGTCTGCATCCGTCCTCGGTCTGCCAGTCTTGTCTACATCTTGTGTCGGCCAATCTTGTCTACGTCCGTGGCTCTGATACCATAAAGGATTTGATGAAGCAGTTTCCTCATTCTCATTGATTTCAATATAAATATTACAATGCGGTTGATTAACCAACTTGGTGGTTAATCAACGAAATCAGAGATCGCCTATGAGCGATATTTTTACATATTGTTGCAAATAATGTAATAACATATGCCATATGCTAACAGTATATGCATGGGCACCCGTGCTACTGGTGTAAATGTATATAGAGTTGTACGTGGTGGAGGTATGGGTGAAAGGGGTTGGATTGCAGTATGTTGTTATAGTGTTAGGGTTGGAAGCACTTCAGTGTGTATTATTTTATGGGCTTATCTTGTGAGGAGTGGGATAGGGATCAACCCTATGTGTTGATATGGTGGGTGGTTTAGAAGTTGCATACTAGTCATCTTGATCGTAGTTGCCATGAGTCCAGAGATCTATGGGTAGGCTTGACATCGAATCAGGTGTACTAGAGGCTATGGTGGGATGCTAAGTGGCCTAGTGATGGGAAGTAGCTATGAATATTTTGATAGGCTAGATGGATGGTTGGACAGCATGGGAGTAAGGTGGATCTAATCTAGTTCTCATGGGTGCTACGGTATTTTAGGATATGATAGAAAGTACTTGAGGCTCTAGTGCTCTATAGGCATCGATCAAATGAGTCAAGCCTACCTTGTGTGGAGGAGTGGTGGGTAAATTATGAGGATGATGAGGAGATAGATCTCCTAGTTGTGGATGATGTTGAGACCACAATAGAGTATGATGTATGGTTTGCTTCACAGTAACCATGGGTGCTGATTCAAGTGGCCAAGAATGGAAGTGGGGATGATGAGGAGATAGTAGTATATGTTAAGGAGACTTCTTGAAATCAAGGACATGGTAGGTCTAGTAGCCATGTGAGGTAGGATAGGGATATGGCAGAGCATCCTCCAGATATTGGATGTGATTATGGTGGTAGGTATGATATAGAGGAGGTTCTAAAGAGACCTCCAAGTTAGATTTAATAGGAGTGGATGAGGCTTGAGGTAGAGCAGGACCAACTCCAAAAAATGGTGGTAGAGCGGGATGCAAAGATATCTTGATTATGGATGGAGCTAGAGGTATAGGTAGCAATAGGCAGAGGATCAGATATGATAGCAAGGCTCCAAGTAGAGCTAGCATAGAGGGACTTTCATTAGTGGTATGATATACTATACTTGCAATATTGAGAGGTATACCTAATATTTAGAGGATCTACTCATGCAACATCACATTGGGCTACCAGATTGACTCTCTTCTTTCGTAGTGGGTTCTGTTAGACGTAGTGACTCTAGGCATAGTGACTCTAGGTCTAGGGATCCTTCAAGGTCACAAGGGTCTTCTTTTAGGAATTAGTCAGTGCCTTGGTACACTTTTTGTATATAATCCTTGGTGTTCCATTGTGTATAGCCTTCGAGCATTCATTATACATGTGATTATATATATATATCTATATATATATAGCTTTTATTTTGTGTTATGACTCTTGTGTGGATGTGTGTGTGAATGCATATGTGTGTGATGGATGTCAATGTAATGATGATGTGTATGCTTTATGATGATAATGCAAATGAACTGACATGCTAATGATCATTTGTAGTTTAGATTTTTTCTTGACCATGTGTATCATTGTTGTTTAATCAAGGGCACCAAAATGGTGGTGTGTGAAATGGAAGACTCGTTAATAATAGGATAATGATATGAATGGTGTTGTGGCTTATGGATGGCTGATTTAAATTTTTTTTACAAAGACTCAAATATACTAGTGATCTCTAACAAACTCACTAAGGTCTATCTAATTTCTCTAAGACCAAATGTGTGTGCATAGTGAAGGTTCATTTACTAATCAGGAGCATGGTAATAACTCAAGGTAATCAAGAACCAATGTGTGTACAAGTGAGTTCATTAACCCATATTGAGTAAATTGAGATAAAACCTATCATGGAGGAGACTTAGGAGCTAGCTCATCCTTATATGTGATCAGAGGTCTCTTCAAGAGAGACGTATCGCTACACATGAGCATACTCCACTATCAATCAAGCATCTATAGCCCTAATGGAGATTAGCTCCATAGTCCAATGATCTGATCTCTAACCTTTGGGCATTCAAACTACCTAACCATCTATATGGAAATGTAGTTCTATCCTTACAACTTGTGGACCTGTGGTGTGTGATTTGTAAAAATAATTAGAGCTTTGGGGAATCAGATTCTCAACTGAGGTATGATGAAAATTTTACCCTATCCTTACTACTCATTCTTTTTTTTGGAAGTGTGAGTAGTGGTGAAGACCACTATTTTTTTATTTTGTACTATGTGCATAATGAGACAAGCAAAAATAACTTTTTCACTTTGAGGTTCAACCCAATCATGGTATTATACCTCTTTGACACAAGATATTTTTAATATTTGTGAAATATGTTTGGTTTAAGAGTGTTAGATTCAACTCCCATAACTCAATATTTTCTTAGTGAAAATGTGCCTTGGTCCTAAAGAAAACTTGACATGTATTGGAGGTTTCTAGAAACACTAGGAGTGGTTGAGTGACCGAAAACACCTAGGGATAATGGAAATATGGTTTGCAAGTGATGACTGGAGGTATGAAGTGGCGTAAAGGAATGGATGTTGAATTAAAGGTGCCCCTTATTAAGGTGACAAGATTTTTTGGATCAATTATTGTCTAAACTTAACAAATGACCCCTAATATGATGGATGGAATGTGTGGGAGTGATAATGAATGTGATTGTGCAAAATGAATGTGTAAAATACAATGTGTATGGATGATTTTTTTGTGTATTATCCATGTATATATACATATATAAAATACATTAAGCATATAATATTCTCAAGTGGATAATTTTTAGTGGTTTTGGCTCTTCTACTCCCTATAGACTGACAAACATATAAGTTCCTTGACGTACTTTTTATTTGATAATGTATGGACCTAACCAATTAGCCACAAATTTATCATGAAGATGTGGTGATGGATTGGTGTTTTGTTGATTCTCTTTATGGAGAAGATCTCCTACTTGGAATTTGCGTAGATGGACTCTAGTGTTGAAAGTATGCTTGATACAATCTTGGTATACTCGTAGATGCTCCAAGGCATTGATTCATCTTTCATAAAGGAGTGTAATTTGTTCAAGACATGTTTGTCTAGCTATATCATCATCTATGAATTCCTACAATGAAATACACAATGAAGGGATCTCGATATCAAGAAGCATGATGGCTTCGGTACCATAGACCAATGAGAATGGTGTTGCCCCAATAGGCATGTGAATGCTTGTTCGATAAGCCCATAATGCCAAGGATATTTGAGTGTGACAATATCGATGATTTTCTTTGATGAATTTCTTGATAATAGCGATCAAGGTCTTATTGGTTGCCTTAGCTTGTCCATTTGTTTGTGGGTAATAAGGAGTTAAGAAACTATATTGGATATTATAATTCTCGCAAAGTTCTCAAACATATTTATTTTTTAAAGACGTCATTTTCAAATATTATTTTTGATGGGATTCCAAAATGACAGATGATATGTTGAAGTATAAACTCCACAATTCTAGGTCCTGTCGTATTGGTTAGAGGAATTACCTCGATCCACTTTGTGAAGTATTCAGTGGCTATGATGATGAATGTGTGTTGTCCCAAGGAAGGAGGTAATATTTTACCAATCAAGTCCAAACCCCATTGTGAAAAGGGCTAAAGAATCTGAATAGGCTATAACACTTGTGATGGAACATGAGTTAAATTAGCATGTTGTTGACATTGTTGAAATTTTTTGACATAAATGCAACAGTCACATTCCATGGTGAGCCAATAATAATGCATGCATAAAATGTACTTTACGATGGTCATTCCACTAAAGTGACCATCACAAGTACCATCATGAGCTTCATATATTGCTCTTTAGGCCTCTATAGGCTCGAGACAACAAAGGAGGACTCCATCATAGCCATGTCTGTACAACACATCCCCCAAGAGAGTGAAATGAGTTGGATTTTTCATGAAATTTCATTCTGTGATTCATGACATGTCAAATGGGAGTGTTCCAAACATGAGGAAGTATTTTATTTGGCTAGACCAAGGCTCATATGACTCTACATGGATAAATCAAACATCCTTCTCATATTTAGACTCAGCTCAGGCAGTTACATATTTAGAGGTCATTGTGAAAATTAATGGCTATACCTCTCCTTTAGGATTCTTTGGAATTAGTGATCCTATAGAGGCCATCACATCTATAAATCTATTAGTTGATCTATTCAAGCTATCAATTTCATACCAATAAAATTTTGTAAGCAATTTCATTGCTACTTCATGATAAAGTTTTAGGATTGGTTATTTGCATCGGCATTCTCTGTTTACTTGATAAACAACAATTTTAGAATCCCCAAATAGTGTTATACACTTTATGCTCATAGCTATGGTTGCTTTAAGTCCTAATATTAAGGCTTCATACTCTACATTATTGTTTGTGCATGAGAAATCAAGTTTGAATGATAATAGAATCAGTACCCCCTGCGGTGTATGAAACATTATTCCTACACATTGTCCTTTTTCACACTTATAATCGTCAAATAATAGTGTAATATTAATATCTTCCTCTAGAATGACATCTTCTTCTTGTTCAGTGACAATAAATATTGAATCATCTGGGAGCTCAATAATCAATGGTTGATCACTAGGAAGTGAAGCTTCCACAAGCTGATTGGCTATTACCTAACCTTTAATGTATTTTTGACTAATGAACTCAATATCAAATTCTATTACAAGAATTATCCATTTTGTGATGTGGATGTTGTTTTAAGTACGAGATATCATGTAATGCAGAGAATTTTCTTTAGCTATGACATAGGTAGTGTTACCTAGCATGTAATGTCTAAGTTTCTTGGTGTAAAGAACCACCACTAAGCATAGTTTTTCTACATAAGTGTATCTAGTTTCATAGCTTACCAATGTTCGACTAATATAGTAGACAAATTGCTCTTGATTATTTTTGTTTTTCTGAGCAAGCATTGTTCCTAATGCAAAATCCATTGCTAAAACATAAATGTGGAAGGGGACCCCGAGCGAGGAGGAGTTAAGACTAGTGGAGAAGCCATATATTGCTTGATATCATCAAAAGCTTTTGGACATTCATCTATCCATGAAAATATCACCCCCTTTTGTAGCAAGTGATTGAATGGGTTGCATTTATCTGAGAGTTGTGCAATGAAACATCGGATTGATTGGATTTTTACTTGTAAACTATGCAACTCTTTCAAGTTTGTTGGGGGAGGCATCTCCATGATGGCCTTGATTTTTTTTGGTTCCACTTCAATTCCTCTCTTGGAGAAAATGAATCCTATAATTTTACCTAAGGTGACACCGGAGACACACTTCTTAGGGTTCAACCTTACATTATGCTCTAGAATTAAATCAAAGACTTTTTCCAAGACACCAATGTGCTCTTGTCGAGATTTAGATTTTACCAAGATATCATCCACATAATATTCGATGATCTTATGGATGTAATAATGGAAGATGTATGTCATGCACGTTAATAAGTGGCACCTACATTTTTTAGGTTGTCCCCAAGGTGTTGTGAATGTTGTTTTGTGTTGGTCATCAAATTTAATTCAAATCTGGTTGTATCTTGAAAAATCATCCATTAGAGAAAGCATTTCATGGCCAACGCAAGTTTTGACAAGAGTATCTATGTTTGGTAGAGGAAATTAATCCTTAGGACACACTTTGTTAATATCTCAAAAGTCAATGCAAATGTGTATCGCCCCGTTAGGTTTACGAATAGGTACCATGTTTGAAATCCACTCAAGATAGTCAATGGGTTGAATGAAATCCACATCTAATAGCTTTTGAAGCTCTTATTTGACCATGATGGCAATGGTAGGATGTAACTTTATCAATTTTTATTTGACCGACTTAGCATCAAGATGTAAGGTTAAGTTATGAACAATCAAGTTAGGGTCAAGACTAGGCATGTCTTTATAGGACCATGCAAATATGTCCTTCTTCTTGAGGAGAGCTATCAATTGCTCTTATTCATAAGTGGATATTTTTTTCTAAGTTTGATGATTTATGGATTGTCCATGTCTGAACTAAGGTTCACATTAATGATATATTCAATGGACATGTGAGAACCTTCCTCAAGCTGATGGGGTATTGGGATCATATGAATGTCATAAATGACATTATCAAACTCTTCTGACATAGTATCTTCCATGTCTACTTGTAAAATAGGTTAAGTCAAAGGCTATGGAGGAATGTAGATGGCAAAAGCCCTTTACAATTTCTTAGAAATTATGAACTCAAAAAAGTATGGTGGTGATGAAATTCATTCCATATCAATGAGGCTAATTTCAATTGAAATTGGTTTTGCCAAATTGTATGGATTACAAAGTGGGCTGAATAAATAAATAGAACTCATGTTGACTTGGTGGGGAATGGTAGTTGGCAATATGAAGGGTAGGTTGGTCTTGTCTCTTAGAATCGATGAAGGAACATTGGGAACCTGAATAGCAGGAAGCAACACTTGTAAATGCAAATGACAAGGCAATGGAAATACAATGCAAATATTTTTTTTGTGTTTTTAATTTTTTTATTATGTACATATGTTACATGATTTTCTATTGAAGTGGATGAGGTGAAGGCGGTGGTTCACTGATTGATTCAACTTGCTCTCTTGGGGGGGTAAACAAAATATGGGCTAATGGATGGGAAACATTCTAAGATAATGCTCATCCTATTCGGTGAATGGTGTGATTAGGATTGATTCCTCTTTGGATTCATCTGAAGCTATCGATATGACATCGTATTCTTCATATAAATCCTAAAAGTTATCATTGTGATTGGTTTTCTCTTTTGAATTTGAATGAATATTTTGAAAGGCTTGTTCAAAAGAGGAAGTGTAAGAATGTGAATGGTAGCCCAAACTTGAATAGTCATGCACTTCTTGATGTGGTGTTTCAATAATTTTTTGCATGCCCTTTTCATCTCATCCTGGACCATATCCTTTCCTATTGACTCAATGAAAGTACCATTAAAAAAAACTAGATATGTGCTCTATGTTGGCAAGGACTGGCTATGTGGGTTTATCTAGAAAAGGTGGATTGAATGATGAATTGACCCCCCATATATGATATTGATCCTATTAGGTGTTGAACCCATATTGTACACCACTCCTATGGATAAGGGTGGATTTTTTGGGTGCCCATAATCTCTAAAAATATGGATGCTTAGCGGTGTAACTGTGACATCTTGAACTACATATTCATCAATGCTATAATTGGCGAGGTGGACTACAACTTGGGTGGATGTGGATAAGATGGATAGAGTAGATGTGGAAGTATAGCACTCATGGGTAGATTGCAGATCCAATGAGATAAAATATGAATGGTGAAATGGTATCTCACAATATATCAAATCAACTTGTGAGACATCAGCTGGTTGATACAAAGATGGATTTGGTTGAGGGGTTTAATGGATGGTTGATGATGCTGATGTGGATGGAATGGTAGTGGGTGTAGGTTGGATGGGTGATGATGAATGAGTGGTGATAATAAGTGATGTTTATGTTGATGATGTGGATGGTGTGGATTGGGTTTGATCGCATGTACATGTAGCTAACTATGATGAAGGTGGGGGTGTGGAAGTGGAGGTTTGATGTGGTGTAGTGATGGGAAGCTCCTCGAGAATAGGATATTTGGATGAAGTAGTGGATGGTGTAGTTAATGGGGTTAGGAATAGGTGGGTGGATGTAAGTGTGGATTTATAGGGATTTGAAATGAAGTTGTAGTACTTAAATGGTTTTATGTCTGCTAGTACGCAATGGATCTATCCCTCATGTAAATATTTTAAGCATTGATGTAGTATGGAAGGGACACATCTCATATCCCTAATCCAGGGGAATCCAAGGAGTACATTGTAATCCATGGACCCCTCCAAGATATGGAACATGGTATGAAATATTTTTACCCCCACTTCTATGGGTAAAACAATAGTGCAACTGTGGAACAAAGAACATCATTGAATGCTCTTAAGGTAAAGGTGGATTTGTTTATGTGTGATGGCAAAAGATTGAGATGTTGAAGGGTGGATGTGGTGATGGTGTTGATGGATGAGCCAGTGTTAATTAGCACTCATTTAAATGGCTTTTTATAAACTTGAGACATAATATGTAGTGGAGGTTCCATCGATTTCGACAAAATTGATTTAATTTCAAAATCATAGAATGTGATGAAAGGTTCCATACATGTTTGAATACTCCCCACAAAATTGTTAAAGGCATTAGTATCTTGGGATTGGAGTTCAATGGATTTTAAAATTTCCATTAATGCCTCATGGTGTGGGGGATTTTTTTGTATTATCTCATAGGTAGATAGTTTGGCTGAAGCCATTTTAAAGCTAGTTGTTAGTCAACTACTTAAGAAGATGATGGGTCTTTGTGAATGGTTTAGGGGATGAATTGGCTATGGTATAAAACTTGAAAGGTACATGGATTGGGATGAATTGATGGAAAAATAGATAGGTGATGATGAATTGGCAAGTTATGGAGACACACTTGCTTATGGTTCTATATGAGGTTTAACTGCCTATTTTTCGTTTTATCGATTGGTATTTCTTTTACCTCGGGTGACTACATGAATAGCCCCCACAAAACATTGGCACTGTTGCGCATGATTAACTTAGTTAGGAGTCATGGTATTTGATCACCCTATCATTTGTTGTTGTTTCTCATGATGAGGAAGTGGCGTTTGGTATATACCAAGGTTTTGGTTTTGTTGAGCCAAGGGACTATCAAACTTGATGGCCCCTAACTCTATCAAATCTTGCACCATGTGTTTAAACATAAAGTAGGTGTTAATGTTATCCCATTTATAATTATGGAAATGATAAAATAAGTGCTTCTTATAGTTCTTGCCATATTTAACTTGATCTTCTGGTATGATTTTGGGTAAGGCAATAGCATTGGTGTCATGCAACCTATGGAAGAGGGAGGCGTATGATTCAGGCAAAGGTGTGAAGATGCAGTCTTGTTGAGCAGATTGTTGATGTTGGTGATTTTTCATAGTTAGCATTATGTTATGAATTAGTTGGGGTGGGGTAACCTCTTGATAGGACACTTGTGGTTTTTGTTGCATTGGTTATTGTTTTTTTTGAGTCATTGCTGGCTGACTCAGGACCACTTGATTTACTTGACATGGTCTAGATTGGCTAGAGTAATTTTATTTTGATTGGCCCTTATTTTTCCATTATTTTTTCTTTGGTTTTATCTTACCTTCTTGGATTTTTATCTCTTTGATTACATGATCTTGAGTGAGAGCTTCATCGAATGTCTTGTATTGTTATAGTTGCAACAACAAGGAGATGGGTTTTAAGCAACTTATTGCAAACATTCGAGTCAATTCTTCAATTGCTAGGTAGAATAACAACTTGGTGATAAATGCCCTCCAATAGTTTCCAAAATCATAGATTGACTCTTCTTTGAATTATCTAAGATTGTATAGGTTAGTCAATGTGGTTTTCTTACGAACATTGAGGGAAAACCTCTCCAAAAATTTATCTACCAATTATTCAAATGTGTAAATTTTATGGTCAGGAAGATGATTATACCAGTCTAAAGCATCTTCTCTCAATATCTGAGTAAAATTTCTAAGCATCAAAGCATCTCGATCTTGAATCCAAAATCATGAGTGGATGAATGTGCTAATGTGCTCTCTAGGGTCCTCAATCCTTTAAATTTGTCAAATTTTGGTACAATGAAGTCTGTAAGATATGGTGGTGATGGTACCAAAAAATGAATAGGTTTATTTATTAGTTGTCTCAAGGTAGGATTATGGTACATCATACCAGGAGTATGCAGAATCAGGTATCAATTTGTTGTTGCATTGCTTGGATATTAGGGTTTTATCCATGTGTGTAGAAGCCCTAAATTGTTTGATGATTATGTGGAGGTTGGGTGTGTGGAGTGGAATTATTGAGGTAGAATGTGAAGTTCATGGCTGGATGGATTGAAGGGTACTTGATGATGTTGAGCTTGGTGGTAGCATAATTATTGTTTATGGAGTGGATATGAGGTTTTGGGAATGTGAATGTGTTGGGTTGTGGAGGTGGTATGGATGTGGGTTAATGGAGGTGTGGGTATAGCAATCTAAGAATATGATGATACCCAAGATAATTCAGGTATGAAGTAGGTGTGTTGGCTTGGAATGGAAGGGGGTTTAAAATTTGCTATATGTGTTTGCTATTGAGGGAAAGAACGAGCATCTTGTTGGCCCATGAGTAATTGATTGAGGTGTTCGGTGGAGGGTAAGTTGTGAAAGAAATCGCAACTAAATGAGGGGTAGTGAATGGAATGGTAGAGGGAATCTGTGAAGTTGCATTGACATGTGCTTCATAGAGTAGATTGGTATAGGTAGTTATATAGGTAGATAGGATGGAGGTGATTTGGCTATGTTGAGGTGGGGACATGATGTGAAGGTGTGGATGATACCTCAAAAAGAGGTTTGGTGTAAACTTGATTGAAGTTGTGGGAATGTGAGTGAACTAGTTCTTGCTAAGAATAAGGAACATGTCCAGGTGAAATATGAAGTGGTTCTAGAACAGGATTGATTGGTCTTAGATAAGCTCTAACTTTATCCATGTCTATGTAGGTGGTGCAATGGTCGGTTGGTTAGAAGGCTTGGTTTTTGGGATGGATGTGTGGATGGCTCTATGCATCACATTAGCATTCAAAGTGAATATTGTGTGAGGGGGTCCTACAGATAGACCAAAATAGCTTATCTATGTTGGGTTGGCTAGGTTAGCTATAGAAATGATTGGGAAAGAAGTAGAACACTCCATGTATGAGTTTGGTTATTCGCTCATGGATTTGGCTTGATTTTTGGTCAAAACCATAAGCCATAAGCAAGGTACAGGTTGCATATGTGAAGAACGTCTGTGAAAAGATGCAATGATAATGGAAAGCACACATAATAAAATAAAAAATTGAATCTTATGTCTTGCAACAATGTTTTTTTTGTGTGTGGTTTGTGTGTTTTGATGTGCAGACCCTAACCCTAGACCACTATGTAGGATGGGTTCCTAAGGTGGATGGCAAGTGGGGATTTTTTTGGTGATGAAATCTAGAAAAATCACTCACGGGCTGCTAAGGTGACTATGGGGTGAGACAATGGATAGAGATGAAATCCACCATCATTGATCTCGATCAGTGGTTGGTGATGAAGTCCAACTCACTGATGTTGAAAGTGAAGCATGTAATTATGTGTGATTATTTTTAATTTTATGTTATCTATGGTGTTCAAAATATAAAGGAACCCTCTTACACTCAACCAAGTTGGTGACTACGAATACTAATACTAAGCCCCTAAAAATAATATAGGGTACACCTCTTAAGATCCACCCTAAATCAGCAAGTGATTCCAACAGTGGAGGTTTACCTAGTTCTTCCACTCTGAATCAGTAATGTGCTTCCAACAGTGGGAGAGACTTGAATACCAATGACTTGTTCTAGCTTAGAAAAGTGGGAAGTGGGAAACTTTAGCCTATAGTGCAACTACTATACTTTTTTTTATTTATTGCAAACAACACTCAGGGCAGAAAGTAAAAACACCACAAAACAACAAAAACTTAAATCTGATGTAATGAATGTTTTAATGCAACTAATATGAATGCATGGATGCAAATCTATATCTATGTGCAATTCTATATGATTTTGAAAATGTTGATGAATATCTACGATGCCTATCAATGCAAAATGTTGCTTTTAAAATAGAAAATAGATATTTATTTTCTTTTCTTCCTTTTTCAAAAAGCAAAAATTAAAATTAGGGTTTGACAACCAGCTTACTAGGAAGCCTATGTATTATTTCTCCAACTTTGTAGATGCAGTGTTGAATCTCCTAGATATGGTGTTGAATATCATAGACATAGAGTTGTATCTACCAGATCATAGACATAGTGTTGAATCTTCCAGACTCAGTGCCAAATCTCCCAAATGCAGAGCTGCATCTACCAGATCACAGACATGGCACCGAATCTCACATTTTCTCCAATAAAACCCATAGTTTTCTTTTTCAAAACCCATAGATACTTTGCAACATCCATGCAGATATTGTGTTGTATCCCCCGAATGCTATATGGCATTCATACAACCATAGATCAAGTCCTGCTACTTTCAAAAACCCTAGCCTTAGATCTAGCAATATTCGTGCTAACAGATTTCCAAAACCAACAACAAAAATAGAAAACATAGATCAAAAATATTGATAAGGTAAGTTAAAATTTAAAACTCTTTGGGGGTCCCACCATGATCTCCATTTTTTATGTAAAAATGAACAACACCAATAAAGCAATATCAAAGCAAATAACACAATGTATGCACAAAATGATAGATCTGATTTATTATGACTCAAGGAGCCTGGATCTCCAAATTGTACAATAGATTTACCCCAAATATAGGGTTACAATACACTTTATTACTTTTGATACAATATTACAATGCAAGGGTTGAAAACCCTCGTTGTGAAGAATAGCTGATATCTTCAAAAGTGTCTTCACTTCAAAAATGTTATGGGTGGGCTTGTGTATCCCTATGGGACCACTCGAGCTACAATAGCCATTAATTTAAGTGCTTCTTGTACCTAAAAATAAATCACTACACAAAGAAGTTAGTAGCATATGTGAGGGCTCCACTTTGTGAGACCCTTTAAGTTAGAAATCTACAAACCCTAGATGTTGTAAACATGAAATGAAAGTAAAAAATAGAAAACGTAAGCTGTAAGCAAATAATAACTTATGCCTTGTTAGAGTAATACCTGTTATGTTGAGGTATGTTTCTGCTTTTGCGATTGATGGTGCACTAATGCCTGGAAGTGTTTCAAGGTTTATCGATTATAAACTGGCTGAGGGAAAACACCCTAAAGCATTTTTGAATGGTGGTGGATGCCTCATAGAATTCTAGAGATGCTCAATATTTTTTGGGTATGATGGAGGAGTGATATATAGAACCAGATCTGGTTCACAAGGGTTTGGGGCGACAGAAACTAAGTATGTGGTGGTGGCGAGGAGGAAGGATGTAAGCAAAATGCTAAGGTTTTGGGTAACAATGGATGCGAAGGCTCTGATGATATCTAACCTAAGAAATCAACCAATTGGTTGCTTAACCTCATTCACAAAAGTGAATGATATTTTATAACTTGCCTTCAACATGTTAGGGTTTTAATGACACCAACGAGCGACCAAGATTAAATCATGATAAAGGGCTAAGATTGTAACTTTGATATGTGACACGAATCAAGTTAAATGGATGGTTGAGATTGATATGTGATGAGTGGTTGTTGTTTATTCATATATAAATATATATTTATATAAATATATAAAATATTTATATTTAAATATAAATATAATAAACATACATATATATAAATAATGAATTATTGTAATCAGATGATGTGCGGAAGACAAGTGGCTAGGATTTGATGTCTACAATTTGGTACATGCTAATGTACCACCTTGGGTACATCTTTATATTAGGAAATTATCCTAGATTAGAGTGAGAGTATTTACTTTATGCAATGTAATAAATGCATAAGTGTGCAAAGTATTTTGGTAATGTAAATGTGCATATTAGTCCATGTGCACATGAGTCCATAGAATAGGAATATGAAGAGTCACAGGAAGAGTGAAGGTCAAGAGTCCTCCATATGAAGAGTCACATTCCATTATATATGTATCTATGTGGGTGTGAGAAATATATATACAGAGTAATACATAGAGAGTGATGTATAGAGTGATATACAGTTGTAATGGAGAGTGAAGAAGTATGATGTATTTGAGGTCTTTATTCAATAGACTTCAAATTTTCATGAGCATTTGTTAATGGCATTTATATGAGTTATTTTTTAATATTTTATGGGTTTTATATGCTTAGTAGTTTGTCGTTATCATATATTTCATATTGCAACTTTATTTTAGATCTTGTGTTTACTTTATCTTAAGTATTTAGCTTCAAAGGGGACAACCACCAAAGTTGAGAGAAAATAGGAAATTATGGTGATGACTTGTTCATCAACAACTCAAGGGTAATATAATACCCCTTATTTAAATACATTTGCATATATAATATTTGAACCACCCATTGGGCAAAGAAGTTGTTATCACAAGGGAGTCCTCCTTAGTAGGTAGGCGATAACATTGGTTATCTTTAAAGAACCACCTACTCAAGGAAAAAATGGGTGTAGTATTGGAATGATTGATTTTATTCTTGATGGTTTTATCTAGCTTAGCAAAGAGCCTTTTTTTTCTATTTGGTATCGATTTTAATGGTTTATATTAGTGCTTAATTGTATTCAATTGGTGGATAATTTATTTTTGTTCTAATGTTAGTAACTTTCCAAGAAAAAGGAGGATTAATAGGAAGGGATTTAGTTAGATATTAATCCAAATAACATTAGAGTATTAATTATTAAGCTTTGCTTTGGTAATTATTAATAATTAATTAATTAAATTAACCATGAGTGCATGGCTTTAATAGAAAATATTGTGCTTGAAATATTGGACAAATGGCAAATATGTACCAATGTATCATGAGTGAAAACACTCTCTTGTGGAGTAACGTAATGCATGAGGCTCAAAGCTTCAGCTTGGGTAAGATAACTTCTATTTGAACTTCAAATATTAAGATATTTGGGATTTGGCAAAGGCGTTGGAAGAGGAGGGTGAAAGAGAAAGCTAAGCAAGTGAGGATAAAGTAGCTCGAATCAAGGTAACTCTTTTTAGAATATAGTGTAAAGATACCTCTTGGAAGCTATGTGTTGTTACCTTGCTTTTGAATTAAAATACATATAGATTCTTGTGTTGTTTGCATAACGAATGTATTTGATTTTTGGATTACTAGATTCCATTTCTCTATTGCCTTGCTTTCGGTTTAATCCTTGTTTTGTGGGTATACCTTTATCTATTTTAAGTTAGTGCACTATCTCTGTGTTGTCTATGTGTACCTTTATTGGCTACCTTTTTGGATATCTATGTTGCCTATGTGTACCTTGACTGATTGCCTTTTGGTACATCTATGTGATGCCTATGTGTGCCTTGTGTTGCTACATTTTGGGATATCTATATGTTGCCTGTGTGCACCTTGTGTTACTAACTTTTGGGATGTTTATTTGTTGTCTGTGTGCTTTGTTTTTTTACCTTCTTAAATTTCTATGTTACTACCATAGTATGTTTTGTATGGTTTAGGGTGTCTTGTATTTTCCTTGTTAATTTTGGTAAGATTATCTCGAATGACGTGTTACTCTCAATCTGGTTTGAGTTACCTTGTCTACCCTGATAGATTTGAGCATGTGGGTAGTTCTACATTCAAAGGTGGCATTGACCAACCTTTCTAGTAGGTTGTTATTGTTTTGTATTTGAACCTTTGAAGTGTGGTTTGCTTTCATGGGGCTTGATTAAATTAAAATATTGAATATTTTAAACTAGATCTTCTTTGAATAGCCTTGGTAAATTGTTTAATCTAGTGAATGGGCATACAAATTTCGGATTAAGCTCTTTGCTCCCTTTCAATATTTGAAGGAAATTATTAGTTGTGAATGAGTTTTAATTCATTGGAAGAATGCATAAATTTTGTAAATAGAAAGGAAAGATATTTTATAATGTTGTTAAATAAGCAAGCAATATTTATTTTTGTGTCGCTTGGAAAATTATTTCTAGAAGGTTATAGAATGGATTGAAGAGTTTTCTTAATAATGAATTTTTGAGGCTTGGGTAGATAAGAAATTCATTATAGAGAGAAGTATGGGATTATCTCATTATTTGTATGAAAATATATTTGTGCATGGTTGTTACAATGTTACATAGAGCATATTTAGTTGCATTGCATCAAGAGTTGTCTTCATCCCTATGTTCTCTTAAAATCCACAAGAAACTCCTTTTATGAGTTCAATCGTGGGAAGAATTTGGTGCAGATGCCACTTGGGTAGACTTGATCTAGTATGCATGGACATAAAATGATGCTATATGAATGGAACTTTGTTAAGTAAAAATTTGGTTGTTCTTTTCTAGAAACCAAAAAGGATTGAAATATGTTAAAAGAGATGATGATTTTCTCTTATGATGTAAAAGTGGGATAGTTGATCTCCTTTAAAGATGTTTTCTTTTGAAAAATAAAATATTATTTAATAGCATCTAGAAGCTATTGATCTTGTATTTACAGTTTTAATGATGATGGTATTTTGGCTAGCATTATGTTAAATATCTTCATCTTGATTTAAATTCAATCTAGAGAGAGATTTCATGGGATATCAGTATAATGAATTTTATGTGGAGAAATGATCTATTTAAATCTTAGTTTTTTTTAGTTGTGTTATGTTGAGCAAGTTAGCACTTAAAATTTCTTATTTCAAAGAAATACAATATCATGTGTTTATGTTGAGTTTTTAGGAAGGGGATTCTGGGGTTTAGTTCTAGAGCCCCTTTGGACCTAGAGTCGTATAATAACCCAATCCTAGGAGGAGTATTGGTGATGCAATAACTAGGTTGATATGCGTCCTAGAAGCAGTTGTGGTGTTTCAATAGCTAGGTACTCACAAATATGGAAGGATTTGAATTATGCAATAGCCAAATTCTTATTATTGATACACCTTGAACGGTGAGGATTGGGTGTCCCATAACTAACAGGTTAATGGAATCAATTTCAAGTTAGTTGTGGTGGTACCTTGAAGTGAGTCTCTAGGTGACCATGTTCATTGTCAAACGAATGACAATGACCTTAGTTAGCCCACAAAGGTGTGGTAACTAAGCACCAAGGCTTTACATCATATTAACGTACATAGAAGAACTTATGGAAAGGTTAGGGAAAAGGCATCCCCATTTAAGTGGTATGGGCTTTAAAGGATAATCTTGCATTGTGTTCAAAGGATAATCCTAAGAAATGTTGGGGGACCACTTTAGCATCCTTCTAAATAATGAGGTTTAGTAAGGTGAACCCTAGAAATATGGTAAGTTGGTCATTCCTATCCACTTGAGTGTCGTATGTAGTGACATTGAACTCAAAATGTGGTAAGTCTTATGAAGACTAAAAAATAGATTATCAAGAACCTTGGTGAACCCTACTTGCAATATATATATATATATATATATATATATATATATATATATATATATATTCTCTTGGGTTGGTTTGGTGGGTTGTTACATTTGGGCATTGTGAATCAATTTAATTAGCCTTCCCTTTCTCCTCTATAGCCTTCCTTTTGGTCTTCATTTAGTTCAATTAAACTTCTGGCCTCCCAGGTGTTAAAGTACCTACTCCATTAGACATAGCATATACTTCCTCCTAATCCCATGTTATTAGAGTCTACTCCTAATTGGAAAATTTTGATATTGGGGGAGGGCTTTTGTTCTGAACATGAGGGGTTTGACTCAACACTTGTGATTCCAACCATGAGTAAGAAGTAGATGGATGGAGACGTACAACTTCATTTGAAAATTCTAGGGTATATTGAGGGTTACTCTCAATGTAAGAATTGGGAGGATGGGCATCAAGGTAGGGGTAGTACCTTGCATTAGAATCTTCTACATAATTATTTTTCTTGGCAACTATATCCCTAATAGGTATAATGGAATTTACTACAACCGAAGTTGTATAGGTACTATCTATTGGTTAGAGTTTTATGGTTGGCTTACATTCTTATTGGAATGGAAATTAGAACCTTAATACTCTTGGTCATTTTGTGGAGTCCTATAATCTTGATTAATTTTTTGAAAGGGAGGTCTCAAATTGTTTTGATATTAAAACCCATTGTCCTCTATTATTAACTCGATCATCAGATGCAAGCACCATATGGTCAAGAGTATCGCATCTTACATAGAGCAACATAGTAGGGCAACTCTAAGAGCATGGGGTTTGGATCAATCAAGTTCCTCTAAGGTTTTTATAAGGATGGATTATTTTACATGTGATCTTGAGAACACTTCCTACTCTATCATAATCTACTATCTTTAGTGGAAAATGGTTAGAATTGCAAAAAAATAGATAGAAAAAAGGAAAAAATCCTAGGCTAACCTAATATAACAAGGGGATGATGCACCAAGATCAAGATAAGATCCCTCTACACAATAGCCTTGAGTCTAATGCATTGATAGCCCTAATATGAATACTTTCTCCTTTGAGCATGTTAAGCACAAGTTTGCATATAAAGGAAATGGGATAGAGATTTGTTAGTTGTGACCTCTAATATAAACACTTAAATGCATACACATACATAAAATGGGATAGAAAGAAAATAGTCATGGCCTCAAGCATGTATATATGAATATGAAAGATAGAATATATGCTAGAAGTTAGGGCTCGAAAGCATGCTCACAAGACCATTAATGAATCTAAGTACTGCTATATAGAAGAAAATTAAGGTAAATGTATACTTGTCAATCCTTCACAATGCTAAAACAACTACTTTTTATAGATTACAAAGGGGGAGATATTCCCTCCAAAATTGTGTAGAGATTTTAAGAATTATTATTCTTATTTGTTTCAAGTTGTATCTTCATTCAATTCATTGGTTTCTTTAGGATCTATGGATCCATGATCATTAATGTTGGATGGTTTTGGGCCTTAGGATGTGCATCTGTCACTATCATTACCATCTATTCTAGCCTTGGGGTCATTCTATCCACCTCCTTTTCATTTTACTCTTCTTTTTAAAACTTTTAGAAAATAACACCAACTTTTGATCAAAGTTTTTCATTATCTAAGAGGACTCATTCCTTGGAACTTTTATACAACTTCCACCTTTCAAAACTTTTTATTAGAATCTTACCTACACGTGTTTGTCAATTTATTCTTTACTTCTCTATTTAGGCCACTTCTCAAGATTTTCCCAAGGTAAAATTTGAGTGTACTAAAATTTAACTACAGTTCTGGTGACTCATAGGGGTAATTCAACTTAATAAAGATAAAGAACATATGGAAAATTTTACCTTGTCCATTGGACACAAAGTTTAGAAGCAATGGAAATTGTGGGCATGGTAGAAGAAAATGCAAATGTTGAAGGCCTTTGAGCCAACTATGCATAGATGATGGTTGGCTATAGAATTAAATGGGCAACATAGTAGTAGCAATCAATGTGAAGTGTAAGTCCACCCATGATCAGTCAATATAATGTTGTTAGGTCTCCTTAGTGGGATAGTCTGATTCTTCATCGATAACATGAAATTCTAATGATCCTTACTCCAATGCAATATAATGATGGATAGAGAGTATCAATTCTTTAACCAACATTCCAAGAAAGAGTCCTCAAATTAATTATTTGAAATTCCTACCTTTATTAGATGGAGTCGAATATTTATATTTCAATGATTCTTTTGTCTAATCCAAAATAATAATGGAGTTTAGAACAATCTCCACATTCAATATTGAAAATTTTGTTACAAGAAACCCTTTCAAAAATGGTCCACCACAGCAACTTGTCACAACCAAAGTGCACTATAGAAAATACATTCAAAGGCCTCTATAAATCAATCACTCAAAGAAAATACAAGCAAATATTCCTTTCTAAAAATAAGGCCTAAGCAATAGAACTCCATGAAGCAAAAAACTTCAAATGTTTATGGCTAATGGTAGGATGAAACAAAATATGAACGTGAGGAATTATAGAGGGAGAATTATGTTTCCAAGGAGCAGATGCTCTCCTACTAGTGATGAGGATCAAGTCTACATCAAAGCTTATATGATATTTCATTAATCAACTCTTACTTTTATAAGCAAGAAAATATTTACAATACCACTGCAAAAACCAAAACTACAATGGAAAACCATGGATAGATTACAAAAGGCTGCAACTGAAAACAAGACTATAGCTCTAACAATCTAAAAGGCTTCCAAATAAAATTTATGGAGAATAATATTTTAATCCTATTAATTAAAACCCTAAAACTAATATTTAATTATTAATTCACTATCAAGGATATCATATACATAACAAAAAAATTTGAGACTATATAGGTATCATGTTAATCATTGACCCATCCATATTGGCCATCACACACCATCCAAGGTAATTCAAATCATAACAAAAATAAACATATTTAAACCAATGAACTAATAGGTGCACAAATATTACACTTTTCTTGCTAAACAAGATCCCATAGACCCATTAAGAGTATAATAATTATGTTTTATACAAGACTTTATCTTTTTTTTTAGATGAAAGGAGAGGATCTTAAATGAGGGTCTCTATGATTTGAACCCTATACTAATCCCTCTAATGTATTCAACATCCAATGCATCGGCCATAATTTCATCCATCATGTAAATAAAGCCATGAATAGTTTGTGATAAAATAATAGCAAAAAAATTAATGGTTTTGAAATCAAGACTTGTTAACGCCATGCCCCTAATTCACATGGAGTTGCTTATGCTTTCCAGATATGATTTCAAGACCACTTGTCAGTATATGGTTAAACAAATTATTGTCATTGACAATGAGGGAAAAGAGTCAAACTTCTACTTAATTTCCCACCATGGCTTCATGGATACTCCTCAAACCATCTACTCATGCATAACATTAAGAAGTAAGCAACAAATCAAGAATGATGCTTAAGGCCCTCACACTCATCAAAATAAGACTTTTTCCTTTTTAGATTTGTTTTTCCATTAATATTCCATAAAATTTTCTAAATTTGAAATCAAGAGGAAAAGAGGGACAAATCATTCTGGTGATTGAAAAAATCCCCTCGATGACCAAATTTTACAATATATAGAATGATGATATCCCATTAATATAAAAATACTAGTGGCTCATCCATATTTTTTATGATTTATCCTATATAACCATTTGTTTTAGTTACTCTCATCAATTGATCCTCCTTTGCCAAAGAACCTTGAGAGCTACCAGAACCTACTAGTATCATATTTTTACTATCGAGACTCAGATGTATTTTCTATGCATTGAAGCTTGCACAAGAATTTTCTATCAAATGGGAATGATGCAATATATTTAAAATCTTCTTTTATTTTTTTATATTCCAAGCAAAGCAAAGAATCGAAAAAATAAAAGCATGTGGGCATTTGGTAAATCCTCCAAAAAATATGTTTTATAACAAAACCTTATAAATATTCAAACTAGTACTTGATAGATAGTTGCCCCTTCATATTCACTGAAATGATACATCAAAAAAAAATCAGACATAGGATTGAGAGTCCCAAAAAGGAGGAATATGATGAAACCTATTAGTGAAATTTTCTCCTGAGATTATCCTCACTAATTGTAGATGTTATCTTAAATAGTATAGCAGGATTATCATGATCCAAGCTCCAATTAGGGGATTTTAGAAAACCTCAAAAAAAAAGAATGTTCATCTACCAAAATCTCTACTTGGAAATACTTCCAAAATATGATAATGTTTTGGGAATCATCCTAGAAGATAGAAATATTGGACTTTTGGAATAGATAACTTGCGATTCACACCCACTATGATACCATGTTGGAATTTGTAATATATTTAGGAACAAATAGAATTAATACATTATTCAAAAAATTAAAAGTAAACCAAAAAATAATGCATATATGTAAAATACTCCTAGACACTTATAATATCGATAAAACATAATCATGTCCAACTGATGAAGAAATGGTTAGACAAGTGGGGTATTAATACACCATAATACAAGTTACCCAATACCAAAGTTAAAGAATCAACCATCAGATAATAATAAAATAATATAAACAGATAACCTTGCATGGTGCTCATGGCTCCATAGGGTGATATACAAATATCATAGTACAAGCTTAATCAAGGCTTTAAATGAAGATTGATAGTTATTTTAATAGAATGCACTCTAATATGTGGTTTGTCATGATTTTGACATACATAGACCATTAGGAAGGATAAGTTTGGCAAATTACATTACAATCTAAAATCTAGTCTTTTAACTAGGATGATATGGATATCCAATGACACCATGTCATAGTTGATAATATAATACGTGGGCTTGCTTCTACATTGTCACTTAACTCAATAACCTTTCTACTACTTAACCATCAAATAGAATTGGACTAGAGATGCTTTAGATCCTAGAATCCAAAGTGTGGAATAATATCATTAGCAATGATATTCTTTTGGATTTTAAAGTAAATGATGATGTGGAGTAGGTTGTCATTAACCTAAAAATAAATATTGAATATGTGTTGGTATTCTTCAAATATTATTGGGTTTAAGAATTTGTCAGTGCTTTAAGCATTAGTGCTTAAAATAAGTGGTATCTATCTATTTTTCACTTTGTTGCATCTAAGTGCACTCATTGGTTTTAGCCTACATGATAAAATATATTTGTTGATCTTTGCATTCAGTGTCATTGTGAGTGTAATTCTTATGATGGTTATACCTTTTCCCTTCTTTTTATTTTCCTATAGCCTATGAGGATTTGGATTTTTTTACAATAGGGTAACTTCAGGCTATGGTTCCTTAGGTGAATTGGACATAGATAACTTCTATTTTAATACCTAATGAGTATTGCATTAATATGGTGCAAGACCCATCTATATTTCTCAATATCTCTCTTTCATTTTGGTGGTAAACTTGTAGGTTTGCACCAAGGTATAAACAAGGAATTCCACCTCAAGATAAATATTATAAAACAATCCAATAATATACTTGAGAAATAGATGCTTCTTATCACAATTATTTCAAAAATATGCAAGAATATTTTAGAACTCATCAATATATTTTCTAGATGGACTACAAGCATAATTTGAACAATTTCTAAAATGTAATGTATTGATTGAGTACGTACAAGCGCTAAAAAATATATAGGTGTTGACAAGATTACAATCTACTTCATCTTGGCATATGGTTATTTCCCACCAGTTGGTGAAGTTTATTTGGACATCTTCAATATGTTGCAAATGTGATCCTATCATCATTAATAAATTTGTTAGAAAAATACTATGATTCCAATTGCTACAAACAAAGATCTCACTCCTTGATATTTATCCAACCTAAGAAGATTAAAAATAATAATGTTGGTATATAATTTAAGTATTTGTGGCTTTGAAAAAGCATATTAGTGAGAGTAGATGATGATCACTTAGAATCATGAGATCTAAAACTATCCAAACAATTTACTTCTTTATCACTCAATGCATTTTGAATGACCTTGGGATCTTGGAATTTTTAAAGGATGATTTTATAGTGTTATCCATGCTTACACATGAGGGACATATTTATGGGTACTTAGGTATGGATCTAGACATGATGTCTTTATTCTTATATGATAAGCGTGTATAAGAAAACATTTAATGATGAGATGCATTACAATAATCAAAATCAACTGAATAAGTAAGAAATAACAAGATCATGTATAGTGACCTTGAATACATGAACATAAAGAACACTATTATAATACCAACCTCTCATAGAGTGCAGAATCAACAACAAAATATAGGAAAACTACAATAATACAAAGGGTTTAGATCATCACGATCCACGATGATATAAAAGGCAACTTCCCAACCCAACTTATGAGGTTAAATAAGTTATGTTTTATATTTGTGTAAGATAATAGGGCACATCATAGAATATTTTGTGCCTTCAAGTATTAGATGAAAAAGAGAATCATAGTTTATAGTTTTTACACCTTCAATCATTATATGAAAAAGAGAAATAATAACAAATATGCTGATTAGAAAAAATATTAGGCTAAACCCAGTCAATAGGGAAAATTTACTCCTTATTTATAGGTATTTGGCAATAGCCTTAATTTTTGGATACTAAAATATGGGTGTTGTGTTTCACTCTATACTAGGTGTTGAATTTATGATTCTTACTCATGATCTAGCCTAAGAAGTAAGGAAGTCTATAGAAAAGTAGCAAAGATCTAATAGAAATCCAAAAGAAGCTAATCTATGTTAGACTCTAGATTATATATAACCATATGTAATGCAACTATAACAAATTTTCTAGAAAACTCTAATAGTTCCCATTCTAAAAAGTTTATCAAAATATAGTATTAAATATATAGGTAGAAAATGATTGTATGTCTTATTGTCTAGTTAAATGCCAAAGTGATCTAGTAGTTTGACTTACTAATTGCACAACTATTGATGTTAGGCATATGGATATTCTATTGGCAAGACACTAGAATTTAAATTTAATGCTAGGGATTGGCACCTAATAAGGTTGTGTCCTATTATTGGCACTACATAATTTAGTAGTGTTGTCTCCATTATGGGCATCAACATCGTGGTGGTTGTTAGCACCAGACATCATATTTGGGCTAAGGTAGAGTATAGCAACAAGAAATTAAGTGAAATCCCAAGTGGATGACAAGGTGAAAAGGTATGTTTTATTCTAACATCAACTAGATATTGGCATCATTTTTTACGAGAAAGCAAGCAAACCTTACTCCACTCATATGGAGTTATCATAGGAACTAAAGTAGAGCTAGTTTGCAAAGGGACTTCTTTCCAATTATAATAATAAGATCAAGGTGATCCCTCCAACATTTTATAATAATCTCCCAAGTGATTCATTACCTTAGAAAGCAATAGAAGGCATCATCTAGATCCATATAATGGAGTTAAGAAGTTAGCAACACAAAATATGAGTGAAAACTTGAAAATGATAACTCCAAACACTAGAATGGCATAATTTGGAGTGAGCATTGACTAGCTACAGGGATCACATTCTCAGGGGGAGCATTTAAGTATTTGATTATTTTTTTGCTCATATTCATAATTTGTGCTAAGTGTAACAAATTGTGCCTGAGAATGTTGTGCATAGACTCAGGGGGAGTCTGCAGTAGCCCTTTGGTATTATTGACAAAGGGGGAGAAGAGTTATAGGAAATTACACATGTGTTGCCAACAATTCCAAAGGGGGAGATTGTTGAGCAAGGTGCAGCAGGAGTATTGTCATTGTTGTCAACACAGTCGGATAGATCTGGTGATGCAGTGGACAAGAAGTTCAAAGGCTAGTCAGATGCAGAAGACAGGAGTTCAAAGGTTACTCAGAGTATGTACAGTGATTTTCCAAGAAGACCGAAGTGGACCACTTGCAAAAGATCAAAGAAAAATACAAGAAAAGTGTCGCGATATCGTGACATGTTTGAGGAGAGAGAAAGCGCAAGAAAAACTGTCACGATTTCGTGACATGTTTGAAGAGAGAGAAAACGCAAGGAAAATTGTCGCGATTACGCGACATGTAGGAAGCAAAGAAGGCAAGTAGAAAAACTGTCACGATTTCGCGACATGTTTGAAGAAGCTTCGCATGCAAGAAAAACTGTCGCGATTTCGCAACATGTTTGAAGAAGCTTCGCATGCAAGAAAAACTGTCGCGATTTCGTGACATGTTTGGAGAGAAGGCGCAGGCAGAGAAAACTGTCGCGATTTCACGACATGTTTGGAGAGAAGGCGCAAGCAAAGAAAACTGTCGCGATTTCTCGACATGTTCGGGGAGAAGAAGCTCGCAAAGAAAAGTGTCGCGATTTTGCGACAATCTGTAAGAGAGGCAGTACGGACGAAAATGTGTCACGATTTCGCGACATGTTTGAGAGAAGGAGCTCGCAAAGAAAAGTGTCGCAATTTCGCGACAATCTGCAAGAGAGGCAGTACGGACGAAAATGTGTCGCGATTTCACGACATGTTTGAGAGAAAGAGCTTGCAAGGAAAAGTGTCGCAATTTCGCGACAATTTGCAAGAGGAAGTGCTAAGGAGAAAATATGTCGCGATATCGCGACATGTCGGGTTTTTGCGACCCGATGAGAAGAAAAGTGCTAAGGAGGAAAAATGTCGCGATATCGCGACATGTCGGGTTTTCGCGACCCGAAGCAGAGAAAAGCACAAGGCAGCGAAAGTGTTGCGATTTCGCGACATGTTCCGTTTTCGCGGGCGAAAGGCAGAGAAAAGAACAAGGCAGCGAAAGTGTCGCAATTTCACGACATGTTTCGTTTTCGCGGTTGAAAGGCAGAGAAAAGCACAAGGCAGCAAAAGTGTCACGATTTCGCAACATGTTCCGTTTTCGCGGGCTAAAAGCAGAGAAAGGCACAAGGCAGCGAAAGTGTCGCGATTTCGCGACATGTCATGTTTTCGCTGGTACAAGCCAAGAAGAGTGCAAGGAAGAGAAAAGTGTCGCAATTTCACGACATGTCATGTTTTCGCTGGTACAAGCCGAGAAGAGTGTACGGAAGCAGAAAGTGTCGCGATATCGCGACATGTGTTTTCGCGGCAACAACAACAAAAGAGTTACAAGGGCATTTGAAGTCGACGAAGACCGATGTTAGCCGACAAAGATTAGAGTTTGCAACCAACGAATATTAGGGTTTGCAGTTGACTATGATGAGGGGTACAGCCGACTAAGATTAGAGTTTTTCATCATGAAAATGTTCTTATAAAAGCAGGGCTGTTTTGGAGAAATTGCGAAGTATCGAAGTGTGCGAAATACGGTCGCTAAGCGCAGAAGAGCAAGTCATGTCGAATCTTTCAAAGTGTGGAATTTTGCTGAGAAAGCAAAGTGCGCAACAAGGAGAAGACGACTGCTAGGTGCAGTAGAGTGAAAGCAGAGTGCGCAACAAGGAGAAGACGACTGCGAGGTGCAGCAGAGTGTGCGAAGTGCTTACGCAGAAAAAGCAGAGAACACAAAGGTGAAGTAGACCAGTCAGGGTCTTGTAAAAGCGAAGGTATCTTACTGTTAAACCCAAAAGATTCAATTTGAAGTCCAGGTTGGTGCTTGGCATCAGGGGTTGGTGCTCCTTCCAGTTGGTGCTAGTAAATCGGGGGTTGGTGCTCCTTTCATTGGTGCGAGATAAATCGGGGGTTGGTGCTTCTTCCAGTTGGTGTTGGTAAATTAATTGTAAAGTTGGTGCTTTGCAAAGGCCGGATTTGGATGGTAGTCCAAGCAGTCATTTTTGAGGAGTAGCCACATTGGTGAACCTCGTTAAATATTGTGTTGTGTGTTGTTCTCTTGTTGTTCTTACTGTATCTGTTTATAATTTTTAATTGCTGCTGTTTTAAGAGCTGTTAATTCATAATTAAAGAACTACACTGATTCACCCCTCCTCTCAGTGCCATTATAAGTCTAACAGTGTAGCCATATTTTAGGAAGTATTATTGAGGTAAGTCATTAATTGTCGACCATAAAAGGGACATATGGGACAATAAATGATTCAATGAATGAATCTTGTTCTTTGACCACTAATATAGATAATCATAGGTGTTGTCCATCAATATAATAATACTGCTTAGTACATTAAACAAATCAAGATATTAAAGAACAAATTTGTGTTTGTAGAGCAGTCTTCATTTTCGTTTTGTGATATGAAAGTAGAAAAAGCATGATAAACCTTGCAAATAGTGAGATCAATGGATCTACCTTAGTTGATGGGACATCGACAAAAGGGGATAGATGTAGTTAGTCAAATTGGTCTACATAATAACATGAATGACAAACCATAATATGATTGAATATTTATTTGAACATATCAATGCCCTTAGGAGCCATCTTAATAATGAGTTAATAACAAGTCATATATAGTGTTTTCTTTTTTGTATGTGTTTTCTATTATGTTTTAATCTACATGTGATGTAATAAAATAACATGTTATATGCTATTGCGTAATTTTATTATTTTGCATGTATATAAACAGTTAGGTGATTGAGTAGGCAAGCTTGTTTCCAACTACCTATTGTTTCTGATGGCATGTGTTCACTCTTGTCTACTTTGATTTTAGCAAGCATAGTAGCAAGTTGTTTGATGGTGATTGAGGCATTATCATGATAAATTTAACCAAACCCTATTCTCAATGTATTATAGATGATTGCAATGTGAGGAATACATGTTGTCTATAGTACATATTTAAGCATAAATAAGTTTTTCTATTTTGCCTTTATTTTATATAATATAAAATTATATTATGATTTGGTGCATTCTATATTTGTTTGCATAACTAAAATTCTCTTAAAATTTACATAACATACAATCTATTATATTTGCTAAAGCAAACTAGCTAGCATCTTGGTGTATAGGACCTTTTGAATCATTAAGACCAAAAACCCTATGGCATATAAACTAGCCTTGCCACCTACCTCTTTTTATGTATCTCTGTGTTTAATGGCTTATCATTCAAAATGTGCATTCATAACCTTTCTAATGTGTTTGATTGGAATTTTATGTGAGGAGACAATTGAAGTTCAATTCAACTAGAACTAGGCTAATAGTTTCATTTCCAAAAGACCTTATTATGAAACTGTGATGTTCAATGTGAAGTCTTGTGTGATCTCCATGCTAAGGATAATGTTATTTAGAAAGATAAAAATAATAAGATGACAGTTATAAAAGTTCTTTACACATGTTATTAGCATAGCAACATGTTATTTTGCTCCCAAGAATTCTAAATTCTACAAGAAACATGACCTTAACGAGAGAAGACCCATACTCCTCCCTAAAAAGAGACATTTTGACATACAATAAGTTGGGGAAGATTATATTAATTGAAGACTTCAATGCAAGGACAGCCAATAAGCAAGCTAACATTCTAGTAGGTAATAAAGATATTGAATTTAATCCTCTTTGGATGCCAGAAGAGGAAAATCAGCAGTGGACCAGGACTTCAGAAGGTGGGCATGGGGCTATCACGCAATATGGAGAAGAGTTGTTAGGCCTTTGCAACATACACAACTTAGTTATTTGCAATGGGATGAAAAGTTGGAAAAATTCAAGAAAGTATACATGCAAAACATATAAGGGACAAAGTGTAATAGACTATGTTATATGTTCACAAAACTGCATACCAAAAATAGAGGAGCTAAAAGTGGAAGATTCCCCAGTGGAACTTAAGTCGATCACAACCCAATTGTTATGAAACTTCAAATGCGGGAGACAAACCAAGGGAAAAACACATGCAAGGCAATCAAAACAAACTTCCTCACAAGGGAAACATTCTCTTAACAGAAGAAAATCGACAGAGTTCCAGGGTAGCATTGAATAACAAGTTACAGGAAAGGGAAAAAAATGGACTACCTCACAGCAACAGAGATTACAACAAAAGTGAATGGTTAATGCATGATATCCGAGCAGCTCTTAAAAAATGCAAGAGCTAAACCTAGAAAGAAAGAAAGAAATAGCTTCCCAACCAACCCGTGGTTTGATGAAGATTGCAAGGAAGCGTGGAGATTACTAAAGGAACCAACGGGTAAAATAAGAGCAAACAAAAAAGCATATGAGAAATTGGTAAGGGCAAAAAAAAAAAGAATACACTAAAACAAGGAGGAAATAACTTATTTACTTAGGGAAGCATGAACCAAAGAAATTTTGGAAGGAACTAAGAATGAAAAAGATGCAAACTGAAAATAACAGAACAGCTAGTCAGTGGTTGGAGTATTCAAAAAAATTGTTGTGTAGTAACCAGCAAGAGACACCCCCTATTATCATTGTCAAGAAATAACTTTTCACAAATGAAGACATTATTCAATGGATAAAAAAGTTAGCAATTGGTAAAGCCCGTGACATAGACAATCTTCAAGCACAACATATAAAATGAGGGGTAGATATTCTTGCACCGCAAATCAAAGAGATTTTCAATGAGGTTATACAAAATGGTTTCCCTACGGAATGGACAACTAGCTTGACGATTCCTTTGTTTAAAAGTGGAGACGTAAATAATCCCTCAAACTATCGAACTATCATGATCAATCCTCTCTTTGCAAAGTTGTTTGGGAGTATGATATAGCGTAGGATCAATAGATGGGCGAAAGAAAAGGGAAAGAGAGCAAAGGGGCAAGCGAGTTTTAGGCCCAAGCACTCAACTATTGATCATTGTATCACGCTTAGACACAGTGGAAAAAATATGGGACAAAAAAGAAGAGGCTTTTTGTTGTTTTGTAGACTTCAAAAAGGTATTTGACACAATGCCAAGGAAAAAATTATGGAGCAGAATGGAAGAGCTAGAGGTTCCAATTCACTACAAGGCAACGAGTTCACAAATTATATGAGCATGTAAAGGCTAGAATCAAAACGCAGGAAGGGTTATCTGAATGTTTTAGGAGTGACATAGGCGTCAAACAAGGTTGCCCTCTATCTCCGACATTATTTGGGTTGTATATTGACAAGTTAGAAGAATGGATAAACAAATTTGTGGGAGAGGGTGTGCACTTAGCCAAATATGTGGTAAAACTCCTCATGTATGCAGATGATGTAATTCTTGTGGCCGAAACAACTAAAGATCTAGATCACCTTCGGGCTCTAGAACTCTTATTTAAGGAATTTGGGATGCAGGTGAAAACAAACAAAACAAAAATCATGATTTTTTTAGCAAAAAAGAAGCAACATCTCGAATTTCAGGTTGCAGGAAAACCTCTTGAGGTAGTGGTAGAATACAAATACCTAGGCATAGACTTTCATGACAAACTCAATTGGAATACATGTAGGATGAAAAAAACTCTGGTTGGAGAGCGCTATATGCACTTCAAATCCAGGTGTAGGAATGCCGAGTTGTGGGACTGGAAGACCACCAAGGTCTTATTTGGTCTACTTGTCACACCAATTGTGTTGTATGGTTGCGAGGTGTGGGCCAATGGCACGACAAATACAAAATGGAGGCAAATAGAAAGGATTCAAAAACGTCTAATTACAAATTTTCTTAGAATTAAGACCACGATCATTGAAACTGGAATGTTCCCTTTAAAAGGCAATTGCTATGACCAAGTTGTTATGTTACTTGAAAAAAATAGAAAACATGAAAAACAACATATGGCTTAGGGCAGTTAGGGATGAAGAGCTACATAGACAGAAGAACACATGGATGAAACAAAATCAGAAATAGATGAAACGTTGGGAAATCAACATAAATGAATGTCCAAATTTCAATAAAGACAAAAAACTACGTGAACGAAAAGTTTAGAAGTGGAAAGTGGAAAAATGCAAACAAGAAAAGACAATACTATATTGCAAAATTTAACCCAACGTATGACCACAAGGAAAAAGCATATATAGGCGCTGAAATTAAGTGGAGGGAAAAAACCCTCATTGCTCAGGTAAGGACTAGCTCTCATAGGCTTAGATGTGAAACAGGAAGATGGACAACGCCCAAGGAACAATGGAAAGAAAGGATGTGTACTCTATGCAGCAGAGGGGCAATAGAGACAGAAGAACATTTCATGTATGAATGCCCGAGTTTTTCGGACATCCGTGGCAAATACAAAGAAACACTTGGAAAATGGTCAATGACGAGTTATTTGAAGACAAGTAAAATAAAAAAATTTGAGGAGATGCTAACCCAAATCGGTAGGAGAAGGAACAACCTTCTCAAGGATATTAATGGTCATATGATTTGAATAACTGTGTTTCCATATTTGGAGGTCCCATAGGCCATGTTTTGGGTCTCGCGGACGTAATTAAAATCTTTCATTCATTCACAAACATTGAAAACATATTTTTCTATATAGAAGGATGTCACATCTTCATTTTTTGCTCTTTGATTTATTATTAAATTCTTTGGAATATATTATTTTAAATTAGATGCATCTTTCTTATGACTATTCCTATACAAGGTTGATAGTAAGACGTTATTTTGAGGAAAAAAAAAATTAATGATAATAAGGGCCATCTCACTGTTGTAAAAACATTCAATCAATAATAGATTTGAAATTCTATTCAAAGTCACTTTTTATGAAAACCATCTGACTATAAACTTGTTTATTAGATTGAAAATTTAAACGTTAATTTGCAAATAAAAAGATAAAAGATATAATAAGGAAAAGAAGACACTGCTACTGTCATTTTTCAAATGATTCTTCAGTCACCTTGAAGTATTGATACTCACATATGACTGAAATTTGGCTTATCTACCTGTGTATTTAACAAAAATGATTTCCAAATCGATATATTTTAGTACATGTATTCATGTAAGATGGGATGTAACTAAATTTATAGAGCCCAATAAGGCTCATCTTTACAACAAAATATGTTACAAAAAAATGGCATGTGCTTGCATGGGTACAGTATATAATACAGTGATCAATATTACAACAACACCTGATGCGCTGTTCACAGTATTGCGATATATAGATTGTAGCTGGGATCATAAAAGATATCTCATCATAAACGATCCTCTCTTTTGCTTAGAGGAGACATGTGGTTAAGCTGCTTAAGAGGGTCAATTTTAGGAACTGACGAAGAGTTTCGGTTGAAATGGCTCCAATTTCTGGAAACAACATTATTCGTTAGTGAAGACGATCTAATTGTGTGATCTGCAGCGGCATTATACTGCTTGAGATTTCCATTTCTCTGCAGTACCGTTTGAGATACTCTTTCCAAAATTGCATCTACCCTTTTGTCAATTTGTGAAATCAATGGATTAATTCCTGCATTTGAAATCTGTTGCTCCTTTGAATGAGAATCCTGCACAGTTCCTTTGGCAATATGTGTTGAACTTGCAACTTCTCTATGCCAGAGATCAGTCTTGTGAGAAACTCTGGATATGCCAGCTGAATCAAAATCATGGACCGTAGCAGGCTGACTTGCATTCTGCAATATGGGCTCAGACTGTTTCATCAAAGTAGGCAACATGCTATTCTCAGATTTGTTAAGATGCAGAGGAGTACATCCATGTGCCTGAGTTTCAAGAACCAGATCTTTATTCACTCCAAAAAAATTCATTGCAAGGAAATGACCTGCTTGGCCTACATCTAATCCAGTGCTCTTGTTCAAGATTACACCCTGCTTAGATGTTAAAGGGCTGCCTAGTACTTTGTGCTGTTGATTTAAAGAATGTCCTCCTACTGAGGGTTTAGATTGCATTAACTGCTTCAGGTACTGGTCATTTCCCTCCCTCATCCCAGAGACAATAACATTCGATAGCAATGTTGAGGGAGCATTCCCAATATGGCCGGCATAGCCTTGTGAGTCCAGGTGTGCAGATTTGGACAAGCAAGCCGAAGATGAACTGAGTAACTGTTGCATATTCATTGAGCCTCCCAATGAGATACCTGCAGTTGGTGTTAACAATGCATCTGAGATATATGATGAAGAGGTAGTCCCAGTCAATATAGGTTTGGAATTATAATAAATTCCATGACTAGATTCCCTTTCTGCAAAACATCCAATTTGAGGTTGGCCTTTATACTGCTCTGTGGACATCTCCAGAGCGCTAGTTACTTCCCTATCTGGAACTTTTGTGCCATTAAACTTGCATGCTGAGGTGCTTCTGTCACTCATGGAGTCACTACAAGATGGTGAATACTCTTCATCATCATCAGACACAGGGTCACAAGCATATCTCACTTCCTTCCTTGGACGCTTTCCCCTTCCCAGTTCCTCCTCCTTATCTGCAACTTCAATCAATGGTCCAAGCAGCTCTTCCCATTCTTTGACATTGACTGTGGGCTTTTCGTCTTCATCCTGAATAAGTGGCATACCTTGAATGGCACCAAGATAACCACTTTCTTCTGAAGTACCATTTTCGCCTGCCTTCATCTCTCTATTAAGAAGGATTTCTATATCTTCATCTGTATAATGAATAGAAGTAGCTGCAATATCTTGTTCATCAAGAATGTTCCTTGCACCATGTATTAAGATATCATGTAGTTCCTTGAATGTTTCATTTTTGACAGGATTCATAACCAGATTCTCCATGGCTAGCTTTCTTCTTGAACGTTGCAATATTTTCTCTTCAATAGAACATTTTGTTAACAATTGATATACTATCACAGCTTTCTGTTGGCCAATCCTGTGAGCACGTGATTGAGCTTGTAGATCCACAAAAGGATTGAAATCTGGGTCTGCATGATATATAAAGCATTAGCAAACACTAAAGAGAAAAGCCTGACATGCAAAACGTAAGCAGTAATCCTCATCTTTGAATGCAATACATTTCAGCTATGCTACTGGCAATATTTCTCAAAATGAAATTAACAAAGAAACTTACCATATATGATTACTGTATCTGCACTTGCCTGTTTCATGCAAGATGGTTGCTGTTAGATAACAAAAAATGCATTTTGCAAAGCCCAACCTATAATCAAAAATTTCCAAATAGACATCAAACATGTTGAAATTAACATTTAGAATTGGGGATCACATCAACGTAGAAATTACCAAATTTATTCCTAGGCCTCCAGCCCGAGTTGAAATAAGAAAAGTAAATATAGTGCTGTCGATGCTGTTGAAGTTCTTTATCCTTTGTTGCCTTTCAGATGCTGGAGTACTTCCATCAATCCTGCAAAATCACATACAAAGGAAATATAATGGAAACAGATTCAAGAAAGCATTAAGAAAAGAAAGGCTTCTTTACAGACTTCAAAGTTTAAAATCCTCAAGAATTCAAAGAAAGGAACCAATATACTATTCTCTAAGGAAAAGATTCAAAAACACTGCAAATTTTACAAGTGGCACAGAGTAGAGTAAACACAAGAATTTATAATCTACTCTAAAAACGTTTTAAGAGTACTTGCAAGTGTTTAGCTGCTTAAATTCCTGCAAGCAGCTCGTACTCCAAGTTTGCCATCAGACAAAACTGCACACTGGTATCCTGTGAAGAACAGTTCTGAATGGCACACTTGTAACTAACACAGATCTTGCATAGATTCTTCTAGGTTCAATGAAATACTTTGTCACCATAAGGAAAATTTTCATAACATGTTACAGCCCAAGTTCTCATTAACAGGACAGCTTTAGTTGCAAAGAAGAAATAAATCTCCACAGATAACCAAAATGGAAACCTTTAGGAGTTATGTGGTGCTTTTCACAACATTTGATTGACTGTATGGGGCCATAAATAAAGACAGCCACAAATAAGGTCAAGGAACTACAATTGAACTCAAATAGATAGTAAATAAACAGAAAAAACTTATATGGGGAGCACTTCGATCTCAAGACAGCTCTGTCCAATACTCATGATGGGAAACATACAGGAATGAAATTAATCACTTTCCTTGTTGCATAATGGAGATAATTACTAAAACAACCTGCTTTACATTTGTACTTCAAATCTTGATCAAATGATATTCTTTGATGCCATCATTCCATTTACATATTATAAAGAAATGCAGAGTCAATGATAGGCCCCGAGCTTCAACTGAACTGAAGAACCGACCCTTTAAACAATCCAATGCAATATAGCCTTGTTAGCAAACATGGGAAGCAAATAACTTTTTCAGATTTTCTGGATCAAGCCTTGACCACAGCTTATCAAGATTGACCTTATGTTTAAAAAGGGGCATGAAGATTGCATACTGTAATAACCGCAGCTCAACATTGATAGCCCATGCATAAAGTATTAGCTGGGCCTTGGAATGGCCCAGTCATGACATCCACAGGTATTTTATTCCCATTTACCACATGATAGCAAGTACACTTAGGCTGAAAGTCAGCAGTTCATGCGCATTTGCATGCAGCAAGAATTAATCAGTACAAAATCTTGTCAGACTGCAACAACAGTTGGGGGTGCATCAAAGAGCTAAGTAACCATAAGCTCCTGTCTGCAGAGATTAGAAAAATTTGTGCTTTTCCTCATGGTCCACAGCCTATGAGACACCCTTAAAACACTTTCATACTAATTTGACTGTGTTTGTAAGGCACAAGGACTTTGTATCAATCATCCCCATTTGTGGGGGAAAATCAGTGTTTCAGGGCATCAATTAATTGCAACCACTCAAGATTTGCAGACTGCCATATAACCTTGCTGGTCATTATGCATCAAGAGTAGTTTTAACTTTTATTTTTGCTAAAAAATAATATATTGTATTGATAAAACTGTAAACTCCCATCATCATACATGTGATACTGATTGTTTAGTGGAGTCCCGCTTCTTCATCTAGCCTGATAATTATGAAACAGCTTATGTTAACATAGAAATAATTCCATAAGACAAAACTGGAAGCTGAAAGAATGATAGTCTTACACTGACGTATGTAATACCAACAAAACTCCAGATTATAGCAAATCTTATATTCATGACGAGAGAACATGGCTTAGTAGGTCCCAAATACAGTAGAATTTAGTGTACTGTACTGAACTGAGCAAACTACATATAGCTTTTGCATAGAATCTTGTCCTTGAAAACCAGCTGGTGACTGGCCACCAGTTATCCCATGATAACAATAGATCCTTGGCGAAAAGGACGATGAGGGGCATGCACCTGCTCTTACACATTTTATCCAGATTCATAAAGTAGGTTCTAAATTCATGCACCTATAATTATGGAAAATCATCAATTACCCCAATGTTGTGTATGCACCCCTAGAGCCTGGGCAAAATATGAGAGCTTACCCTGCCATTTCTGATACTGCTATTGCTTAGATGCTTCAATCATTTCATTATTCATATGAAGATATTTAAATAAAATACACTTGCCAATATGGCATAAGAACCTTGCAAGTAAGGACAGTTACTACCCTTAACAACCATAGATGCACAGACCTTGTGATGGGTGGTTATACCACTCTCATTATCATGTGGACTATGATGGTAATAATTCCTAACAATTTCCAGGACGTAGGGGTCAGCATCATGCTTGGAAAAGGTTTCCCCTTCCGAAGTGATGACTCTCAAACATGTTTCTGGAATAAAAAACAAACAATCTGTCTTCTTTTAAAAATTCTAAATCCCTACCCAGGTGTTGTAGGTGAGTTGGAGAGGAGAGGGAAATCCTCCAAGAGAGGTCCCAGGTTCAAATCTCCACCCTACCAAAAAGCTGAATTGGGTATCCAAAATCCAATTGATAATGTTGGTGCGGGCAGGGTCGGGTGCGACTCCCAAGTGACTTTAGAACCCCCTGTTCGTGGTCTCTCGGACCAAGGCGGCCCCACAAGGGGTTTTTCGCTTAAGAAAAAAAAACCCAGGTGTTGTAGGTGAGTTGGAGAGGAGAGGGCAATCCTCCAAGGGAGGTCCCGGGTTCTAATCTCCACCCTACCAAAAAGCTGAATTGGGTACCCAAAATCCAATTGATAATGTTGGTGCGGGCAGGGCTGGGTGCGACCCCCGGGTGACTTTGACGGTGTAGAACCCCCTGTTCGTGGTCTCTTAGACCAAGGCGGCCCCACAAGGGGTTTTTCACTTTAAAAAAAAAAAAAAAATTCTTAATCCCTCTAGTAGGCTTTGAAATGCAACTCTCGTGTTTAAGAGTAAAATTAAACCCAAAATTGGGTCAAAGCAAACAGAATTTTTCATTGGATGAGCAAAATATAAAAGATGGAAGAAAAGCATTAATGGCAGTAAGAGCTTTCTTTTTGAAACCAAATATATGAACTATCTACTATCTCAAAGTATTTCATTTTGATTACTAACAAGAAATGCAATGATTAACCAATATGATTCAGTGATTCTTGAATTGTATTTATTTCCTATTGGTTCAGTAATGAAAAGTGGCAATGTATTTCTTTCAGTATAGATAATGGTCGGGAACTGTTATTACATCCCCCACCAATATACGTAAGACAATATTAGCAAGCAGTACTTACATCTCATATTTATGGGTACTTAGGTAAGGATCTAGGCATGATGTCTTTCTTCTTATAAGATAAGCATGTATAAGAAAACATTTAATGATGAGATGCATTACAAGAATCAAAATCAACTGAATAAGGAAGAAATAACAAGATCATGTATAGTGACATTGAATACATGAACATAGAGAACACTACTATAATACCAACCTCTCATAGAGTGCAGAATCAACAACAACATATAGGAAAACTACAATAATACAAAGGGTTTAGGTCATCAGGATCCATGATGATGTCATGAAAGGCAACTTCCCAACTCAACTTATGAGGTTAAATAAGTTATGCTTTATATTTGTGTAAGATAATAGGGCACATCGTAGAATATTTTGTGCCTTCAAGTATTAGATGAAAAAGAGAATCATAGTTTATAGTTTTTACACCTTCAATCATTAGATGAAAAAGAGAAATAATAACAAAGATGTTGATTAGAAAAATGTTAGGCTACACCTAGTGAATAGGGAAAAGTTACTCCTTATTTATAGGTATTGGCAATAGCCTTAAAGTTTGGATACTAAAATATAGGTGTTGTGTTTCACTCTGTACTAGGTGTTGAATTTATGATTCTTACTCATGATCTAGCCTAAGAAGTAAGGAAGTCTATAGAAAAGTAGCAAAGATCTAATAGAAATCCAAAAGAAGCTAATCTATGTTAGACTCTAGATTATATATAACCATATGTAATGCAACTATAACAATTTGCTAGAAAACTCTAATAGTTCCCATTCGAAAGAGTTTATCAAAAGATAGTATTAAATATATAGTTAGAAAATGATTGTATGTCCTCTTGTCTAGTTAAATACCAAAGTGATCTAGTAGTTTGACTTACTAATTGCACAATTATTGATGTTAGGCATATGGATATTCTATTGGCAAGGCACTAGAATCTAAATTTAATGCTAGGGATTGGCATCTAATAAGGTTGTGTCCTATTATTGGCACTACATAATTTAGTAGTGTTGCCTCCATTATGGGCATCAACATCGTGGTGGTTGTTAGCAGCATACACTATATTGGGGCTAAGGTAGAGTATAGCAACAAGCAATTAAGTGAAATTCCAAGTGGATGCCAAGGTGAAAAGGTATGTTTTTAATCTAACATCAACTAGATATAGGCATCGTTGTTTATGAGGAAGCAAGCAAACCTTACTCCACTCATATGGAGTTATCATAGGAACTAAAGTAGAGCTAGTTTGCAAGGGGACTTCTTTTCAAATATAATAAACAAGATCAAGGTGATCCCTCCAACGTTTTATAATAATCCCCCAAGTGATTCATTACCTTAGAAAGCAAATAGAAGGCATCATCTAGATCCAGATAATGGAGTTAAGAAGTTAGCAACACAAAATATGGGTGACAACTTGAAAATTATAACTCCAAACACTAGAATGGCATAAAGAACAAGAATGATGAAGAATAAATATTGAAAGACACTCTTCAGAAGACATGATTTGTACATTTATCAAATTCAAGAATCAAGTAGATTCCTAGTGCAATTAATTATAAATAAAGGGGAAGATTTTTTAATTATTTTTGTGAGGTGGAAGGATGTTTGATCAAGGAATGCCCCTCTAATTTCAAGCATAATTAATATTTATATGCATAATAAATGAAAAAAAAAAAAATCCAAAGTGTCATGAGTTTTGGGTTCTATAACATCTCCCAAGGAAATAGTAATAGAATTGATTAGTATAGCAATGACAAACTCATTTTATAATGTCATAAACATCATCTACTAGAAAATTTGCATAATAATGTCATACTAGTGAGAGCTAAAATAGACTAATGATGTTCAAAGAGCAAAAATCATTAGGAGAGTTGAAAAGTAGTGGTTATGTCAAAATGATTAAAGTAAAAATAAATGATACAGAGCAATCCATAGGAAAGAGTGACAAATCCATAAGTGTGTTGTAGAGATGATAATAAAGACATGACAAAGGTGCCTACTTCTGAGACATGGATATTACATGATATGTATTGTATACCATGCAAAGCTATGAATTTTTCTTACAAAATTCTATGTCTTCAAGTTGAGAATAACCAAGACAATAATGAAATCAAGTACTTGTCCATTCCCTTGATTTCTTATGAAGATGAACAACAACAAGAGTGCAATAAGGGTGCAATAAGGGTGCAATAAGATGTTATATAAAAAAGAGAAGTTTGGCTAAGTGTGTATGGTCCTTAATTTGGTATAAAAGTCATCCAAATTATGGAAGATTTTATTTAAACAAGAAAGGATGTTTTCCAAAAAAGAAAGTTTGTTAGCTAATAGAATGCCACTTATTCGAGAGATTAGACCCTTTTTCTAAGGACCTAGACCAATTGTCATTTACCTTGGAGATAGTGATAAATATTGTCCAACAAGAATCCAAAGTGATGGGGGCAGGTGTTTGTCAAATGCATAAGGTATATGTTAGGTCTTTCAAGAGCATGGCCCCACAAAAATAAATAAATAAACACTTGAAACATGCATGTTATCAAGGTAAAACGACAATTGTCACCTATGCTTAGGAGGCAGCCATGCACCCACTCAAACATATTTGGAAGTTAAAAGCATTCTACTAAGGAAATAAGTAATCATCATCCATGAATTGAAAGTGTAAGAGAAATACACTAAGAACACCATTCAACATGAGATGTACATAATGAAACAAGTAGAAGAAAATGTTGCTCAAAAAATCATTAACTAGCCTTGAAAAACCATGATGTTAGTTGTGCATGCTAGGAGCTAATAGATAGAACAAAGAAATTTGATTGTTTTCTAAAGAAGAATGTGGATCTGTGATGCCTTCATAAAAGGAAAATTTATAGAACTTGTCATCATCCATCACTATATTATCCAAATATTATTAAGGTATTTTTAGGTCACAAGCCAAGCCTAACACTCGTGCTTTAAATTATGATACCCCCATAAGGATTCTCTTACCCTAGCTCATAAGGTTTTCACTAGTAATCAATCCAAATATTACTGAATGTTCAGTTGGACTTGACCAACTTGCCTACCCCCGATGTCATTATAAGAATAAAACATCATCTAATACTTAGTTGTTATCTAGTTGACTAAAATAATTATACAAAAAATAAACTTGTTTCATAATTTAGTAGTAGTTTTCCATCCTCTAAGTGTATGTCATCTAATCATAAGAGTCGTAGAGGAGACAAATTTTTCTCTTAACCACAATTATTCATAACTAAACATGTCATTGAGCTTACTCCAAATGTCATGAAAGAGTCAAACAAGTCATGTAACCTATAAAGGATCCTAAGATGATATGCATCATCCATTCTAGCATACACACCATCCAAAAATGTATGAAGAGACCCGCTAATAAAGGTGTTGCAATCTAACACGAAATACCCATTATCAGCATAATCGATTGGAAGAATTTAAGTATAATCTATTCGGAGGATGTCTAAAATAGGTCACATAATATTGAACCAATTTTAAATTGGCAAGGGATGAAACATTATGGAGGTTGTCATACTAACACCTATGAAAGGAATGCATTTAATAATTTTAGATATGTCATATTAGAATTGAAAATAATATCTAAAATACCATCATAGTAGATGAAGAAAAAAGGCATAAAAATTATTATAAATCAAAAGACAATGTCTACGGACTCATAATGATAGCCTATATTTCCCACTAAAAAAACCTATCATTTTATTGATTTTGTAAAAGATGGTTACTTTATCCTCTAGTGCACACCATGTATCACGTTGTCCAAGGAAAAGAAATATCAAGATGAGAAATATCACATGCCATTGTCCACCATTCAATAACAATCCAATATTAAGATATCTATCATCTAAAAACAATCATGAAGGCACGAAACTGCATCACTTTTTTAATGGGTGTGAAGGCTTTTGTAGAAGAAAAGAAATATGTTTCCTATTGATTGGCATGCAAAGCCAATCCAATTCCACTTAAAAAAGGTAAATTTATCCTATGGATGAGTCATTATAAGGAGGCTAGTATTAGAAAAATCTCATGTAGGGTCATCATTCAAAAGGACAAACAAGGTATAACATGGTAATTCTCACATGGGACATCAACAAGAACATGATAACCATTGTTTGGATAAACTGCAGAGGATATCACAACAAATATTGTGTGGAAACATTAGCATTTCATAGAAAGGAGAAAAATAAATTAGGAATAAGTTGAGTGAGTCAAATAGGTGTATGTTGAGCAAGGTGCAACAGGAGTATTGTCATTGTTGTCAACACAGTCAGATAGATCTGTTGATGCAGTGGACAGGAAGTTCAAAGGCTAGTTAGATGCAGAAGACAGGAGTTCAAAGGTTACTCAGAGTATGTACAGTGATTTTCCAAGAAGACCGAAGTGGACCACTTGCAAAAGATCAAAGAAAAATACAAGTAAGAAAAGTGTCGCGATATCGCGACATGTTTGAGGAGAGAGAAAGCGCAAGAAAAACTGTCACGATTTCGCGACATGTTTGAAGAGAGAGAAAACGCAAGAAAAACTGTCACGATTTCGCGACATGTTGGAAGCAAAGAAGGCAAGTAGAAAAACTGTCACGATTTCGCGACATGTTGGAAGAGAGAGCATGCAGGAAAAACTGTCACGATTTCGCGACATGTTGGAAGAGAGAGCAAGAAGAAAAAATGTCACGATTTCGTGACATGTTGGAGAGAAAGCGCAAGCAAAGAAAATTGTCACGATTTCACGACATGTTTGGAGAGAAGGCGCAAGCAAAGAAAACTATCACGATTTCGCGACATGTTGGAAGAGAAGAAGAAAGAAAAAGTGTCACGATTTCGTGACATGTTGTAGAAGGAAGTAGGAAAAAAAGTGTCACGATTTCGCGACATGTTCGAGAGAAGGAGTGAAAGAAAAAGTGTCACGATTTCGTGACATATTGTAAGAGAGTTTGTATGGAAGAAAAAGTGTCACGATTTCGCGACATGTTGAAGAAAGAGTCGAAAAAAGTGTCACGATTTCGCGACAATTTGAAGAGAAAGTGCTAAGGAGAAAATATGTCACGATATCGCGACATGTCGCGTTTTCGTGACCTGAAGAGAAGAAAAAGTGCTAAGGAGGAAAAGTGTCGCGATATCGCGACATGTCGTGTTTTCGCGACCAAAGCGAGAGAAAAGTACTAAGGCAGAAAGTGTCATGATTTCGTGACATGTTCCATTTTCGCGGGCCAAAGCGAAGAGAGAAAGGAGAAGGAAAAAGATGTCACGATTTCGTGACATGTTCCATTTTCGCGGGTCAAAGGAGAGAGAAGAGCATAAGGAGAAAAGTGTCACGATTTCGTGACATGTTTCATTTTCGTGGGCTAAGGGTAGAGAAAGCAGAAGGAGAAAAGTGTCACGATATCGCGACATGTTATGTTTTTGTACAAGCCAAGAAGAGTAGCAAGGAAGGAAAAGTGTCGCGATATCGCGACATGTTATGTTTTTTGGTATAAGCTAAGAGAGAGTGTACGAAAGCAAAAGTGTCACGATATCGCGACATGTTGTTTTCGTGGCAACAACAATAGAAGAGTTACAGGGGCGATTGAAGCCGACGAAGACCGATGTTAGCCGACAAAGATTAGGGTTTGATGAAGATTAGGGTTTGAAGATTAGGGTTTGAATCCGACTATGATGAGGGTTACAACCGACTAAGATTAGAGTTTTTCATCATGAAAATGTTCTTCTAAAAGCAGGGTTATTTTGGAGAAATTGTTAAGTATCGAAGTGTGCAAAATACGGTCGTTGAGCGCAGAAGAGCAAGTCATGTCGAATCTTTCGAAGTGTGGAATTTTGCTAAGAAAGCAAAGTGCGCAACAAGGAGAAGATGACTGCAAGGTGTAGCAGAGTGAAAGCAGAGTGCGCAACAAGGAGAAGATGACTGTGAGGTGCAGTAGAGTGTGCGAAGTGCTTGCACAAAAAAAGTAGAGAACGCAAAGGTGAAGTAGACCAGTCAGGGTCTTGTAAAAGTGAAGGTATCTTACTGTTAAACCCAAAAGATTCAATTTGAAGTCCAGGTTGGTGCTTGGCATCATGGGTTGGTGCTCCTTCCAGTTGGTGCTGGTAAATCAAGGGTTGGTGCTCCTTTCTGTTAGTGCAGATAAATCAGGGGTTGGTGCTCCTTCCAGTTGGTGCTGGTAAATTAATTGTAAAGTTGGTGCTTTGCAAAGGCTGGATTTGGATGGTAGTCCAAGCAGTCATTTTTGAGGAGTAGCCACATTGGTGAACCTCGTTAAATCTTGTGTTGTGTGTTGTTCTCTTGTTGTTCTTACTGTATCTATTTATAAGTTTTAACTGCTATTATTTTAAGAGTTGTTAATTCATAATTAAAGAGCTACACTGATTCACCCCCCCTCTCAGTGCCATTGTAAGTCTAACAATTGGTATCAGAGCCAAGTCCCTGTACAAGCTTAACCAGCTAGGGTGATCTTGGAAATAACACAATGGCAGGTGGTGAAGGCTTCTCATCAAACAAAGCACCATTGTTTGATGGATCTAATTATGCATTCTGGAGAGTCAGGATGCAGACATATCTCTGTGCGTTGGGTTACGACATCTGGGATTCAATAGTCAGTGGATACACAATTCCCACCACTCCTCCAAAAGAAGCGGACGAAAAGAAACTATTTGAGAATAATTCGAAAGCAACGAATGCCATCTTGTGTGGATTAGCAGATAGTGAACTAGTAAAGGTCATGAGCTGTAAATCGGCAAAAGAAATATGGGACAAATTGAAGAGTGTTCATGAAGGAGATGATAAGATCAAAGAAGCCAAGTTACAGACACATCGAGCTCAGTTCGAAGCATTGAAGATGAATGACGATGAAAACATTGAGGCATTCATGTTGAGAGTTAATGGAATCATCAATGCGATCAGAGGACTCGACGAGGATATCGATGACTCTGCTGTCGTGAAAAAGGTATTAAGATCTCTTCCTCAAAGGTTTGATTCCAAAGTCTCAGCGATAGAAGAAGCTAAAAATCTAAATTATTTTAGTATAGATGAAATGTATGGTTCTTTAACTGCATATGAGATGAGGATAGGAAGATCTAAACCCACCGACAGAGAAGCAGCTTTCAAAGCTCTTAAAAATAAAAACACAAAACACGAGTCCGAGGAAGAAGAGACATCAGATGAAATGGAAGCAAACTTTGTTAGAAAACTAAAAAAGGGGAAAGGAAAATACAGAGGGAAGCTTCCATTTAAATGTTTCAACTGTGGAGGCATTGGGCATTTTGCGACTAAATGTCCACTTAAAGAGAAGAACAAAAATGATGAAGGATCCCACCAAGAAAGAAGTGACTGGAAGATGAAAACGAATTTCAGAAAAGGCAACTTCAAAAAGAAAAGTTTCATCTCCAAGAATGTCAGTTCATCAAAAAATAGCTCCGGAGAAGAGTCTGAAGAAGAAAGAGATGAAGCTCTTTTTATGGCATTTGAAGTAGTTAAATCAGAAAAGGAAGAAGGAGTGACGTCTGAAGTTTGTGATGAGATTCTCGAGGCTGAAGTAGATCTAGAAGGTGAGTTGATATCTGCACTTGAAGAGTGGGAGATAGAAAAGAAAAAGAACAAGAAACTGTCAAGAAAGCTTGAGGATGCAAATGGAATCATAACCAGCTTAAAAGTACAGATAGAAGAATCTAAGAAAATCTTCGAAGATCTCGAAGTGCTATTAACAATGAAAATAGATCATTGCAGCAAGTTAGAAGAAGAGATTGTTGGTTTAAGAATGCAACTAGAAGAGATGAATAAGAAAATCAGTTGTTATCACAAACGTGAAGAAAGTTCTATGAAGTTGGATAAGATCTTAAATGACCAAAGACCTGCAGGCATCAAATTTGGTCTAGGCTTCATCGAAGGAGAATCATCAAGTGGATCAAAGGCCAAGTCCATAAAGAATGAAGCTAAGAAACAAGGTTGATCAAGGAAAAACGTCTCATGAAAGAGAAAGCATTAATGCCAGGCACGATGGGAGAATTGACAATGATGGATTCACCAAAGTCACACATCAAAGAAGAAGAAGACCTATGGCTCCTACGACAACATGGCAAAGACCATCACCCAGGTTCAATTATCCTTTCTCTGGTTTCTGTTTTAAATGCAATGGCTATGGGCATAAAATCTCAGACTGCAAATATAATGTAAGACCAAGGAACTTCACCAGTAGAAATGTTTTTTCTCCTCTGATGAATTATACAGTGGAATGTTATAACTGTCATAAGTTTGGGCACATTGCAAGAAACTGTAGAAACACATTTACTTCAAATCAGTTTCAGGGAAGAAAATTTCAACCATACAGGATGAGTCAAAATAGAAAGCTTTCCGAAAAACATGCTCAAACTACTGATAAGGGAAAGGCAAAACAAGAGCCCAAAACTACTATCAAAACAATGTGGAAAGGAAAAGAACAACTGAAGGAAGAAAAGGAATCCTTAATCGTTCAAACTGCATTCAAAGCACAGAATAAATATGTACCATGGATACTAGATAGTGGATGCTCCAGTCATATGACAGGTGACAAACAGAAATTTGAAAAGTTACAGAAATATGAAGGAGGATCAGTAAAATTTGGAAATAATGATGGAGCCAAGATAGTCGGCAAAGGCTCAATCAAAATTAGTGATGGAAGGATTAAATCAGAAGAAGTCTTATTTGTGGATGGGTTGAAACATAATTTATTGAGTGTAAGTCAGATTTGTGATAAAGGTCATGAAGTAGTCTTTATGAAGCAGGGTTGTGAAGTCAAAAAAACAAACAGTGGAAAATTGATAGCAACGGGGTCAAGAACATCTGGTAACCTGTACACGCTCTCAGAGACTTCAAAAGGAGCTTGCTTTATTGGACAGGAAGAAGAAAATTGGTTGTGGCACAAGAGACTTGGTCATATCAGTTTTGATAATCTAGTAAAAATCACCTCAAAAAGGGCAGTGAGAGATATTCCCACCATCAACAAACCTGCAAACAACATTTGTGCTTCATGCCAAAAGGGGAAACAAACTAGAGTCTCATTCAAAACAAAAGAATACTACACAAGCAAACCTTTGGAACTAATTCACACCGATTTATGTGGACCCATGAGAACACAAAGCATAAATGGTGACAAATATTTTATGTTGTGCATTGATGACTATTCCAGAATGACATGGATATTCTTCTTGAAGCAGAAATCAGAAGCTCTTGATATGTTCAAGATTTTCAAAAACCAGGTTGAGAATGAAATAGGAAAGAGGATCAAATGTTTAAGATCAGACAGAGGAGGAGAATTCATTTCAGAAGAGTTTGCAGAATACTATGAAAAATACGGTATCAGAAGACAGTTCTCAGCAGCCAGGACTCCTCAGCAAAATGGAGTGGTAGAAAGAAAGAACAGGATTGTGCAGGAAATGGCACGATCTATGTTGGCTGAAAGCAGAGTAGCTGACAGATTTTGGAAAGAAGCAGTCCATACTGCGGTGTATATCCAAAATAGGTACATGCTGAGAACACATGAAAGCAAAACTCCTTATGAACTGTGGTTCGGTAAAAGGGCAACAACAAAATACCTCAGAGTGTTTGGCAGCAAGTGCTATATCAAAAGAACTGAAGATAATCTTGGTAAGTTTGAAGATAGAGCAGATGAAGGTATTTTTGTTGGTTATTCGCCTAGAAGCAAAGCTTACAAATGCTACAACAAAAGGCTAAAGAAAATTGTGGACAGTGTTGATGTTAAGTTTGATGAAGGTAAAGAACGAGTAATCAGTTATGAAACAAACTACCCAATCTATGAAGAAGCTATTGAAGGAGATGAGGAAAACGAAATTGAAAAGATACAAAAAATTGACTCAGATGATGATGAGGAAATGGAAGAAAATAAGAAATTCAAAACAGGTAGCTAGCAGAGAAATCATCCTAGAGAGCAAATCATCGGAGATCCCAAAGTTGGAGTTCAGACAAGAAGAAGAGCAGTAAGCAACTACTCTCTACTATCCACCATTGAGCCTAAAAATATTGATGATGCAAGCAAAGATGTAAGCTGGATGAAGGCAATAAATGAAGAATTAGATCAGATAGAGAAAAACGACACTTGGGAGTTAGTTCCTAGACCTGCAAACAAAAATATAATCGGGACTAAATGGATTTTTCGAAACAAATTGAATGAAGATGGACAGGTAGTCAGAAACAAAGCAAGATTGGTATGCAAGGGTTATGCTCAAGTTGAAGGCATTGACTTTGAGGAAACGTTTGCTCCAGTGAGCTAGACTAGAGGCAATCGAGAATGTTTCTGGCTTTAGCAGTCTACAAAAATTTCAAAGTTTATCAAATGGATGTGAAATCAGCGTTTTTGAATGGGAAACTTGAAGAAGAGGTTTATATTGAGCAACCAGATGGGTTCCAACTTGGTGATAATCCCAACTTTGTTTGTAAGTTGAAGAAAGCATTATATGGCTTAAAACAGGCACCCCGAGCATGGTATGCTAGACTAGACAACTATCTCACTCAACAAAGGTTCAAGAAAGGTATGGTGGATAGTAATCTGTATGTCAAAACAGAAAATGGGCATCTTATTGTTCTTGTTGTCTATGTAGATGATATCATATTTGGCAGCAGCAAAGATGAGTCGTGCAAGGACTTAGCAGATAAGATGCAGAAAGAATTTGAAATGTCAATGATTGGAGAACTATCATATTTCCTCGGATTGCAAGTTAATCAAAGTAAGAAGGGCATATTTATTTCTCAAGTTAAATATGTAAAAGAGATGCTAAAAAGGTTCACAATGGAGGATTGTAAGCCGCTTAGCACTCCCATGATGACAGGTTGTAAGTTGAGCAAGGATGACAAATCTTCACTTGTTGATCAAACCATGTACAAATCCATGATTGGAAGTTTACTGTACCTGACGACTACCAGACCAGATATTTTGCAGGCAGTATGCATGGTAGCACGTTTTTAGGCCAATCCCAAGGAGACTCATGTGACGGCAGTAAAGAGGATTCTTCGGTATCTCAAGGGTACTATGGAGTATGGGTTGTGGTATCCAAAAGGTAAAGACTTCACCCTTATATCATATTCGGATGCAGATTGGGCAGGATGTGTAGATGACAGAAAGAGTACCAGTGGAGGTGCATTCTATCTCGGAGACAGATTGGTTGCATGGCACAGTAAGAAGCAAGAGTCAGTTTCTTTATCAACAGCAGAGGCAGAATACATTGCAGCGACAACATGTTGTACACAGGTATTATGGATGAAACAAACCTTAAAAGATCTTGGTATTAGCTTCAGTGAGCCAATATCAGTTAAGTGTGATAACACCAGTGCCATTAACATCTCCAAGAATCCGGTTATGCATTCACGCACAAAGCACATTGCCATCAGGTATCACTTTTTGAAGGAGAAAGTTGCAGAAGGTGAGGTTAAATTGGACTTTGTTCCAACCACAGAACAAGTAGCAGATATCTTCACAAAACCATTGCCCAAGGAAGTGTTTGAGTACCTTCGAAACAAATTGGGAGTGGTCACACTTCCCATGAATTGACTAGCTACAGGGATCACATTCTCGGGGGAGCATTTAAGTATTTGATTATTTTTTTGCTCATGTTCATAATTTGTGCTAAGTGTAACAAATTGTGCTTGAGAATGTTGTGCATGGACTCAGGGGAGTCTGCAGTAGCCCTTTGGTATTATTGACAAAGGGGGAGAAGAGTTACAGGAAATTACACATGTGTTGCCAACAATTCCAAAGGGGGAGATTGTTGAGCAAGGTGCAGCAGGAGTATTGTCATTGTTGTCAACACAGTCAGATAGATCTGTTGATGCAGTGGACAGGAAGTTCAAAGGCTAGTCAGATGCAGAAGACAGGAGTTCAAAGGTTACTCAGAGTATGTACAATGATTTTCCAAGAAGACCGAAGTGGACCACTTGCAAAAGATCAAAGAAAAATACAAGTAAGAAAAGTGTCGCGATATCGCGACATGTTGGAAGAGAGAAAAAGAAAAACTGTCATGATTTCGTGACATGTTTGAAGAGAGAGAAAAGCAAGGAAAATTGTCGCGATTTCGCGACATGTTGGAAAGAAAGAAAGCAAGAGGAAAAAGTGTCACGATTTCGACGACATGTTGGAAGAGAGAGAAAATGTCGCGATTTCGCGACATGTTTGGAAAGAAAAGAAAACTGTCATGATTTCGCGACATGTTGGAGAGAAGAGCAAGGAAAAACTGTCATGATTTCAGCACATGTTGGAGAGAAGGAAGAAAGGAAAACTGTCGCGATTTCAGACATGTTGGGAGAAGAAAAAGAAAAGTGTCACGATTTGATGACATTTGAGAAGGATGAAAAGTGTCACGATTTCGCGACATGTTGAGAGAAAGTAAAGAAAAGTGTCACGATTTCGCGACATATTGCAAGAAAGATTGTACGGAAAGAAAAAGTGTCACGATTTCATGACATGTTTGAAGAAGGAGTAAAAAGTGTCACGGATTTCGCGACAATTTGCAAGAGAAAGTGCTAAGGAGAAAATGTGTCGCGATATCGCGACATGTCGCGTTTTCGCGACCCGATGAGAAGAAAAAGTGCTAAGGAGGAAAAGTGTCGCGATATCGCGACATGTCGGTTTTGCGACCGAAGGAAAGAAAAGCTAAGGAGAAAAGTGTCACGATTTCGCGACATGTTCCATTTTCGCGGGCCAAAGGCAGAGAAAGAAGAAGGGAGAAAGTGTCGCGATTTCGTGACATGTTTCATTTCGCGGTTCAAAGGCAAAGAGAAAGCAGAAGAGAGAAAAAGTGTCACGATTTCGCGACATGTTTCATTTTCGCGGGCTAAAAGCAGAGAAAGGCACAAGGTAGAGAAAGTGTCGCGATTTCGTGACATGTTATGTTTTCGTGGGTACAAGCCAAGAAGAGAAGCAAGGAAGGCAAAAGTGTCACGATATCGCGACATGTTATGTTTTCGCGGTACAAAGCTAAGAGAAAGCGTACGGAGGGAAAAGTGTCACGATATCGCGACATGTGTTTTCATGGCAACAACAACAAAAGAGTTACAGGGGCAGTTGAAGCCGACGAAGACCGATGTTAGCCGACGAAGATTAGGGTTTGCAACCGACGAAGATTAGGGTTTGCAATCGACTATGATGAGGGTTACAACCGACTAAGATTAGAGTTTTTCATCATGAAAATGTTCTTATAAAAGTAGGGCTATTTTGGAGAAATTGTGAAGTATCGAAGTGTGCAAAATACGGTCGCTGAGCGCAGAAGAGCAAGTCATGTCGAATCTTTCAAAGTGTGGAATTTTGCTAAGAAAGCAAAGTGCGCAACAAGGAGAAGATGACTACGAGGTGCAATAGAGTGAAAGCAGAGTGCGCAACAAGGAGAAGACGACTGCGAGGTGCAGCAGAGTGTGCGAAGTGCTTGCGCAGAAAAAGCAGAGAACGCAAAGGTGAAGTAGACCAGTCAGGGTCTTGTAAAAGTGAAGGTATCTTACTGTTAAACCCAAAAGATTCAATTTGAAGTCCAGGTTGGTGCTTGGCATCAGGGGTTGGTGCTCCTTCCAGTTGGTGCTGGTAAATCGGGGTTGGTGCTCCTTTCGTTGGTGTAGATAAATCGGGGGTTGGTGCTCCTTCCGGTTGGTGTTGGTAAATTAATTGTAAAGTTGGTGCTTTGCAAAGGCTGGATTTGGATGGTAGTCCAAGGAGTCATTTTTGAGGAGTAGCCACATTGGTGAACCTCGTTAAATCTTGTGTTGTGTGTTGTTCTCTTGCTGTTCTTACTGTATCTGTTTATAAGTTTTAACTGCTGCTGTTTTAAGAGTTGTTAATTCATAATTAAAGAGCTACACTGATTCACCCCCCCCTCTCAGTGCCATTGTAAGTCTAACAGTGTAGCCATATTTTAGGAAGTATTATTGAGGTAAGTCATTAATTGTCGACCATAAAAGGGACATATGGGACAATAAATGATTCAATGAATGAATCTTGTTCTTTGACCACTAATATAGATAATCATAGGTGTTGTCCATCAATATAATAATACTGCTTAGTACATTAAACAAATCAAGATATTAAAGAACAAATTTGTGTTTGTAGAGCAGTCTTCATTTTCGTTTTGTGATATGAAAGTAGAAAAAGCATGATAAACCTTGCAAATAGTGAGATCAATGGATCTACCTTAGTTGATGGGACATCGACAAAAGGGGATAGATGTAGTTAGTCAAATTGGTCTACATAATAACATGAATGACAAACCATAATATGATTGAATATTTATTTGAACATATCAATGCCCTTAGGAGCCATCTTAATAATGAGTTAATAACAAGTCATATATAGTGTTTTCTTTTTTGTATGTGTTTTCTATTATGTTTTAATCTACATGTGATGTAATAAAATAACATGTTATATGCTATTGCGTAATTTTATTATTTTGCATGTATATAAACAGTTAGGTGATTGAGTAGGCAAGCTTGTTTCCAACTACCTATTGTTTCTGATGGCATGTGTTCACTCTTGTCTACTTTGATTTTAGCAAGCATAGTAGCAAGTTGTTTGATGGTGATTGAGGCATTATCATGATAAATTTAACCAAACCCTATTCTCAATGTATTATAGATGATTGCAATGTGAGGAATACATGTTGTCTATAGTACATATTTAAGCATAAATAAGTTTTTCTATTTTGCCTTTATTTTATATAATATAAAATTATATTATGATTTGGTGCATTCTATATTTGTTTGCATAACTAAAATTCTCTTAAAATTTACATAACATACAATCTATTATATTTGCTAAAGCAAACTAGCTAGCATCTTGGTGTATAGGACCTTTTGAATCATTAAGACCAAAAACCCTATGGCATATAAACTAGCCTTGCCACCTACCTCTTTTTATGTATCTCTGTGTTTAATGGCTTATCATTCAAAATGTGCATTCATAACCTTTCTAATGTGTTTGATTGGAATTTTATGTGAGGAGACAATTGAAGTTCAATTCAACTAGAACTAGGCTAATAGTTTCATTTCCAAAAGACCTTATTATGAAACTGTGATGTTCAATGTGAAGTCTTGTGTGATCTCCATGCTAAGGATAATGTTATTTAGAAAGATAAAAATAATAAGATGACAGTTATAAAAGTTCTTTACACATGTTATTAGCATAGCAACATGTTATTTTGCTCCCAAGAATTCTAAATTCTACAAGAAACATGACCTTAACAGAGAAGACCCATACTCCTCCCTAAAAAGAGACATTTTGACATACAATAAGTTGGGGAAGATTATATTAATTGAAGACTTCAATGCAAGGACAGCCAATAAGCAAGCTAACATTCTAGTAGGTAATAAAGATATTGAATTTAATCCTCTTTGGATGCCAGAAGAGGAAAATCAGCGATGGACCGAGGACTTGGAAGGTGAGCATGGGGCTATCACGCAATATGGAGAAGAGTTGTTAGGCCTTTGCAACATACACAACTTGGTTATTTGCAATGGGATGAAAAGTTGGAAAAATTCAAGAAAGTATACATGCAAAACATATAAGGGACAAAGTGTAATAGACTATGTTATATGTTCACAAAACTACATACCAAAAATAGAGGAGCTAAAAGTGGAAGATTCCCAGTGGAACTTAAGTCAGATCACAACCCAATTGTTATGAAACTTCAAATGCAGGGAGACAAACCAAGGGAAAAACACATGCAAGGCAATCAAAACAAACTTCCTCACAAGGGAAACATTCTCTTAACAGAAGAAAATCGACAGAGTTCCAGGGTAGCATTGAATAACAAGTTACAGGAAAGGGAAAAAAATGGACTACCTCACAGCAACAGAGATTACAACAAAAGTGAATGGTTAATGCATGATATCCGAGCAGCTCTTAAAAAATGCAAGAGCTAAACCTAGAAAGAAAGAAAGAAATAGCTTCCCAACCAACCCGTGGTTTGATGAAGATTGCAAGGAAGCGTGGAGATTACTAAAGGAACCAACGGGTAAAATAAGAGCAAACAAAAAAGCATATGAGAAATTGGTAAGGGCAAAAAAAAAAAGAATACACTAAAACAAGGAGGAAATAACTTATTTACTTAGGGAAGCATGAACCAAAGAAATTTTGGAAGGAACTAAGAATGAAAAAGATGCAAACTGAAAATAACAGAACAGCTAGTCAGTGGTTGGAGTATTCAAAAAAATTGTTGTGTAGTAACCAGCAAGAGACACCCCCTATTATCATTGTCAAGAAATAACTTTTCACAAATGAAGACATTATTCAATGGATAAAAAAGTTAGCAATTGGTAAAGCCCGTGACATAGACAATCTTCAAGCACAACATATAAAATGAGGGGTAGATATTCTTGCACCGCAAATCAAAGAGATTTTCAATGAGGTTATACAAAATGGCTTCCCTACAGAATGGACAACTAGCTTGACGATTCCTTTGTTTAAAAGTGGAGCTGTAAATAATCCCTCAAACTATCGAACTATCATGATCAATCCTCTCTTTGCAAAGTTGTTTGGGAGTATGATATAGTGTAGGATCAACAGATGGGCGAAAGAAAAGGGAAAGAGAGTAAAGGGGCAAGCAGGTTTTAGGCCCAAGCACTCAACTATTGATCATTGTATCACGCTTAGACACAGTGGAAAAAATATGGGACAAAAAAGAAGAGGCTTTTTGTTGTTTTGTAGACTTCAAAAAGGTATTTGACACAATGCCAAGGAAAACATTATGGAGCAGAATGGAAGAGCTAGAGGTTCCAATTCACTACAGGGCAGCAGTTCACAAATTATATGAGCATGTAAAGGCTAGAATCAAAACGCAGGAAGGGTTATCTGAATGTTTTAGGAGTGACATAGGCGTCAAACAAGGTTGCCCTCTATCTCCGACATTATTTGGGTTGTATATTGACAAGTTAGAAGAATGGATAAACAAATTTGTGGGAGAGGGTGTGCACTTAGCCAAATATGTGGTAAAACTCCTCATGTATGCAGATGATGTAATTCTTGTGGCCGAAACAACTAAAGATCTAGATCACCTTCGGGCTCTAGAACTCTTATTTAAGGAATTTGGGATGCAGGTGAAAACAAACAAAACAAAAATCATGATTTTTTTAGCAAAAAAGAAGCAACATCTCGAATTTCAGGTTGCAGGAAAACCTCTTGAGGTAGTGGTAGAATACAAATACCTAGGCATAGACTTTCATGACAAACTCAATTGGAATACATGTAGGATGAAAAAAACTCTGGTTGGAGAGCGCTATATGCACTTCAAATCCGGTGTAGGAATGCCGAGTTGTGGGACTGGAAGACCACCAAGGTCTTATTTGGTCTACTTGTCACACCAATTGTGTTGTATGGTTGCGAGGTGTGGGCCAATGGCACGACAAATACAAAATGGAGGCAAATAGAAAGGATTCAAAAACGTCTAATTACAAATTTTCTTAGAATTAAGACCACAGTCCGCTGAAACTGGAATGTTCCCTTTAAAAGGCAATTGCTATGACCAAGTTGTTATGTTACTTGAAAAAAATAGAAAACATGAAAAACAACATATGGCTTAGGGCAGTTAGGGATGAAGAGCTACATAGACGAAAGAACACATGGATGAAACAAAATCAGAAATAGATGAAACGTTGGGAAATCAACATAAATGAATGTCCAAATTTCAATAAAGACAAAAAACTACGTGAACGAAAAGTTTAGAAGTGGAAAGTGGAAAAATGCAAACAAGAAAAGACAATACTATATTGCAAAATTTAACCCAACGTATGACCACAAGGAAAAAAGCATATATAGGCGCTGAAATTAAGTGGAGGGAAAAAACCCTCATTGCTCAGGTAAGGACTAGCTCTCATAGGCTTAGATGTGAAACAGGAAGATGGACAACGCCCAAGGAACAATGGAAAGAAAGGATGTGTACTCTATGCAGCAGAGGGGCAATAGAGACAGAAGAACATTTCATGTATGAATGCCCGAGTTTTTCGGACATCCGTGGCAAATACAAAGAAACACTTGGAAAATGGTCAATGACAGAGTTATTTGAAGACAGTAAAATAAAAAAATTTGAGGAGATGCTAACCCAAATCAGTAGGAGAAGGAACAACCTTCTCAAGGATATTAATGGCCATATGATTTGAATAACTGTGTTTCCATATTTGGAGGTCCCATAGGCCATGTTTTGGGTCTCGCGGACGTAATTAAAATCTTTCATTCATTCACAAACATTGAAAACATATTTTTCTATATAGAAGGATGTCACATCTTCATTTTTTGCTCTTTGATTTATTATTAAATTCTTTGGAATATATTATTTTAAATTAGATGCATCTTTCTTATGACTATTCCTATACAAGGTTGATAGTAAGACGTTATTTTGAGGAAAAAAAAAATTAATGATAATAAGGGCCATCTCACTGTTGTAAAAACATTCAATCAATAATAGATTTGAAATTCTATTCAAAGTCACTTTTTATGAAAACCATCTGACTATAAACTTGTTTATTAGATTGAAAATTTAAACGTTAATTTGCAAATAAAAAGATAAAAGATATAATAAGGAAAAGAAGACACTGCTACTGTCATTTTTCAAATGATTCTTCAGTCACCTTGAAGTATTGATACTCACATATGACTGAAATTTGGCTTATCTACCTGTGTATTTAACAAAAATGATTTCCAAATCGATATATTTTAGTACATGTATTCATGTAAGATGGGATGTAACTAAATTTATAGAGCCCAATAAGGCTCATCTTTACAACAAAATATGTTACAAAAAAATGGCATGTGCTTGCATGGGTACAGTATATAATACAGTGATCAATATTACAACAACACCTGATGCGCTGTTCACAGTATTGCGATATATAGATTGTAGCTGGGATCATAAAAGATATCTCATCATAAACGATCCTCTCTTTTGCTTAGAGGAGACATGTGGTTAAGCTGCTTAAGAGGGTCAATTTTAGGAACTGACGAAGAGTTTCGGTTGAAATGGCTCCAATTTCTGGAAACAACATTATTCGTTAGTGAAGACGATCTAATTGTGTGATCTGCAGCGGCATTATACTGCTTGAGATTTCCATTTCTCTGCAGTACCGTTTGAGATACTCTTTCCAAAATTGCATCTACCCTTTTGTCAATTTGTGAAATCAATGGATTAATTCCTGCATTTGAAATCTGTTGCTCCTTTGAATGAGAATCCTGCACAGTTCCTTTGGCAATATGTGTTGAACTTGCAACTTCTCTATGCCAGAGATCAGTCTTGTGAGAAACTCTGGATATGCCAGCTGAATCAAAATCATGGACCGTAGCAGGCTGACTTGCATTCTGCAATATGGGCTCAGACTGTTTCATCAAAGTAGGCAACATGCTATTCTCAGATTTGTTAAGATGCAGAGGAGTACATCCATGTGCCTGAGTTTCAAGAACCAGATCTTTATTCACTCCAAAAAAATTCATTGCAAGGAAATGACCTGCTTGGCCTACATCTAATCCAGTGCTCTTGTTCAAGATTACACCCTGCTTAGATGTTAAAGGGCTGCCTAGTACTTTGTGCTGTTGATTTAAAGAATGTCCTCCTACTGAGGGTTTAGATTGCATTAACTGCTTCAGGTACTGGTCATTTCCCTCCCTCATCCCAGAGACAATAACATTCGATAGCAATGTTGAGGGAGCATTCCCAATATGGCCGGCATAGCCTTGTGAGTCCAGGTGTGCAGATTTGGACAAGCAAGCCGAAGATGAACTGAGTAACTGTTGCATATTCATTGAGCCTCCCAATGAGATACCTGCAGTTGGTGTTAACAATGCATCTGAGATATATGATGAAGAGGTAGTCCCAGTCAATATAGGTTTGGAATTATAATAAATTCCATGACTAGATTCCCTTTCTGCAAAACATCCAATTTGAGGTTGGCCTTTATACTGCTCTGTGGACATCTCCAGAGCGCTAGTTACTTCCCTATCTGGAACTTTTGTGCCATTAAACTTGCATGCTGAGGTGCTTCTGTCACTCATGGAGTCACTACAAGATGGTGAATACTCTTCATCATCATCAGACACAGGGTCACAAGCATATCTCACTTCCTTCCTTGGACGCTTTCCCCTTCCCAGTTCCTCCTCCTTATCTGCAACTTCAATCAATGGTCCAAGCAGCTCTTCCCATTCTTTGACATTGACTGTGGGCTTTTCGTCTTCATCCTGAATAAGTGGCATACCTTGAATGGCACCAAGATAACCACTTTCTTCTGAAGTACCATTTTCGCCTGCCTTCATCTCTCTATTAAGAAGGATTTCTATATCTTCATCTGTATAATGAATAGAAGTAGCTGCAATATCTTGTTCATCAAGAATGTTCCTTGCACCATGTATTAAGATATCATGTAGTTCCTTGAATGTTTCATTTTTGACAGGATTCATAACCAGATTCTCCATGGCTAGCTTTCTTCTTGAACGTTGCAATATTTTCTCTTCAATAGAACATTTTGTTAACAATTGATATACTATCACAGCTTTCTGTTGGCCAATCCTGTGAGCACGTGATTGAGCTTGTAGATCCACAAAAGGATTGAAATCTGGGTCTGCATGATATATAAAGCATTAGCAAACACTAAAGAGAAAAGCCTGACATGCAAAACGTAAGCAGTAATCCTCATCTTTGAATGCAATACATTTCAGCTATGCTACTGGCAATATTTCTCAAAATGAAATTAACAAAGAAACTTACCATATATGATTACTGTATCTGCACTTGCCTGTTTCATGCAAGATGGTTGCTGTTAGATAACAAAAAATGCATTTTGCAAAGCCCAACCTATAATCAAAAATTTCCAAATAGACATCAAACATGTTGAAATTAACATTTAGAATTGGGGATCACATCAACGTAGAAATTACCAAATTTATTCCTAGGCCTCCAGCCCGAGTTGAAATAAGAAAAGTAAATATAGTGCTGTCGATGCTGTTGAAGTTCTTTATCCTTTGTTGCCTTTCAGATGCTGGAGTACTTCCATCAATCCTGCAAAATCACATACAAAGGAAATATAATGGAAACAGATTCAAGAAAGCATTAAGAAAAGAAAGGCTTCTTTACAGACTTCAAAGTTTAAAATCCTCAAGAATTCAAAGAAAGGAACCAATATACTATTCTCTAAGGAAAAGATTCAAAAACACTGCAAATTTTACAAGTGGCACAGAGTAGAGTAAACACAAGAATTTATAATCTACTCTAAAAACGTTTTAAGAGTACTTGCAAGTGTTTAGCTGCTTAAATTCCTGCAAGCAGCTCGTACTCCAAGTTTGCCATCAGACAAAACTGCACACTGGTATCCTGTGAAGAACAGTTCTGAATGGCACACTTGTAACTAACACAGATCTTGCATAGATTCTTCTAGGTTCAATGAAATACTTTGTCACCATAAGGAAAATTTTCATAACATGTTACAGCCCAAGTTCTCATTAACAGGACAGCTTTAGTTGCAAAGAAGAAATAAATCTCCACAGATAACCAAAATGGAAACCTTTAGGAGTTATGTGGTGCTTTTCACAACATTTGATTGACTGTATGGGGCCATAAATAAAGACAGCCACAAATAAGGTCAAGGAACTACAATTGAACTCAAATAGATAGTAAATAAACAGAAAAAACTTATATGGGGAGCACTTCGATCTCAAGACAGCTCTGTCCAATACTCATGATGGGAAACATACAGGAATGAAATTAATCACTTTCCTTGTTGCATAATGGAGATAATTACTAAAACAACCTGCTTTACATTTGTACTTCAAATCTTGATCAAATGATATTCTTTGATGCCATCATTCCATTTACATATTATAAAGAAATGCAGAGTCAATGATAGGCCCCGAGCTTCAACTGAACTGAAGAACCGACCCTTTAAACAATCCAATGCAATATAGCCTTGTTAGCAAACATGGGAAGCAAATAACTTTTTCAGATTTTCTGGATCAAGCCTTGACCACAGCTTATCAAGATTGACCTTATGTTTAAAAAGGGGCATGAAGATTGCATACTGTAATAACCGCAGCTCAACATTGATAGCCCATGCATAAAGTATTAGCTGGGCCTTGGAATGGCCCAGTCATGACATCCACAGGTATTTTATTCCCATTTACCACATGATAGCAAGTACACTTAGGCTGAAAGTCAGCAGTTCATGCGCATTTGCATGCAGCAAGAATTAATCAGTACAAAATCTTGTCAGACTGCAACAACAGTTGGGGGTGCATCAAAGAGCTAAGTAACCATAAGCTCCTGTCTGCAGAGATTAGAAAAATTTGTGCTTTTCCTCATGGTCCACAGCCTATGAGACACCCTTAAAACACTTTCATACTAATTTGACTGTGTTTGTAAGGCACAAGGACTTTGTATCAATCATCCCCATTTGTGGGGGAAAATCAGTGTTTCAGGGCATCAATTAATTGCAACCACTCAAGATTTGCAGACTGCCATATAACCTTGCTGGTCATTATGCATCAAGAGTAGTTTTAACTTTTATTTTTGCTAAAAAATAATATATTGTATTGATAAAACTGTAAACTCCCATCATCATACATGTGATACTGATTGTTTAGTGGAGTCCCGCTTCTTCATCTAGCCTGATAATTATGAAACAGCTTATGTTAACATAGAAATAATTCCATAAGACAAAACTGGAAGCTGAAAGAATGATAGTCTTACACTGACGTATGTAATACCAACAAAACTCCAGATTATAGCAAATCTTATATTCATGACGAGAGAACATGGCTTAGTAGGTCCCAAATACAGTAGAATTTAGTGTACTGTACTGAACTGAGCAAACTACATATAGCTTTTGCATAGAATCTTGTCCTTGAAAACCAGCTGGTGACTGGCCACCAGTTATCCCATGATAACAATAGATCCTTGGCGAAAAGGACGATGAGGGGCATGCACCTGCTCTTACACATTTTATCCAGATTCATAAAGTAGGTTCTAAATTCATGCACCTATAATTATGGAAAATCATCAATTACCCCAATGTTGTGTATGCACCCCTAGAGCCTGGGCAAAATATGAGAGCTTACCCTGCCATTTCTGATACTGCTATTGCTTAGATGCTTCAATCATTTCATTATTCATATGAAGATATTTAAATAAAATACACTTGCCAATATGGCATAAGAACCTTGCAAGTAAGGACAGTTACTACCCTTAACAACCATAGATGCACAGACCTTGTGATGGGTGGTTATACCACTCTCATTATCATGTGGACTATGATGGTAATAATTCCTAACAATTTCCAGGACGTAGGGGTCAGCATCATGCTTGGAAAAGGTTTCCCCTTCCGAAGTGATGACTCTCAAACATGTTTCTGGAATAAAAAACAAACAATCTGTCTTCTTTTAAAAATTCTAAATCCCTACCCAGGTGTTGTAGGTGAGTTGGAGAGGAGAGGGAAATCCTCCAAGAGAGGTCCCAGGTTCAAATCTCCACCCTACCAAAAAGCTGAATTGGGTATCCAAAATCCAATTGATAATGTTGGTGCGGGCAGGGTCGGGTGCGACTCCCAAGTGACTTTAGAACCCCCTGTTCGTGGTCTCTCAGACCAAGGCGGCCCCACAAGGGGTTTTTCGCTTAAGAAAAAAAAACCCAGGTGTTGTAGGTGAGTTGGAGAGGAGAGGGCAATCCTCCAAGGGAGGTCCCAGGTTCTAATCTCCACCCTACCAAAAAGCTGAATTGGGTACCCAAAATCCAATTGATAATGTTGGTGCGGGCAGGGCTGGGTGCGACCCCCGGGTGACTTTGACGGTGTAGAACCCCCTGTTCGTGGTCTCTTAGACCAAGGCGGCCCCACAAGGGGTTTTTCACTTTAAAAAAAAAAAAAAAAATTCTTAATCCCTCTAGTAGGCTTTGAAATGCAACTCTCGTGTTTAAGAGTAAAATTAAACCCAAAATTGGGTCAAAGCAAACAGAATTTTTCATTGGATGAGCAAAATATAAAAGATGGAAGAAAAGCATTAATGGCAGTAAGAGCTTTCTTTTTGAAACCAAATATATGAACTATCTACTATCTCAAAGTATTTCATTTTGATTACTAACAAGAAATGCAATGATTAACCAATATGATTCAGTGATTCTTGAATTGTATTTATTTCCTATTGGTTCAGTAATGAAAAGTGGCAATGTATTTCTTTCAGTATAGATAATGGTCGGGAACTGTTATTACATCCCCCACCAATATACGTAAGACAATATTAGCAAGCAGTACTTACATCTCATATTTATGGGTACTTAGGTAAGGATCTAGGCATGATGTCTTTCTTCTTATAAGATAAGCATGTATAAGAAAACATTTAATGATGAGATGCATTACAAGAATCAAAATCAACTGAATAAGGAAGAAATAACAAGATCATGTATAGTGACATTGAATACATGAACATAGAGAACACTACTATAATACCAACCTCTCATAGAGTGCAGAATCAACAACAACATATAGGAAAACTACAATAATACAAAGGGTTTAGGTCATCAGGATCCATGATGATGTCATGAAAGGCAACTTCCCAACTCAACTTATGAGGTTAAATAAGTTATGCTTTATATTTGTGTAAGATAATAGGGCACATCGTAGAATATTTTGTGCCTTCAAGTATTAGATGAAAAAGAGAATCATAGTTTATAGTTTTTACACCTTCAATCATTAGATGAAAAAGAGAAATAATAACAAAGATGTTGATTAGAAAAATGTTAGGCTACACCTAGTGAATAGGGAAAAGTTACTCCTTATTTATAGGTATTGGCAATAGCCTTAAAGTTTGGATACTAAAATATAGGTGTTGTGTTTCACTCTGTACTAGGTGTTGAATTTATGATTCTTACTCATGATCTAGCCTAAGAAGTAAGGAAGTCTATAGAAAAGTAGCAAAGATCTAATAGAAATCCAAAAGAAGCTAATCTATGTTAGACTCTAGATTATATATAACCATATGTAATGCAACTATAACAATTTGCTAGAAAACTCTAATAGTTCCCATTCGAAAGAGTTTATCAAAAGATAGTATTAAATATATAGTTAGAAAATGATTGTATGTCCTCTTGTCTAGTTAAATACCAAAGTGATCTAGTAGTTTGACTTACTAATTGCACAATTATTGATGTTAGGCATATGGATATTCTATTGGCAAGGCACTAGAATCTAAATTTAATGCTAGGGATTGGCATCTAATAAGGTTGTGTCCTATTATTGGCACTACATAATTTAGTAGTGTTGCCTCCATTATGGGCATCAACATCGTGGTGGTTGTTAGCAGCATACACTATATTGGGGCTAAGGTAGAGTATAGCAACAAGCAATTAAGTGAAATTCCAAGTGGATGCCAAGGTGAAAAGGTATGTTTTTAATCTAACATCAACTAGATATAGGCATCGTTGTTTATGAGGAAGCAAGCAAACCTTACTCCACTCATATGGAGTTATCATAGGAACTAAAGTAGAGCTAGTTTGCAAGGGGACTTCTTTTCAAATATAATAAACAAGATCAAGGTGATCCCTCCAACGTTTTATAATAATCCCCCAAGTGATTCATTACCTTAGAAAGCAAATAGAAGGCATCATCTAGATCCAGATAATGGAGTTAAGAAGTTAGCAACACAAAATATGGGTGACAACTTGAAAATTATAACTCCAAACACTAGAATGGCATAAAGAACAAGAATGATGAAGAATAAATATTGAAAGACACTCTTCAGAAGACATGATTTGTACATTTATCAAATTCAAGAATCAAGTAGATTCCTAGTGCAATTAATTATAAATAAAGGGGAAGATTTTTTAATTATTTTTGTGAGGTGGAAGGATGTTTGATCAAGGAATGCCCCTCTAATTTCAAGCATAATTAATATTTATATGCATAATAAATGAAAAAAAAAAAAATCCAAAGTGTCATGAGTTTTGGGTTCTATAACATCTCCCAAGGAAATAGTAATAGAATTGATTAGTATAGCAATGACAAGCTCATTTTAAAATGTCATAAATATCATCTACTAGACACTTTGCATAATAATGTCATACTAGTGAGAGCTAAAATAGACTAATGATGTTCAAAGAGCAAAAATCATTAGGAGAGTTAAAACGTAGTGGTTATGTCAAAATGATAAAAGTAAAAATAAATGATACAGAGCAATCCATAGGAAAGAGTGACAAATCCATAAGTGTCTTGTAGAGATGATAATAAAGACATGACAAAGGTGCCTACTTCTGAGACATGGATATTACATGATATGTATTGTATAACTTGCAAAGCTATGAATTTTTCTTACAAAGTTCTATGTCTGCAAGTTGAGAATAACCAAGACAACAATGAAATCAAGTACTTGTCCCTTCCCTTGATTGCTTATGAAGATGAAGAACAACAAGAGTGCAATATGGGTGCAGTAAGATGTTATCTAAAAAAGAGAAGTTTGGCTAAGTGTGTATGGTCCTTAATTTCGTATAAAAGTCATCCAAATTATGGAAGATTTTATTTAAACAAGAAAGGATGTTGTCCAAAAAAGAAAGTTCGTTAGCTAATAGAATGCCACTTATTCGAGAGATTAGACCTTTTTCCTAAGGACCTAGACCAATTGTCATTTACCTTGGAGATAGTGATAAATATTGTCCAACAAGAATCGAAAGTGATGGGGCAGGTGTTTGTCAAATGCATAAGGTATATGTTAGGTCTTGCAAGAGCATGGCCCCACAAAAATAAATAAATAAACACTTGAAACATGCATGTTATCAAGGTAAAACGACAATTGTCACCTATGCTTATGAGGCAGCCATGCACCCACTCAAACATATTTGGAAGTTGAAAGCATTCTACTAAGGAAATAAGAAATCATCATCCATGAATTGAAAGTGTAAGAGAAATACACTATGACCACCATTCAACATAAGATGTACAGAATGAAACAAGTAGAAGAAAATGTTGCTCAAAAAATCATTAACTGGCCTTGTTAAGACCATGATGTTAGTTGTAGCATGCTAAGAGCTAATAGATAGAACTTCTCATCATCCATCACTATATTATCCAAATGTTATTAAGGTATTTTTAGGTCACAAGCCTAGCCTAACACTCGTGCTTTAAAGTGTGAGACCCCCGATAAGGATTCCCTTACCCTAGCTCATAAGGTTTTCACTAGTAATCAATCCAAATATTACCGAATGTTCAGTTGGACTTGACCAACTTGCCTACCCCCAACGTCATTATAAGAATAAAACATTATCTAATACTTAGTTGTTGTCTAGTTGACTAAATGAATTATACAAAAAATAAACTTGTTTCATAATTTAGTAGTAGTTTTCCATCCTCGAAGCATATGCCATCTAACCATAAGAGTTGTAGAAGAGACAAACTTTTCTCTTAACCACAATTATTCATGACTAAACATGTCATTGAGCTTGCTCCAAATGTCTTCAAAGAGTCAGGCAAGTCTCATGTAACCTATAAAGGGTCCTAAGATGATATGCATCATCCATTCTAGCATACACACCATCCAAAAATGTATGAAGAGACCTGCTAATAAAGGTGTTGCAATCTAACACGAAATACCCATTATCAGCATAATCGATTGGAAGAATATAAGTATAATCTATTGGGAGGATGTCTAACATAGGTCACATAATATTGAACCAATTTTAAATTGACATTTTATGAGTGCAAGGGATGGAACATTATGGAGGTTGTCATACTAACACCTATGAAAGGAAAGCATTTAATCATTTTAGATATGTCATCTTAGAATTGAAAATAATATTTTAAATACCATCATAGTATATGAAGAAGAAAGGCACAAAAATTATTATGAATCATGTAAGCCTTCAAGCATCATTTATGTAAGCCTACAGGCAATTTTGATGTATTCACCCTTAGTAATATTGGTTAAACCACCTATGTGGTTAATATTGATTAAAGGCTTTAACACATTAATTGAATTGTAATTTGACCTTCAAGTCATGTCTACTTGAGGTTAGTATTTAATTGGGGATTTGATATCACTATAAATACCCCCCAATAACTGATTCATTGCATCTCTTGTGATCTGTAAGACAATGGAGGTGCATACAGGCACCCACCCTTACTCCTCTCTATTGGTTTTGCTTCTCTCTCTTTTTGTTATTATGCTATCTTTATTTCGCTCTTGTATCACTTATGCATATGATCATGGTGAACGTATGTTTCCAGATGTTTTTAGGAAGTATTGTAAATGCCATTATGGTATCAAAGCAAGGACGGGGGCTGCATCACTCAGTTAAGAAAGCGTTTGGAACCCTTTTTCAGATCGCAAGTTTTTCCGAGTCCTGCAAGCTTCTGACATCACTTCAAGGATCTATTACAGTTCTACAAGGGCTTCTGTGTGAAATGGATCCTTTGTCATATGTTACATGCCTTAATGGATGAAATTATAGCAGTTGGTCAATAGAAATGGTGGAATTACTCAGAAGTAAGAATCTCTAGTTTATCTTTAATGGTGGAACAGAAGGAGGTCTTGACGATCATGAACTAGCCACGAAAACGGAAGAAGTGCTTGTTCTCTTCTTTATGTTAGTAGAACCAAATGTACTTTTTCACATAAGAAAGAAGATTGTCTTGATGATGGAACATGAGGTTTTGGTGATCATGAACTAGCCAAGAAAAAGGAGGAAGCACTTGTTCTCTTCTTTATGTCAATAGAACCAGATGTACTTTTCCACATAAGAGAGAAGACTGACCCTATTCAGGTATGGATAATTTTGAGATCTTTGTTATGAAACTTGGCAAGTTTCTTAGTCCGCGTTTGAGTCAGCCTTGCCAAGTCACTTGGGCTTGACTCGGCGAGTTTTTTTTAATCAGCCAATTTTTTTTTTTTTGTTTGAGACTCAAGACTCACGAGTAAAAAACAACTCACCAAGTCCCAAGAAAAAACTCAGTTGTTCACACAAGTGTAGAGGAAACTGGCACAAGAATCTTTTTTTTTCAATTGGCCTTCATTTTTGCTGTTCTAAGTTGCAAAGTGCCAAAGAGAGCATAGACAAGCTCAAACTAGACCAACAAAGACACAAGATTGCATCCTAAATCCAAAAAACTTCAATTTTAAAGAATCTAACAGCCACCAACAACCACCCAAGTGTTTCATCTGAGGTAGAAAAACTGGGTTTCAGCTGTCAATGCTTAAACACTAGGGCATTTTTTTCTTTTTAAGTTTCTTACAATTGTTGTTTCCATGTGCAGCCACATCAAAATGATAGGGAAAAGAGGCACAGCATGGAAGTATGCAAGGGATGGGGAAAGGAAAGGGGGGTTTACTGCGATGTTTGTGGCGAAAAAATTCATGGAGGCATAAACTGCCTCAAATACCATTTGGTGAGGAAACAAGGCCATGATGTCAAGCTATGTTCAAAGGTGTCTGTTGAAGTTGAAAGAGAATGCAATGCCTTCTTGTCAGACTACACTGAGAGAAAAGAACTAAAATGAAAAACAAGCAAGACCATGGTTACCCCCTCTTCTCGACCTCGTACAGAGGGTACCAACCACACCCTTAGCCTGTTTTACCACCAGAGTGGGTCTAGTCCATCAATTACACACCCAGGGAGTGAGACAGAAGAATCTTATTTTGTGGAACATTCCGCACCAAGGTCACAACCCATGCTTGAGGGTATGACCGCGTGGAACGAGGAGACGCACAAGGCCGTGAGGAAGGCTTGTGCAAGTTTCTAGTATTTCTCTGACATTCCCTTCAATGTGGCGAGGCCTCCATATTGGTAGGGAATGGTTGATGCCCTAACAGTTTGCAACACAAGCTTTAAGCTGCTAACTTATGACAATTTTAAGGGCCCTCTCGTCTGTGAATCCATGGACGATATTCAAGTGTTGGTTGAAGAGTAGCGCACGGTATGGAGGAAGAGAGGTTACACAATCATGTCTAATGGTTGGACCGATGGGTAGAATCAAACATTGATTATTTTTTGGTTGCTTCTACAGGAGGAATTGTATTCCTCGAATCAGTGGATGCATCGGCACAATTTAAGAGTGTTGATATGCTTACACGATTGATGGAGGAGGTTGTGTTAGAAGTGGGGCAGGAGAATGTTGTCCAAGTTATCACGGACAACACAAAGACTTATGTAGCAGCTAGTAGGATGGTGGAGGAGAGATGCCCCACCATTTTTTAGATACCATGAGCAGCCCATTGTCTCAATTTGCTACTCGAAGACATTGGGAAATTACCTTAGGTGTCAAAGGTTGTATAGAAGGCCAAATGTATTACAAAATTTATTTAGAACCATACGTGGCTCCTCTAGCTAATGAGGCAATTTATTGGTGGGAGGGATCTAGTGTGGGCTGGAATTAATGCTTTGCCACAAACTTTGTTACATTGCAAAGCCTCTTTGATGCAAAGGGGGCATTGAAGAGGATATTTTTGAGCGAGGAGTGGAATGCCGAAGACGCTACTAGATACCAACTCTCTACTGAGGACCAGAAGGTGTATGACTATATCTTTGCGGAGCCCTTCTGGATAGCCATGGATGATGCAATCAAGGTACAAGACTAAGCTCTTTATTTTAATTTATTTTATTAATTATATCTTTATTTAAACTATTTTTCCATTTTTTTATTTAGGTGCCAAAGCCTTTGACGAGGGTTCTTCGTCTTGTTGATAGAGAAAAATCACCAATGGGATATGTATATGAGGCTATGGATAGGGCAAAAGAGGCAATTGCCTTAGTTTATAATTATTCCAAGCCTAAATACAATCCCATTTGAAAAATTATTGACCGGCGATGGACTTCTCAGCTCCATAGTCCACTTTGTGCAACGGGTTACAACCTCAACCCCAAAATATTTTATGATGATTCATTCAAGGCCAACTATGAGGTTACGTCGAGCCTTCAGTTATGCCTCGATTGCATGGTGCCAGATGAACAAACCCGCAATAAGATACAGGATGAGCTGCAAGATTATAAGAGATGTGAGGGCATCCTTTTCACATCCACGCAATGCATTCAAGCAAGGTAACTTTGAGGCCAAGTAACCCTCATCAAATTATTATTGATATTGTCTTTTGATTTTGTTTTAAAAAATGATAACAATTTACGATTTTACATTAAGTATTAAATTTTCTTTTTCTTGGATTTTTCTAGATTTAAGATGGGAAGACTTTTGTGCGTATATGCCCAATCTACACACTCCACCATCAAAGTTTTATGTCAACCATAAAGCGCTCGAGGTTGTGGACACAATTGGAGTATGTTTGAGCATAGTTGAGAAAATCGGAAGAATAGCGATTTTTGGCCGATTTTCTACCATGTTGATGCAATCGGCAAAGCATCGGCGAGTCAGCGATTATTTGCCGGTTTTTCTTTTTTAATCGTTTAAAAAATCTTGCAGATTTTTTAAAAAAAAGTTAATAATTTTTTTATTGTTTTTTAGGGTTTAGGGTTTTTTTATGCAAGCCCATTTTTCAGTTGTTAATGTTTGAACTTTGAAGTTTAAAGTTTAAACCCAAAAACAGCTGAAAAATGGGTTTGCATACGTAGTTCTCAGGCAGCAATATTTACTTAAAAAGAGGAGGAAACCCTAAACCCTAGGCTAGGCCCTAGGGTTTTGGGTTTAGGGTTTTTTTTTCCTCCTTTTTTTAAGTAAATATTGCTGCCTGGTAACTATGTATGCAAGCCCATTTTTCAGCTGTTAATGTTTGAATTTGAAACTTTGAACTTGAAGTTTAAACCCTAAATCCTAGTCTAGGCCCTAGGGTTTTGGGTTTTGGGTTTAGGTTTTTTTTCTTCCTCCTCTTTTTAAGTAAATATTGCTGCATGATAACTATGTATGCAAGCCCATTTTTCAGCTATCAATGTTTCAATTTTAAGCCCTAAACCCTAGCCTTTTGGTTTAGCATGCAGGTTTCTTTTCCTTTTTTTAAGTGATTGTAACTTTGTTGTTACTTGTTTCCATGTGCAGGCATATAAAAAATGAAACCCTTTTTCCCTTGCTTTTAGTAATTACTTGTAACTTTGTAACTTTTCATTATAAGCAATACAAGATGTGTTTTGTCACTTTCATTTGTACTTAAAGGTTGAGCCTTGTATGACGTCTTGACATGAATTATTGCTTTTATTGCAATATTTGATTTGCATAATGTTAATTCATTGTAATATGCATGAAAAAAACTATTTTCAATGAAAATTTTAGTTTTCTTTGGTTTTTTTTTTGCCGATTCTTTCCCCGATTTTTAAAAATGTTGATTCTTTGTCGATTCCAATTTTCTCAACTAGGCCCGAGGTGTAGACCAATTTGTTCGACCAAACCCATAAGGAGGGCGGAGGTCCAAGGTTCAAATCTCGGGATTCGTCGGACTGAACGCTTGTCCCTTTCTTGGTGCTTTCAGCGGCGTAAAAGGTTTAAAATGATTATGGCATGGTGGTTATAGGAGCGGATTGCGCGAAGATCTGTGTGGCAGCTTCCAGGGCGAATAGCACTGAATACTGTGGCGGCCATGAAATATGGCCAGCCTGCCCAAATTCATGGCGGCTACCGATTCCACCATGTAAATTTAAAAAAAAAAAAATTCAACTATGTATTTGAGCACATACACTCCAAGAAGCGCAACAGACTCATGCAACAAAAGCTGAATGATCTTGTTATTGTTCATTACAACCTTCATCTCCATCATAAAAAAATTGTCATAACAAGTTATGGTGCCATTGACCTAGACGAGATTGATTCATCCTTTGAATGGATCATAGAGCTAGAGGAGACGGAGCAGCAAGAGCCTATTTTTTCATGGATGATTTTGAAAACCTAGCGGCGGAGTTAGCGGCAAAGGCATAGGATGAGGCACGAGCACAACCACGAAGAGAGACTAGAGATACTACTAGGGCAAAGGGCAAAGGTATTGCAAGACCTGGATAGTAGACCTATTGAGGCATTGTCATGACACATTTTGTAATTTGTACCTTTTTAAATTCCAATTTATAAGTAATACAAGAATATTTGAATTTTGGATGCATTAAAATTTCTTTAATTTAAGTGTGTTTTGTCACTTTCATGTGTAGTTTAAGCTTGTATCACTTACAGTATTAATTTTGGATTTGTATAAGGTTAATTAATTATGATATGCATGAAAAACAAAACTTTTTTCCAATGAAAATTTGCATTTTCTTTGTTTTTCTTTTTAGCAGAGTTTTCTTATCAAGTCCGAGTTCGAGTCCCAAGTCAGCCTTGTCGAGTTTTTGCCGAGTCCAAGTTTCTCAACCATGTTTGAGATATCTCTATGGAAACGTAAGTGCTAATGAAGTTAATAAGATAAAGAGGGAGCTCTCCAACCTCAAGATTTCAAATTTCGGTAATGTTGAAGACTACTTATCTTACTTCAAAAGGCTGACCTAGCTATGACAAGAGGCAGGGTAAATGGCAACAAAGAGTGTAAAAATCTATTACCTCCAATCTTACTCCACCTTTTCATATAGTTGGCTTGGTTCTTATGTGAATGCTATGACTATCAAGGATCCACAACCCACAACTCTCAAAGCATTCTTCAAAATTATTGTTCATTATGAAATTGCTATGAAGAATTGTGGAGCTCTTTCTCATATACAGGCCCATCCAAAGGACTTCAAATTAGTGGAAACTAAGGCTCAGCTGCCCAAGGGCAAGTCAAAGATTCCAAAGAAGTCAAACTCATGTGAATATTGTAGAAGGGAAGGACACTCCATCAAAAACTACATAACAAGATTGAAGAATATTGAAGCAAAATTCTTGAGGTCAGGACACAAGCTTTCCGATGATGAAGATTGCAAAGTGGAGGGCCACTAGAGCATCCATTATGGAGGGGGGATGTTATTACCTCTAATGTCTCCTTTGCTTGGACCCTTTAGCTCAGATTATGGGGGGGTGTTGAAGAATTTGTAATCTGATCTGATCAGGCCAATGCCTAAAGTGTTAGAAAGTGACTATGGGCACTACTGATGTAGCCTACAAGCAAGTGTTTATGTAATCCTACAGGCATCATTTATGCCAACCTACGAGCAGGTTTGATATATTCACCCTTAGTAATATTGGTTAAACCATCTATATGGTTAACCTTGTTAAAGGGTTCAATATATTAATTACATTGTAATTTAACCTTCAAGTCATGTTGTCTTGAGGTTAGTATTTAATCAAGGATTTGATATCACTATAAATACCCCCCAATCACTGATCCATTGCATGAGTTGTGATATGTGAGATAGTAGCGGTGCCTATAGGCACCCACCTTTTACTCCTTCTATCTATTTATTTTGTTTCTCTCTATTTCATTTATTATGATATCTTTATTTCACTCTTGTTTCTTTTCTGCATATGATGATGATGAATGTATGTTCCAAAAGTTTCTGGAAAATATTGTCAATTCCATCAAGTGTGAGACTTGTGGACCATTGTTTCGATGCAGACAAGGTCTCTAGTTCTCTCTGCAATTTTCCCAAAGACCTCCACAAGCACAACGAAGTCCTTTATGTCCACAGAAGACTTGAGGGGCTAACTGTTGATGGCTTTGAACAGTCCACTGATAGCAAGGGCTCCATCTATAGGGATGGAGCCAACAACTTCTCTCAACCACTCACAAATGGAGTTGCACCCTATTTCGAGGGCAACAATGGGGAACACACAGAAAATAAATTAGCCAGGGCCAAACACAACAACAACAATGACTACATTGAATGCTTCAACAACTGCATGGTTGTTGCTTCAATTCATGATTACTTCGTGACACTTGCGAAGCATGCCCTCAAATATGCCCAATAGATGGCAGTATGTTGGTTGTGCTTGTTCAAATTGAGCATGGCTCAAGCACAATGCTTTCCCTTCACAATAGCCACCCTCATCTTGTTTATGGGTAAATTTTGTCAGTATGAGCTATCTGCCTTTGATTTTGACACAACCTAGGGTTTTCCCTTTTTCGTCCTTGCACACCAATTGATACATACCTCTCTCTGAAGGCTATGCCTTGGAGGTGGTTGCTAAGGTTGCAATTGTCTCCCTTTTGTCTTTCTTCTTTATCTGAAAATGAGCTTTTTATAATTTGCCCTTTTATAATTGATTTTTTGCTTTTTATAATTAAAAAAATCCATTTTATTTTAAAATTATGGTCAAGGCATTTATGTGCAACAATTGTCTTTGTCTTCTCATTTTGTGTCTTTATCTTTTGGCATTCACATTGGAGCCGACATCTCTCCTCGCGTCATTGCATACAATAATTTGTTCGACAACTTGACTCCTCTATCCCAAAAGTTTTAAAATTTTTAAAATTTCCATCATCAAATATTTTTTAAAAATCACCCATACTCTAGTTGTCTCTAATTCCATCATTGAGCTCTTACCCAAAAACAATTTACTTGTCTTTATGCCTTTCCTCTCGACATCTAATGATCTCGCATAACTCCATTATGTTCATCTATCACTGTGCAGTCAATACCTCAATCCTAAACTAAAACCTTCCACTCCTATTGCAGTTGCTCCCTTTTGCGTCGCATATCCAACGAAGCGAATCTAATTTGTGCTAGGAAACTGGATCTATTTCCCCCAGTAGTAATTCATCCTTCTTTCTCTAATGTGTCAATGTCAACATCCTCACTTGCCTCACTTGTCACTTCTACTCCATTCGAGCCTAGGCCTTCTTCCCATGACCTCCAACTCCAGAAGTAGGTTATCATCTGCAACAATCTATGAACTTTAGATGGAATTCTTCTTTCCATCAATTTCCCATTTCCGGCTTCAAGTTCTCCAACTCCACTTCTTTCATCAACTACTTCAACTAGCTCTAGTGTCGACACCTGGGTCTCCCTCATTTCTTCTATCATTGAAGTGCCAAAACTTGCACCATCATCAATAGCTGGCATCCCCTCTTCCAACCGACTGCTTTCACCAACCTCACAATTGGTCAAGCCCTAGAATAAGTCCTCAAACTGATTAGACACTTCTAGTAATTGAGGAAGTTCTGGCTTGTAATGAGGAAGAATAATGTCTTTGGCTCTGGCTTGTAATTGAGGAAGTTCAATTGTTCACTTTCTTTGTTTGCGCTATCACTCTCCTTCAAATCTAGATAGACAATTTGGCTGAAAGATTTCGTACTTGGCCATTTGCCAATGGTAAAGGCCACTATCGAAGTGCCCTTCATCCTCCTTGCACTCCTCTAACTACAAGGCACCATCTTCGTTGGGTTCCCAATCAGCTCGTTCTCCCTTTTCTTTGACAGATGACAAGATTTCTAGCTTGTCTAATGATGCAAAATCCTCATCAACTGACGAGTCTCACATATGGTAAACTTGTGTTGTCCCTTCTTGACAGTTAACCAATCTTTCTCCCAATTGTGGTCAACTCTTGTCATCCTCAACCACCCTTTGTCCCAAGAATGCATCATAAGTTGGCTTATGCATCGTGATGACTACAAAGTCCAAGATGAATGTTTGGTCAATTCAGTTTACTCTCTATGTTGTCAATATAATCTTCATATCAATACTATATTGACCACCCAACCAAAAGTTAGGTCACCATGTCGTTGCTACCACCTCTCTCCATGTCTTCTTCAAGAGTACGTTTATGCTTGACCCACCATCCATAATGATTTGCATCAAATATTGGCCCAATATCTCAATATACAATAGTGTTGGTCGCTTCCTTTCATCAATCATCAGAACTACAAGGTCAAGGAATTGGTCTCATGTTGCACTCTTTTGTGTCAGCTTTTGTTCTCTACTTTCTCCTCCTTTAGTCCTTACATCATCTTTCCAACCATTGCATGCAAGTTAGTGACTACCTTGAATAAGGTTACCACATTCACTAGCTCACTCTTCTACAACAACTAACTTGCTCGATTCTGAGACATCTACAACGACATTGATGGCTCCTCCATCATCATTCTTCCTTGGTCACTATCATTGTCTACATCTCACTTTATCACCATCTCGTCTTCAATTTCATCTTGGGCTTCCTGCTATCTCTTCCTCTTCATTGCAGGATTAGGTTACACCATCTTCTTTGCGTATGCCCGAGTCACCACAAGATCATCTTCTTTGACATGTTGATTGTTACTACTACTTGTTGCCTTTGGGCAATTCACTTCGTTGCCCACTGCTTGCTCGTGCAATTGTGCATGAAGTGGCCCTACTCTTGGCACTTCCCACACTGCACAATGGGTCTCCCATCAAAATCATATTGCAATCTCTCTTTGCCACTAGACCTATAATCGTTTTGATTCTGCCCACTAGCTCTCTTTCCTTGGCAGTTATTTCAATATCCTCCATTAGTCGCACCTTGTCCATTTTTCAAGGAGTTGGCTTCTAATTAGCCTCCTCCTATACTGCAAAGGTCTAATGCTTTCTTCTCTTAAAGGTGAATAAGCAATCTATGATGGAATGCTCACTAATTTCATTGATATCGTAGTATGATTTCTTTAGACAATTACAATTGGCATTTGTGTGACCTCTATCCACATGTCTCTTTTCTTTTCTCTTCTCTCCATCTCGTGAATTGCCCTCTCTAAGTCTTTCCTGAGCAATTGGGTCATTGTGCCCACAACTTCCTGCTCACTCTCAGAATCATGGAGATTTAGGTTTGAATCTTGCCAAGCAATACATGCATAATAGCCAAGCTATTATAATACCACTATGTGGTGATGATGTGATACGGATGGCGTCATTTCAATCCTATATAACCAATTTTTTTTTGTTAAAATTGAGGGATTTTAGGCTGAGTTCTAGAAGTATGGTGTTGAAGCTCTTGGCTATCCTATTGCAGAATTATTCAATAAGGTTGTTTGTTTTGGCTTCCCTATCTCCTGGTTATAGCTGATTATCGATCCCATCCACAGATCTAAGGACTATTTAGAGGTTATAGCTGATTATCCACCCCATCCACAGATCTAAGGACTATTTAGAGCCAAATAACTATAGAACTATCATGATTGGGCACACATTGGCTAAGCTTTATGCAACAATTTGAAATATGAAATTCTCAAAATTGTTGGAGCTTAGAGCAAGAGGGTAGGCTGGTTTTAGAAGGGATCACCAAACTATCGATCATGTTTTCACTCTCAAAGCTATTTTTGATGAGGCTCACCAAAGGTCCTCTAAAGTGTTATGTTGTTTTGTGGACTTTCGAAAGGCCTTTGACACCATTCCCAGGAATTTTTTACTTCAAAGACTACATGACATTGACATCTCAAAGCTCTTTATCACTGCCATCAAGAGACTATATGAGGTAGCTGTTGGTCGTTTTTGAACAGCTTTTGGTTTCTCAAAGGAAGCACCATTGGTGTCAAACAAGGTTGTCCTCTTTCTCCTTCACTCTTTGGGTTCTACATTGATGAGCTTGAAAAATTTATTTTGTTAATACACACATGTTGACAATGGTTGCCTTCTACATCATGGTTTGATATCTATATTGCTTTTTGCAGATGATGTTCTCCTTGCTCAAAGACAGTTGGATGCTCTTGCTCATTTTTGTGACTTAAAACAATTGGCAATCAATCTTATTAAGACTTAGGTAATGATCTTTAACTCATCAAATATTACCCTATCTAAGTTTCAATTCTATAAGGGTGAGTCCATTGAGATCACCATTGCTTACTCCTAATCAAGGGTTCAGTTTACAGACCCTTCCCTTAATCTTCGACCAACTTCATAGTCATGTCTTTGCAAGGGATATGCATCCCTCTCAGTCTCGAAATGCCAATGCTTCCGATAATACTTTCAAGGCATACCTACAAAGATGCACCTCTTTGATTGCATCATCAAACCCACAATTCTTTATGGATCTAAGATTTGGGGTCTAAGTCTAGGGTACGTTGATTGGCCTCGCATTCAAAGGGTCCAAAATATTTTGCTTCAACAATTTATCCGATGTAAAAGAACAAATCCCCAATGTATTTTTTAGGCTGAGTTTGGTGTTCATCCTTCTTTTGCTTGGTGACGTAGATCTCTCCAGTGCTCTCTTGTGTCATCAAGAAGCAACTTGAACTCCTTGAATTCGTTCTTTAGATCCGCCCATGTAGGGAACAGGTTTTCTCGTTCCAAATGCCAATCAATTGTAATCCCTCACAATGTTGTTGGAAACGATTCTAATCAAATGTTCTCCATTCTTATCTCATTAGACTTCCATATTGTCATGCAAGTGTCGATATGCTTAGCAGTATTATTTTTCCCATCCATGAACCTTTGGGCACTTTTGCTTGCTCGTAACAGCAACGATGACTATTAGTTGACTTGTTGTCAATTGTCATTTAACTCGTCGACTAATCTGTTGTTAATGAACTCACTCCATTTCACAATGTTGAAGGCTCTATTTTGTTAATTTCTTCATCTTCTCTCTCAAACTCAATGTCCAGTTATCTCCTAGTTGTAATACTTGTGTTGTAGATTCATGATCGTCTTTCTTAATAAACTTGCAAAGGCTCTAGTCAACTCCAAAAAGTCCACCCTACCGCATACGCACTTCTCGTCGACGGTAGTCTTTGCACTGGACTCACATCTCGTACACATTTAATCTCTCCCTCCCACTCCTATGTTTGTATTAGTGGCTCTTGTTGACTTGCAACTTTGTTGTCTTCATGAACTTCCTTGTCTTTACGACCTTTGTGAGCACCTCTCTCGTCAATGCAACCTTCCTTTGTCAACAATTTTGTCACCTTTGCCGAAAGCAACACCTTCGACGTCACAAACTTATCCATCTTTACAGCTCTTGTCATCAGTACTCCCTCCATTTGCACAACCTCTTTCTACTACATAATCTTCTACTTCGAGACCTTTGTCATCTTTGTCTTCTCGAGTCATCAACAACAACATTCAAACAAATTCTCACTTCCCTCCTCTCGAGGGGACCACATGCATTAAATCTTTGGGGTTTGAACTCTATCACCAAAGAATATCCAAGCATTTTCATCCAAGGGCAGACTCTATAGAAGGTTTGCCTTTACACTTCCTCTTGCAACGAGGTTGTTGACAAATCTACACCTTTGTGTTTGCTTCATAATGTTCATTGCACGTATTTCGTCTTTACTATATGTACGCAATATGCTCAAACCTCCACGTTTCTTGTCCATGTTGCATGCACCTTCCACATCCTCTATGTCCACATGCATGTCCTGGTGCTTCACTCATTCATCTTGTTGTGTTGAGTTCACCCTTGTCATGCACGCTCCTCAATCCAAGGTCATTACGACTACGACAAAGCCAAATGTAGTACAAATTTTGTTCCCAACAATAAAACCGAACTGATAAAAAAAGGAGGAATAAATATATCTGATCTTTCTTGCACCCTTTTCTTGGTCCCCTTCATGTTCTTCATCTCATTTTGTGTGGCAGATAGTCAACTACTACAATAACATACAAAGGACCCCTAAAAACGTTTCTATTAAAAGTGTCCTATGTTGAATCTCCCAATGGATGACTAGCACTAACAAAGAATTTGTTTTTAGGATTCCTCCTTATTTCCAAACTCTTGCTTCATTGGTAATCTCTATCAAATTGATCTAGAAATGTCATTGCCCATTTTTGTAATTATAATTATTCAAATATCTTTTAATTTTAGGTCTATACCAAACAAGTTTATTTTCTCCTTGGATAATAGGTACATGATATATGCACTCAGGAAAGCTAGGAAGCCATTTCACTAACCTCGTAATGTGGGCATATCTTATAGGCATTGGTTTCTCTATACTGTAATTTCTTTGTCCTATGTTGCACTCCTAGAGCCACAAAATAAGATGTCATATTTTCAGATTAAAGATTCCATTAGGACTTTGGGCAACTTGTCTCAGCTCACGGCCTCCGCCTCTGGTTTTCCTGGCACTACTCTTCACGAAAGGGGTGTAAACCCTAGGTGCAGTCAAGTGATGGAACAAAGTGACAAATTTGGCTACAATCTTCATGAAAGGGATGCAAACCCTAGGTGCAATCAAGCATTGAAGTAAGAGGATTGTTCGCAAACCGTCTCTTCAATCTGTGAGAAAGCCTCTTCGGTCAGAAGAAATATCTCAATATCTCTCAGGGATCTTTGGGTTCGCGGGTGGATGAACCTCTACCCTCTATCAGGATTTCGGAGGATGAATTTGGGTTGGATCTGATTGATCATGAAGCCCGAACAATTATCTGCAAACTCAAGGGCAAAAGACCAGGCCTGGAGGAGCTCAAAGGATACATTAAACATTGGTGGACCAGTAAAGAATTCCAAGTAACTCTCCTACCCAAAAAATTATTTTTTGTTTCCTTTTCTAATTTAGCGGATAGAGATGAGGTAATGGACTATAGATATAATTGGTTTTTTGGACAAAGGGGTGTCTATATAAGACCTTGGACTCCTAGTTTCAACCCCTTTATAGAAGAAGTTAATGGCTTCCCAGTCTGGGTGAATCTTTATGCTCTCCTTGTGGAGTTTTGGGGAGAGAAGATATTCACCAAAATCAGTAATGCCATTGGTGCATTCTAGTATATGGATGCCCAAACAGAGGAAAATTTGTCCAATAAAATTAATATGAGTAAAGCAAGATTGGTTGTTTAGATGGATGTTTCAATTCCTAGGCCTCAATCCATTACTATCTCCTCGAGCAAAGGGGAATGGATCCAAAATATTGAATATGAAAACTTCTCTCTAAGATGTTATGGTTGTCAACAATATGGCCACCTAAAGAAGAGATGCCCGAACATCCAATCATGCTTTGATTCCTCCTTGGTAGAGAAGGCCCTACATGCAAATGATTCAAAACCTTCAAATGACCCAGTTCAAAAGAAAGAAGCTCATCTTCTAGATGCACCAATTGTCTAGCAAGAACCATGCGAGCAACAAAAGACTCAACCCCAAATGGTTACTAAAGACCATCTAGACAGTTCCATGGAAAATATTAGCACCTCGGATGGTATTCTTGAAGCTAATTATGAAACAATCGGTGACGGTCAGTTTTCTGAAAATGAAGATCCTACAAAATGTGTTACAACTATATACCTCAGGAGCTTGAAGTGCAAAAATGCATTCTCAGATCTTGCCACTCTACAAGAGGAAGAACCTCTGCTATAGAAGAAAAATAATCGAACTGATTTCCTCTTTGATGGATGATTGTTATGTTTGTTTTCCTTCTATCTATTGGAGTTATGTGTCATGTAAGGGTTGTTCTTGTTGTTAGTTCCTTCAAAAAAAAAAAAAGTTGATTATGTAAACTTAGCATTTTGAGGAAGATGGAGAATATCTTTGATAGAAAAGGTAATGAGAGCAATGTATTGTTTTGTTTTTGTAATGGGAGTGGTGGGCCCCAATAGAAGCCACACATAGCTTATTAAAAAAGAAAATCCATTAGGACAACTAGATCAAAAAATTAGCTTAAGGGAACATGCTTAGTCCACGTAATCACAAACTATGTCATATTTTGAGATTAAATTTTACGTTAAAGCACCTAGATCAAGAATTTCGCATGAGGAATACACTTAGTCCCAGCATCCTCCAAAAGCTAACTTTATTTGCTGCAAAATTGCCATTGGAAGCCTAATGCTATAAGTTCCAAACTATCCATCATGAAATTCAACACTATAAGCCAAGGTTCCAATCCTATGGATGAACCCTATATATGTGGGCCTAACAATGATGCTTAGGTACATAAACTTTGAATCCACAAGGGGTTAGAATTTGTACATCAATTTAAATAGACATGGTATGGATAGGTTCCTTGTGATTTCAACCCACATAATTAACTAGATTTTGCCCATTGGGTTAGGGCCAAATGGTGGGAAGAAAGAAGTTATATACCGTAAGACATTCCAATCCCACAAATAAACCTTAACATTTTATGCCTAAGGCATTGTGGAGCAATAGTAGATGGGATGCAATCATATGAGCACAACCCAAGTTCCTCTGGTGATGAGCATTCCCATGATAAGGTGGCCTATGACAATACTATTTGTTGCAATACCACTGTGTAAACTAATCAAATTATTTTTAAAATTCAATTTCAAATATTATTATTTCAACTCCACCTCTCATAAATTAAATATAAATCTAATTTCTACAACCCCAAAATATTAAAGAAGCAAAAAACAACAAGAGTTTATTTGGAACATAACAAAAAGTTTACATTTAATTATTTCCTCCAATCCCATTTTGAAGCTTGCAGCAGTCGTGACAAGCAAAGCAGCCGTAAACACAGCACCTACCATGCAAGACAAAGGCATTAAAAGCCACCCCATTCCTTCCAAGATACATATGCAGCAGGCATGCGCAACCCCTGAACCTGAGGACTAAGCAGGTAACCTAACAAGAGAGCCTCTCCAAGAGGCAGAGAAACACCAGCCATTTTGGAAGGATAAGAGTCATACTGAGGCAGTGCTAGTCAATATGAAGTATTCCTTCTTTAGCGACCAACCTTCAGCATAGCATAATGTGTTGAAACCACTGGAGTCTGCACGTACTGTTATTATCTAGATTAGCAGATCCAATGGTGTTGGGTGGCATCAAAGACAAGCAGCTAATCAAACACCTTGACTAGTTGCTAGACATAACTGGCAGTGTACACAATGACTTCCTTTCTAATACAGAGTTGCAATGGATATTTTGGGTCCCACATCTATCTTGTGAGGTGAATAAGTTGCATAACTAGGAACATAACAGATAAGCAAGCTCATTTGGACAAGGTAAGCAACAAATGCTCACGGGAAATCCAGACCCACAGCTTGCTGGAGATGTAAACATTGCCACCTGACCCTAAAGTATTACGCCAAGACAATGGTCTGATCATACTCAGGCTTGAGCACCACACCCAAGAAATTCCATGACATGAAGTACTTGGCTAACCTACATCTACAGCAGGACAAGAACCATAGGCTACATGGGCTAATTGCATCTGAGAGATGCAGAGCTTAGAGTCTCAAGGCATTGTGACCCTTTGTTAAGAGAGCAAAGTCTGAGGCACCAACTTCAAAAAGTAATTGATTCTTGTCACCAGAATGAGGATCAGGCACAATATCTTCTTTTCATTAGGCCTTGCTTGGCGGAGAGTAAGCACAAATTAGAAGAGACTAACTAAAGATTGGATAAGACTACTCATCAGTTGAGTGAGACGATGCAGCAGTTGTCCAAGACAAAACAACAGTGGGAATCAACACAACAACAAATACTCAAGGCAGAGAGACGGTGAGGAACCACCATTTTGACAAGCATGTGCTGGACAAATATACACACGCATGACAATTGATACAACAACCGGATGCTATCCTGGCCAAAAATTGTACACAAGCACCTGCTCCAACAACTCAAACGCATAGTGTGGATGTAACTTCTTTCAGAGATAATGTCATACTAATATTTTGGGTTGTCTGTTATTCTATGGTTAGCTGATGTACTTTATTCATGTTAAAGGTTCTGTTCTGGTACATTATTCTTTGAATTGTGTAATCCAATAATCCAAGAGTTCAAATCCTATACTACATTCTACTTCACACATCATGCATATTCCCAATACACAATTGAAATCAAACATAAACTGATGAGTATAATCAAGAAAAAATTTTGACCAGCTCAAGGAAATAAGAAATGACAAAGTTATCATGATTCCAAAGAAACCAAACACACAGCATTCTCTGAAAGTTGCATCCTGATTCTTAATATAAATCTAGTGGAATGCTAAGTATAGCTGATTGTGCAGTAGCAGAAATCTAAGGATTTAATCTATTTCCTTATCATAAATATATGTTCATGTTAAGGGGCATTAGGTATCTATTGAATAACAAGAACTTTAAGAGACTTCAGTAAGAACTAATAAGTCCTCAGTTGTTCTAAGCAATAATCGCCAACTCATAATCCATGCAATTCAAATTTTGATTGCCTGCTGTATGCCCTGACACTATTACTCTAATAAAATCTGTCTAGAGATTATTCATTACAAACATGTAGACAGCATCATGACTTTCGTGTGCTTTTCTTGGCTTGATATGAAATGTACGTCATGAAAAATCCTAATGGAGGAAGGCTAAACAAGAATGAATGTAGTTCCTTCATATCCAAACCGTTCCCAAGGAACTGCAGTTAGTTGGGCAGACGTTTGAAAGCAATGGAATCTGAAACAGATTGAATCTCCATTTTACTGTCTACTAAGAAAGGATTTCATGCAATTCAGTACCATATCATGTAATTCCGTACCATATAATTATCTGTTTTCCAGGTTCAAACCACTTCAGACTTACCGACAATACGAAAACCCTAAAAAGGTCAGGAAATCCTCCAACAAATCAAGCATCCTTGTCATTTGTGAGAACAGTAGCACACGATGTCCATCTTGCTTCAAGCGTGGAAGCAACTGCATCAAGCATAGTGTAAAATTGTAAATTGGCAATATATCATTCTCATGAGCACAACCTTCAAAATGTTGAAAGGATAGATATAGAAGACAAACATGCGAATTCAGCTTTCACAATATGCTTGCATGGCAGTTCTGTTGTCAAAAAATAATAATATGGAAATTCACAAATTTGAAGAGTTAAAAGCTGAGCAAACCTTTTCCAACAGTTGAAGCTTTCCAGATGCTTCAACCAGCAGTTTAAATGCCTTTTCTCCAGAAATATTACATGGTTCTTGTCCCGGAAAAAGATACTGCACATATAACAGAAAAAAAAAATTCAAATTCTCTCTTGTAATGTTCAACCCTATTCTCCAATAGATTCCAACAACAAATCTAAAACCAAACACAACTTTTTGTTTTAATTACTTTTTTCTTTGGTTAAATGGGATTAAAACACACCCTACTTATATTACATTGTGACCACATAATGGTATTATAACAGCTTGGCAATGATGCATGTATTGCGTTGCGAGATTCAAACCTATGTCTCCTCTTTGAAAGTTGAGGAATTTAACCGGTTGAACTCATGTTATTTGATAAAAATTAAACACATCTTTGCACAACATAGTTGTCTAAATACATGTTCAAAACAATAATTATAATAATAAACAGCTTGAATAGTGAAAATTTGAAAATAACTTTGCTAATTCTAAAACAGGTCAAGTACACTTTGAAAAAATAAATGATACTTTTCAACTGAAAGACATGCACATAGAAGAAAGCAACATCAAGCCTTTCCAGAGAGAATAACAATTGATTCTGAGTGACTTTACATATGATCATATTACTCAATAAGAAAATGCAACTGCTAATATTTAGTTGACCTTTTCTTAGTATTATTGACCGTCTAATACCAATGAGAAGAGTCTTCTATTAAACAACACTATTCCAATTACACAACAAAAATATATCCCTCTCATTTTGGTACTCTTAAGCGTCTTCTTGTCCCAATAAATCCACAGAAATTTATCGTGCAGCATTTCACAAATTTCAAAATAATGAAATCACTGGTAAGCATATGAATTTTGAAACAAGTTGGTTATGAAATAAATAAAAATAACAACGAAGAATGCAAGAAAATAAGGATGAGAAATCACAACTGTTGCCTAAATTATTCAAGGCATACAATAATGTACATCTCCAAATTCAGTAACTTACAGGATGATTACAGCACATCTTCAAGTCGACTAGTAGGCTATTTAGACTTCTTTTGCTTCCTGCATTCCACAATCACATAAGATTTTTCAAAATCAACCATCAACCTAATAGAATCATGCATCGTGCAATATTTTAAGTTATTTTAACAATAACAATCTTGTATTGAAGATAGCTTGAAAAAGACAACATCAATGAAATGTTCACCAGGGGAAAATATGAATTTAGGGTCCATGATACCTGCATTTCCCCTGAACTGAAGTCAGGATATCTTAAATCCAAAAGAAGTCACCATTATTGATCGCACAAACTTATATGTGTTGCTTTAAGAATAAATCAAATGGTATTGATATTAAAGTTCCACAATTCACATACGCCTTCAAAAGATTTAAGTGGGGAAAAGCGGCCATGTTAGACAATCTTACCATAACAAGTGTTGGCCATTTGTTCTCAGCAGAAATACGGAATGATTATGGAATCTTCCGAATTATCATAGTGACTAACCTCTACATTCTATTATGGAGCATTAAATGACAAATTTACAGTGATGAGAGATTCTGGGGATTTTGGGTACTTATCAAAATGTAGAATGTATCATCCTTTCAGATCCTCTTTGAAAAAGCCATGATTAACAAATTCAGTCCTCCAAAAATCAATGAAAACTATGATAAATTATTCAAGCAACTAATTATTTTCAGCCTCAAAGACCGACATACTTATAAGTTGATAACTATGGTATTCATGTTCTGAAAACTTCTGTTATCTATAAAATTGAAGACCATGAATGCTTATGGGCAACTTTCAAATGTGTTAGTCACTAGCAAACACACAACATCCAGTAATTATGGGGGATATCATGATCAATTTCAATCTGAAGCTGATGATAACAACCCCTCCAATAGCCTTGACTGATCGTCGATTTTTTCAAAATTCTGAGTCAACTTGGTGCAAAATCAGGAAGCACCAATTTTTTGGCATTTTTTTTCTGATTTTTTGGAAAAAAATGGCGATTAAATCAGGAAAAATCAGCCGTAACCACACGTGTGGAGGCTATAGCCGATTTACTTAAGAGTCACTTTTTTTTCATTTTCTTTTATTTCACCTATTGCAAATTGGAGAAAAGGGTCTGCCTACCTACTACCACACCAAACCAAACACACTAGGGCATCCTAACAACGGATTGTTTGTGGTTTGAAGGAATCTGGCAGCCACCAACGGCAATGCTATACATTATTAATTGATGAAATTCTCCATAAAAAGATGTTGAACTATCAATCCAAACTTATTGCTCAATATGCTTGTATATAGGAGTAATATTTAAAAGCACAAATGATATGCTTGTATGCTTGTATATTGAAAAATTCAGTTCAGATAGTGAAGGTATTAATGGTTATGGACGCATTAAAATTTCTTTATTTAAGATGTGTTTTGTCACTTTCATGTGTAGTTTAAGGCTTTAAACTTGTATCACTTGCCACTTTCATGTGTAGTTTAAGGCTTTAAACTTGTATCACTTGCCACTTTCATGTGTAGTTTAATCCTTTAAACTTGTATCACTTGCCACTTTCATGTGTAGTTTAAGCTTGTATCATTTACATTATTAATATTTGATTTGCATAATATTATTTCATTGTGATATACATGAAAAAGGCTTTTTTTCAATGAAAATTTGTGTTTTCTTCAGGTTTTTTCTTCTTTTCCAATTTCTCAATTCCCGATTTTTCCCGATTCTTTTTCCAGCCCAATTCGAAGCCAATTCTGATTTTCTCTATAATGGGGAAAACTGTGGCACACACAAGGAGAAAACACCATCCAAGTGGAGCCATCAATGTCCAACGATACCACCCAAGCAGAGGAGTCGGTATTATTCTCAAATAGGTGTGCCAACCCTTTCCGACCCAAAGACCTGTTGGCAATTTTGCCACATTAATTTTTTTTTTTTTATAAACTTTGGCCTAAGTATGGAGCTTTAAAGTGGCAAAGAGCATGCGGAGGTGTTCGGGTTTTCGCGGGCCCTAAATGGGGATGAAAAAGTGGATGAAATGAGCTTTGGATATTCCATCATTGCAGATCTTTTCGCAAGCTTTCCGGCGATATATTATAATAGGCGATCGGGTCAGCGGATCAAAAGTTATGGCCCCGGGAAGCAGAACCAGGAAGCTCAATTTCAGGCCAGATAATTGGCTGAGTGTTCAACGCGCCCGACTTCGTTGCGCCGCCACCCGGCTTCGAAAGAAGAAAAGTGCAAAATTTGGCTAAGTGTTGGCCGCCCGACTTCGCTGCGCTGCCGCCCGATTTCGCTGTGCCGCTGCCCGACTTCGCTGCACCGTCCGAATTTTAAAGAAGAAAAGTGCAATATTTGGCTAAGTGTTGGCCGCCCGACTTCGCTGCGCCGTCCGACTTCGGAAGAAGAAAAGTGCAATATTTGGCTAAGTGTTGGCCGCCCGACTTCGCTGCCCCGTCCGACTTCGGAAGAAGAAAAGTGCAAAATTTGGCTAAGTGTTGGCCACCCGACTTCGCTGTCTTCCTTAAGCGCCATCCGTCATTTCCCCCTTCATCAGCGGACTTCAGATCATGGAAAAGTGTGCAGTTTCGGGATTTGTGCCTGCCATGATATGACAGATAATGTGTTGTCAAGGTACGGGGTAGATGAACATTGAAGAACAAACTGTACCGCATCTACCACATTTAACCGGACCTGGCTTTCCCGCCCACCAGACCTGTCCGAAAATGTACAGTTTTCAGAACAACCATACCCAAAGTACAAGTACAGCCGACAGGGGTCTCATCAGAGCAACTTTTTACAGCTTTTGCCGGTTCTTGGGATCCGTGCATGATTGTATTTTGGGGGAAAATTCCTGCTATAAAAGGAAGTTCATTTCATTGTAAAAAGGGGGGGGAACATATTGCTAGAGGACTCTGCTGTGACGGACCACCTTCTACTTAATTCAAAGCATCCTTGGCTCTGCTTCTTGTCTCTGTCTTTTATGCTGCCTTCTGCTAGTATTTCTGCTTCATGTCCATTTATATTTCGTCTCGTTTGAATTCTGAATCCTGGATTTGAGCATTGGTGATTATTTGGATATGGAATACAAAACAAAAGGATACATAGGATAGAATCGCAGTTGCAATTTCTGTTACATGCTTTTTTTTTTATGGTTGTTGGTTCGGATGCAAATTTGCGATCGTGCTGCTTGTTCTTCCCCCACCTGAAACATATGATATTTACATCTCTTTCCAGTTCCCTTATCTTTTTCAATCTCTTTCCAGTTCCCTTCCCCTTTTTAATCTCTTTCCCGCACTCTTATCTAAAAACCCCCAGGTAGAATAGGAAAGGAGTCGGCCTTCTCCGGAGATCGGCACGGGGGCATCCCTTCCTCCCGGCCTTTCAATGTTGGTCTGCGGGTCTATGGCGCATTGACACACCAAGTCCTTCCCAGGTGGCGGATCCGTGGCCAACAGTTTCTGGCACGCCCGATGGGACGAACAGTCTCCATATTTTAAGGAAGCCCGAGTTTGGTGAATCTCTGGTTTGCCTTCATCTGGCAAAATCACCTGGCGACTCTGACTGAGCTAAAGATCCAGATTTCTTGATCGCAGGCGCTTTTTTTTAAGCTAATAGAAGACACCCCGGAGGAATCAAGGTTTGGTGAGCAGCCTTGACCTCACAAGCGGAGAAATGAATGTTCACCTACAGTCTCCATATTTTAAGGAAGCCCGAGTTTGGTGAATCTCTGGCTTGCCTTCATCTGGAAAAATCACCTGGCGACTCTGACTGAGCTGAAATATGGAAGCCCGAGTTGGTGAATCTCTGGCTTGCCTTCATCTGGCAAAATCACCATGGCAAATCCCTCATACTATGCAAAGACCTAGAATGCAGCTGTGTGGAGCTCAAGAGGCAGATCTCGTCCAAGGCCAACGGTGGGAATATGCAAACACCACCCAAGCGATGAATAATCTGGTTGCTTGCAGTTTCCATCGGGAGACGGGCCAAGAGGAGGAACAAAATCCAATGGCAAATTCTGAGTACAAAGAGGGCACATTTTTGCACCCTTTTTGTGTCCCAGGGCATAGCACACAAGCATTCAGCCAAAGCCCAATAAGCATGCCTCACCAGGAGGCTGATCCTGAGGAGACCCCGACAGAAGGCCTATCGCCGGAAGAGTCCTGCTATCGCATCAAGGAGTTGGAGGAACCCGTGCTCGAGAGCCCACAGGCGGTGGACTCTCTAGAGTGGTGGTATTGGCTCCAACCATCACCGCAACCGGTACCCGAAGAGGGCTCCCGTGTGGCAAATCTCCTTGCCACATTGTTCATGGGTACCGGCATGAATGATAACCTGCCACGTTGCACCATGTTCGCAACCTGGCAAACTTTGGGAGGCCAGCCGGACTTCAAAGATCAACTGAAGTACAATCAGATCTGGTCCGGACACTGCAGGTTCACTGGATAGGCAACCAAAGCTAGATTTGTGGTGGCGGCATGCCAATCATGTCGTAAACTTTTGTGTAAATAATATAAATAGACCGGCTAATAAGCAAAGTTTCAGTTGTTTTCTTAGTTTAGTTTGTGCAGTTTTTTTTAGTGCGCCAAGGGGGGCCATGGGTGCCAAGGGTTTGAGAAGGAGGTTGCTGCCGGCAGTGAGTATCAAGAGGACAACGAGGGTGACTCTGTTGCCCAATGGATAAAGGCCTGGGTCCTCACATTGAGGCGAGCTCAATGCCCCGCGAGCCGCCAGGAATGTTGGCAATTTTGCCACATTAAATTTTTTGATAAACTTTGGCCTAAGTATGGAGCTTTAAAGCGGCAAAGAGCATGCGGAGGTGTTCGGGTTTTCGCGGGCCCTAAACGGGGATGAAAAAGTGGATGAAATGAGCTTTGGATATTCCATCATTGCAGATATTTTCGCAAGCTTTCCGGCGATATATTATAATAGGCGATCGGGTCAGCGGATCAAAAGTTATGGCCCCGGGAAGCAGAACCAAGAAGCTCAATTTCAGGCCAGAAAATTGGCTAAGTGTTCAGCCCGCCCGACTTCGCTGCACCGCCGCCCGACTTCGCTGCCCCGTCCGACTTCGGAAGAAGAAAAGTGCAAAATTTGGCTAAGTGTTGGCCGCCCGACTTCGCTGCACCACCCGACTTCGCTGCGCCGTCCGACTTCGGAAGAAGAAAAGTGCAAAATTTGGCTAAGTGTTGGCCGCCCGACTTCGCTGCGCCGCCCGACTTCGTTGCATTGCTGCCTGACTTTGCTATGCCATCCGACTTCGGAAGAAGAAAAGTGCAAAATTTGGCTAAGTGTTGGCTGCCCGACTTCGCTGCGCCACCCGACTTCGCTGCGCCGTCCGACTTCGGAAGAAGAAAAGTGCAATATTTGGCTAAGTGTCGACTTCGCTGCGCCGTCCGACTTCGGAAGAAGAAAAGTGCAATATTTGGCTAAGTGTTGGCCGCCCGACTTCGCTGGCCGCCCGACTTCGCTGTCTTCCTTAAGCGCCATCCGTCATTTCCCCCTTCATCAGCGGACTTCAGATCATGGACAAGTGTGCAGTTTCGGGATTTGTGCCTGCCATGATATGACAGATAATGTGTTGTCAAGGTACGGGGTAGATGAACATTGAAGAACAAACTGTACCGCATCTACCACATTTAACCGGACCTGGCTTTCCCGCCCACCAGACCTGTCAGGAAATGTACAGTTTTCAGAACAGCCATACCCAAAGTACAAGTACAGTCGACAGGGGTCTCACCAGAGCAACTTCTTACAGCTTTTGTTGGTTCTTGGGATCCGTGCATGATTGTATTTTGGGGGAAAATTCCTGCTATAAAAGGAAGTTCATTTCATTGTAAAAGGGGGGGAACATATTGCTAGAGGACTCTGCTGTGACGGACCACCTTCTACTTAATTCAAAGCATCCTTGGCTCTGCTTCTTGTCTCTGTCTTTTATGCTGCCTTCTGCTAGTATTTCTGCTTCATGTCCATTTATATTTCTGTTTGTTTGAATTCTGAATCCTGGATTTGAGCATTGGTGATTATTTGGATCTGGAATACAAAACAGAAGGATACATAGGATAGAATCGCAGTTGCAATTTCTGTTACATGCTTTGTTTTGATGGTTGTTGGTTCGGATGCAAATTTGCGATCGTGCTGCTTGTTCTTCCCCCACCTGAAACATATGATATTTACATCTCTTTCCTGTTCCCTTATCTTTTTCAATCTCTTTCCAGTTCCCTTTCCCTTTTTAATCTCTTACCTACACTCTTATCTAAAACCCCCCAAGTAGGTTAGGAAAGGAGCCGGCCTTCTCCGGAGATCGGCGCGGGGGGCATCCCTTCCCCCCGGCATTTCAATGTTGGTATGCGGGTCTAGGGCGCATTGACACACCAAGTCCTTCCCAGGTGGCGGATTCGTGGCCAACAGGAGCAAGTTTGCCTCACCAAATAGTGTGTGGTGCTCAAAGGATTTTCACCAACAAGACTCAAGTTCGCTTCCCGTCGGCTTCAAAAAACAAAGGTTTGAAAAAAAAAAATCGAGCGCCTTGATATTTGTTTTAAAAGGGGGTGCGACCCTATTTTTTATAATTTTTTTAAATTTTCTATAAATTAAATTAAAAAAAAGGAGGCACTTGCTATATTTTTGGAGGGGGGGTCTTTTTTGTTTTTAAGGGGGACTTATTTTAAACAAAGAGCAAATAAACTTCCAAAGGGGTGTTAGAGTATATTACCTTATTTGGTAATACCCCTAGGTAGACTAATTATTCTACTATCCTAGGTTAGCATCTTACCGAAATTTCTATTGTTGGAAGAATATATTATTGATAGGCATATTTTCTTGTTAGTAGTTAGCATTATTCGCTCATTTGTTACAAGCTAATGTTAGCAATACATTTGTATTTATATCTTTCTACATCTAATGAAAGATTATTGGATTGTCCACGCTAATATGGTATCAGAGCGGGTGCGAGAGGACCTCGCTCCGATTCTAGCGAATGTCCTTCAAATAAGAGCAGAGGCTTGTGAATGTCAAAACAGAAACAGTTGCGAGGAAAGGCCTAATCTTCTCCAAGCCCAAATAATATCCGCATCAAGTGCTTGGCATGGGTGGCTAAGTTGGTACTGATCAAAATAAAGAATGGAGATATCCCATTGTCTGTAGATTTTTGGAACTTGAAAAAAACCTTGCTGAAAGATAATTGTCCACTACCTACAGGATTAAATCCTTCAAATGGTAACTGGATCAGAAATGCTGTCCCTGTTGGATGGAATCTTAGGATATAAGCAGATTATTGGCAAGTTTTCTAGAATGGCCAGCTAATTATGAATTTCCTCATCAACGCACTAAACATTTCAATACACAAGAGGACTACAATGATGATGTGAAAGAAGGCGTCACCAAACTCAAAGGCAATCAGTTGCCTAAAGGGCTCATCATGCTAGAGAGACTCTTCCATCAAGATGGTCGAGTGGAAAATAAGAATGTCCAGGTAAACTCATTTGACTATCACCTGTCCAAGTTTCTAATGAAAAGTCTTTGTTTCTAGGAAAAGATTGTTCTACTGAAGAAGTGCACAAATTCAAGGAACTTGGCATGGAATACAATGACATCATAGCTTCAAGCTATGATGACATGAAGGTGTATGACAAAAGCTGCATATAACACACAATTGATCTGGTTCTGGTAGCAAGATCAAGCAGAGGCCTGTGAATGCCAAAACCGAAACAGTCACAAGGAAAGACCTAATCTTTTCCAAGCCCAATTAATATATCCTGTCAAGTGCTTGGCACAGGTGGCTAACTTGGTACTGATCAAAATGAAGAATGGAGATATCCCATTGTTTGTAGATTTTAGAAACTTGAACAGAACCTCACCAAAAGATAATTATCCACTGCCTTCACAGGATCAAATCAAATGGTAGCGGGATCAGAAACGTTGTCCCTGTTGGATGGATTTTCAGGATATAACCAGATATGGGTGAAAGACGATGACCAACACAAAACAGCATTCACACTAAGTGGGGAACATTTGTGTATTAGAGGATGTCGTTTGGATTATAAAATGCAGAAGCCACTTTCCAGAGAGCCATTGATATCACATTTAAAAGACTGGTCAATGAAATTATCTTGGTATATCTTAATGACTTGATGGATTCCTCCAAGAGCCGCCAAGATTACATACAACATCTATGCACAGTATTTGAACGATGTCAAACATTTGGGACCTCTCTTGATTCTAAGTCCACATTTTGTGTGCAAGAAGGGAAATTCTTGGGAGATGCAATATCAAAGAATGGTTTGACAACTAATCCTGATAGAGATAAGTCGATTTTGGACTTGTAGCTGCCTACATCAAAGAAGGGAATCCAATCTTTCCTAGGACAAATTAATTTCGTGGGGAAATTCATCACAAATTTCATACAAATTGTTAAAACCAATCATGCGGATGCTCAAGAAAGAAACTAACCAATCATGTGGATGCTCAAGAAAGAAACTAACTTCATGTGGACTGAAGATGGGAATGAAGCCCTTCAGAACATCAATAAGACTATTGTTCAAGTACCATTATTAGTTAACCCCAACTACAATAGAGACTTTATCCTCTATGTGTTCAAGGCAAACATGAGCACAGACGCAGTTTTGACTTGGCAAAAAGAAAAAGATGAAGAACATCCCATTCCCATAGGTTCATGAGTCAAATGTTGCACACATAGAAATAAAAGTATAACTTCATGGAGAAACAGGTATATACAATTATGAAGGCATTACATGCAAGTTTAGGCACTACCTGTCATAAAGCAGGATTGTAGTCTACATGGTTCATCCAGATATCTGTTTATTCATGCTACAAGGAGAATTGGGCAAGAAGGAAGCAGGCCGGATATTCAAGATCCAAGAGCTTGATATTGAAATTAAACCCATGAACTTGTTCAGGGGAGGATCCCTATGTGAAAGTTTGGTAAAGGCTCATATAAAAGACCAAGTCACCTTCTTGGAAGAAGATAGATAGCAAGAGGAAGAGATTAAAAACAATTCCCATCAGACAAGAGGGATGGTTGACATTATCAGATACATGCAGATAGGAAGAACTCTTCGAGGCCTTTCAGCATTTCAAAGGAAGAGATTCAGGCAATAGACAACTAACAACAGACTGATTGATGGAGTCTTATTGAAAAAGGGATATAATGGTGTCCTCTTTAGGTATGTGGAAACAGAAAAGGTAACCAATTTGCTGCAAAAGTATCACCATGGGCCAGTTGGTGGTCATTGTTCTACCTACATGACAGCTCATGAGGTCCTGAGGGTGGCATATTATTGGCCAATAGTGTTTCAAATTCCTTCCAAAGGGTCAAGAAGTTCAAATCATGTTATATGTACTTGGGAAGGAGAAGAAAAGTGTCAATGCCAATACAATCCGTCATAGTTGAAGGGGTTCTCCAACAATGGGGTTTAAACTCAACTTACTAATGCCACACCGCAAGCTATACCAATATGTATAACAAACTTCTAATATTACCACAAACTTCTAAATTTGACAAAATTTAAAGCGATTTTATTTGGATAGAATGTGGCGAGACATCTGGGTTTCCTCTTTCCAAATGGGATAGAGCTTACAGAGGAAAGCTTGCCAAATTGCAGATTTATGAATTTGGCATTGAGGGCAAGACTTTGATGGCAATTATTCAAATATTAGGGCAAGAGTTGGGCAAAACCAGTATTTCGTAAGTATCTAGTCCCTGTGGACACAAAAATAATTGTTCAGGAAACTTTGCAAGATCAAGCTTCATATCAAAGAGTTTACAATTAATTAAGAAAAATATTGGGTGTTCTATCAAGGATAAAGATTCTACAAATTCTGGTCCACTGTGTGATTGAAACTCTCTCCTTGCCCCGAGCTTCCTTTGCTTATATAGGTTCAAATGAGAAGGACTATATTGCAGTGAGCAACAACTCCAGATCTTGAAATTTTTATCACAATCTAGCTGAAGGTGAGGACTTCAAACAAGTAGCAAAGGAACTCCAAAAGATGTTTCTAGGATTCTCTATCTGTATTTCCACAAACAGATAGAGTTGGTTTGGTATCTGTCAAGAGATAACAGAGTTTTAATCAAGTTGGAATATAAGGCTTTGGAGCAATCTAAATTCCCAACTCCTTAGGATTTCCTTTGGAAGAAGATTTGGTCGCCTGCAGCTATCCCTAAGGCCTAAGTACTCCTCTATTTACCACTCTGAAGCAAAACATTTATGGGTGAAAATGCACAAATTTGGGGGTATTAGCACAGATCCTTCATATGTGCTTTGTGTGACGAGGAGATGGAAATATCAAAACTTCTACTTCCTCATTGTTCATTTGTTTCCATTATTTAGGGTTGTTTTTTAAGAAAAATGAGAATCTGTTGGGTTACTCCACTGATATTGGAAGAATTGATCAAATATGAGATCAAATATTTCAAAGAAAAACCACTAGACATTTTATGGAGGATTGGTCATGCTCTTAGTGGAATATTTAGCTTGAAAGGATCAACAAAATTTTCAAAAAAAAACCATAAAATCATATCAGAGTTTGGATTCATATTGTTGCCTCTCTTGCATACTGTGGGATGTCTCGGGTATGGGAAACGATGTTTTGACCTCAGGCAGGGTTGATGTGCAATAATGGAGTAATTGAAAAGGAATTGTGTTGATCCATGATAAAATGGAAATGTCAGGAAGTTCATCAAACATAATTTTGATAGTGCTTCCAAAAGAAACCTTGGCAAATATGGAATGATGAGGCAAAGTTGTCTTCACCTACAACAATTACACAGAATTTTAAATGAACAACTATGCCAAGGCTGCAGGACTTCCTGAAGGCATCAAGATTGCAATAACAAAAATATGGAGATACATTTCAATTGAAGGGGGTTCCCAAATGTTGTTAAAAGAAACTGATGTGCAGATTGGACCAACAATAGCGATATTATTGATGTCCATCAATTGTTGACAGATGCAGTCTGTTGAAAATGTCACCATCTTTACATGAAAGGAAATTGGGCTACGGACAATTTAGCTAATCATTGTGTTGATCTTTGGCTTGGCGAAATTTAAATACTAAAGGTAATTGCATGAGGAAGAACTAGGAAGAGGTGGGAGGTAGCAAAAATCTTTAATGGAAATTTTGCTTGGATATGGTCTACTTGACCCAATAGTAGATATAATGTTTTTGGAATTTTGATGGGAGTGGCCCCTTATAGAAGACACAACTTATTAACACCAAAAGTGCTTAACAAAATTGAAGGTCCAAAGTTCAATGGGACTGGCATTGATAAGATGATAAATACCAATTATTCTAATTATATTAGTCACAGAGTGCGAGCAAGAAGTGAGCCCCACCTTCAGAGTTCTTGCTTTAGATCATTAGATAAATTCAAAGAATGAAGAATTCTCATGAAGAAAAGCTAGGTAGCAAGGAAGGTGAGTCATTTATAGAAGCCTAACTGCAAGTAAGGATACCCTAGTTGGAAGTAAGAATACCCTAATTTGAAACAAAGGAAAAACAAATCAATCACAATCCAAACGACAAATGTTTCACTAGAAGTGATTATTAAGGTTGAGATGATAAAGCATGATAATAATGGTTCTTAAAAGCGGTGTAAAGAAGAAAGCATTTTTTTGAGGTCATCCCTTGCACTTCAAACTCTCCAAGGCAAGATAAACCGATAGATAAGTCAAATTATGAACAGATTGAAAACTTTGAAGACATTGATGAGGATGAAAGCATTGGTGAAAATGAAAAAAGGAGAGGAACACCCTCAAAGCAGGAGAAAAGAGAAAAGGAAACTTAGAGGGATACTAATATGGGAAACCAAACACAAAAAAGCACAAGTATTAACAAGAATTAGGCCTAAGCCCACAAATAAGAATAAAATTTGATGATGAAGATGGTATCTTGGAATATTTGGTGTGCAAATTAGGGCTTAAAAAAAATTATTGAGGAATTAATGGGTTGGGTATATTTTCAAATTTAAATTAATACAAAAAACCAAAATATGTACTGAAGAATGTAAAGATTCATTCAAAAAGATTTAGAAGACTGGGAATTTTCTAGAGGTTTCTAATATAAGAGCTTTAGGAGGTATTGTAATTGTATGGGACATTTACACAATTGCTATTGCTAGAAGCAGGAAGTAATTGAGTTGTTGGTCCTTCTTGTATGAAAGAGGAAACTATCAAAATTGGAGTCATAAATATATATGGTCCCACTATAGTTACTCTTCATGAGAGTGTTTGACTTCACAATATATTCCAGAAATGAATAAGCAATACATCCACTCAAATCTTATATAGAAAGCGTAAAAAATGATGAAAGAGATAAATATATAGCACCCGTAGGCACTATAAATAATCACTATATTATCCATCGACAAGAATCACTACACTTCGATGATCAAATGATGGAGTGGTAAGGGGTATTTATACAAACACCAAAACTCCAAATTACACCAATAAGTTTAGCCTAAGCCAACATAACAAAAGGACTTTAGATTAATTACAAGTTATAAGGTGTGTTTAACCTTAACAAGGTTTACCGCAGCCCATAGGGCTTATATGATAAAATATTACAATAAATTAATGACATTGTACAATGAATGGCTTTAGGATTATCCAATATTACATCATACAATGTTGGCCTTGACCATGAATCAAATTAGACTTTCAACATCCCCTCATATTCAAAATTAAGAGGCCAAGGAGAGAAGACATCAATGACAGTAATGTCTACCCCTCATAATGGATGCTCTGAGGAGACTCTTCTGAACCCCCCTCATCATCTGAAATCTGCTTCCGCAAAAATGCCTCTCACACAAGAGTCTCCTTAGGCTGGACCGTAGTCATCACTACCATTATTAGATATTCTTGCACACATTCAAAAAACACTTCCACTAATTCTTCAAATGAAGAAGAGAAGTCAAGATCACCACCACCTGTAAAGATAACCTGCTTCAATCCTCCATAGTAGCATAAGGTATGACTCGAAGGCATAACTTTTCCTCTTATAGCATACAACAAGACTTCCACTTGCACTTGGGCCCACCTGATTTCCGTCACCAAAAGAGGCTTTGCATGAACTTGCTTAAAAGAAGAGCTATTACAAACTTCTAAGAGTACTTGAACAAGAAATAGAAGGAAGAGATCATGAATGATTGAATCTTCATGAATAAGCTAAATCAATAGCCAAAAGGAGGAAGAGGGATTGACTTAAGCACATCTTGCATCCTTTTCCTATTCCCCAAGAATTAGACCAAAGATTTTGATTGCATAGAATATGGTAAATTTGCCCTTTCAAAATAGGGCAATATGGCTTGAGGACTATTCCACACAATTCAACCCTTAACACTAGAACAGGTCCATGGACTAATGTCACCAATGCGTATAGCTCGAAAATTCATGCAATTTGAAAAAAAAAAAGGCTCAAAACACTTTCGTATTCAAAATTGATGGCCTCCGCAAGATTTACCCAAATAGCCCCCAAAAATGCAAAAATTCAAGCCTTGAACCTTAGAGGAGCAGCAGCACATCCCTATTTGCTATTTGGCGCCTGCTCATTCATTGGTAACAGCCACTAATTTTGCGCCACATGGTCGCCTCTCTGATTGACTAGAACCCTATCACTTGCTTTCTCCTAATTTGTTGTGATTGAATAAATAAGAAAAAATTGTGATCTTAGTTCCAATTGGAAGGTACATCGGCATCCACCTCAATTAAACATTGAGTGAGAAGAGACAAAGTTGTGCAAAATTGCAGAGGAGAGGATTCAAACATCAGGCCTCTAAGTGGTGAACGGCTTATGCAAGATTGTCTAACGACCTTTCTGCACCTCCACACTCGGATGAAAGCATCCCACTCACCCCTTAAGGTAAGCTTGCCTTTCAATGCGCAAAAAAATGATTTGAACCCTAAACCTTGCACCTCTTAGCCTTCCCCAGAGTCTGTCTACCATTGTGCCAACATCTTGGGATGAGGTGATTGGAGAACGCCCCCTTAAGGGCACTCTCTAGTGATCTACAGTCCAGCCACGCAAGGAATTTCAAACTTTGACCTTCACTACTAACATCTCTTGAGTCAAAAGGTCCGGACAAGACTGACAAGTCAGCACCTTTGTGAAGACCTTCTATGACAGGAATCATGGCAAAAGAACAAAAGCACTTTGTTGTAAAGCAGGGCATGGGGATCGAACCTTTTCTTTACACAACACTCTACACAACCTTCCATTGTCCAACTCAACAGACATCACAACTAAGACCAAGAGGCATATGTATATGAGGCTATGGATAGGGCAAAAGAGGCAATTGCCTCATTTTATGGACATTCCCACACCAAATATGGTCCCATTTGGGATATCATTGACAAACAATGGACATCTCAAATCCATAGCCCTCTTCATGCAACGGGGTACTACCTCAACCCCAATTTTTTTTTTTATTTTGATACATTTGATGTTGACTATGAGGTGATGGCATGCCTTTGACATTGTTTTGACCGCATGCACCCTGATGTGGAAATGCGCAATAAGATACAGTTTGAGATGCAATCTTATAGGGAATATTGGGGCATCCTTTTCCCATCCAATCAGTGCATTCCATCAAGGTCAAATATGAGGCCAAGTAACCCTCATCGAATTATTATTTATTGTCTTTTGATTTTGTCTTAAAAAATAATCTCAATTTACGATTTTACATGTGAATTATTAAATTTCCTTTTTCTTGGTTGTTTCTAGATTTATAGTGTGCGGAATTTGGTGCATATACCCCCAATTTGCAACACTTCGCCATCAAAGTCTTATCTCAACCATGTAGCACTTCAAGTTGTGAGTGCAATTGGGGTATGTTTGAGCACTTACGCTCCAAGAAGCGCAATAGGCTTACACAAGAAAAGATGAATGATCTTGTGTTTGTTAATTACAACCTTTGGCTCCACCATCAAAAAATTACAAAAGTACCAAGGCCATTGACCTAGATGAGATCAATCCATCATCTGAATGGATCACGTATCCACAACAAGAGCAACAGGAAGAGCCTCTCTTCTCCATGGATGAATTACAAAACTTTGAAAACCTAATGGGGGAGAGAGCACCCAACGCACAAGAAGAGACATGGGCACAACAACAAAGAGAGACTACAAAAATACACGATGTGTTTTGTCACATTCATATGTAGTTTATGGCTTTAAGCTTGTATCACTTGCCACTTTCATGTGTAGTTTAAGCATGTATCACTTACACTGTTAGTATTTGATTTGCATAATGTTAGTTCATTGTGTTATGGATGAAAAAAGCTTTTTTTCAATGAAAATTTGCATTTTCTTCAGGTTTTTTTTGCCAAATTTTTCCTCTTTTTTTGTCGATTCCCGATTTCCCCAATTCTTTTTACATGTTAATTCCGCCTCGATTCTAATTTTCTCAACTATGTTTATACCTAAACCAAAACCTAATCCTAAGCCAACATAACAACAGGGCTTTAGGTTAATTACAAGTTATAAGGTGGGTTTAACCTTAACACAATTAACCATTGCTCATAGGGCTTACATAAAAAAAATTATAATAAAATAAACCTATGTTACCGGTTCGGCCCTCTGGATCCCCGGATCCAGTTACGAGACGTACACGGCACGTATCTGGGTTCGTTTCGCCTGTGGGTCTGCCCAGGGTTCGGCATGGGCGGACCAGGTACGCTTGGGTTTGTCCAGGATAATAAAAGAGTAAACCACACTCGTGGAGGGAGAGAGAAAATAAAAAAATGAAGTAAACCACACGATTGTTTGTGTTGACCTCACTAACTTCCACGACATTCAAAGATCTTTACATGCTTAACTTTTAGGGTTTTTTTACCTTTCACCGGCCGGTTGAAAACTTTTTTCCCAAGTGACGTGAACCCTATTATTTCAAAGAGAATTTCAACACAGTTAATCCACACACTCCCCCTATGTAACCGCGTTGTTACCGAGTGTTAAGGAAAGAATAATAACCCCCAACGTTGAAAATGGCATGCCTGGTTAAAAGAAGAAAATTCCAACACAGTTAATCCCCCCACTCCCCCTATGTAATCGCGTTGTTACCGAGTGTTAAGGAAAGAATAATAACCCCCAATGTTGAAAACGACGTGCCTGGTTAAAAGAAGTTGAAAGAGCGTGATAAAACATGGCAGGCAGAAGGAAAAGATAAAGAAAAGGCCGTTAAAAGAAAATGACGATTAGGGTTTAGCGGTCGGAAAAACAGTTGGAAGAAAGAATGTTCAAAGAATACGAACTGTCGCCGTAACTATTTTTTTTTATCATTAAAATATTTTATAACCGAAATGAATACATGAATGGGGATGAATGCTATGAGAAATCAAGGTTTGTGGAAGAATGCATGGCATGCCGGATGGTAGGTTAAGACAAAATGTACTTGGTGAGAAATAATAAAATAGGGTTGTTGTGGGTGGATGGATAGAGTTTAGGCTAAAATAAAGTAGAGCAAGCAGACCAGCGATTGTTTATAATCGGATGTACATTTAATTCTCACATTAATAAAATTATAATTTATTTAATTATTATTAATTTATTTAATTATTATGAATTTTATAAATAAATTAAAATTGTTAACTATAATATTAAATTCTAATGCGTAACGGTTTATTATTAATTTATTTAATTATTATGAATTTTATAAATAAATTAAAATTGTTAACTATAATATTAAATTCTAATACGCAACGGTTCGGGTTTTGGCTCTTCTTCAAGAGGTCCAAGGTTCAAACCGCGAGGTGGGCAAGTGTGTGAGGGAGTGGTTGTGTGGTGGATGTGTGTTAAATTCCCTATTGATAAGCATAGCTCTCGGCTTTACAAGGGGTCATGGTTGGGAGGAGACTGCTCAGCCCTGTGCGTTGGTCGTAGGGGTTTCTCACATTAACCAATCAAAAAAAAAAATTATAATATAAAATTATAATATATAGAATTAAGATAGAGTTTTTATATAATATTATAATGTAATATATTTTAATGATAATATGCTCTTTAACTATAATTTAACTTAGATAGGTCTCATTTGTAGACGTAAATAATGTAATTTTGTTATTTTAGTTTTTTTAGTTATATTTGTATTTGTTTATAATTTTTTTTAACTTTTAACATAAATTATAGATTATATTTAATAAATAAAAATAAATACTTGAAAATTTATATATATTTATCAATTTTTGTACGGTCGAACCCAAAACGAACCCAAGACCAAAAAAAAAATTTGTCGTACCGGCGAACCGGGTTCTTCAAACCCAAACCCGAATCCAAAACGAACTGGTAACTTAGAATTTATAAATACATTGTACAGTGATTGCCCTTAGGCCTATCCAATATTACATCATACAATGTCGGCATTGGCCATGAATCAAATTACACTTTCAATAGATAGATATTTTGGAAGGACCTCAAATTATTTATCTATTTATCTCAAATTCAATGATGATTCACAATTATGATGTGTTGTTGGATGCTGACTTCAACATAGTTATTATTTTCTTTGGAAAAAAAAGGGTAGTATTCTTAGATCATGTAGATCAATGGAAGATTTTGTTTCTTTTGCAATTCAAAGGGTCTTTAGGATTACCATTCCTTCAGGCTTTCAACATACATGGGATAAATAGATGTATTGGGCAAACTCGTGTTGCGGAAGGATTGGACAAGTTTTTCTTGTGTAATAGATAGTTACAAAGAGAATATACAAATCTCTTCAGACATTTTATTGCAAGCAGGATCAAATCACAAACCTATTCTCTTGAGATGTGATCTAATCAACAATGGTCATCCAAATCAATTTCATTTTAAATCTGCAGCTTTAGGGCCCTAATTTCTTCTAAAAGGTTACGTTATCATGGGTTTAAGCAAGGTTTGAAGTATCATGTATGTACAGGTTTGTTCAAAAGCTGAAATATCTTAGGGGGCAAAACAAGATTTGGAATATCAAATCTTTTGGTAACATATTAGAAGAAGGGAGAAAATTAATCTAAGCCTAACAATTTACAAAAGAAAGTAGAAATCAACGTTATGGAACAAGATACTTATATGGAAGAAAAGTTTTACTTTTTTATTATCATAATATATTGGCCTAGAATTCTAGAAAGAGATGACTTAAGAAAGAGGATAGAAATACAAATTTTTCATGCTACTATCAAAATAGATTTGTCTTTTGGTCCAATCAAAAATATTTCAACTAAAAATAGAAGGACTAAGGAAAAAAAATAGATTAAGAAGGAAGCAATCAATTATTTCAAAAACGTTCTATCAAGAATGGAGCAAGATAAGGAGGTTCATGGTGGACTTTTGAAAAATATTCCCTTAACCATCACACAAAGATAGAATAAATTGGATGGAGGAGCTACAATAGACAGTATGCTCCTTCCACCCTGATAAGGCACATAGCCCAGATGGATTTTTTGTAATTTTCTTAAAAACTTTTGGCATACATTAAAGATAATTAAGATAAGATAGTTCTATGATATCCACAGATGGCAAACATAAGCCAATGGGACTCATTGAAAAGAGCTATTACAAATTACAATGCACTATAGTAACCAAAGAGTACTACAAAAATAGGCTAAACTAGAGTAAAGAATATAGTGTAAACTACTCTAAAGTAGAACAACTGTATGGCATAAAATTACAGCCTCGAGGATTACCCAAAATGAATAAACCCTAACATGCTGAAAGTAATGATTAAGAAAGAGCTAGAAGTTGAGGCACAACAAAGATAGAAGCCATAGTGGATCCAAGCACCAACATTAATCTATAGTGGGATGTAAAGTAGAAGCACAATTGTCGTCATCACCAACTATCCCAAAAGGGCCAACACAAGATCTAATGATTCTCCTAGGAAAAAGAATGCTATAATAGTGAGATGAATACCACCTTTATAGCATCAGTTCCTAAGAAAGATAATACAAAATAGTTTGATAAGTTTTGTCCAATAAGCATTTGTACTCATAAAACATGCAACAATTTCAATAATTATTATTAAATAAATTGAAAAGCATTTTAGATTGTGTTATTTCAAAGGAAGAAGATGGTTTTCTTCATGGTAAGCAAATCCTTGATGGTATAATTATTGTTAAAGAGACCATACATTCTCTTCCTTCCATGAAGAAACTAGGTATACTTGTAAAAAGTAATGAACAAAGCATATGATGGCGTTCATTGGAGTTTTCTATATGATAGTCTCTAATATTTTGGTTTTGACCAAAGGTTGGTGTGATTAGATTAATCATTGCTATAGCACTCCAAATATTTTGTTCTAATCAATGGATCCCCAACTAAATACTTCGAAACATCTTGTGGACTTCACCAAGGTGACCCACTATTGCCTTATCTCTTCATATGCTTGTTGAGGCATTAGGAACAGCTCTCTCAAAGGCAAAAGTGAAAGGCAAAATCAAAGGTATTCAGGTTGTAACAAATGGTCCATTTGAATCTTGTCTCCAATTTGTTAATGACACTTTTCTTTTGGGTCTTCCCTCAGTTAGTGAGGCCATGAAATTTAAATCAATACTATCATGCTAAGCAAAGGCTGCAGAATGGTTGTTTAATAAGACAAAATCTAGGATCTTTTTGGTTTCACTGACCTAGACTTAAATCAATACTATCATGCTAAGCAAAGGCTGCAGAATGGTTGTTTAATAAGACAAAATCTAGGATCTTTTTGGTTTCACTGACCTAGACTTACAATGAATTAATGTGGAGATTTTAGGATTTAATGTTGGAAAATTCCCATCAACATATCTAGGTATTCCTTTATTTGATAAAAGAGAAAAAGAATGGGCTTTGGGACTTAATTTTTAATAGAACTAAAACTTGTTTGGGAGGTTGGAAAGATAAGTTCTTAACCATGGTTAGAAGACTACAACTCATGAAGGCTATATTGCAATCTTTCCCTATATATAATGTCGCTTTCAAGATTGCCAGAAAATATAACATGCAAATTACACAAAACTCAGAGAGATTTTTTGCGGAAAGAATATGAGAAAAAATTCAGGTTTCCTCTCTATAAGTGGGATAGGGTTTGTAGAGGAAAGAATATAGAAGAGGCAAGGTAGAAAAATTGTAGACTTACAATTTTGGCATTAGAGGCAAATCTTGGTTGGAGACTATTCAAAGATCAAGGAAAGGGTTGGTCAAAGTTATTACTTTAATATATATAGCTTCTAGCAATGCAATAAAATTGCTAAGAAAAAAAACCCTATGTAGGGTTTCAACAAGGAACTTCATATCCAAGAGTTTGCATTTGGTTAAGATACATATTAGGTGGTCAGTCAATGATAGGGATTCCGCAAATTTTTGGTCTGATGCTTTGTTGAAGCCTTATCCTCTTATTTCTAATCCAAAATGGCAACCGTTCGCTCAGGACTCTTTGGCTTATAGAGGTTCAAACATCAAAAATTATGTTGATCTAGCAACAATCCCAGATCTTGGATTTTTATTACCAATTTGGTCGTGGGAGAGGGCCTCAAACAATCATTGAATGACCTCTAAAAGATCCTTCAACAGTTGTATTGGCCCATTTTGACATGAAAGGATGAGTTGGTTTGAAATCTATCAAAAGATGATGGCTACTTGAACAAGTTGGGATATAAGGCCTGTTGAAAGTGTAAACTGACTTATGGCCAAGGCCGACATTGTATGATGTACTTTTGTATAGGCCTATGGGCATTCATTGTACAATGTATTTAATTATTTATTTATGTAAGCTCTATGGGCTGCGGCTAACCTTGTTATGGTTAAACCCATCTTATAATTTGTAATTAACCTAAAACCCACTTATTATGTCCACTTAGGTTAGCTCGATTATATAATTGGGGTTTTTGGTATTGACAGCAATACCCCCAACCACTCCATCCATTGTATCAGTGTTGTGATCCTTATCCAGGGATAACACAGTGGTTATTTATAGTGCTCAAGGGCACCCACCAATTCTGTGTCATTCCCTTTCTCTTTTGTGCTTTTACATTTTTTGTATAAGATTTGAGTGAATGGTTTCCTTCTATTCGTTATTGGAAATAGGTGTAAAATCCAACAAAGGCTTTGAAGCAATCAAAATTCTCTATTCCCAAAGATTTTACTTGGAAGAATATTTGTCAATTGAAGCCCTCCCAAAGACCTTAACATTCCTTTGGTTGACAGTCCAAAGCAAGATTCTTACAGGTAATTGTCAAAAAAATAAGAAAAAAAGGAGGCTATCATGGAACGCTTAGGTATACCTTCTATATGGAGAAGCAAGAAACATTGGATCATCTACTTCTTGGACGTCCATTTGCTTACACAATTTGGGGCTATGTTTTAAAAAAAATGACAATATATTGGGTATCTCCTTCAACAATGGAAGACTTCATGAAATGTTGCATTAATTGCTTCATAGCTAAATCATTACGCAGTTTATGGAGGAATGGTCCTACACTTATTTGTTGGAATATATGGCTTGAAAGGAAAAATAGAATCCTCAAGAACAAGTCTTAAAATCGTATACAAATTTGGAATCTTAATGTTGCCTCTCTTGCAACAATATACATGCAAGGGTCAACTACACAATAGAGTTAATGTAAAGGTTCAATGCCTTCCTATGGTACAATTGAATTACCCAAAAGTTATGTTTATCAAAATTAATTTTTAGTGCACTTTCATATAAAATCTAGGGAAAGATAGTGGACCAGGAGTTTTTTTTAATAATGAAGGCAAAATTCTCCTCACCTACTTAAAATCATATGGAATTTCAACTATCAACTATACAAAGGCTAGGGCACTTCTTACAAGGACCAAGATTGCCATGGAAGAAGGATGGAGATATTTTAATTGATGGGGCTTCACAAATTAGAATTAATGATTTCAATAAAAATCGATGTGTGGATTGGATCGAAAATAGGAATATTTTAAAGGCCATCAATTACTGATGGATGCAATGTGTTGGAAATGTCAACATATCTATAGAAAAGAAAACAAGGTAGCAAATATAGTGGTGTTGATCCTTGTCTTCGTTAAATTTAAAATTAACTGGATGAAAGAGATTCTATCTCAATGAAAATGACATCAAGGAGTTAATCAAGGAAACACAACAGTTTCAGAGAGATGAAAAATATTTTGATAGAAAAAAATCTGGGTATTGACTAATTGACCTAATAGCAAATGTGATGTTTTGATACCTTGATGGTAGTGGCCCCCAAGTAGAAGCCACATAGCTTATTAAAAAGCAATTGAAGAGAGGAAGGTTGCACATGCTAGATGAAAATGAACCATGTAAAGGCATGATCAATAGAAGAAACTTTGAAATTCCTAGTTATTTCAACTCCCCATCAGAGAGCCTGGAAATGTCTTTTTGTTCTACCTTTTCTATTTCAATTGACAGATATTTCCTTTTTCTATATGTTACAAAAAAACTGCTGTGCAAATTCCAATTTGACTCTTCTTCCTTAAATTGTAAGTAAAATATATTAAAATTCAGAAGAGAAAATAAGCCCAGGAGATTGTCTCCCAAAAAAAAAACACTTTTCTTGCTATATTATACAACAGTATTTTGTGAGTACTGTCTTTTAATTTACTTCCTCTGTCTAAAAGTTGCATCAACATGTCCTCTAGCTCATTTCACCTAAAATCAAATCCAAGAACAAACAATGCAAGGAAGACCATGTGAGAACAGTTACTTTCACAAAACTAATATCCAGATTGCAAAGTTTAGTTAGAATGATGTCCAAGTAAGAATGCAAAGATATGCAATACACGCCCAAAAATAACATACAATACTAGATAGTTGGTCAACTCTAATGTCAATGGCCTATTCTAAAATCATATTCAAAATAAGATGAAAAGCATAAAGCACATACCATTTCGAATGCCTTTATTCAACTCTTTGTAGTTCTTCTTTAAGAGGTTCACATACAGTCGACGCTGAGGAATAGTAAGAGCACAGGGTACTTCAATCAATCGTTTCCCAGGGGTCATATCCCGTAACACTTCAGATTTGAGTCTTCTTAACATCCTTCAGATCATCAAGGACAAAGGAAGTTAAAACCTGTTAGAATTTATAACTTCTCATTAGGCCATACTAATTCACAAATTTTAACGATGGCAGTTATCTACTACACCTTGGCTGCAAGAGTTCATGAATACGTAAAATATGTTCACGACTCTTTTCACTATCACATTGATCAGAGTTGATGCCAAATTCTGAAAATGCACAGGCAGCAGATTCTGGATCTGGAACTTCAGATGGGTCAAGGAAATGCAGCAAAGCAAACAATTCTAACAATGTGTTTTGAATAGGGGTTCCCTGCTCAAGCCATCACAAACAGTGAACATAAATATTTTGACAAACCATGCACCAAATATCTATAAATCCCAAACAACAAGCATGGTCTTACAGTCACTAAAATATCAAAATTAGTTACTTTCGTTTAGTATTCTCCAGGATAACTTGGTTTTCTAGTCCATACAAAATACAAAAATGATGACAAATCTTGCAGAGTACACATTGAGAAGGAATGTCTAACTAAAAAGTAGTTATGAAGTGTCTTTTTTATGGCACCATCATTCTATTCTCACACAATTCATGGATATAATCAATATTGTTAGATAATTTGCCAATATAGAAGGTTAAATGTACAAATAAGGTCTTGCCAAAAAGTGAGCAGTCTCCCTAACCTATATCAAAAGGTCTCACACATTTGACAAGAAAAGATAAACCACAAAACAAATGAATTGAATTATACACTTTTGACTGCCTATATTACTGGATGAACAATTTTAAATTTTCCAAAAACTCAGTTTCATGGATTGAAATTCCTACACATTGAGACATGCTATGAAGTCTGTCATTACCCTTTTGAACAAAACCAAATGTTCATGTAAGGCAATAACATGGAATGTCTCTCACAATGGTGATTAAGTATACATTTACACAATGATCCAAAACCTCCCTATCTAGCCACGATAAGACTCAATAAAGGAGCTAACTTCACACAACTTGAATGCCCAAGCAAATAAGCTTAAGAAATCTATATTAAAGACAACCTAAATGCAACAATCCATCCAAGTTTCCTAACTACCCAAATTGCTCTGTAAAACACAATGAGCTTGATATTTCTAAGAAGATGTTAAACAACAGTATAAACTGCCTTCTCCAAAGCCACATCAAAATTACCATAGTTTCAAGACTCAAACTTGTCTCCAACTCAGCAAGCTTGTTTTTTGGACCTGGATTCAGGCTTGGGCAAAAACTCAAGGTAAAACTTCACAATGACTCAACAAATGTAGTAGATTTTACAGATAGACTTGGCAAGGGTCAAAATGACTCGGCTGAGGTCATTCAGCCCACTACCTTGCTGGCACTCACAGACCCAAAGAGAATCTCAACACTACTAAAATTATAAGGATGCCTAGTTTCCTGTTAAATATATATCCTGAGATAACAATCTGATACATGAATCCTAATAAATTAAACCCCAGACATCTTTACTGCATCCAGAGATTCAAATTAAATCTAATAATTGTTCCTGGTGTGGTGTCTGGCATGAAAGAGAATATTAAACTTATGTAATACAAAAGGACATGAAATTGGTAAGATAAGCTGTGGAAATTGCATGTTTCTAATTCTGACTTCGAAAGAGAAAAACAAATGCATAAAATAACCATAACAGGAACTGAAAGACTCAAATATCACAAAAGCTTAAGAATAGTCATGCATTGCCAATAAAACACATTTGGAATAAAGTAAAATAAAAAACAAATCTAGTCCCAGGGCCAGATCCAAATTAGCATATTTAACTACAAGTATTTAGTGAGATTACAACACAAATGATCGAGACACCGTAGTTGTACTTCATGTCTATTCTTAGGATGGAGAAATGCCAAATCCTTAAGGTTAAGCTTCCACCATCTGTGTAGAACGATATGACATTTCATTCTGGATGGCACAGAAGGCCAACCCAATGAGATTTTTCACAGCTATATTTTATGTGTTAATGTTTCACCATCAGTTTTAAATTTGGCAGAATGAGAAGTATACGGTAATAAAGTGCTGTAAAAGATAGCTTGAGTAGCTCTTTTAATACCTGGCCATTTACTTCAAGAACGCAATAACTAAACATTTAATTAAATCCTCGAAACTCAACAGCATTGATTTGACAGAGTCCCAAATAACTGACTAATTGAAGTTCTTAAAACCCTTGAGGCATTATGATTGCTACATGCTTTTCTAATATTATTGGTTTTGGACTAGATAGTAAAGACATGTTGGCTGGAGATCCAAACTAGTAATGACTTACCACCATCAAATGACAAACAGCTTTTTGGATTTCATATGCTGCTAACATCCATGTGAGCTGTGTGCAGTTATATAGGTGGATTTTGCCATAACGAAGTGAATTTAATGTTTTTACAATTGCCTGAGTGTATCCAAGTAGAAATGGTCCATGACTCCATAATATACAACCCTATGGAATGATCTTTGACCAGATGCAAGGACATCTGGAAGCATAGAACCCTAAACAAAAGTACTGGGGGTTCGCTTCTTCAATAAATTTTATCAATCAAGGCAAAATGGTCTATGACAGGCTTCACTGATGTTGCATATGAGAAATAGTATTGCATTTTGTCTGGCAACACAAAACTGCAAGATCTTTTTGGAAGTGGACACAAGCAGAGAATGGCAGACTCTTCTTGAGTCCTTGGTTCTGAAAAGTTCATTTCTGATGGACAAGTGGATGATCAAAATATATGGAAAGGAATTATGCACAAATGCCCGTATTGTTGCAATCTTCCTTTCTTTGGGAAAGGGGATGTACACCAACCATTCCAGGTGATTACCCTGCTTTATATTTCAATAATTTGATATACCTATAAAAATTTACTTGAGCAGGTTATGTCTAGACTGGATGCAATTAAAAAGGATATCAATTCATTACATATGGCTGCAAAATCACTTGGAAATAAGATAGCCTAGGCATAGAAATTACATACAGAAATGATTAATCATAAACACACAAACAGATACGAAAAATATGTATCAATGCCCATGATCCTCCATTATAAGGAAATAGAACTAAAAGATAGTGAAGTTTAATCTTTTAGTTCTACCTATGGCTCATCATGATCTGGTTGGCTCACGTATGCAATTCACAAATAAGAAAAATTATTTTGCCAACCAGGAAAAGGATAAACATTTTGTGTCTACCAACAATTTTTACCTATAGATAAGACAAATTGAGGCCGAGACAGCTCAACCCTTGGTTTGTCATATTCTTTGATACATGCAGGCACTCACAAAAACAATAATTACAATGTTCTGAAATTTCCATCCAAACAGGGGGTAGATCGGAAATTCCCATGATGTATTGCAGATAGTTGTTGTGTAAGATACATGTTGCACACAGTGTATCCATTTGTATTTGTAAGTATTCCCATTGTATATTTTGTTTATCTAAGTGGTAATGGAATTGTATTGCAGTGTGTTGTATTCCATTTCTACAATCTAGCACCGTTGCCTGTTCAAAGTTGAATCGAGTTTGGTGACATGGAATTGTGATGAGCAAATCACTTGGGAAGGTACGCAATGACAAAAATGGGATGATTACGATGAAGTCGACAAACGACATAGTTTCCTTTAGGAGGAGGGAAGATTGGAGGTCACAATAAAAACAAAACACATACTTGTTTAAAGACGTTAACAAAGGGTAGACACATGAAGCAGACACACAAGCGGACACACACGGAGGACATGCGCAAGGGTTCATACATTAAGGTGGAGAAATACATGACGGTGAAGAAATACATGACGACGGAGAAATTTGTGATGGCAAAGACATCCGTGATGGCGAAGAAATACATGAAGACGGAAAAATACGTGAAGGCTTAGAAACACATGACAATGAATTATGTGGTGGCAAAATATGTGATAGTGAAATCTGTGATGGTGAAGTTTGCGGCATACAAGAGTTTGCGCACAAGGGAGAAGCACAAGTGTTCGCACACAAAGGTGACATGCATGTGTTCAAGCATGAAGCAGATGTGCGCGCCGATGAGACGTTTGCACAAGTGAAGGTGTGCATGTTGACATGGCAGTGCACGTTGATGAAGACAAACACATGTGCAGTAATATATACAAAGGCAACGAAGATGTGTGCACAGACAAAAGAGTTCAAGCAAGTGGATACATAAGACGTGGATGCAAGAGTTCAAGCAAGTGGATACAAGCATGCAAACAGACAAGCTTGCACAAGCGAAGACGTGGATGCAGATACAAAAGTCTGTGTTCACACCAATGAAGTTGACGTGATAAAGTTGACAAAAGGTTTGATGACGGAGAAAACCTAGTTTAGCAAGAAAGGCTAAAAGTGGTTGGAACAAGTTATACGATAGAAAGAATGGATGACAAATGTTTGGCATTGTAACAATTGTAAGTCGATGTGTCTAATGGTGAGCAGGACAGAAATTCGACATCGAAGCAAATGCAAGATGGCATGACCAAGACTGCACAAGATGGGAGTCCAACACTAGAGCAACTGCAAGTTGGTGTGCTCAATGGTAAGCGAGACAAGAGTTCGATATCGGAGCAACTATAGGTTGGCATATTACATGGTGTGCAAGATGGGAGGCCAACACAAGAAATTTTGGTAGGATGCGACTGATGATGTGTGTGAAGAGGGTTAGACGCGCAAACAGCAACTACTAATCTTAAATCAATTTTTCACAATAACCAATTTTGGCATATCGTGTAAGTGTCCCATGTTTCATGGTGGTGAAACAGAGGACCCAATTAGGCATTGGAAAATTTGCTTCATGATGTAAAGCAAATGGACAAAAGAATGATCCAAATTGGAGAAGGTTATTCCCTGCGACATTTCATGGAATCTCAATGGACTGGTACATGAGATTGCAAGAGGGTAGGTACCAAACTTGGGAAGATTTGAGCAGAAAAATTGTGAAGAAATTTCAATTGTTCCACAATGATGATGAGAACATTATTGAAATTTATAAAATGGAAGAGGGTGAGGAAGAGTTTGTTTCGTCCTACAACAGAAGATCGAGTGGGTTGTTAATCCATCTAGAGGAAGATTCATCAAATGCATTAAAGAAGAGGTGGTTTATGGAGGGACTTCTTCCTACGTACAAGAAGATCAAAGTGATCCCTCCAACATCATATCAAAAGGCCTTTTGTGTAGGCTTTGAACTTGGAAAGTGATGCAAAGACATCAATAAAATGTTGGGGTCATGTTAATCAGGACGAGAACGGCCCTGAAGATGAAAGTGACTTTGATGTTGAGTATGACTCTAAGAGTGAGTGATGATTTTGAGAATGAGTGTAGTGCATCATCCAAGTGTTGGCGTCAAGAAGTCAGTGAAAAGAGTGACTCTTAAGAAAAGAGCAATGACACCGAGATTGAGTGCGCCTCACACGATCATTGCTACAAGAATATGCAACACAAAGGGAGATTGTTCCGAACAAGAATGTCATTGGCTATGTGGTCCATGACAACCACCAATGAATTAAAAGACACTAAATTGAGTATGATACTGAGGGCAAACCCATTGAGTATGATACATGTAAGAATGATGTGTAGCAATGCATATGAACTTTGATTACAAAGAATTAGAAATCAATAGACTACGAGATGAACTTTGATTACAAAGAATTAGAAATCAATAGACTACAAGATGAACTTTGACATTTAACATTGATCTATGATTTTATATTCCATATCTTACAATTTCTATGAAATTTAATATATTTTATTGTATTTAAAACATTCATCACCCTCATCAATATAACCCCAAGTAAAACATAGATGCTTGATTTTCTCATATGAAGCTTCTATATATTTCATATAAGGGAAAAAAAATAGTTAGTTATTATTATCAATAATGATACACGGTTTTAAACTTAAAAAAAAATCATATATTAGTCAGTATACCTAGTCTTATATTGTTTACATAGCAGTTGAGTGACTATTGTTTTCCAGAATAGTAAAATACAAATTAAATTTATTTCCATTTAGAATCATTAATCAAATATGTACAACAGTTAGAACAGGCATCTTACATATAATCACATCTTGTTTTTATACAGTCACTACATGTGAGCAATGAATGTGTAGATTCATATGACATAAAAGAAAAATGTCACCAACTGAAGCTCCTTAAGGAAAACAAATGAAATTTTTTTAAAAATAGATGTTAGGGGGAAAATAACAATACTCACAGTCAAGAGCAACCGAAAATCTGTTACTTGTTGCTTAAGAAGGGTACCAAGTTTGGAACGGAAATTTTTAATCCGGTGACCCTCATCGACTGCAAAATTGAGATACAAGAAGACAATTTTAAAACAATATCAGACCATCTCCCTCTGTGATTCTAACTATCAATACAAAAGCTTGAAACATCAAAAATCAGATTTGAAATTAAAATAAATTTTGAAAAACAAAAATTTTCTTGGTCACCAGTCTTGGAACCAATTTCCTACTGTCACACTTTCCTCCTAACTTTGGTCCTCCACTATAATATATTACAGTATTGCATGGAAACATATATAGTCTTTGATAAAAAAATGAATACTGTATGCAATATCAATTAAATAGAATACTAGAACCAGAACCCTATAATTAGTATGTAAGGTTACATAGTCAGAACCCTGACAGAAGCCCACTTCTTGCGATGACATTGGTCAAGAAATTGAAGAGAAACATGAGAATCTATGAAGCAGTGATTTTTACGGACCAATGATCAAATTGAGGCAAGCAGGTTCAATGGATGAATAAAATACCCAGCAGATGCAGCTGTCCACAGGGATTCAAGATTTAAGTCAAGAAAAAGATGTTACAAAGATACATGAGCAAATTGAAAGAAACAGTCAGATCTGGACTTACATTTATTCAAATCAATCACAATCAAGGATGCTATGAAAAGAACAATAAACCTGGAGAAGCAAAATTTAGCCAAACAAAAGGCAAATCAAGGATAACATTTAAGACTATGAGCACCTATTGTATCATCTACTCAACAGGCACTTCTAATGCTTTCTCTTTAATAACAAAGGGAAAGAGATGAAAGAGGGTTGTGTTTTCATTGTGACAACAAATGATTTCCAACTCAGTAGTACGCACAAAAACACCTAATGGTAATTGAGAATGAAGCGATAGAAGACAAAGAACAAGAGACGGAAAATGTAGCACAAGGTGACATTGTGGAACCAAGTTTGAATGAGGGGAAGGAAACAGCACTACAAGGAATCAGCATCCCAAAAACAATTGAGATTAAAGGAGATATCAAGAAGCAGCAGGTGACAATGTTGATCGATTAAGATAGCACTCACAATTTAATTAGTAAAAAGTTTAGCCCCCAAGCTTAATTGTATTATCTGCCTAAAGTTATGACAGCAGATAGCATTGTTGAAAATCACCAATTCAATGCAACAAATCAGGAAACTCACAATAAAATGTGTGCGGCATGAAAATTGTATTCTTTTCTTGGAGCTGATAAATCGCAATTTTCAGGTGAGAAAATTGCCGAAAAAATGACAATTTCTCACAAAAACTCATGCACGAATAGAAAAAGGGCAGAAACAGCTTCAAAACAGGAAAACTTGTCATTTTTTCCATTCTCTGGATCCTGACTGCTTGTCATTTTTTCCATTCTCTGGATCCTGACTGCAAATTTCTGAAGGGTAACCAGATATTCTCCAACGTATTTTTGATGTATTTAACAGCTGTTTTTGGAGATTTCACACCTTGGACAAGATTTCAGAGGTAGAATTTCTGTTATTTAAAGCATTTGTTAGTTTTGTTTTGTTTTTTTTTGTTTTATCTCACTTATTTACTGTCCCTAATACCTCTTAAAAGGCCACATCCTAAAAATTCTTTACTTTTTGGAAAAAAAAACAGTTTCTGTGGGTGAGCACAAAGGAACCAGCAGTGATGACCCAAGTCCAACAGCCCCAACTCCAATTCCATGGAGGGATGTGTACTAGATATACGGCATAAATGGGACAAAGTCGAATCACATCTTCCGCAAACATTGCGGCAAAGACATAAGAGGAGGCATCCATCACCTCAAACATTGCGGCAAAGACATAAGAGAAGAGCCCATGAATAAAATATGAAATCAGAAACCAGGTCAAGGTTTGGATGACCACCAAAGAGCAGTAGAAGGTAGAGGCCAAAAGAACTAACGTTGCAGTTGAAGCTGGGCTAAGGCCTAGGAGCTCTATTAATGAGGCTGAGGCTGAATATATGAATATCATTGTCATTGCATTAGAGTCCATCCTTGGCCCTTGCCTCCAGCACTCTTCTCGGAAGAGTTAGGGTACAAACAAAGAAGGGTTTTTGTTTCCTCACAAAAATATACAGCAGACAACCCTTGAGACTACTGCATAGGGAAAGGAGAAGATGCTGCAAATTTTTGGTACTACTGTAGCATTCCTTTTAATGTTACGAGAAACACAACAGACTATATCTATCTATCTATCTATCTATATATATATATATATATACACATTTGTCTGCAGACTAATCGGCGACAAGTACCCCACTATTATTTGGAGCCCATCTGTTGCCCATTGCATTGACCTCATCCTTGAGGACAATGGCAAACTGTCATGGGTGAAGACTGTGGTTGAGGAGGCAAAAAACATCATCAAATACATTTACAAACACACATGGATGCTCGGCTTGATGAGAGGATATTGAGGACGACATTCTTTGTCCAGGTGTCACCTAATTCACCTGCAAATTCATCACCATGCAGAACCTTCTAGCTGCATTTGCTCTTCTTAAGAGGATGTTTGTCAACGAGCGATGGTGTGCCTCACCATATCTTGCAAAGGAGAAGGCAAATTTGTCATCAAGCAAATCTTTGGCGATGCTCTTTGGGTGAGCATACAAGAAAAAATCGATGTAATTATTTGGCTTTCTAGAATCAAAATTTTCTTCTTTTTTTGTTCTGAATTTAAATAAAAACTACAAATTCAAAGGAGGAGGTGAAATTTGTTATCAAGCAAATCTTTGGCGATGCTCTTTGGGTGAGCATACAAGAAAAACTCGATGTAATTATTTGGCTTTCTAGAATCCAAATTTTCAATTTTATTTTTCTGAATTTATTTATAAATTACAAATTCAGATTTGTGGTTTTTAATAAAATTTATTTTAGATGGTTAATTTCAATGTTTATTTTCATGGATAGGACAAAAGAGGCCATCAAACACTACTACGGACATCAAGGTGCAAACTGATCCCATTAGAGAATCATTGATAAGAGACGGACAAGGCAACTCCATCAACTTCTTCATGCAGCAGGGTACTTCTTCAACCCCAACCTCTTTTTCAGTCCCAATTTTCATAATGATGAAGAGGTCACTACAGGATTCTACGCTTGCACTAAGAAGATGATACATGACCCAGAGAAAGATTGTCTAATCTTAGTCAAGTTGCAAGCCTACAAAATTGTAATGTCCCCATTTTGGCTTGTCGGCAGTGTGGATGCACTCAGGTGTTGTTTGGACATTGCAGGGATGCTGATTGCTTTTAGATGCCAGTTTCCGGAAGTCATTATGTGCTTTGATGATGGACTTACTATTTTTAGTAAGTCAGTGGCTAGGGTTTCTGACCGTGCAGACAGTGGATTGGTGTTCTATGCAGAATTGGGTATCCAGATGTATCTTCAGTTGTCAGTTTTGAGTCCGTTTGGACACTGGAGCAGGAGACTTACTATTTTTAGTAAGTCAGTTAGGGTTGGCATTTTGGGAAACGGGAAAGGTACGTTTGTCATCTACGGCGAAAAGGGTATCCGTTTCTACCATTTGATTGGTGATTGGATGTTGGGAGCCTGATTATTTTTAATGCCCGAAGTTAATTAATATTATATTTAAATGTAATATTTAAATATATTAAAGTTGGGCTTATATTTTTGATTAAAAGGGGCCTTGTGAGTACTCGTTTTAAAGGGGAAGAAATAAAGATTTGATTGGAAAGATTATTTTATCATTTTTAATTACTTTTGTCACCTTGGGAAGTGGGACGCTCATTTTGGCTCTTAAGTTATGAAATTAATGTATTTCTTTTATCCCACATTCATCAAACATGAGGATCGCCCAACTTGAAGAAAGAATAAAAGGGCGTTGAGGAGGCATAAGGAGACATCTTTTTGCTATTGAATTCTCTTTGTCTTGAGGAGAGCTTGCAGGTTTGCAGGGAGCTTCCAATTTCCAGCTTTGCTTGTGACGAAAACCACAGCGAGAGGACGCCATTGCCGGGAGTGAAAGACCTCCTCACTTTGGCGAGTTGCATTCTCAATCTATGGGAATGACTTGAGCAGATTGGGATACAGATTTTCAGTGTTTTTGTGACTTGGTGATGAGTTGAAGACCATTTTCGAGAAGACATTACTTGCAGCTCCTTTCCACCACAGTGCCGCACCATTTGGGGGTGCAAAGACCTCGATTCTTCAGTGAATACTTGCTTGCTTTGGAGAGCATTACCTTGGGAGGTTTCCTATAGCCCTATTGTACCATTTCCAAGAGATTTGAGTGAACATTGAAGCAGATTTTGGTTAATATGATGTTGGTCGTACAGTACCAAGCTGAACGTATGCTTTGAGGAAGGATGTGAGGTTTGGAACTTTGTATTTCAAAAGTTATGAGCTTAAACCTGGATTTTCTGTAGCTGATATGTGTTTCCAGCTTTATATCAGTCATCAATAAATTCGGGTATTTTCATTCCCAGCTCTATTCCTTCATTGGGTTTGTAGTTAATGTTGGTATCTTGCTTGTATCCGAATTTCATAGCGTTTGGAATAGTGGTTTGTAAGTTATGGATCATTTACAGTCTGTTGCACTATCTTTTCTGAGTATGCATGACAAGTGTTTGTCAGAATGACTTATTGAAAATCTTAAGTGAATGAGATCCTTTGAAGGTAGGGGTTTGTATATTGAATGATTATATGTATTTCACACCAACAAAACTCAGAATATTCCAAATCAACAAATATTAAAGTGCAAACACAAACAATTACATAAGGGGAGCAATTTTACAGTTGTCTCAGTTGGGGTGGGACACTACATTGGTATGAAAGCAGGTTCAGCACTGCTACTCTGTTTGGGTATCCACTTTGCTGCTACAATGTCAAATTTTCTACCTACAATTATAGAGTTGCATGATCAGTTTGTTCAAGAATGGACCAATGCCAGTACGAAATTCAAAGAATTAATGTCACTTTGGGATTATGTGGACATGAGAATGAGGCAACAACCGAATGGTGATGAGAAAATGAACCTTCTTGAAAAGATGAATAGAGAATTAACTCTCATTGATGATAGGGTTGAAAATTCAGAGGTTATTGAAGAAGGATGCAAATCAAGGATTGCAGATGATGGTGTAAAAAATACTTCATCACATGAAATGTGTTCATATGTACCACCGAAATTCCCTATGGTCATGCATGCACATAATAATGATGACATTGATCACAAGATTCATGATATGGAAGCTGATTTGGACTCGGACACGGATACGGGAAATGGTGGTGGAGCTGCAGTTTTAGGATTGCATACACCTAGCAATGATGGTGTTGAGCACGGAGGCGATGACTTGACTGCAGATTCAGATTTTGACATACCATTTGGAGTCTCTACAGTTGTTAGTGGACATGTAGTCACTACGGGTTTGGCTATCGGTGTTGTCCGTTCGGTAGAGTCGGATGTGTATGTTGCTTATGATGGTGTTGTCACAGATTCCAGAGCAACTTTTCTTGATGATTATGTTACTTATTCTCAGCTTGTGCATGGAATTGTTTTTGAGCGTCGGGTTAGTCATGGTGATATTGGGATTGACAGGTATACTGTAGGTGATGATACATTTGTTGATTCGAGCATGATGGTACAGGTGGTGTTGGATTTGGTCTTCAAACCAAATCTATGGTGGATAATGCACAAATTAATCTACCTATGGATGATTCACAGTGTGTTTTTACAAGGGGAGTTCATCCTGAGGATCATGGTTATTATGACGGTATTGAGCAGCATGGTTCCCTTACATCGGCCGACACTTATGAGCGCAGTCCTGGCGTTGGCATTGGGTTAGTGGATCGTCTCATTGTACCATGGGATCCTGGTGTGTTGACACCTGGTGGTGACCTTGCACCAGAGGGAGATGTTTCTCCTTCTAGTGATATTGCTGCCCCAGATTCACAGCGTGGGTTAGGCACAAAGGGCAGTATTAGAGATGAGCACCCGGTCAGTACAGTTGAGATTGACTTGTTTTCAAAGTAGTGTCGGGTAGTTGTTGCGTTGGTTGACCGCCAGATTGAGGATTCATGCACATGTTCTTGTTCTAGCCCATTAGTGCATGACGATGCTTTTCATGACACAGTTGACGGAGACCCCAGTTCAGAGCTAGAGTCAGTTATTGTTGAGGGTGAGTCTCTACATGTTGAGAGCGGTCATAGTTTTCTTGATGGGCATGCTGATTTAGGTGATAAGTCAGTAGAGTATGCAGTTGAGGACTCTGAGGTTGAGCCGGATTCAATTTTCACTTCAGTTCATGAGACTGGAGAGTGCAGTGTGAACAGAGGATCTGACTCTGTTCTTCTTACTGGAGGTGACAGTTTAGGGATACAGATGTGTGATATCGACTGTGAGCATAGTTATGATGCAGCGCATAGTTGGAGAGATCATCTGCAGGTCTCAGAGGAGATGATTGCTCAGGCTTTGTCACATCTTGATCGTGCTCATTCATTTGTGGAGGGCCTCCGTCATTCAGCTCAACTCAGGGAGAGAAAGGGAGAATTGATTGATGACCCATCTATTGCTAGCATGCAGACTCTTACGCATGCTTTGGAGAAAATCAAGTCTGATTATTTACAGTTATTATCAGATCGGGACGTGGTTGTCGAGTTCACTCGGAGGACTTTTCAGAGATTAGCAGAGAGAGCAGGAATTGGATGAGATGAGTTTGCAATTGTCTTTAGCTCACTACTCTCTTGATCAGGCGAGGGCTCAGTTACCTGTTGTAGCTACTACACAACATTCGGAGTGGGTGACAGAGAGCACTGTGATTCGACAGTTGGTGGAGGATATGCATGAGATTGGGTGTGATGAGGAGTTACATAGCATTGGCAGAGTTTCCCCTTCCACTCAGCAGGATCAGCATGAGCATGGTGTGGATGATGGTGTTTCCCCTTGGCAGGATGCCATTCCAGTTGTAGTTGATTCCATGACTCTTTCCTCATGTGACGATGATGATGGCGAGGTTGGTGAGATTTTGATGGATTGCATTGTGTGTTATGCTCACCAGTTCACTTTCAGCCCATATATTAATGAGTGGATTTCATTTTTGTTGACACATGGTCATGGAACGAAATATTGTGACGGTGGGTTGTTTCCTTCTTTTGAGTATGAGGTGTTTCCTTCTCTAGAAGGAAAGATGGTTTTATACGGGGATGGTGGACTGTTTCAGCGGGACAACGCTTTTTCGAGAGATTGAGTTTGGGATTAGCAGCTTTACACTTGTATGTATATTTTTCCAGTAGGATTCTTCAGACAGTTATGATGTTTATGTGTTGGATTATGGTCTACTCCTTGGTGTGAGGTACGATAGTGATCAGTTACACATCTGGGATCTAGGGAGTTATCAGTGGTGTTTGTTCTGTCCCATTGAGTCGGCAGTTGCTGTGACTGCTAGGCTCTACTTTTGCCCATGGGATCCGGGAGGTATGTATCCACGGGGGACAGTGGTCGGTAGAGGTTGCGCTATGATGTTACTTCCGTTAGCTGGTTGGTGGCAGGAGTTAGTTCAGATTTTCAGATGGGACTCTGCTGCTAGGTTGCAGATCGGCAACCATCGGACTCCAGTCTTATCTCTTTGGGTTGATTGGAGAGAGATTCTAGTCAGGGCACGAATACCTTGGTTATCGAGAGATGATGGAGAGTTAATTATGGCTTTTCTTCAGCATACCGTCCTTGTTAGGCTCTTATGTTCACGCAGAGATCTCATTTTAGGCTGGGTTGATTCTTTTGACACATGGAGTTATGGTATCATCATGGTGTCTTTGGACTTTGATGGCGAGATGTATCCCTAGGAGAAATTTTTCGGGATGGATAATGCTGATTTCCATATTTACCAGTTGAGGGAGTCTGATCGGCATTCTTGTTGGACCATTGTGGTGAGATCAGCGGAGCGTTGTGATACCTTGATGAACAGATTGTTTTCTTGGATGCCCTTGATCAGTTTGGACAGTGTCATTGTAGGGATGGATCATGTCGAGTTGGTTATCCTTGAGCCCCCTCATGATTTTGAGCACATTCTAGACAGGCACACTGGGTCCGATCTTGCGGATGAGCTTAATTTTGATATACAGGAGTGGGATGTGCAGTTTGAGCAGATGGAACTTATTGTTGTGATCAGAGTGGTGCAGCGTCAGCGTGGTAGATCTGACATGACAGTAATCTGGGACCCAGGGATCACATGGTATTCATTCTTGAGAATGATGTGTGATGAGTTTGGATTGCTTGAGGACAAGCAATCTCGAGGAGGGAGGACTGTAATGTCCCCATTTTGGCTTGTCGGCAGTGTGGATGCACTCAGGTGTTGTTTGGACATTGCAGGGATGTTGATTGCTTTTAGATGCCAGTTTTCGGAAGTCATTATGTGCTTTGATGATGGACTTACTATTTTTAGTAAGTCAGTGGCTAGGGTTTCTGACCGTGCAGACAGTGGATTGGTGTTCTATGCAGAATTGGGTATCCAGATGTATCTTCAGTTGTCAGTTTTGAGTCCGTTTGGACACTGGAGCATTTTGGGAAACGGGAAAGGTACGTTTGTCATCTACGGCGAAAAGGGTATCCGTTTCTACCATTTGATTGGTGATTGGATGTTGGGAGCTTGATTATTTTTAATGCCCGAAGTTAATTAATATTATATTTAAATGTAATATTTAAATATATTAAAGTTGGGCTTATATTTTTTATTAAAAGGGGCCTTGTGAGTACTCGTTTTAAAGGGGAAGAAATAAAGATTTGATTGGAAAGATTATTTTATCATTTTTAATTACTTTTGTCACCTTGGGAAGTGGGACGCTCATTTTGGCTCTTAAGTTATGAAATTAATGTATTTCTTTTATCCCACATTCATCAAACATGAGGATCGCCCAACTTGAAGAAAGAATAAAAGGGCGTTGAGGAGGCATAAGGAGACATCTTTTTGCTATTGAATTCTCTTTGTCTTGAGGAGAGCTTGCAGGTTTACGGGAGCTTCCAATTTCCAGCTTTGCTTGTGACGAAAACCACGGCGAGAGGACGCCATTGCTGGGAGTGAAAGACCTCCTCACTTTGGCAGTTGCATTCTCAATCTATGGGAATGACTTGAGCAGATTGGGATACAGATTTTCAGTGTTTTTGTGACTTGGTGATGAGTTGAAGACCATTTTCAGAAGACATTACTTGCAGCTCCTTTCCACCACAGTGCCGCACCATTTGGGGGTGCAAAGACCTCGATTCTTCGGTGAATACTTGCTTGCTTTGGAGAGCATTACCTTGGGAGGTTTCCTATAGCCCTATTGTACCATTTCCAAGAGATTTGAGTGAACATTGAAGCAGATTTTGGTTAATATGATGTTGGTCATACAGTACCAAGCTGAACGTATGCTTTGAGGAAGGACGTGAGGTTTAGGAACTTTGTATTTCAAAAGTTATGAGCTTAAACCTGGATTTTCTGTAGCTGATATGTGTTTCCAGCTTTATATCAGTCATCAATAAATTCGGGTATTTTCATTCCCAGCTCTATTCCTTCATTGGGTTTGTAGTTAATGTTGGTATCTTGCTTGTATCCGAATTTCATAGCGTTTGGAATAGTGGTTTGTAAGTTATGGATCATTTACGATCTGCTGCACTATCTTTTACGAGTATGCATGACAAGTGTTTGTCAGAATGACTTATTGAAAATCTTAAGTGAATGAGATCCTTTGAAGGTAGGGGTTTGTATATTGAATGATTATATGTATTTCACACCAACAAAACTCAGAATATTCCAAATCAACAAATATTAAAGTGCAAACACAAACAATTACATAAGGGGAGCAGTTTTACAGTTGTCTCAGTTGGGGTGGGACACTACAAAAATGGACGAGGGAGCGTGTTTTCATCCCTTTTTTGTGTTCAGTTAAGGACGATTTTGCAGCCAAGTAAAAATATTAAAGTTTTAAATTTGTTCAATTGATGTTTACTTTGCAATTTATAATCTAAAAAAATTATCTTTTGTAGACTTCTGGTTGGACGATTATGATGCTAGAACACCAAATATTCAAAGGATTGTCATCCATATTTTGAGTCAGCCTCATAGCGCTTCCAGGCCTGAGAGTAATTGGTCTCTATTTGAGGTCGTACACACCAAGAAGCACATGAGGTTGACCCACGAGTGCCCCAATGACCTCATCTTTGTTGTTATGAAATCAGGTATTCCATTGATGCCATTGACACCACCTTCTTCTCTATCTTATATAATCAGTATTACATCAATGGAATAAAATATTGCAGCCTTCTTCCACATTCTCAACATTTGGTACCAGAGCAGTTGAAGTTCCCTGGCCATCCCCAATGACCTCATCTTTGTTGTTATGAAATCAGGTATTCCATTGATGCCATTGACACCACCTTCTTCTCTATCTTATATAATCAGTATTACATCAATGGAATAAAATATTGCAGCCTTCTTCACATTCTCAACATTTGGTACCAGAGCAGTTGAAGTTCCCTGGCCATTTCCAGGAACACGGTGCACAACAGAAGCGTTCATGGGGGAATTTTGGAAGTGCATAAGTAGTTTTAGTTCTTCCCTTAGCGCTGGGCTACAAAGAGATGTTTGCATTGCACGGAGAATGTCAGAACGTCCAGGGGATTTGAAACACTTTGCTGGATGAGTGCATATGAGACATTTTGCTGCTTGAGTAACGATTTGCTGTATGAGTACATAAGAATGTTACTGAACATGTTATGCTGAGTGCAAACAGCATTCTACATAGACAAGAAGGAATTGTTTCAATCGCTTGGTGAATGAGCAAGAATGTGAAAGTGAAGGTGTTTTTGCCTCTTCCTGGCCATTTTTGCATTCTTCTTGGTGAAAGAGACTACATTTGCTGCATTCGGATTTGAATTAAAATAACACATTCTAGATGTATATTGATGGTGATGTCATTTTTTTTTTAACATTTTAGAATGCATTTCAAGTTTTGTGTGAAGGAGAAGTCTTGTTTTAAGGGACTGGCAACAGCACTAATGAAGACATGGAGAAGCATAAAGTGCGAGCATTGTTATGCACTGAATTGAAGCCATTGTGAGACTAAGATCAGAAGAGGACATCTGCATTGATAAAAGCATGATTGTTCTACACTGTAAAAAACCGTCAAAACACCATTCTTCATTTTGCGTTGCACTAGGTTGTGGATGTTTGGAGCAAAGATACATTCAATTCCCTTCTGCATTGGAAGCTAAGGAGGTGCATATGAATGCTGCCAAATAAGTTATGCTTTGAAGTACAATTGTTTTTCCAGTCCAATGGAGGCATATCATCCAAGAACGAATTTCTAAGAAGATGTTGAGATGTATAGAATTCGCAGAACATCTACGTTAAAAGTGACGTTTTCGCTAGTGAATAAAAAACATAGAAGGTTTGCATTAAAAACAACATTCTTTTGCACAAAGATCTGCATTTTCAATAAGGACATTTCCAGCAAACACTTTTTTTATTGCAATCCTTTCTGTATTAAGTGTTCTGAAGGAGGTAGCCCCTCGAAGTGGCCTGTGATAGTGTAATCTTTCAAGCAATTAATAAAATTCGTGCTTCATTTCCCATTTTGGTGCATATTTTCTGTGTTAATTTTATTGTTGCAAGCAGATTCGTTTCAAAAATCCATATTAGAATTTAAAACTTGTAATCAAACAATTATAACATCACCTTTCTTTCAACATTGATTAAAAGAAAAATTATGAATGTCCACAAGTAACCGAAATATAGGTCAGAAGGAACAAAAATAAAAGCCTTCAAAAAGAAAGAAAAAGAAAACAAAGGGAACAGGACCAAACTAATGATAAAGGGGTCAACCCAGAGGGGTTGAAGCCTAAATCACCTCTCATGTATAGGAGTATGTTGCCAAGAGGGAGAGCAAAGAGCCAATAAGGCAGATTATGAAAACCAAAGATATGTGGGACTGTCCTATATCCAGAAAGAATCTTTAAAAATCTATGGAAAAGAACAAATATTTATCACCTCTACAATAACCTAAAATTAGATATCAATCTATGAACATGTAGTAAACACTAATGGAGGAAGATGATCTACCTATGATGCTTGACCACTTAAACTTCTGAAGAACAGAGCTATCAATCATTGCCAGTTCAAAACTAGTAACCAATACATCAAACAGCACCCTCTTCGTAGGTGTATAGAACTCATGCTCTCGTATATAAGAACGTGATTCTTTGTCCCCCTGATAAAGAATCACATTCAAATCTGATGCCCATTGCCGAAATTCCTGCAATATAAGTAGCAACCATTAAACCATGATCTTAAAAAACATGTTATATAATGGGCTAAGAAAGCAACAATACGTTTTCAAAGACAGTCCAACACAATTAACTGCAACCACTGAAGTTTGAACAAGGTTTCAAAAATACAAATGCACATAGATATAGCTGTTTGATTTTTAATTAGGATGCACTTGAATGAAAATAAATCATAGTGTCAGAGATAAGTAATTAGAAAAACAATTGCTTTCATCCTTCAGCTATTCATCCTTGTAAACTAGAATGATCATAATACCATACCATTACCCATTGGCTAAAAGTAAAGAGCTATATTACACCATGTATTCAAAACACGAGCTAGGCAACATTAGAAATGAGAGTAATAAAAATGGGAATAGCAAGAATCCAGATATGACAAATACCTGATATCAATAACAGTGGCAAATGGAAAAATTACACACAACGACATCAAAAAAGGCAAGAAATTACACAGAACAGCTCAACTGGTTAAATTCCTCAACCTTCAAGGAGGAGATCCAGGTTCGAATCTTGCCATGCGCTACGTGAGTAATAGTCAAGCTGTTGTAATACCATTATGTGGTCATGATGTAGTATGGGTGGGCCTTGTTTCAAAAGAAATTGCCCAAATTACATACTTTGATAAAACCATAGTTACCTAGTTCGAAAAGTTTTTTTCCCTGTTCCCTTTTTTTTATTTCGTTTGGTGGGAATTCAAAGGTTAGGTATTTCTGAAAAAAATCGGGTTGAAAAAGGAAATAACTAAATAATGTATATCCATAGTACATACATCAAAAACATAAAAATCAACCCCTTCTAGCTAACATAAACAAAGTCCAAAATAATTATGTAATTTAAACACATGAAAAACATTATTTAGAAAACCATGAAAATACATATGAAGAAAAGCATACTCACATAGTTGTAAAACCTGAAAAGGACCCATGAATAATTTATATTAGAAAAAGCATATACATATATGAAAGAACTATAAAAACAGACATGAATAATATATGTTAAAAATTGTGAGTGTGAGCACAAATGCGAGCAGAAAACAAGTGCGAGAAAAAGCAAGGATCGAGACTCCACTTCAAAGTTCTTGTCCCAAATCTATGGAGAAATTCAAAGAATTAAGGATTTTCATGAGGAAAAGCTAGATAGCAAGGGCAAAAAGTAATTTATAGAAGCCCTACTTGAAAGTCAGGAAGTCATAGTTGAAAGTAAAGATTCCCTAGTTGGGAAAAAAAGGGAGAACAAATATATGATAATCCCTATCCAGACAGCAGCTACTTCACAAGAAGAGATTATTAAGGATGAGATGATTGAGCACAATACAATGGTCTTAAATGCATAGGGTTGATATGTACGTTTCATGAATACTGGATAACTTATTTGGAGATTCAAAAGTGGATTAAATGGAAATGGGGATTGTGTTCACATTATACCATGACTTTCTTTTCAAAAGGATTTTATCTCGTCATCTTCTACAATTCATAAGTCAAGGACAGCCCATTATTTTGGGGGAGAGATGGCTCGTATTTTAGACTCTGGCTTGTATTTATGGTGACAATACTCAGGGGAGTTCATGTAGAAGGGGACAACAACTGAGGAGCAAAAACATGCTATGTGTAACCAAGTATATTTGCCATGAATATTTCAAAACCTTTTCCAAAATCCATTAATATTAAACCTAAATTAAGAATGGGATCAACAAGTAGGATTATGAAAACATCTTTGACGTTGCTAATATCATGAGACAGGACACATGGCAAGAGATTGCAAAGTAAAAATGATTGAGATAATAGGATAAGATAATTCTATTAATGTCCACAGATGGCCAAACTAAAGTAAAGAATCTAGCCTAAACTAATTTAAAGTGGAACAATTGTATGGTATGAAATTACAGCCTCAAGGGTTACCGAAAATGGATAAACCCTAACATGCTAAAAGTAATTATTAAGGAAGATCTAGTAGTTGAGGTACAACAAAGATAGAAAAGAGCCCCAATGTATCCAAAGCACAGTCGTTGTCGTCACCAACAATCTCAAAAGGACCAACACAGGATCTAATGATGCTCCCAAGAGAATGGCCAAGACTAGAAGGCCTAGTTGGGTAATCCTAGGGGAACATGGAGTTTGACCCCTCAAGACCAATCTAGCATCCATGGCTATAGAACCAATAGAAAAGAACAAGATACTAGTAAGTTCCACCAATCTACAACTCCTTGGTATGTGAGGGTTGGTCGAAAGCCAATGTCGAAGAACTACAATCTTGTCCTGTAGCAAGCAAGAAGAAAGAACTGAAGCGCTAGTAGCCACTCTTGTATGCAGACAAGGGCGCACAAATATGTCTTCCAATGAGCGCTTATTACTCTCGACTGCAAGGATAGGGTGAAAGAATGAGGTGATTAGTTGAGTAGTTGATGCGGAAGCCTATCTTGTGGAGGGCATAACTTTTGATCCGATCGTCAGATCGGCTTGAGATTTTACAAGGAGCTAGATAATGACGAGGACAATGATAAGGGATTTTTCAATTTGTTGCATATTTTATGTGATTGGAGGTATTTGTTCTAACCTCTTGCACCTGGATTTATGTCAGTAGTAGTTTGTCTCCCTTGTAATAACTAACGCCAAAGAATCATAGCTTCCTTGGGGTAAAGCGCCAAGCATCTTTGGTCAAAATAGCTGAAAAATGTGGCAAGCGATCCACTTGAGTCTCTATATAAGCCATAGTACCTCCCTCGAATCTCATAATAAACAAGACACCTAAAGATGAAATGTTCTTCAATCTCCACCTCCCAAATAGAGCAAATACAACATACCTTATCCTCTTGCTCCTCCTAGGCTGCTCCCTCCCCCCTCCTCTCTCTTCGTTCTTCTTGGCATGCACTCCTCTCTGTTGGACTACAGCCCTCCCCCCTCTGCTCTCCCTTTTCTTTTCTTTTCCCTTTCTCTTTGGCCCGTTTGTCGGGTTTCATCTTGTATTTATCTTAGTTCTTTTCTTTGTAGGGCTTTTTAGCCTACTAGCTAGCAGTCATTATTGTCCTTCTTATAGTCCCTTGGGTCTTATTTTGGCCCACCGCGAACATTAATAATATTTCATTTCTTGAGGAATATGGTGGTCTGTCTCCACCCACAACTGGTCTGAGCATACTCTAAGTTGACCAAGAGCAATCCTAAGGTTGTGTATCCGATGTCATTCAACAAAATTAGGGCAAAGAATAATGTCATTCTTGATCCTCTGCAACTAATGTGAGCATACTCTGAGTTGACCAAGAGGAATCTTAAGGTTGTGTATCTAATGTCACTCGACATTATTAGGACAAATAATGATGCCATTCTTGATCCTCATGAGATGCTTGGTGTAGAAGGCCAACTTAGGACTAAGAGGTTGAGATGGAGTGACCCAAGTGATTTGAATATATTGTCGATAAAAATCATCTCTAACTACTTGATTAATTACCCTCTTATCAAGAAGGTGGGGAGGAGCATTTAAAGAGTATTTATGAAAAATTTTGGTCATGAGACAAACTCAAAGATGGAGCAAGAAGATCGTGTTGTAATAAAAATTGTTTAGATCAAGGATTTTACACTCCTAAAAAAGTGGCAAAGAAATCCACTTTGCCCCACAAAATGGCAAAGGCCTTCATAGTTCATTTGAAGCATACATTAGAAGAAACTAAGATGGATGCAATCAATGAGGAATTGTAGTGTCCAAGTTCAAATTGAGAATGAAACAAAAGTACAAAGATAGATTAGAGGCAAATTTTAAAACAAAGGTGGAAGAGGTCAAGTTAAGCCTTGTAAAATCATCTATATTTTCCTCAAGTAGTAGAAAACCATCTCCTTACAATAAAAATGAGAGTACTATAGAGATTGTCCCTTGCATTTTAGGGTCTCAAGGGCAGCAAAATGAAGAAAGTACCATGGATGATATCGATTACAATTTGGGGTTTTTAGACAGCATTAAAAAGAGTACAATGGAGTATGCCTCTTCCATTTTAGGCTTTCTAGGATAACAAAAAACATAATGTTATGATGTCCACAAGGATTCAATAATTAAGCCAAGAAAATTCCTACATAGGAGAGGGTTTGTCACCTTTGCTCTCTTTAGAAGGTGGAGACTAAAGGACACTTCTTTAGGTGTCCCATCTATTATGAGATTCAAAGGAGGTACATTTAAAGTTTTACCTATACAAACATGTAGTGGATCACTTGACACTTTCTTTGGTTAATTGAACCAAATCTGTCTAGCTCTTTACCTTGGAGAGGTTGTCACTCTTTGGTGTCAAACACTACAAGAGAGACCAACTACCACTCGGCTAATCACACCATTTTTCCACCCTATCTCTACGTCCAAAGGCAATAAGCACTCATTAGAGGATACATCTTATAAAGAATAATACTCTCGGATATGTGTCCTTTGCAAACAAGAGCTGTTAATAAGGCTCTCGCACATTCTTCTTTCATGGACAAGACAATGGCTCTTCCACACCAAGTATCAACCACCCCTCACCCATGAAATGTCGACAAACACAATTTACCAATTTCTCATCATTTTCTATTATTTACCAATTCCTCATTGTATTCTATTGGTTCCTTGACCTTGGATGCTAGGAGATTCTTGAGGGGTTGAGCTATATATTCTCCCAAGGATTATCCAACCAAGCAAACATCATTTGATCCTATATTGGCTTCTATGGAAAAATTGGAGAAAATGATGGTTTAGTTTCTGCTTTGCATTCTAATATTCTTGGATTCGTCATATGGATCTAGTTGAGCTCTTTTCTTCTTTATTTCTCTTTTTTTTGTTTGGTGACTATTCCCCTCATCACTTCTTTGCTACTTATAATATGTTTAGTGTTTACCCATTTTCAGGTCCAACCAATAATGCTATACTTTAGTTTCATTTTATTATAGTTTAAACTATTTCCTCTAGTTTATTTTTTCCTATTAGCTCTTTTTTGGTTGATATATATTGCAACAATTTATTTCTAACAAGTATGTGTTTTGTTAGAGCATCAGGAGATCAGAGGGGCTGATGATGAGTAATCCGACAGATGGAATTAGGCAGAAAAGGCATCCCATTTGCTGGGGCCTGGGAGGTGACAAGTGTACAGTACAGCAACCTAGTGTTAGTAAGTGCTAGGTGTTGTTTGGTTTTTGTTTTATCCTGAATAGTCAAGCGACAAGTATAGGACTGTGGACTCTAAGTATGGCTTAATGTGAGTCTTAGAAAGATCCATTTTGTATTTTGATTATACGGGCTTGATGCTAGAACCAGCCCATTTTGACTTTGTAAAAGGTTTGTGGACCTTATAACCACCTCTACCTTATACCAAAAAAAAGTATGTGTTTTGTTGAAATATTAAGACAGTGTTGTTATGATGTAATACCTATGAGGCCCCTTTGAATCACATAGATCTAATTAAAAAATGTGATGACATAGTTGTAGCAAGTGCTTCCCATAAATTTATCAAAACCCTCACCTTCACTAAATTTAGAGAAGGTTCTTTTCTCTCAAACACAACAATTAATCCAAACAATAATGGTTTCAATTAGCAAACATAACTATACTTTCTATCATAGTAACGAAACTCAACAAGTTTTTGAAAAGCTAGTCGAGTTGGTGCCTAAGTCGGCCTTGCAGCATTTTTCTGAACCGGTTTGGCGAGTTTTTTGGGCTCGCCGAGTATCTTTTTATGAGAGTTTTTTTTTACTTGAGAGTCCAACAAAAAAAACTCCACCACAACACGAAAACAGCAGAAAACGGCATTTAATCTTTTTTTCCCAAATTGCCCTCATTTTTGTTGTTTCCACTTTGGCAAGAAAGCAAAGAGAAGATGCAATGAGACAATAAAATACACATTTGCATGCTAAACACAAATTTTTCGTAATTTTCAAGAACCTAACAGCCATCCAACAATTACCTTTGGGGTAAAAAAAGAAAATTTTCAACTGCCAATGCTTAAACCCTAGGGTTTTTCTCTTTTTTCTTTAGTTTCTAACTACTTGATGATTGTTTTCATGTGCAGTCGTATTAAAATAAAATGATGGGAAAAAGATACATGGCATGGAAGTATGGGAAGCATGTGCAAAGAAGAGCGAAATTTACTGCACTTTTTATGATGAAAGAATTTTTGGAGGCATATAAACCCCGCCTCAAATACCACTTGGTAAGGATACCTGGCCATAATCTTAAGCCATGTCAAGGTGTGGAATCTGAGGTCATGAGGGAATGCAATGCCCTCCTAAAAGATTATAGTGAGAAGAAAGAAATGAAAAAAAAAGCGAAGCAATGGCCGCTCCTCCTTCTCAGCCTCCTACAGAGGGTAGTGGTAGTGTCTTTAGTCGTTTTCAATGGCGCCGCACTGGATCGAGCCTATCAATGGCACACTCAAAGAGTGGGATAGAGGATTCATTTTTTGTGGAACATTCCACTGCAAGCTCACAACCCAAGCTTGAGGGTATGTTTGCATAGAACCAAGAGAGGCACAAGGCCAAGAGGAAGGCTTGTGCAAGCTTTTGGTATTTTTCTAACATTCCCTTCAATGTGGCAAGGTCTCCATATTGCCAAGAAACGGTCGATGCCCTCATAGTTTGTGGCCCAGGATTTCAGGCACACACTTATAATGATTTTATGGGTCCTCTCCTTCAAGAATCCATGGAGGATATCCAATTTTTGGTTGAAGAACAGTGCAAGGGGTTGCACAATGGGTGGACCGATGGGAAGAATTAGACATTGATTAATTTTTTGGTTGCTTCTATAGGAGGAATTGTATTCCTCTAGTCACTATATGGATGCATCAACACAAGTTAAGAGTGTCAAAATGCTTCCTAGGTTGTTTGAGGAGGTGGTGTTGGAGGTAGGGAAGGAGAATGTTGTCCAAGTTATCACAGACAATGCAACAACGTATGTGGCAGATGGAAGAATTTTGGAGGAGAGATTCCCCATGATTTTTGGGACACCATGTGCAGCCCATTGTCTCGATTTGCTCCTTGAAGACATTTGGAAATTACCTTGGATGTCTAAGGTTGTAAATAAAGCCAAATGTATTACAAAATTCATCTACAACCATACATGGTTTCTCCAACTAATAAGGCAATTCACTAATGGAAGGGAGCTTGTGTGAGCTGGAGTTACACAATTTGCCACAAACTTCATTACATTGCAGAGCCTCTTTAATGCAAAGGAGGAATTGAAGAGGATGTTTTTGAGTGAGGAGTGGAATAGAGAAGTTGTTGCTAAATATTGAATCTCCAGTGAGGGCTAGAAAGTGTATGATTATATGTTTGAGGAGCCCTTCTGGACAGCTATGAATGAGGCAATTAAGATACTAGATTTAAGTTGTTTGTTTTTCTTTTTCTTTTTTTGTTCTTTTTTTTTTTAATTTTTCCATTTGCAAATTTTAAATTGTAATCCAAATTTCAAATAGCTAAGTTGCTAATAAATTAACAATAACTAAAATCTCTCGTTTGTCTTCAGATCTCAAAGCCTTTGGTGTGGGTTCTCCGTCTTCTTGATGGAGAAAGATCACCAATGGCATGCCTATATGAGGCCATGGCTGGGGCCAAAGAGGCATTTGCCTCATTTTATGATTATTCTAAGCCCAAATACGATCCCATTTGGGAACTGATTGACCAACAATAGACCTCTCTACTCCATAGCCCACTACATACAACAAGGTACTACCTCAACCCCAAATTTTATGATGATTCAATTGAGGCTGACTATAAGGTGATGTTAAGCCTTCACGAATGCCTTACCTAGATAGTGCCAGATGAGAACACTCACAATATGATAGAGATGAGTTGCAAGATTACAAGAGATGTGAGGGCTACCTTTTCACAACCCCATAGTGCATTCGGGGAAGGACAACTCAAAGGCCAAGTAACCCTTATGAATTGAATTATTATTGATTTTGTCTTTTGATTTTGTTTTTAAAAATAATCTCAATTTACAATTTGACATAAACCACCAAAGACATTTTCTAGATTTATGGTGGGAGGACTTTGTTGCCTATATGCCAAATCTTCAGCACTTCGCCATAAAAATTCACACCAACGAGCACAATTGACTCACACAACAAAAGTTGAATGAGCTTGTATTCGTTCATGACAACCTTCACCTCTACCACGAAAGAAATTGTGAGGTTAAATTATGAAGTCATTGATGAGATTGATCCATCATCTGAATGGATCACAAAGCCAACGGAGGGAGCAATAGGAGCCTCTCTTTTCAATGGATGCTTTTGAAAGTATGGTCGAGGAGTTAGCTGCAAGGCAGAGGAAGAGGCATGAGCACAAAGAGAGAGGACGAGAGCTTCAACTAGGGCAAAGGGCAAAGGCATTGCTAGACACTAGATAGATTAGTTGACTATTGTAGTGGGCCTATGAGGCATTTTGACACATTTTGTACCTTTTTATATGATAATCAATACAAAAATATTACTTGGCGTTAAAATTTCTTTAATTGATGTGTGTTTCGTCACTTTCATGTGTAGTTTCATGAGTAGTTTAAGATTATTTTTCTTCTTTCTTTCAAAAAAGTGTAAGAGAGAATGGAGAAGAATCTCTCGTCTTCTCTTATCCTTCTTTTCCCCCTTTTCTTTTTTGTACGGCCAGTTTTCTAGCTTGAAAATACTTTTTCTTCTTTTGTATGCCAGAATGTTGGAGACACCAAGGGAAAATAACTACATGGCAGTATTGCACTACGACCTCAATAAAAAACAAGTTTATTTGCAACTTCTGCAAAGCAGTGTTGTGAAAATAGGAGAAAATCATGCAAAATGTAAAAATCGCAATTTTTTTGAGCCTTGATGTTTTTTATTCAAAACATCGAAAAAATTAGCATTAAATTGGAAAAATTCATTCTTTCATTTTGTCAATTTTCTTCAATTAATTGTTGATAAATTCCTGACCCAATTTTTTCTAGACCCGATCGATAAATTGCCGATCATGATGTTTTCAACACTGTCACAAAGTGTCGATATGTGGAGGAATAAACCACATGAATTATCATCTTGCATACATAAAGAGATGCAATGCGAGGAAGTGCAAAGCTGTTTGTATGGGGGTCAAACAAAATATGATTATCTATATTAAGAATTTCTATAAGAACAAGGAGGGAGAAACAAGCAATAGGGAATTCTTCTTCTGCTCATGGGTTTACAGCTAGTGCTCCATCCCACTCATCTTCTCCTACTATTGGCCCTAGGGAACAGCACAAGAATAATCTACCTTCTAGGTTTGATTCATATATCGTTCCTCATTCAACTCTGGGATACCAACCTTCACTACAGGGTACTGCTTGGAACAAGGACAAGCATAGAGTGGCCAGAAATGTAATAGGAACCTCCTAGTTTTTCTCCAACATGCCATTCAATGTGGCAAGGTAAGAATGTCTTTCATTGAACTTTTGTTTCTTTGCATTGTTTCTATTTTTTAGAATTTATGTTACTCTTAAAAAAAATTTCCCCTTGTGCCTTATCTACATCTCCCTATTGGCCATCATTGGTTGATGCTTTGACTGTGACTGGTACAGGATTCAAAGCCCCGTCAATTCATGACCTTCAAGGCAGCATACTGCAAGAGAAGATCAATGACATCAAAAAATTGATTGGCACGCAGCATGAGATATACGAGAAGAAAGACTCCACTGTTATGTCCAAAGGATGGACTGATAGATAAGATAATTCCATTAATGCACACATATGGCCAAAATAGGCCAATGCGGCTTACTAAAAAGAGCTGTTACAAATTACAATGCATTGTAGTAACCACAAAGTACTACAAATATAAACTAAACTAGAGTAAAGAATCTAGTGTAAGCTACTTAAAGTCAAACAATTGTATGGCATAAAATTACAGCCTCGTTATCTACATCTCCCTATTGGCCATCGTTGGTTGATGCTTTGAATGTGACTGGTACAGGATTCAAAGCCTCGTCAATTCATGACCTTCAAGGCAGCATACTGCAAGAGAAGATCAATGACATCAAAAAATTGATTGGCACGCAGCATGAGATATACAAGAAGAAAGACTCCACTGTTATGTCCAAAGGATGGACTGATAGATAAGATAATTCCATTAATGCCCACACATGGCCAAAATAGGCCAATGCGGCTTACTAAAAAGAGCTGTTACAAGTTACAATGCATTGTAGTAACCACAAAGTACTACAAATATAAACTAAACTAGAGTAAAGAATCTAGTGTATGCTACTCTAAAGTCAAACAATTGTATGGCATAAAATTACAGCCTCGAGGGTTTCCAAAATGGATAAATCAAAACATGCTAAAAGAAATGATTAAGAGAGATCTAGAAGTTGAGTTACAACAGAGATAGAAAGGAGCTCAAAATGGATCCAAGCACCAACATTAATTTATAGTGAGATGTAAAGTAGAAGCACAATCGTCGTCACCAACTATCCCAAAAGGGCCAACACAGGATCTAATGATGCTCCCAACAGAATGGCCAGGACTAAAAGGGCCTGGTTAGATAATCCTTGGAGGACATGGAGTTCGACCTTCAAGACTCTTCTAGCATCCATGGCTGTGGAACCAATAGAAGAGGACAAGAAACTAGTAAGTTGCACCTGTCTACAACTCCTCGGTATGCAAAGGGTGGCTGAAACCTGACACCGAAGAACTGCAGTCTTGTCCTGTCACAAGCAAGAAGAAAGAACTGAATCCCTAGTAGCCACTCTTGTATGCAGACAAGGGCGCATAGATCTGTCATTAATATTTTGGATAGTTGTAGCTTCCAATGAGCATTTATTACTCCGACTACAAAGATAGGGTCAAAGAATGAGGTGATTAGTCGAGTGATAGAAAAATAAGAACGTTGTTGAATTTCCTTAAGATTAGAAACCACAATTGAAATCAATTGATGCTTCAGGAAAGATTAAAAAAGCCAAATGCCTTTGCATTGTTTTGAAGGAGACTGTGTTGAGGGGGGTGTTCAAAATGTTTTCTACATCATCACAGGCAATGCTACAAATTATGTCACAGAATGGAAAGAAGCAACCCACCATATTTTGGATTCCATGTGCAGCCCATTGATCTCATACTTGAGAGCCTTGAGAAGCTTGATTAAGTGACCCCGGTTGTGGACAAAGCAAAGAGTCTTTGCAGATACATTTACAACCACACTTGAGTGCTCTATATGATGAGTAGATACACAAAGGAAAGGAGCTTGTAAGACATAAACAAGATTTGCAATCACCTTCATGACTTTGGAATCCTTGTGGGAAAGCAAAGGTCCATTTGAAGACAATGTCTGTTAGTGATGAATGGAGCAATCCAGAATATTCAATGATACATGGAGTTGGTATGGAAATTGTTGATTGGATTTTTCATAAGGCCAATTTTTGAAGCAAGGCCAAGGAAATTTTAACTGTGAATGTCTTATTTTTTTTTCAATTTTACCAAAATTTATTTTAATATTGTAATAATTCTTTTCAAGTTTATCCATTTCTTAAAAATTTAAACTTTAATATTTGTCTTTTGTGTTAAAATTTGGTAGAACACTTGGTGGTGGTTAACAGAGAAAAGGTGCCAATGGGTTAAATATGAGGGCATGGATAGGACCATGGAGGCCATGAGATCCTTCTGCAAAGGGGTGGAGAGTGATTCTTTGTTAGGATCTCATCCTAACCCTTAATGTAATAACTTCCCTGATGTAATAATTCCTAGTGAACGTGGGTAGTACCCATGATTAATATTTTGTAATGTTCTAAGTTTTAGCTTAGGTAGTGCCTATGACAAATGGCACCCTTTTTATGTAACACATGGTAGATAGGTTAGGTAAGGTGGCATTGTGCATGTAATTCGTGTGGCATTATGCATGTAATTCGAGTGGCATTGTGCATATAATTCAAAGTGGCACTATGCATGTAATTCGGGTGGCATTATGCATGTAATCCAACCTTGGAAGGAAACTCCTTAAATACCCGAAAAGGCACCAATGTAACCATCTTTTTGCAAATTAATGAAGTATTGAAAGAGGTTGCCCCCTCGAAGAGGCCTGCGATTCTGTCTTATTGTGAGATTGTTCCTTTATGCAAATTTCTGTTATATTAATATGATGTTTATGTGAGTTTATTTCCAAGCAATCGTGTGAGAGTGTGTTATTTGAGTTTATTTTATAGCAGGATCCTAACAAGTGGTATCAGAGCGCTTTCCAGGGCCAAGTTCTGCTGCAACTGCAACGATTCTTGCCATCCAATCCGCCTGTTAGGTATAAATTCTGTGTGTTTTTTTCCCATTTCTGTTTTTCCTTATTAAAAAAAAAAAACATCCAAAAAAATACAGTGCATTTTTTTTCCAGACCAAAAAAAAAAAAAAAAAAACCTTTTTAGTTGAGTAGGTAGAAACCCTGTGCCGGGGGTTTTAAAATATCGCGAAGGATATGTCGTTATTGGCTAAGCTAGATAGCCCATACAGCGTCTAGTGAAGTGAGGGGCGATCAGGCTCCAATACCCAGGCCTCAGACAGAACTCGCGCACGAACTTGAGCTCCCACGTATCTTCGGGTATATCGGGAGACCATCTAGGATTAAACAAACTTTTAGCCATTAGGAAGCTCTTCGGCCTTGTATTACTCATAGTCTACGGGACACAGCATCTTGGACGATTACCCTCCCGTATTGTCAGAGAGGCAGGTAGTGTGCTCAAGGGTATGTGTGGAATCCTCCTTGAGTAGTGGCCTGAAATATTGGTCCGAGCACTATTGTTCGTCACTGTCGGTATATTAGAGGGCCTATGGGTGGTACATACTCCTATACTTAGCATTCCCTGGTTCTGTTAAAACTTCAACCTGTAAAAAACGCAAAAAAATAAAAATCCAAACATCCCTGTTCGTAAACCTGCATTTCAAAAGTGAGCATATGAGAAAGGAGTCCTCTACTAAAAAAATAACAGAAAGGACATGCATTCGGGATAAGCCATGAGGGTGACACTTAAGTTGACAGTCTGGAGAATAACAGTCAAATTTACAGTGGCACTCACAGTCAGGTCAGAGAGGTCAGCACAATCAGGGCCTAATTCACAATCTTCAGGGTCAGAACAGAACTGTCATAATAGTCACCTGCAAAATACAGAGAATCTTGAGTATGAAACGAGGCCGGTTATAGATAGTGCTCCAGTACCCAACTTTTGCTCAGTAGCTCAGAATCAGAAACTGTAAACACCGTTAGACTCAGCAAAACAGGAGTGTTGAGAGATATAGTTCATTGTGACCACCTCCTTGAGCTGATCGTTTTGATATATAACACCCAAGCACTTTTTTGGGCACTTACTAAAAATAGTAAGTCCTAAAAACTCAATTCTATTTTTAGTAATTGGTCACAAAAGGTTTAAAAAATGGCCCAGGGTACCCGTGGATACCAAAAAGAACTAGAACACTTGGAATCCCTAACAAAAGCCATTGAGAACTTGAACTCGGATTTTCACTCCATAAGGGAAGAAGTCCAAGGTCTACACCTAGGGCATGAGGCCACTAGCAACCGCTTAGAAGAAGCACTGACAGAAGTAGACGGTGTTGTCACATTTTGCACGGGGTGCAATGTCTTCAATATTGTTTTGTAACAGTGCTGCTCTTCTTTTCCTCCTTCCGTTTTCCTTCCTTCTCTCCCTTTCCTTTTCTTTCCCATTCTCTTTCTCTCCCCCCTTTTTCCTTGGAGTCCCCCAGTTGATTTTCCAGCTTTCCAGCAAGTCTACCTAAAATTGGCTAAGTCTGGGTGCGAAGTTCGCACTTCGCCCAGTTTTGGTGCGAAGTTCGCACTTCGCCCAGTTTTGGTGCGAAGTGCGCACTTCGCCCAGTGCGGCGCCCGCCCGCGGCGGCGCTCGCCCGTTTTGGTGCGAAGTCCGACTTCGCCCCACTTTCTGGGCGCACCTTGCACTGGCAGATTGGCAGGTCAACACAGAAGAAAGATAGAATGCCGGAGCAGGTCCATATGGCGGCAGACACCAGTGTTCGCCTGTGCGCAGTTCGACTTCTCAACAGAGCCGGAATGCGCCCTTGACAGGTGTACAGTAGGGGAACAAACCCGGAATTTGACCAAGGCGTGAAGGCCTTCCCAACTGCACTGTTTTCTGCCCACGCATCCCAAGGAGCTCCAATCCCAAGTGAAGATGGATAGACTGCCCTCTAAGGCAGGCATGTGTCATACAACATAACCCATCATCGGACAAGTGTCCAGCTTCGGGATTTGAACCAAGACTGCCGACCAAAAGGGATAAGCATGGACTGCCTGCACCGCCTGCGTTAATAGCCTCATTCAAAGCTGAGCCTGCCGACTTGAAGATTTACCCAGCACTCCGCCACGTAGCTGTCCAGCTTCCAGGAAGACCATCTTGCGGGTACGACCCGATCCGACAAAAGGTCGGCATTTGCGGCTCTTTCGCCGCTTACGTCGGCTTATGTTTGGTGGGACTCTGTGCCCATTAATGTAACGGGTGGGACTCGGGCTATAAAAGCCCATCGTAAATTCATTGTAAAGGGTGGAAGGGGAATGTTTGTTAGGGAACTACTGTGCTTACTGTAACCGTGCTTCTGCTTGCAAATACAATTTGTATGCCTGGTTCTGTTCTACCGCTTTTATTTCTTATGCTTATGCTTTACGCGATTCTGTGTCATGGCTTGTTGATTCACTTCGGCATTTGATGGTCGGGCGCCTTTAGCATTATTTACTGTACTTTTAATTTTCGTATAATAGATGTGGTAGCGGTTCCATCGGTTATGTGTGACGTTGCTGGCCCGTATCCGGTGATTGATGCGATCCCTCTTTGTTAGTTCCTTGTAGGGAATGTTTGCTAGGGAGCCATTGAAGCTGTGCGGTTAAACTCTCTGCCTAACACATATACCTAGCTCTGACATCTCTAGGTTTACTTTCTACCCCTGTCAGTGTACGTATCTGGTGATTGATACGATCCCCTGCTGTTAGTTCCTTGTAGGGAATGTTTGCTAGGGAGCTATTGAAGCTGTGCATACACTGCTTGTGTATCGGAAGTACGCCTAGGTTTTGCAGTTCCTTGTCATGCTCTGTGTTTGTATGCAGTAAGTAGCGGTGATTGGTGTGTTCCCGTACTGTTAGTTCCCCCCACCAACCTTTGGACATATTTGTAATCTCTTTCTGTACATTTGTCTCTTTCAGTTCATTTATTTCTTTCCTGTTCCCTTTAGCTTAAATTAGAACCCCCCCCAAAAGGAGCCGGCCTTCTCCGGAGATTGGCTCGGAAGGCATCTCTTCCTTCCGGCCTTTCATGCTGGTGGGCGAATCTGGGCGCATTAACCCAAAATCCTTTCCTCATGGCAGATTCGTAACCAACAGTTTCTCTGGCACGCCCGGTGGGACACTTGTCCCACGATTTAAAGAAAGAGTACCCGTCCTGTCTCCACTTAGCGCAACAGTTTTTCTGCTACGCTCGGCGGAACACGGGTCCCACATCTGAAGAGAGATTTTCCGATCCGTCTCCACCTGGCGCTGACAGTTCCTGAGCTCTCGGTGAGACAAGGAAGTTTCTCACCCCCGACAGAATCGAAGCACCGGTGTTCGCTTCATTGCTGTTCCAAATCTGAACACCTGGCGACTCTGCACGAACAAATCCTCTGAGTCTAGAAGACCGGTCCCGTCACCTTCATGCACACGAGAAGGTGGCGAACAAGAAATCCGAGAAGCCCGCCCGAGTTCTACGAACTAGACATCCACGCTCGAGGCGAGATACCCAGGCCGGCTGATCCGCGAGCTCGTTTCGACGAAGCCGAGGCTGAGATCCAAGAAGAGGCCGAAGCTGAGGTCGGAGGAGCCGAGTACGAAGTAGAAGAGGCCGAGGAAGAGGAAAATCCTGCATCCTCGGAAAGTACCGACACCGAGTACACAACCGACGGCGGAGAAGAAGAAGAAATGGCTGCTCAACAGCCGAATGACGATGATCTCTTCCCGGCGGTGGACTCTACGGGGCCTTTGGCCCTGATCGGTCAGCAAGCTGTGCCCCCTGCTGCTTTAAAGTCTATTCCCACATACGACGGCTACGGTAAGACGGCGTACGAGCACATCCAGGACATCCTTGCCCTGGCCGCACTGCATACCATCACCGATGAAAGTGTGAAGACCCGTCTCGCGGCCCTTTCCACGAGGGGAAAGCTTCTCTCCTGGTGGAGATCGCTGCCGGAGGGATCCATCACGGGGTGGCCCCAGCTTGCCGGGAGGCTCGTAAAAGGATGCAACGAGTCCGCTGATCCTACCTCTCTCTTGCATCGGTTCCAAGCAATCCGAGAGGCATCCTCAAGAGGAGGTGTCCGATTTTAACATTAGGTTTGCGAGATCCTGGAAACGGGTACCTCGCGAACTTCGGCCTTCGGCCGGCATGGCTGCTCACTACTATCCGAGGTCTTTCAACTCGGACATATGCCTCTCTGCTGAAGATCGCCGAATTGACGAGTTCCACTGCACTGTACGAAGGCTGCCCGGCAAGGCTGAAGGCGACATTATCTCCATTGGCGAGGCTTCCGTCCGAGTGCGGGAGCCGATTCATCCCGACTTTCCCGGATCGCGGTATCCTTACGCCACGGTGGTTTGCCGTCCACTTCAGGGCAGCAACCCCAGCCGCAGTGGAATCCGGCGCCGGTCGTAACTCAATACGGCCCGCCTCAGTTGCATTACCCTCATCCGCCTCCTCCCGCTCCGCATTTTCCGGCGCTTCCTGCTCCCCCGCAGTATGCGTCTTATTCTAACCCTCCTCCATTGGCCGCTTTGCCTCCACCGGCACAGTTGCCGCCTCCCGATAGCAGCATCCAGAACACGATTCTACAAGAAGTGCGGGCTTTGGCCTCCGGATATCATGCCATGTCCAATGACATGACCGCTATGAAAAAGAAGCAGGCCCAAATGGACTTTGCTCCTAGAAGGCCGTATGCGCCACCGGCGCTGACAAAAGATAAAGCCCCAGAAAATCAACAGCAGAGGCGTCCGCCTCCGAGGAATGCTGCTATAGAAGACCCACCTGGTCCTCCAGACCAGGTCAACTGGTGCACTACGTGCAATGACCCGCATTCGGAGGAAGACTGCACTTTGCACCAGCACTACATCCAAACCTTGGCCGGCAGCACTATAGAAGATGATGAACTGTACATGATCTTGGACGGCGAGGCCAATTTTGCCTTGCCAGAAGAGAATCCAGTGACGCCCGCCAAGGAAGAAAAGAAAGCTGCGGACGCGGCTAAGCCTTTGCAAGTTTACGCGAGAAGAGAAAAACCGCAGCCCGATGGGCTGCCACCGTACAAGCGGCTGTGGCCTTACACAGCCCAGGAGAAGGCGTCCAAAGATAAAGCTCCCGCTAAACCTTCTCCGGCAAAGGCTGCTGTTGTTCCAGCTAAGCCTCCAACAAAGGCCCCAACTCCCGCTAAGCCTTCTGTACCTCAGCCCCCAGCTGAAACCAAAGAACAAGCCCAGGAGAAGTTGAAGTACCCGTCTCTGACCAAGAGACAGCGAGTTGAGGCCACCCAACAGTACCGGACCAAGTATGAACCGGCTAAACCAGCGGAAGGAGCTAGTACCTCGGGCTACGACATTGTAGACGAGTTGAAGAAGACTCTGCCGGAATCGGCATGTACGATGCTCTTACGCTTCCGGGCCGGGTAGATCTGCTTGCAAGAATCAGCGAAGAACATGAAGAGCGGCAAGCGGATGCGGCCTGCTGTCTCGGTTCAACCTTTGGCGGTCTCCTGCCATTGGGAAGAGCAGGACCACCACCCTTTTATCTGTCTTTGCGGATGCAAGGGCACATAGTTCTCAAGCTTGCATGGTGGATTCTGGTGCTTCCTCGACTGTGATGCCGAAGGCCGTCTGCGATGAGATCGGGATGGAATACACACGGAGCAGCCAAGGTGTGCTGCAATTAGACGGCACCCCTGTCAAGACAGTTGGTGTCATAAAGGACATCCCTATCCGGCTGCACAAAGCTCTCGACATTGTGGTCATCCAAGAGGTCGTGATTGTTGACCTGGAGCCTTACTTCGGCATGTGTCTCTCTCGGGAGTTCAATTGCGAAGTTGGGCGGGTACTGTCTCTAGACTACTCGCACATGGAAGTGCCCTTCAAAGGAAGGAGGCTGAAAATTTTCAATGAGAAGCCTTCCCCCTTTCTAGTGGACAAGATACCGGAGGAGAGATGGGATTGTATGGTCCGGTTGTCGAGAGGAAGAAGCGGTGACGAGTGGAGCCGACCGAGCAAGCTCTCGAAGTGCTACGGCTTGAAGACGAGTTCTCGTTGCGGGACTTCAATGCCGTAATCGGGACGAGACGAGGTCGTTACTCCATTAAACAACCCGAGGAGCTTGACGTGTCAGTTGCGAAAGAAGTAGGACCTGCACCCGAAGAGCCGTGGAAGCTTTTCTTTGACGGCGCGCGTTGCAAGAATGGCGCCGGTGCAGGGGTACTCCTGGTTTCCCCAACCGGAGTCCAGAAGGACTATGCCTACAGGCTGGCCTGGAGCTGTACTAACAATTCGGCGGAATACGAAGCCCTGTGCTTGGGTTTGCGAAAGGCGGAAAGGCTCGGAATCAAGCATCTCCAAATTTTCGGAGATTCAGAGTTAGTGTGTCATCAAGTTATGAATAAATGCGCGTCTAAGCATCACTATCTTAGAGCGTACCGCAATCGGGTCTGGGACCCGATGGAATCGTTTGACTCATTGAATGTTAAGGCAATATCACGTGAGAGAAACAAGCACGGCGATATTACGGCGTCCGTTGGAGCCGAGTACGTTCCGGCTGAAGACGTCGTCCAAAAACTGAAGCCGGTCCGCACCATTTACAGGCCTTCTGTGCCTGATAGGGATACCTTCTGGCAGGTATTCAGCTGTGACGAGGAGATCGTCACATTCCTGGTTAACGAAGTGTGTGTAATCGAAGGTAGAGACCCTGATGACGAGCAATATGAGGGGTTGATACGATTACGGAATAATCACGTCCCAAAAGGACTGATTACATTAGAGAGTCTCTTTGATCGGAATGACGGAGCGATATCCCACGGGATCAAAGTAGACCCGAGGCGGTATGCTGACACGGAACTCGAACCCGATAAATCTATCAAGGTCGGAACAGACTGCACGTCGGAGGAGCTGGGACAGATTAGATCACTGTGCCAGGAGTTCCCCGACATTGTGGCCTGGTGCTACGAGGATTTGAGGGGGTATGACAGAACTGTCATCCAGCATACCATCGAGCTAGAGGAAGGCGCCAAGCCGTTCCGACAAAAGCAAAGGGCCGTAAATCCAAAGATTGAGGCCATGATGAAGACCGAGCTCTTGAAGATCTTTGGAGGCCAAGATCATCTACCCCATCAAACATTCATCCTGGGTCGCGAATTTGGTGCCGTGAGGAAAAAGAATGGCGACATACGTCTACGTGTCGACTTCGAAACCTAAATCGAGGCTTCCCTCACGGGACCACTATCCGCTTCCCCAAATCGACCGGATTCTACATATCGTTCCTTGGAGCCCGAGAGATTTTCACTTTTAGATGGATTTTCCGGCTACAACCCGATTTGGGTCAAAGACGAAGACCGAGCATAAGACGGCGTTTACCACGAAGTGGGGACGTTCGCCTATCAGCGCATGCCGTTTGGCTTATCTAATGCTGGTGCCACGTTCCAAAGGGCCATGGACCTGGCCTTCCGAGAGCTGCTCAACAAGATTATTGTCATCTACCTCGATGACATGATTGTTTTCTCTCACCGACGAGAAGATCATGTTTCGCACCTGCGGCAGATATTTGAGAGTTGTCGAGAATTCGGCATCTCTATAAACCCGAAGAAGTCTGTCTTCGCGGTGAAGGAAGGAAAGCTGCTGGGACATGTCATCTCCGAGGAAGGCCTCGCCATTGACCACGACAGAGCAGAAGCCCTCGTTCGCTTGCCACCCATTGCTTGATAAAAAGGGCTGCGGTCCTTCTTCGGTCAGATTAACTCGTGCGGAAGTTCATCCCGGACTTCGCACAGGTGATCAAGCCCATGGCCGAACTGTTGAAGAAAGATACACCTTACGAATGGACTGATGAGAGAGAGCAAGCCTTCGAGGAAATCAAGGCTCGGATTGCGCAAGCTCCGGTGTTGACAAACCCGGACTACTCCAAGGACTTCATCCTGTATGCAGTGGGAGAACCCGAAAGTTACGGCTGCGGTCCGACTCAGAAGGGAGACGACGGTGAGGAGCGCCCCATTGCGTTCCTAAGCCAAGTGATTTTGCCGCACGAAGAGAAGTACAATTTTATAGAGCGGCAGGTCCATGCGGTCATGAAGTCCCTTCGAAAGTTCAGGCACTTTGTCTCCCAGAGCAAGACCACTGTCTTTGTGATTCACCCCGATGTTCGCAGTTTCATCTTGCAAGGAGAACCGGGTCACAAGAGAGCGGGATGGATTGCCAAGATCCAGGAGTTCGACATCGAAGTACGGCCCACCAAGCTTATCAGAGGCCGAGCCTTGTGTCAGGAATTGGCCCGAAGCGCTGTAGCCGGCATCTCCGCCTGCAAGTGGGAGGACACAGCGACACGCATCTACCTAGCCAACTCCTTATCGGAGGGGAGTGATTGGACAGATGAACTGGTGAGATACTTATGCACCGGAAGATGTCCCGATCACCTGAACGCCTCACAACGAAGGAGATTTCGGCTAGGTGCACTAAGGTACACTCTTCGCCCCGAGGGGCTTTACTTCAAAAACATTGACGGCATCTGTTGCGGTGCGTCATAAAATCTGACCAGCCTAGGATCCTCGGAGATTTTCATTCCGGGATGCCCAGGGGTCACCATTCTTCAAGGCCGACGGCCTTAAAAATAATAAGGGCTGGATACTATTTGCCCACTCTGTTTGCAGACGCGCATGCGGTCTGCGCCAAATGTGATCAATGCCGAGGTTTCTTTGGCAGAAGCGAGAAAAGCACCCCTGCCCCTTCAGCCGATTCAAGCCGAAGCTCCGTTCCGGCAATGGGGTCTAGACTTCATTGGGGTGATTTCTCCTAACTCCTCCGCCGGCCACAAGTTTATTCTCCACGACTACGATTATTTCACACGGTGGACGGAGGCAATCCCGACCAAGAACGCCGACCAAGAAACGGTCATCAGGTTCATTGAGAGCTTGATTACCCGCTTCGGGGTTCCAGAGTCGATTGTGACAGACAACGGTCCGGGATTTGTAGGCGCCGTACTCACGGAGTACACCGGCGAGACTTGGCATCTATCACAAGATGTCTTCTAATTACTACCCGCGAGGGAATGGCCTTGCCGAGTCTACTAACAAGAACCTCCCGAAAATTCTCCGGAGGACCATTGAAAAGAATAAGCGGACTTGGCACTTACTCCTGAACCGGGCGCGTGGGCGGACGGAGTTGCGTTCAAGAAATCCCTCAGAACGTCCCCCTACGCGCTCGTCTATGGCAAGGAAGTTGTTATGCCATCACACATTGAAATCCCCGCCCTGTGGATGATTGATGAAGACGGGAGCAGCGGAGACCCGGTAGATGACATATTGTGCCAACTCCTGCGGTTGGAAGAAGACGAGAGAAAGTGCATACCAGGCCTTCGCGGATCACATTGCAGCCACTCAAGGCTGGTTTGCCAAAGGCACCATTGCCCGAGTTTTCGAAGTCGGGGACCTGGTGCTGAAGTGGGATTCATACAAGGCAAAACCGGGTAATCACGGAAAATTTGATGCTCTCTGGGAGGGCCCTTATCAGATTGCCCGGGTGAATCAGTTCAATGCCTACATACTTTCGGATATGGAGGGTCAGCTCCTCCCCATCCCCGTCAACGGGTTCCACTTGAAGCTTTATCGCTGTTGAAGGCGCCCGAGTGGCCCTTCCTTGTAAAAATTTTTCCTTGTGTTTTTTATTTTTCCCCGCATGTATAGTTTCCAGTTTTAGCTTTCAATTTATTTTTCCTTCTTTGAGCTTAATTGCGGCATGGGAGAGAAAGACAGACTTCGCAGCGAAGTCTGTCGTTTGCCCGCGAGGAGGGGCGAAGTTCGGCTATGCGAGAGAAAGAAAGGAGAAAAAAGAGCAAAAAATTGACTAAGTGTTGGCCGAAGCCCGACTTCGCGGCGAAGTCGGACTTCGGCCCGGCCAAGTGCGAAGTTTGTTCGAGAAAATGCTGAAGCACACTAAGAAGAAGCTCCGCTCGGCCTTTGACCGAAGTACGCACTGCGCACACCCTTCGTGCGAAGTACGCACTGCGCGCAACTTTTGCGCGAAGTGCGAACTCGCGGCGAGCTGACTTCGACCAGCGCTCGCGCGAAGTGCGCGCTGCGCTCTACTCTCGTGCGAAGTGCGAACTTCGCACTTCGCACCAAGCTTCGGCCGAAGTCCGAACAAAGCCAGCATCGCATTGCGCAGTTCGACCAACGAGCGAAGGTTGCAAAAGGTGTTAAGTGTTAGTAAAGCCTGAAGGCGGCCAAGACCCAGACCGCGCCCGAAGCCTTGGGCGCAGCAAGCAAGCAGAAGAGTTCAAGCACGCGCTTCGCGCGAAGTTCGAACTTCGCCCGAAATTCGGGCGAAGTCCGACTTCGCCGGCGAGGTCGGGCCGCGCCCAACTTCGGGCGAAGCCCGCTGCGCCTAGTTTTCAGTGCCAGTATTGGGACGCGGTTTTAAAAAAATAATAATAAAAAAATTCAAAAGCCCCCAAGCTGGGCCCAAGGCGCGCTTGCACTTGTTTTAATGTGGGTTTCCGCGCCGAAGGTTTTGTCTTGAGCAGTGTGCCCAAGTGGTGGCAGCAACGTCAGCCATGGTGCAGTCCCCAACGCTGAATTAATGATTGCGCGTTTTTCAAGGAAAAATGCAACCAAAGAAGCATGGCACGTCTGCCGGGGCGCGTTTTTTTCAAACGTTCTCCTGCGGCCACCAAGGATTTTAACTCAGCCGACCTACCCCCTCTGCGTTGCATTAATGGCGCTGTTTTTATCTAGAAAAGGGGGTCGAAACATGCCAACATTCCAGTTGCGAGAGATTATTCCTCGGACGGTGCTAATTATTCCTACGATAGCGAAATTTGTTGCGAGACAGACTGAACCTATCATTATTCTCGACTCGGAGAGATGGACAAGGGAAAAAGGCCCGTGTCGGCGCGATCCAGTGGCAATGAACCGGGGGATTTTCCGCGGCCGGGAGTTTTCAAAGGCGATCCCCCGCCAGAGAAGAAGTCAAAGGCCCGGACGAAGAAGGTACAGCGTGGGCAATCCCCACCACCTCCGGTCAATTACACGCGGGGATATGTGGACGGCTTGTTTTCCATGAGCCTAACTCAGCTGCGAGCGAATGTGGAGAGGCTGGGTGACAAAGTTTCGCCCTCCCATCATTTTGGAGCGGCGTACAAATCAAATCTCTTCGATTCATGTGCCCTCCTGTCCACCGGTGCCGGAGGTGATAGACTTAATTGTCGGACACTATAAACCGGCTTCCGGCAAATCTGCGGTTCCGTCGGCAAACCCTTGTTCGCCTCTGCGCGAGGAGGCTGTGCGGCCGGCTTTCGCCCCGGGGCTGGAGTATGACTCCGGCACCATCCTCGAAAAGATCGATGCGGGCGAACAAGCGGGACGTTTCACGCACACCAAGCGAATGAGGGATTTCCTCAATTCAGAGCTGAACGCCCGCTTCCCGGCCGGACAATGGCCGGCGGCCCCATGCCTTTGGCGAAATTTCAGAGCAAGTATCTATATACCATCCTGGCATGGATTCTCGGCTGCGACTCCGATGAGCTGGTGCACCCGTACCAGCTAGCGCTGGCAGAATGCCTCCTGTGTGGAGAATCTTACGAACCAGCGGCGCAGCGGAGCGGAAAGCGCCCCATCTCTTTCGACCAGGCGGACGGTCGGCTTACGCCATTCATTCCAGCTGTTGAAGATTCGAAGAGGCGATCAACCGATTTCCGTTTTAGCTCCGTTACGGCACTGGCTTTGTTTGTACCATCTGCACCCCCAAATGCCGATCCTGAACCTGAAGAAGGTTAACGAGAAAGGAGAGCCCCAGCCCGTCTATAGCTGGACGGATGACTTATACCGGAAAGGGTCCTACTACAAGTTCAACTTCAACTTTACGGGATTCGTCATGTCGGTCTTCACCGAAAGTGAAATCCCCCTTCCCCGAGAGAAATGACGAGTGCTTTGATAAATCGGAAGCTCGGGGACGTTTCGGGCGACGCGGGGGATTGTGATCGAGAATCTACGGATTCAAGGGCAAACCCTATTTGCTGCCCTATTGGTGCTCGAGCATACGTTCGGGATGGAGGTTGCCGACAGATGGACTATGTGGAAGAAGAGTTTGGCCTAGGGAAGAAAAGAGGACAGATTTTCCAATACCCTCTTTCCTGGGCCAACGTTGAGATTACTGAGGTAGGACAACATGTCTACCTAGAGCAAGCGCTGTCCCGGATTGGCCTGGTTTTGCTGCCGCAGCGCTGGAAGTATGACCCTCATGGGATAAGGGGAAAGTTTGCACATTTGTGCCCCCGGGATATAACCGAAGATAGATGCGACGTGGTCCATGTGGACCTTGATTGGGAGATTGAATTAATGGAAGCTTCTCCTCCCTGGCGGGATTTCTCTTGCGAGGAGGTGACATATGACCCCAAGCGAAACCCGGACCATCACTTCTCATCTCCGGGGTTCAAAAAATTTTTGTCCAAGATTACGAGGCCTTAAGCTGGTCTAAAGAAAAGATTACCGAATCTTTGGAAAATGAGATGCCGCACGCGACACGATAAATCCACAAGGAGAAACACGGCCGTAGATGACGACTTTTCGGTTCTCTATGACCGGCATCATGACGGTGGCGGCCGTTCGCATATCAAGGTTACGTTCCCCGAGGCCCCTTTGAGGATCATAAAAGTGGGTCTCCTCCCAAACGATTGTACACTTCGGCGAGCTGCCGGCGCGAGCCCGGCAAGTACCCGAGCCGATCCAATGCAGCCCGTGGCTCCTAAGGCGGCGCCCGAAAAGGCGAAAGAGTTAGTCAAGGCGGCGCCGAGGCACTCCCTCGAGGCAAGAAAAGCGCCGGCGCCGCCGTGAAGCGGCACCGGTCGCGCGCTCTGCACTCGCTTCGTCTCCTTCCCCCGATCCGACGGTTGTTCCGAGAAGAAGAAGAAGCGGAGGAGAGTTGAGAAAATCGGGCGACCCTAGCACGATAGTGCGGCGACCGGTCGCGAGCCGCGGCCGCGTCCTGCCGCCGCAGAAGCAGTTCCTTTGGGCAGTCCCAAGCCAGCCGCCGAGACAAGAAGCGAAGACATCCCCCCGGCATCGGCTCAGGCGGAGCCCGCAGGTACGTTTGCTGCCCCTGTCTCTCTAGTCTCACCCAGTTCTACTTCCACTCAGTCCCCCGCTCAATCTGGGCGAGCCATGACCACATCCTCCTCCCCGTCTCCGCATCCTTCTAGCGGTCCCCATTCTTTCGATCAGTTTGCTCAGAACCCTAACGTCTCTCTTTCTCTGAGCACAACTCCAAACCCTTCGCCCGAGGTCAGTGCTGAGGCTGTCCGTTCACCGTCACATCCTCCGCCTCAGCCGCTTCAAACCCTCGCAGTGTTAGCCGCTCCCATTTCCATTTCCCGGTCGCCCCCACAAGCGACCGATTCTTCCAAGGTCTGTCCGGTTCCTCCTGGTTCCATTCCCGCAGGAGAGACGTCTCAGCAGATCCCTAGGCTGGGGGAACCAGATTTTATGGACGACCTCCAGAACTCAGATGACTTGCCCCTGGCAACGAGAGCCGTAGAGTATACTGTCTCTTTCCGCCAAGACCCGAAGCGGAGGAGACACGAAGAGATAGCCGCCCCGGCGAAACGCGCAAAGTATGATTTCGGAAGGAGAGTGATTACAACGGAGAAAATAATCCCAATAGTGAAGAAGCCTCTCCGAGAAATGACTAAGGCGGACTACGTGCTCCAGACAAAGGAGAAAAGCTTTGACGACATCAACAAGCAGTATGAGATTCAGACGATCATGCGCAAAGCTGACAATCTCTTTGTCAAGAGTGCGGAGGAGCGGGGAAGAACTTTTCGCGTTGCGGGGATAAAGTAAGGCAGCTTGAAGAGGACCTATCTAGGTCCAACGAGCAGCTGGAAGCGGCGCGGCAAGAAACGAGATGAACTCAAAGCCCGGCTGGCCGCTTCTCGACAACGAGGCCGCAACCGAAAGAAAGCAGCCTCGGAGCAGATTTCTCGGCTCCGGGGAGTCTTTGAAGCGAGCGCGATCGCGGCTTGCGGAGAAAACATCTCAAGCGACGGTCTTTTTAAAGACAAAGGTTAAGGAAATGAGGGCTGGTTTGCTGAGGGAATGCAAGCCCCATACCTTTAAGGCGATGGCAGTCCTGGACTTCGCATCCAGGATTCAAGAAGTTTATGCCCAGGGAAAGCCTGTGGTAGAGGAGGCCGAGCGCCAGGCGAAGCAATGGCTGGACCTGGCGGTTAATCTTCAGGAGCGCGAGCGCAACGGCGTCCATTTTTCCCCCGTGTCCTCATTCGCTGCAGAATGGGCAGGTGCAAGGGTGACCTTGCACAAATATTTCAGAAAAGTTGAAGAGGTGAGAGTGGCCAGACGAATGCTTGACGCATTCACGCATGAAAGAGATATCGTTCTGGCCCCCTTTCACGCTCTTTCAGAACTTGGGTGTCCAGGTTTTGTTGAGAATGGCGAGCTCCTCACCCTAGATCGGGTAAAGAAGAATTGGCAGTCCTTTGAAGCGGATACGGCTGAAATTGATAGGCTGGGTGAGCCAATTCAAGACGGTCGAGTCACTCGGATGGTGTCCGAGATATTCCAAGATCCGCTCCTATTTTCGGGAGTTAGAGAAAAGATACCTCACCATCGACACCTGCACGCGGTCGTCTGCTTTTCACGGAGCATTAGAAGATATAGGCGACCGCAAGCCATTCGAAGCGAAGCACGGCGCTCGGCCAAGTGGCATACACTCGCATGTGCGAGGCGAAGCGAGGAAATGAAGAGCTTTCGGAAGGAGATTCGACGAGGCAGGCGACAAAGATGAATACGAAGAACGGTTGCCGCGAGGAGAACGATTAGAGCAGCAAAAGGCAGGGGAGGTAAGTTCCTCTGCACCCAAAGGATGAAGGCATGGATTCTTTGCACCGAGACGAGCTCGACACCCGCGAGCCGCCAGAAATGTTGTCACATTTTGCACGGGGTGCAATGTCTTCAATATTGTTTTGTAACAGTCTTTGCTCTTCTTTTCCTCCTTCCGTTTTCCTTCCTTCTCTCCCTTTCCTTTTCTTTCCCATTCTCTTTCTCTCCCCCCTTTTTCCTTGGAGTCCCCCAGTTGATTTTCCAACTTTCCAGCAAGTCTTCCTAAAATTGGCTAAGTGTTGGTGCGAAGTTCGCACTTCGCCCAGTCTTGGTGCGAAGTGCGCACTTCGCCCAGTTTTGGTGCGAAGTTCGCACTTCGCCCAGTCTGGGTGCGAAGTGCGTACTTCGCCCAGTTTTGGTGCGAAGTCCGACTTCGCCCCACTTTACGGGCGCACCTTGCATTGGCGGTCGGCGAGGTCAACACGGAAGAAAGATAGAATGCCGGAGCAGGTCCATATGGCGGCAGACATCAGTGTTCGCCTGTGCGCAGTTCGACTTCTCAACAGAGCCGGAATGCGCCCTTGACAGGTGTACAGTAGGGGAACAAACCCGGAATTTGACCAAGGCGTGAAGGCCTTCCCAACTGCACTGTTTTCTGCCCACGCATCCCAAGGAGCTCCAATCCCAAGTGAAGATGGATAGACTGCCCTCTAAGGCAGGCATGTGTCACATAGCATAACCCATCATCAGACAAGTGTCCAGCTTCGGGATTTGAACCAAGACTGCCGACCAAAAGGGATAAGCATGGGCTGCCTGCACCGCCTGCGTTAATAGCCTCATTCAAAGCTGATCTGAGGTTTCACCTGCTCCAGCTACCAGCGAGCCTGCCGACTTGAAGATTTGCCCAGCACTCCGCCACGTAGCTGTCCAGCTTCCAGGAAGACCATGCTGCGGGTACAGCCCAGTCCGACAAAAGGTCAGCATTTGCAGCTCTTTCGCCGCTTACGTCGGCTTATGTTTGGCGGGACTCTGTGCCCATTAATGTAACGGGTGGGACTCGGGCTATAAAAGCCCATCGTAAATTCATTGTAAAGGGTGGAAGGGGAATGTTTGTTAGGGAACTACTGTGCTTACTGTAACCGTGCTTCTGCATATAAATACAATCTGTATGCCTGGTTCTGTTCTACCGCTTTTATTTCTTATGCTTATGCTTTACGCGATTCCGTGTCATGGCTTGTTGATTCACTTCGGCATTTGATGGTCGGGCGCCTTTAGCATTATTTACGTACTTTTAATTTTCGTATAATAGATGTGGTAGCGGTTCCATCGGTTATGTGTGACGTTGCTGGCCCGTATCCGGTGATTGATGCGATCCCTAGCTTGTTAGTTCCTTGTAGGGAATGTTTGCTAGGGAGCCATTGAAGCTGTGCGGTTAAACTCTCTGCCTAACACATATACCTGGCTCTGACATCTCTAGGTTTACTTTCTACCCCTGTCAGTGTACGTATCTGGTGATTGATACGATCCCCTGCTGTTAGTTCCTTGTAGGGAATGTTTGCTAGGGAGCTATTGAAGCTGTGCATACACTGCTTGTGTATCGGAAGTACGCCTAGGTTTTGCAGTTCCTTGTCATGCTCTGTGTTTGTATGCAGTAAGTAGCGGTGATTGGTGTGTTCCCGTATTGTTAGTTCCCCCCACCAACCTTTGGACATATTTGTAATCTCTTTCTGTACATTTGTCTCTTTCAGTTCATTTATTTCTTTCCTGTTCCCTTTAGCTTAAATTAGAACCCCCCCCCCAAAAGGAGCCGGCCTTCTCCGGAGATTGGCTCGGAAGGCATCTCTTCCTTCCGGCCTTTCATGCTGGTGGGCGAATCTGGGCGCATTAATCCAAAATCCTTTCCTCATGGCAGATTCGTAACCAACAGACAGCAAACTGAAAAGAGAACCACCCAAATCATAATACCAAGCTGAGAGTTCTACAAGGAATCATGACCATGATCCACCCTTTAGAATGCCCAAATTGGACTTTCCCAAATTTAGTGGGAAGGATGTTGATGGGTGGCTATGTCGGGTTGACCAATTCTTTCGACTTCATAATGTACCCGTATTTCATCGAGTCCAGATGGCTTCATTTAACTTGGAGTCCGAGGCTCTACACTGGTTTCAATGGTTACGTGTTGCCTACCCAAATCTCTCTTGGGAGGATTTTGAATCCCAACTACTCACTCGATTTGATCCTAGTGAGTATGAGGACTTTACAGGAGCCTTGACCAAACTACAACAAACAGGGTCAGTCCGAGAGTACCAAGCTCAATTTGAAAAATTGGCCAATAAGACAAGAGGATTGAGTGAAGGGTTCTTCCAGAGTTGTTATATCAGTGGATTGAAGGTGGAACTCCAAGCGGAAGTAAAAATGTTGAAACCACGAACTATGATGGAAGCTATCAGTTTGGCCCGTTTGGCCGAATCTAAACTCTCTGCCCAAAGACGCCCATCAAAGTTTCCTCAAAATAGACCTTCATTTCCTCCTAGAGCCCAACACCCAGCTGATAATAAACCTGCTGCACCCAAGCGCCTCACCACCAAAGAGATGGATGCACGTCGTGCCCAAGGATTATCTTACAATTGTGATGAAAAGTTTTTCAAAGGGCATAAGTGTGCACACAAAAAATTGTTCTTGATAGATGTTGAAGAACCTGATACCTCTGACGAGAGTGATGAGGATGAGGACCCTCCAAAAACACCTCCTCCACAAGAAGAAGTAAAACAGGAACCTGAGACAGCAATTACAGTCCATGCCCTTGCAGGCATTACTACTCCTCAAACCATGAAGGTTACGGGATTTTTCAAGGGCCAACGTCTTTCCATCCTTCTGGATTCGGGAAGCACGCACAACTTCATTGACCCTAGAGTTGCTCAGTGGGCAAATTGCTATATCCACACTTGTAATTCCTTCGAGGTCATGGTAGCCAATGAGGGAACCTTACCTTGTAAAGGAAAGTGTCGCAATGTTAAAATCAATATAGGGGACTATGAACTCAAGCAAGACATGTTTGCCCTCTAGTTGGGTGGATGTGATATTGTTTTGGGATCTCAATGGTTGAGTACGTTGGGCACTATCAGTTGGAACTTTGCTGAACTTTGGATGCAGTTCTCCCAAAACGGACAAACACACATCATCAAGGGCTCCCCGGCAGGGAACACCTCAAATTATCAATTCAAACGGCATGGAGAAATTGCTAAAGAAATCATCACGTGGGGTCATTGCACAACTATTCTCCATCCAACCATCCACATCTCCAATGGGTGAAATCCCACCAGACATGCAACAGATTCTCCACAAACATGAGGCCATCTTTTCAGAACCAACCACACTACCACCGCATCGCTCTCACGACCATGCCATTCCATTATTGTCGGATAGTACACCTCCCAATATCAGACCATACAGGTACCCCCATGTCATGAAGTCGAGAGATTGAGAAGATGATACAGGAATTACTCAAGGCGGGTGTCATTCGGCCTAGTACTAGTCCCTACTCTGCACCAGTCTTACTGGTCCTCAAGAAGGATGGCTCTTGGCGATTGTGTATTGACTACCGAGAACTCAACAAGATAACTGTCAAGGATAAATTTCCTATCCCTGTGGTTGATGAATTACATGGGACCATGTACTTCACCAAGCTAGACCTCCGCTCTGGGTACCATCAGATCCGGCTCAGGGATGAAGATATTCCTAAAACTGCTTTTCGCACTCATGAAGGTCATTATGAATTCTTGGTAATGCCATTTGGTCTCACAAATGCTCCTTCCACATTCCAAAGCCTGATGAACAACATCTTTCGCCCTTTTTTGCGAAAGTTCATCCTTGTGTTCTTCGATGACATCTTGATTTACAGTCACACATGGGAAGAGCATCTCAAGCATGTAGATCAAACCCTCCAACTACTGGCCGACCATAAACTGTTTGCAAAAAGGTCCAAGTGTTCCTTTGGTTTGACTGAAGTAGAGTATCTGGGACACATTGTCTCAAAGGATGGTGTCAAGGTTGACCCTAAGAAGATCCAAGCAGTCCAAGAATGGCCGAAACCTCGCACACTCAAGGGGCTTCAAGGATTTTTAGGGCTTACAGGATATTACCGTAAATTTTTCTGCAATTATGGAAAGATAGCCGCCCCCCTTCACCTCCATGTTGAAGAAGGATTCTTTTACTTGGACGGGGCCGAGTGAGCAAGCATTCCTGGACCTCAAGCATGCCATGACCACCACTCCGGTTTTAGCCATGCCGGACTTCTCTAAAAAATTTGTCATTGAAAGTGACGCTTCTGGTCGTGGTATTGGGGCGGTATTGATGCAAGAAGGACGCCCTTTGGCTTTTACTAGCAAAGCCCTATCTGATCGCAATTTGGGGAAATCCACATATGCCAAGGAAATGTTGGCAATATTGCATGCAATCCTGCATTGGCGACCTTACCTCATTGGGCGCCATTTCTCCATCAAAACTGACCACCAGAGTCTGAAATACTTTCTAGAACAACGGGTTGCCACCCCCGAGCAACAAAAGTGGGTATCAAAACTCATGGGCTATGATTATGACATCACGTACAAAAAAGGGAAGGAAAATCTTGTGGCAGATGCTCTCTCTCGCCAATTTGAGACCCTTAGTATGTTGTGTGCCATCTCTGCACCATTGCCCCAATGGATTGAGCCCTTACGTCGGGAAATACTTCGGGATGCAGATTTGAAAGACCTGGTTGCTTCACTTAGGGATGATCCCGAGTCTACACCAGGATATAGTTGGGATGGCCAGGATCTGCGTTACCATCAACGCCTGGTTCTTCCTCCTAAGTCCCCACTTCGAGAGCTCCTCATGAAGGAATCACATGCTACTCCATCTGCTGGCCATTCAGGGTTCCTAAAAACTTATGAGCAACTCAAGCGCACCTTCTTTTGGAAAGGTATGAAACAGGACATTCGCTCTTTTGTAGCGGACTGCGACACATGTCAAAGGATGAAAGGAGAAACAGTGCGCTCTTCGGGCACTCTTCAACCATTGTCGATACCAGATCAGGTGTGGACTGACATCTCCATGGACTTCATAGAAGGGCTACCTAAATCTGGAGGCAAGTCTGTTATTTTCGTGGTAGTGGACCGCCTTTCAAAGTATGCTCACTTTTGTGCCCTAACCCATCCTTACACAGCATCCACTATTGCCCAAATTTTTCTTGACTCCATATTTCGCCTTCATGGCATGCCAACCTCCATTGTATCTGATCGTGATCCCACCTTTACTAGCAATTTTTGGCAAGAGTTGTTTAAGTTGTAGGGGACTCGGCTCAAAATGAGTTCAGCCTACCATCCGCAAACGGATGGTCAAACGAGAGGTTGTTAATAAATGCTTGGAAACCTACCTTCGTCTGCTTTGCCTCCGATCATCCTACTCATTGGGCAAAATGGCTTTCTTTGGCCGAATGGTGGTACAACACTTCCTATCATACCGCCACCAAACTCACACCGTTTGAGGCAGTTTACGGGCGCCCTCCACTCACGCCTTCCTCCTACATTCCGGGCAGCTCCAAGGTCCAGGCCATTGACAATGCTCCGAGTCAACACACCGAGGTCCTCCGCCAACTCAAGAAAAATTTGAACATGGCCCCGAGAATCGGATGCGCCAACAAGGCTGATCAGCATCGTTCGAGCGTAGTTTTGATGTGGGTGATATGGTCTTCCTTCGCTTACGACCATACAAACAATCATCCCTACAACTCCGCGAGTGTCAGAAGCTCGCTCCAAAATTCTATGGTCCTTATCAAGTTCTACAACGGATTGGTCCGACGACTTACAAATTGGCTCTTCCCCCCACTTCCAAGATCCACCCTGTTTTTCATGTTTCCCTTCTCAAGAAAGTTGTGGGCACAAAGGTACAGGTTCAATCAACACTCCCCGAATTGGATGAAGAAGGCTCTATCTTACTTGCACCGGAGCAGCTGTTGGATCGTCGAACTCGCACTCTGCGCAACCGTACCATTACAAAGGTCCTGGTTCAGTGGCGTGGACTTCAACCTGAGGATGCTACATGGGAGTCTCTCCATCAACTCCAGCAACAGTTTCCTCATTTTCAGCTTTGAGGACAAAGCTTCTTCAAAGAGAAGGGCATGTTAGGATCTCATCCTAACCCTTAATGTAATAACTTCCCCGATGTAATAATTCCTAGTGAACGTGGGTAGTACCCATGATTAATATTTTGTAATGTTCTAAGTTTTAGCTTAGGTAGTGCCTATGACAAATGGCACCCTTTTTATGTAACACATGGTAGATAGGTTAGGTAAGGTGGCATTGTGCATGTAATTCGTGTGGCATTATGCATATAATTCGAGTGGCATTGTGCATGTAATTCAAAGTGGCACTATGCATGTAATTCGGGTGGCATTATGCATGTAATCCAGGTGGCATTTTGCATGTAAGCCAACCTTGGAAGGAAACTCCTTAAATACCCAAAAAGGCACCAATGTAACCATCTTTTTGCAAATTAATGAAGTATTGAAGGAGGTTGCCCCCTCGAAGAGGCCTGCGATTCTGTCTTATTGTGAGATTGTTCCTTTATGCAAATTTTTGTTATATTAATATGATCTTTATGTGAGTTTATTTCCAAGCAATCGTGTGAGAGTGTGTTATTTGAGTTTATTTTATAGCAGGATCCTAACATTCTTGTCCTGTAGGGGATATCATTGACCAAAGGTAGTAATTTCAGTTCCATAAACCTCTACATGCTGAACCCAAATTTGCAACTTTCTAAAAATTTCAAACCTGATATAAAGGTTATTGGTGGGTTGTACAAGTGCATTGTGACAACAAAGCCTGATCAAGATATAAAGGGACAAATTCACAATGAGCTCAAAACGTGCAGAGTGGGCGTTTGGGAGCTTTTTCATGTGCAACTTGTTAGAATATTAGATTATAATATTTACTTCATGTTAGCCGTCTATGTTGACTATTTTGCTCTCATGTGCACATATGCAAAGTCAAGCCATCTATGTTGACTATTTTGCTCCCATGTGCACATATGCAAAGTCAAGCCTGTATTAAAGGCACCCATCTAACATAGATGAAGTAGGTGCCTGTTAGGTAGGTTATTTAAGTATGCATAAGGCTATTTATACAGCCCTTGTCTCCATGTAATCTTAATCTTTTGTGAGGAATTCACAACTGTTTCATTGCAGACCAATTCTGCTGTTTTTTATCTGTGCTATTGAATATCTGTATGCTGTTCTCTGCTCTCTGAATTCCCTCAATTGGTATCAGAGCCTGCACAATCCTTGCTGGAAGGAGAACTGTGGAGCAAGCTGGCTTCGATTTGGCTGTATAAAAAGTTCCCCTGTTTTTAATATTACCAGAGCTCCCAGGTTTCAGAGAGCGTGGAAAGGTTTTTATAAGTTTTTTTTATAAATCCGCTTTATAGTTTTTTTTATAAAGTACAAGGGGATAAGTCGGAAAAGTTGTTTTACATATGATTTTTTTTATAAGATTAATTTTATAATTAATAAACCTTTTATTAATTAAAAGATTATTTAATTAAAAGAAAAAGAGTCTTTATTTAAAAAAAAAAAAAAGGATTATTTTTTTAGTCTATAATCTTTCATTAATTGAGAGATTATTTAATTAAAAAAAGGGGGGTTAAAAAAAAATTGAGTCAATTTGCTTGTAATTGTTAAATTGTGTTAGTGGACCCCACTTCTTGTAGTCCTTTGTTTTCTTCAAAATCAGGTGTCAGATGGCCAATCCAGGCACCATGTTGAATGCATTGACCGAGAAGCTCCTCGGAGCTGAAAACTTCGGGGTATGGAAGCATCAAATGAAGAATTTGATGATGCTTCATGACTTGTGGAACCATGTAGAAGGCACTGCAGTACGCCATCAGACAGATGCTGCAGCACAAGCTGAATATGACACAAAACAGCGTGTCGCTCTTGCCTTAATTAATCTGTCAATCAGTGGAGGCATTATTGAGAATGTGGCAGATGCTACTACTCCAAAGGAAGCATGGGACTCCATCATGACTTTGTATGAGCACAAGAATGAAGCTCGTGCTCTCACACTGAGACAACAACTTTACAGTGTGAAGCTAAGTGGTGCCATAGCAGAACACATGCAATCCATCAAAGGCATCACAAACCAGTTGAAGTCACTTGGTGAAACAGTCACCAACAAGGAGCTAGTTTCAGCCACCTTCAAGAGTTTGACAAAGGATTATCAAAGTTTGATTACAAGTCTCACGCATAGTGGGAAACTTGGTACCCTCACATTCAATGAATTGGAGGGAATCCTGTTGCAACATGAACAACTTCTCTTGAACAATGAAGAAGAAGATTCTTCTGGAGCTTATGCAGCAAAGTTCAAGAAGTTCAAGCAAAAGAAGCCTTTTGTGAAAAAGGTTGAGGAGCCTCGCAATCAAAGACAGCCTCAAAAGCAGAAGAAGGTTGTCACTTGTTTCTATTGTGGCAAGCTAGGCCACATGTCAAAGGATTGCAGAAAGAGGCAAGCTGATAATCAGAAGAATCAAGGTGGCCATTATGCATCCAAACAGGATGACAACATATTTGTTGCTGCATACCAGTCAAAACATGATGATGATGACCAAGTGTGGTACATCGATTCTGGTGCTACAAGGCACATGACGGGAAAAGAAGATTGGCTCCATGACATCCAAGCGATGGAAGGAGGAAATGTCACCTTTGGCAACAACTCAACGTTGCAAGTGAAAGGAGTTGGCAAAGCTTCCATCAAGATGCCTAATGGTAAGATGACTTACATCAAAGATGTTTTGTATGTACCTGGAATGAAGAAAAATCTGATTTCAGTTAGTCAGATAGGACAGCAAAACATGAAAATCCTGTTTAGACAAGACAAATGTATGATACAGGATAGTCAAAACAATGTAATTGGTGTAGGCAAAGAGGAATCAGGCTTATATAAACTTGTCACTCATAGTGACAAAGCCTTGATTTCTGAAGGATCATCAAAAGACCAATTATGGCATGAACGCCTAGGTCATTTGAACTACTCTAGTCTTAAAGACATGAATAGGTTGAATATGGTACATGGTTTACCAAAGATCTCAACAGATAAAAGCTTGTGTGAAGCTTGCATCATGGGCAAGCAACATAGAGACAAGTTTGAAAAGGACAAAGCTTGGAGAGCCAAATCAAAGTTAGAGTTGGTACACTCTGACTTGTGTGGCCCAATGAAGACTGCATCTCTTGGTGGTGCAAAGTATTTCATCACATTCATTGATGATTTCTCAAGACGTACTTGGATTTATTTTCTCAAGTACAAATCACAAGCTTTTGATGCATTCAAAGAATTCAAAGCAGAAGCTGAGAATGAAAGCAACCAGAAGGTCAAAATTCTCAGAACTGACAATGGAGGAGAATTTACCTCAAATGCCTTCACTGCATTTTGCAAACAACATGGTATTAAAAGGCAACTTTCAGCGCCTTATACTCCTCAGCAAAATGGAGTTGCGGAAAGGATGAACCGCACCTTGGTTGAGAAGGGCAGATCAATGCTGAAGGCAAAGCAGCTGTCTAACACACTTTGGGCAGAAGCAGTGAGGACAGCCTGTTACTTGACTAATAGAAGCACCACAAAAGCTGTTCAAAACAAGACACCAGAAGAAGTTTGGACAGGTAAAAAGCCCACTGTTACTCATTTAAGAATTTTTGGTTGTACTGCCTATATGCATGTTCCAAAAGAAAAAAGGCAGAAGTTAGATGATAAGAGTAGCAGATGTATATTTGTTGGTTACAGTCATGTAAGTAAAGCATATAGGGTCTATGAGATCAAAACCAAAAAGGTTCATGTATCTAGGGATGTAATCTTTGATGAAGGCATCAAAGACTCTTGTGTTAAGGAGTTGGAACTTCTTCAACATAGAGTAGCTGGAGAACAGCCAGAATCTAGCACACCCACACCCAGTGATCCTGAAAGTACCTTGACAAGTGATAGTGAAGCACAAGAAGAAGTCTCTCATGAATCCTCTTCAACTTCAAAGAAGCTGCCCAAATGGTATCTTAAAACTGTAACTGAAGCACAGTTGCCAGATGTAGAGGGCAAAAGAAAGTCCAAGATGAGAACAGAATCTGTAAATTTTGCACTTATGTCACAAGTGCTGAATACCCATGAGCCCTCCACATATGAAGAAGCCTGCCAAGATCAGAAATGGAGAGCTGCAATGGATGTTGAGATGGCAGCCATCAAGAAAAACAAGACATGGGATCTTGTTAACATACCTCCTGGTAAAGAAACCATTGGCTGCAAATGGGTCTACAAGACCAAATTCAAATCAGATGGTACTATTGACAAGCATAAGGCAAGATTGGTAGTCAAAGGTTTCAGTCAAAAACATGGCATAGACTATGAGGAGACATTTGCACCAGTAGCCAAGATGATTACCATCAGAGTTATTCTTGCCTTAGCAGCTCAATACAAGTGGAAACTACATCAACTTGATGTAAAGAATGCCTTCCTAAATGGAGATCTAATTGAAGAAGTGTACATGGACCAGCCACCTGGTTATGTAGAAGAAGGTAAAGAGCAGCTTGTATGCCGCCTCAAGAAGGCACTTTATGGCTTAAAACAAGCTCCTAGAGCTTGGTATGCCAAGATTGACAAGTACCTACTCCAAACTGGATACCAGAAGTCTTCTGCTGATTCGAATCTCTACTTGAAGGTTCGAAGTGGTATTATCACCTCTCTTGTAATTGTTTATGTGGATGACTTAATAATTACAGGTGATGATGAAGAAGAGATTGATAATCTCAAAAAGGATCTGAAGAAGAACTTTGAGATGACAGATTTAGGCCTACTCCATTATTGTCTTGGAGTAGAAGTTTGGCAAAAGCCTGGAGAAATTTTCATTTCTCAAGCTAAGTATGCCAAGGAAATCTTGCAAAAGTTCAAAATGCAAGATTGTAAATCAGCTCCAACTCCCATGGAAACTGGCACAAAATTGGTTGCTGATGAGAAAGGAAAACCAGTAGATAGCACATTATTTAGACAACTAGTTGGTAGTCTAATCTATTTGACTACAACTAGGCCAGATTTGTTGTATTCAGTAGGTATGCTATCTAGGTTCATGAATTGTCCTAAACAGAGTCATTGGAAAGCAGGAAAGAGAGTGCTAAGGTACTTACAAGGCACTCTACCATATGGCTTAAAGTTTGTGCACAATGCAAACTTCAAACTTGAAGGATACTCAGACTCTGATTGGGCTGGTTGTCCAGACAGCAGAAAATCCACATCAGGATACTGCTTCCATCTTGGTTCAGCATCAGTTTCATGGAGCAGTAAGAAACAGCCCACAGTTGCACTCTCATCCACAGAAGCAGAGTACAAAGCAGCTGTAGAAGCAACCAGGGAAGCCATTTGGCTTCGACAATTCATGTGCGATCTTGGTCTTCAACAAGCAGAACCAACCACGATCTATTGTGACAACCAAAGTGTCTTGAAGATTGCAAAGAATCCAGTGTTCCATGCTCGCACCAAACACATTGAGGTGCACCATCATTATATCAGGGAGCAAATTCAGAATGGACAAGTAGAGCTGATCTATAAGCCAACAAATGAGCAGTTGGCTGATATATTCACCAAGCCCCTCAGCATTCAGAAATTTCAGTACTTCAGAACTGAACTTGGGTTAAGAATAAATGAAGTAAATCTTAAGGGGGGTGTTAGAATATTAGATTATAATATTTACTTCATGTTAGCCGTCTATGTTGACTATTTTACTCCCATGTGCACATATGCAAAGTCAAGCCTGTATTAAAGGCACCCATCCAACACAGATGAAGTAGGTGCCGATCAGGCCTGTTAGGTAGGTTTATTTAAGTATGCATAAGGCTATTTATACAGCCTTTGTCTCCATGTAATATTAATCTTTTGTGAGCAATTCACATCTGTTTCATTGCAGACCAATTCTGCTGTTTTTATCTGTGCTATTGGATTCTGTATGCTGTTCTCTGCTCTCTGAATTCCCTCAATACAATAGACCACAGACATTCAAGTGTGGCAGGAAATGATTTTTTTTCCTAAATTTATTTTCTATTTTTTAAATTAATTTCAGTTTGTAATTGTAATTTTGTGGACACATGATGGGAAAAAATTTTGGAGTCAAATGCCCAAATCTTCAAAGGCTTGTTATCTGCAATTTGAGCCAGCCATGTAGTGCTTCTTGATGCAAGCACAATATAAGTACATTTGAACACATTCACTCTAAGCAGCACAACCAGTTGACCAACTAGCAGTTGAATGACCCTATATTTATCCATTATGATCTTCGTCTTTGCTATAGACAAATCAAGCGGACTAGCTTGGATCCTATCGACTTGGATGAAATTGGTCCACAACCAAAGTGGATCACTGAGCTTGAGGAACCTAAATTTGATGAGGGTGATATAGAGTGGATAGATAAAGCAACTCGAAAGGAAGAAGTGTAGCAAAGCGCAGCAATTGGAGAGGGAGACTCAGCCTAAGAGTGGGAGGATGGCACTTGAGGCCACAACTAGAATGTTTGAGAGACACAAGAGGGCTGCAGTTGCTCATGGAAAAGGCTCGAGCCATGAAGGGGCTGGATAGTAGAGATAACAGTGCATCATCTAGATTCTAGAGTATGGTTACTCTAGTTTAAAATTTACCATTTTGACACTGATATTTAATATTACTGATGACAGCATTTTATCTTTGATACATATTTTGAATTTTCATATACATTTCAGCTCTACTTTGCTTCCGGTGCTATCGTGTATTTTTCTTATAACATGACGGATACTGGGGATGTATGTTTGCATTTCAGTTATGTTATTTTGTTGGAAAAATGTATAAGAATTGCAATTGTTTTTATCAATTCTTAGAGAAACTACTATATTTTATATCTTTTCTTATTTGCCAAGTCTTGCCTGAGTTGAGCCCAAGTCCAGGTCAAAAAACAGGCTTGCCAAGTCCAAGTCAAGTCTCAATCGAGACACCATGATTCAGATCATTAAAATGAAGTACATTGAATACATTAACAAAACATTAATGCAATATTCTACTCATCAACTGTGCCCATGTGGATAAATTTCAAACTAAAAAGAAAAATCATTTAATGAAATAATTCATTGTTATAGTGCCCATATGACGCTATAATATAAGTGCTTGTTAGTCGTGATTCCCTTTTACATAAACCCTACAAAGTGTAGCAATCAACAACAAACTGTCAACCAACCTGATCCCACCCAGGAAGAGTGCTTTTTGGAGCAATTACTAAAACAGGCTTACTGTTAAGTTGTTCATTCTTCATGCAAACAATAAAAGCTATAGCTTGTATTGTTTTTCCGAGGCCCATCTCATCTGAAAACACAACAAATAAAAGCATTACAAAACATAGGAAGATAATTAAAATGAAAAGTGATAAATAGCTGGCAAGAATTTAAGTAAATAGTTTTGCATGCCCCAAAAACAGAGAAACAGCAAGTTTAATCACATCATTGTAAAATAGTCATATAGTAATGTTGGATGCTTGTAAATACTAATTGCTCTAAGCTTCACAGTGCAATGACATACTAGATGATGATTCCACAGGATATGAAAATAAAAGCACAATTAGTTCTATTAGAAATATATGTTGCATTCCAGCAGCAGACAAGTATTCTACAGATCAAGCTGCTGAAGCACACGCTGTTTGCATTGTATTAAAGAATGGATACATGATAAATCATACAAAGCTCATGCTATTTATTGCCAAGCATGAAACCGATGAAATGCAAGAAATAATGACAGCCATGAATAAAAAATAATTGTCTTCAAGTAGATTTTCCTACAGGTTGGATCAGGATATTGAAGTAGCCCTCTTCAAAACAATGATCAGCAATTTATCAGCAAGGGCAGGAAAAATCAGATTGGCAATTAATCCAGAAAAGTTTTTAAAAAAGCAAAGACTAGTACAATTTTGAAAATAATATCTCATTTATTCAGGTCTCCCAGCTTTTTATGCTTTTTCTGACTTTTCCTTTTTAAATGTTTCCCCTAAATTTTCTCATATTTCTTTGGGTTTTTTAAATAAAAAAGGTGAGGTTAGATGAAATGTTTCACATTTTTTCCAGATTTTTATGAGTGATTAAGCATGAAGAGGATAACCCTAATTTTGAAGAGGACTATTTTAAGAAAGCGATGCCTTATGCAACCTGCATGAAAAATCTAGCAGAAATAATGAATCAGACATGGAGATCAACATACTGAAAAACAAATTAATTCAGATAGAACATGAATGCCTTTAGCAGAAACAGAAATATTCTACATTACTGCAATTCTAAGAGAGGATACAGGGTACAATCTACAATAACATCATAACATTATAGAATAAAAACTAAAACTTAAAAATCCTCTGTTAAAAATGTGAAAATAGTTTTAATTATTATATTTTTTCACCCATCTTCACACCAGCTGCAAGAAGACACTTCTCAATCAGCCAAACAGTGCAGTTGATGTATACCTAAAAAATAATATTATAATGTAAATGGTTTATGAGTAATTATAATGCTAGTCACATTGTATTAGGTCATTGAATTGGTCAAATGGTCACGAGGGGCTATGAGTTATCAAGCATTTGAATATTGCACTTAAACTGGACTCTTGTAACAGAATATTTATGAAGAGATTCCTGCCTTAAGGAGTATTATATGGTGTTGTCCTACTTAAATGATAATTTATCAACATATCGTCTTTGTGGATCTCTTGATTGCTATTTTCTCAAGCATGGCACTAGTTGTCTATGGTAAATCAAAGATCATCTTGTTTCGTTTCTTCTCATGTTTGTTCCAGCCTCTTCAAGGGAACATGAGATTATAATGTATATTGGGGTTAAAGCGTAAACTTTAGGAGACATTCATAATCCAAGTTTCATCGTATTAGCCCTTGGGTCACTGTCTTGATCAACAGGTCAAAGGATAACTAGTGGTTGAAAGCTTTTCTTCCCTAGTGTCATAATTATCTAATCATCACACATTGTGAATCATCACGTATTGGAGTGTTGTACTCATTTGGGCTCTCATATCAGGGCATTGATTTTTTCTTTAAGGAATATTGTATGATTTGGTGACTGGTCTACCTTAAATTTTCAATATATCTCCTCTGCTGATCTCTTGCAAGATAAATGAAATTTTTATTTCTGCATATTGGATGATTATTCCTGTTATTGGCTTCCTTCATAATAAAACTCATATACTAGAAAACTGAACCAACATTAGTAATAAAGCAAATCAAAAGAACTGAACCACCCAGCAGATAAAAGTGTTTTATATTATTGTAACCGTTACAAGGATTCTATGTTAGGTCCAGGCAAGTAACATTGTTCCCCCACCCCACCCCACCTGCCCAAAACACTTTTGGTTTCCACCATTTCCAATTATCATACAAGGATACTGCATCATATGCAAGTTCGTATTTATACTGTTGCAATCAAAATGGAGAAACAACAGGTGTAAGATGAGGGGTGTGACTTCAATCCAACTCGAAACACTTGAAACTTTAGCAAAGAGACAAATATGTACAGAAGTTAAAAATTTATTATGAGGACAAGAAGCAAACCCATCATTCACATAAATAAAATTTAGGATAAAGGCATGTGATAAATATGATGAATTAATTAAACGAAGCAAACGGAAATAGCTATATAGATAGCTTGTGGGGAAGGTAAAAAAGTTGCAATGCACAAAAAAATAGTTTCAATAACCTGCAAGGATGACGTTTTTTTTCTGTTCAAAATTGTTCAAAAGCCATTTCAATCCCTGTATCTGGTAGTCATGAAGAATACCGCCTTTCAAATAGATAGGTTGTTCCTTGATAGTCGCTGAAACAGGATGCCCAGAATCAATTACAACCCGCTCATTGGCTTTCTGATGCCTTTCTACAAGCTTATCAGCACTTGCCAGTAATTCTTCATTGCAACTGCCCTCCCAAGTTGCCTCACAGTAATCAAGACCCATCCACTTCACAAGAAATTCATACTTTCCATTCTTCTCAGAAGTTGATATATTGGCCTCTTCAATGTCATATGAACTGTCAGTGTCAAGTATCTTTTCTCGGCATGCTATAACACGGTCAATTTTCAACCAATCTGACCTCCTTTCATCAACAAAAATTGGTGCAGTGCCACTATTAAGTCTGCAATGCAATATCAAAAGTTTGCATCATTGATATTGTCAACAAAGTGCTAGTTGGACAAAGAAAAGTCTTGCACAAGTGTTAAGCCAGAAAATGTTAAACAACATAACTAATGACAGCAACATTTTACATGAGAAAAGCAAGAATGAGTAAGAACAAAACGGTTGCAGTAGCATGCAATAGCATAAAATAAACCACAAGACATTTGTTGGCCTTCGGCCTTAAAGATGCATGATGCATGATTGATAGTCGAGGGAAGTGAATAATATACACACTCAGCTATACCTGCTGCTCAAAGACATTAAAGCAGGTGCACAAGAGTTTCACAAAAAGTGATGCTGACTTCAACAATTGGACATGTTACAAAAAAATCCAGATTAAAGCAACTTCTGGGCGAGGTAATGGAATGAAGAACATGAAAACATGAAGAAAAGAAGATTTGACATGTGCATCCCAATATTAAAAACTTACCATTGTGCAGGAATATCAACTCAACAAAAAACCATACATGTTTTGAAGTTGAGCAAATTCTTCTCAAGTCCAAGGGCAAGAATTAGAATGAATTAGGATAGCTGTTCTAAGATCTTGCATTTAAAAGCAACAAGGCATCTAGTGCAGGAGTACAGAAAATTAATAATACCAAAACGTAAGCTTCCCAAATAAGTTTTAAGCAACATATATGACTCTAAGAGGTGCAAGCAGCAACTTCTTTTTAAGAATTGAAAAGATTAAAATTTTGCAAGTCAAAAATAGGTGTAAAATAGTGCAAATTTTAGAGCATTTATGATTGTTCAACAATTGGTATTTGTAAGGAATTTTCTTTTCACAAGAATCTTAACTTCCCTACCCCTGGACATGATAGCTAAGAGATACACAAGATACATAAATATACAGAAGCCAAAAATATATTACTCTATATGGCTAATGTTTAGTATCAAAATTGAGCCACACACTTCAGACCTGAGATTTGGGCATTTGACATGTATCAAAGTCAGATTATATGGAGTCAAGCCAACATCATCGACCAACAACTCCAGATTTGTAGCCAGCAAATGACAAGCACAGCAATGTCAAAAAAACAACAACGGAAATAAACAGTATGACTCATAAACTTCAAAAGAGAGATGAATGGACATATAACCATTTCTTGACGATTATAAACAGCCATGCTAGTACACCAGGGTTCCATAGCATGGATCTGATACCACTTGTAATGGACAATGAATCTCTGACATGAAATCCATAAAGGATTCTACATACAATGTAAATATACAAAGAGATGAACAGATGGATTCCCTCTACACCAAAAGGGAGAGGAGCATATGTGTGTGTCTATATGTATAATAGAGCTTTAATTTTTTTTATTGGTTATATGGGATTGAAACAGGCCCCACCCGTATTTCATCACCACATAGTGGTATTACAACAGTTTGGCCATTATGCATGTATCACTTGGCAAGATTCGAATCGGAATCTCCTACTTGAAAGTTGAGGAATGTAAACGGTTGAGCTAATGGGATTTGATGTATAAGAAATCTTTATTATAATACATTTAATTTTATGCCATGCAGTTGTTGCACTTTAGAGTAATTTACACTAGATTCTTTACTGTAGTTTTGATTATTTCCATAGCACTTTTTGGTTACTACATTGCACTGTAATTTGTAAAAGCTCTTTTCAATGAGTTGCATTGGCCTACTTTGGACATATGTGGACATTAAAAGAATTATCTTATCTTATTAATAATTTTATTCATTCCTAAGCTTCGAAGAGCTGATTCAGAATGAGAAAATCTGCAAAATCTAAATCAAAGATCCAAAGACCATATTCTACCTCTTCCCAAGAAGATGCACCAAAGCCAAAGCTTGAGGTAGCATGCAATATTTCTAATGCCCATACAAGAGCTCTGAAGGACTTTCGACTTTTTCTATGAATGTTTTGCAAATATCGTCATCCGGAAGAGCATGCAAGCTGTTTTAAAGAGACCAAGTGCCAAGCAAAGTTGAACCAGAATGCCTCATTCAAGCAGGTGGCCCTAAAAATCAACATAGGACATCTCCAATAGATATACTGTTCAGCACTGGGTTTGTTGGATGGATCTACAGACATCTCTTTGAACAGGTATTACTTTCGTTCCTACTCAACGGCAAGGGTTTATTATAGAAAAAGCTTTTGCACCCCTTTTCTTTGTCCAAAAATGAAGAGGTTTTTGAATCTGCTACTTCGCTGCATGAAAGAGGTTTGATCTATAGATTTAATGGCTTTTGGCCCCTCTTCTTACGTTGAGTGAGTGCATAGGTCAAAAATGGCCACTTCCCCTTTCAAACGATAAAGAAATTTACCTGCATGCCCAAAGGGTTTTTCAATTTGTTTTTTAGAATAGGTAGATATGGGTACAATTTACAATGGTGGACCTTGGTTCCATAGGGCATGGGTTATTTATAAAACTATGGTTTCCAAATTTTGACCCTATAAAGAAAACTCTCTTTTGTCCAAGTGTTATAGGTTAGGGCGTAAAATTTGCCCTTGCATTTTTGGACACCTTGAACCCTAGAACAAGTTGGTAATGTTAACGAAAAATAATTTCCCTAGAAAAATCAAAAAGAGGAAAATTCAAAACTATGTGAGCTCGTGTATGTGTAGAGGTTGATGTAAGTAAAGGCCTTCCAGCATATTTTGCCTTACTATAGGGGTTTCAATTAGAACCCCAAAATTTAATTATGAAAACATTGCTTTTAGATGCAGGCAGGATTTTGAATATGGGCAATGTATGTCCATGACTAAAGAATCAACTCCAACAGAGGCTAGAAGATAATGTTGTCCCTAAAAATAAATATTTCTAGGTGGTTCAATGAAAAAGAAAATAAAAATCTACTCGGTGGAAAGGTGTTTTAGAAGAGAATTACTATGTTGCAAAGTACAAAAAATAGAAAATGGCTTTTGATGAAAATTGACCATGTCTTATCAAATGTCATTAGCTCAACCAGTTAGATTCCTCAACTTTCAAGGAGGAGACCAAGGTTCGAATCTTGCCAAGCGATACATGCATAATTGTCAAGCTTGTTGTAATACCACCATGTGGTCATGATGTAATACGGGTAGGGCCCGTTTCAATCTCATATAACTGATTCAAAAAAATAATCAACCATGTGTTTCTACAAAGGAATCAGGTGAAAGTCAATGCATCAATGAACCTATGGTTTCAACCAATGTCAAATCAGAAATGCAAGATGCACTTTCAAATGAAGCACACAAGAATGTCAAAAAAAGAAAACAAGATTGAACAAACCCCACTACTTTGAATCTTTCTCCATCAAATTCTAATAATCAGCATGAACCGCTGCACAAAATGGCTCCAAGAAGTTCAAAAGCTATAAAAAGCATACATGCAAACCAAAAATGTATGCATTATAAAAAGCATACATGCAAACCAAAAATGTATGCATTATAAAAAGCAAAAATGTAGACCAACTAAAAAAACATGCATGCAAACCCTTACCACAAATGTGGCAAATATTGTTTCCAAAAAATTGTCGAAGCAAAGGAACGTCAAGAGAAAGAAGAGACAAGAGCGAGTGTGAGCCAGGAGAGAGTGCAAGCTGGGAGGAAGTGCGAGCCGAGAGGGAGCATAAACCAAGAGGGAGCACAAGCCAATCTTGAGATCTTTAGATATGGCGGAAGAGAAGCGGATTCGTTCGAAGTGTATCCATGCTTCAAACCCTTACCATGAATGTGGTGAATATTCTTTTCCAAAAAAATGCTGAAGCAAAGGAATGCTAGGAGAAAGAAGAGACAGAAGTGAGTGTGATCTAGGAGGGAAAGCTGAGAGGGAGTGCAAGCCGAGAGGGAGTGCAAGCCGAGAGCAATCCCCAACCCCAACCCCACTAGTTAGTTTGGAAGGAAAGTCATATTTGAAAGCCCTAATGGGAAGTGAGGATGCCCTAGCTGGAAGTATGGATGCCCAAGTTGAAGATAAGTGGAAGAGCAAATATATGGAAAGTTTGATCCAAGTAGCAGATGTTGCACCAGAAGTGACCATCAAGGATGAGATGATTGAGCATGATATAATGGTTTTGAAAAGCATAGGGTTAATATGTAAGTTCCATAGATCCTGGCCAGGGTTTTTGGAGATTCAAGATTGGATCAAGTGGAAGTGGGGATTGAATTCAAATTACTCTGTGAGTTTTCTTCCTAAAGGTTTTTTCCTTGTCATCTTTTCTAATTCAGAAATCAAGGATAAAATATTGAGTGGTGGCCCATGGTTTAGAGGGAGAGATACCCTTTATTTAAGACCATGGAATGAAATTTTTTCTATTGAGATAGAAACTATTAAGAAGCTTCCGATTTGGGTTAGGCTTTTTGGACTTCCATATCAGCTTATCAATAAGGATATTTTGAAGAATATTGAAAATACCCTAGGAGAATTCATCATGGACGGACTAACTATTAAGGAGCAGAAGCATGCGATATATACCAGAATATGTGTTGCTATGGATATCAACAAGTGGATTATGAAAACATCGCATTTCGTTGCCGCAATCGTTATGAGACCAAACACTTGGCAAGAGTTTGCAAAGTGAAAACTATGAAGAAAGAGAGAAAATTTTGGTCATAAGAAAAACTTCAAGGCAAAGCAAGGAAATCATACATTAATAGAAGGTAGATCAGATCAAGGATATTCCACTCCTAAAGAAGGGGCAAAGAAAGCCTATCTACAACATCTTATGGAAAAGGCCACCATAACTCACTTGGATCAACAATTAGAAGAAACAAAGAAGGATATAAGGGATGAGAAAGTACAATATGTAAGTTCAAGTTCAAAAGGAATTAAAGGTGCAAAGGTAAATGTGGAGGAAAATCCAAACACAAAGATGACAAAAGAGGTCAAGATCTTTCCAGGTAAATCATCTTCATTTTCCTCAAGTAGTATAGAATCCTCTCTTGGTAATAAAAGTGAAAGTGGTATAGAGGTTATCCCTTGCACTTTAGGGTTTCAAGAGCAGCATAATAAAGAAATGAGGATGGAGGAAGTCTGTAACAATTTAGGGTTTTTAGGGAAGAATAAGAAGGTAATTGCTTTGGAAGAGCGTCCTTGCACTTTAGGGTTTCCAAGGCAATATAAAGAAGAATGTGCTTTTGAGGTTATTCCTTGCTCTACAAATCCTGCACAACAAGACAAACCTATAGATGATAAGTCTTACTTTGAGCAGTGTGAGAAGATTGAAGAGATGGATGAAGATGAAAGTATTGGTGGAAATGAAAAAAAAAAGAGGAAGACCCAAGAAGCAAAAACAAAGAGAAAAAGAAACCCAAAGGGATATTGATATGGGAAAACAAAAGCAAATATCGCAAGTGTTAACAAGAAGTGGGGCTAAACCCACAAATAAAAACAAAAAATAACAATGAAAATAATATCTTGGAATATTAGGGGCATGAATAAGAACCCTAAAAAAAGTATTAAGAAACTCTCAGATTGTTATAGACAATATATTTATATTTATAGATATGAAAAATGGGCAGCAAATATTTTAGCCATTCATGGTGTTGAATTTTATCTTGACAAAATTTCAATTTTGGAAGGCATCTGTATGAAATGATAAAAAGGAGTTGATTGCGGAAACTTAGCAGTGAGGAAGATGGCAAATCTCTTTGATAAGAAAGGCAGATGAAGAATATTTTTGATAGAAAGGCAGGTTGGATATGATTTAATTAATTTGATAGAAATGTAATGAGAGCAATGTAATGTTTTGTTTTTGTAATGGGAGTGGCCCCAATAGAAGCCACACATAGCTTATTCACCAGAAAAAAAAACATGCATGCAACAAAAGAACATGAATGAATTGTAAAATCATGCATGCAAGTATGTAAAATAGGAGAATTTAGAAAGTTTGTTTCAAGTAGGAAAGAAAGCAAAAAGAACGGTTATTTTCCCATAGGAAAGTGCTTGTTTTTAGGAAAATAACAGGATAGGGAAGTTTTTAAATGTGTGGTAGTGTTCTTGGAATAAAGCCACAAGGGAATTCAGACCTGTATGTCCATTAGTGAACAAAAGGGTTTTGAGTTTATATGTAAGGTTGGTTTTATTTATTATCAATCAAAAAATAATCTTATTATATATTTTATTTGAATGTTTAATAAAATAAATAATATAATATTAATTTATTTTAAATACATTAGTAAGGTTGGTTTTATTTATTATCAGTAAAAAAATAATCTTATTATATATTTTATTATATATTTAATTTAAATGAAAGGTTGGTTTTATTTATTATCAATCAAAAAATAATCTTATTATATATTTTCTTTGAACGTATAATATAATATTAATTTATTTTCAATACATTAGTAATTTATTATAAAAATTATAGCTTTATAGTCAAGGTATAGTTTTATTATATATTTGGTTGTGTATATCAATTTTAAAATATATAATAAAATTTATTTTTTTACTTGATTATATATTAAAAAAATGCATGGATGCATGCTCTTCTTTAAATTGGTTATATGAGATTAAAATGGGCCCCACCCATATTATATAATGACTGTGTTAATGCAGTATTTCAATGAACTACATCTGGTACTAGCACAAACCATATTATCACGACATTTTCAACACTCCTGTTTCAACCCCATGGGCCTGTTTTTTTTCCCTCCTTTTCCCCTATCAATTTTGTCCTTTTTTAGTATTTGTATATATATGCTTTTGTTTCAATCCCATGGGCCTGTTTTTTTTCCCTCCATTTTCCCCTTCAATTTTGTCCTTTTATAGTATTTGTATATATATATGCTTTAAATGTACAACTTATGTTTTGAACAACTTAACACAATACCGACATCCGTATATTAAGTAATTATGGGAAAATGCAAACTCATAATGTTATTTGCAAAATGATCTTTTAGGATATTTTTTTAAATTTTATTTAAATTGGCAATAAGTTCTTGATCAATTTTTTTCTGGGCCTTGCCAATAATTTCCGATCATGGTTGTGTTGGTTACGAATCTGCCATGAGGAAAGGATTTTTGGTTAATGCGCCCAGATTCGCCCACCAGCATGAAAGGCCGGAAGGAAGAGATGCCTTCCGAGCCAATCTCCGGAGAAGGCCGGCTCCTTTTGGGGGGGGTTGATTTAAGCTAAAGGGAACAGGAAGAAATAAATGAACGGAAAGAGATAAATGTACAGAAAGAGATTACAAATATGTCCAAAGGTTGGTGGGGGGGAACTAACAGTACGGGAACACACCAATCACCGCTACTTACTGCATACAAACACAGAGCATGACAAGGAACCGCAAAACCTAGGCGTACTTCCGATACACCAGCAGCAGTATGCACGACTTCAATAGCTCCCTAGCAAACATTCCCTACAAGGAACTAACAAGCAGGGATCGTATCAATCACCGGATACGTACACCGACAGGGGTAGAAAGTAAACCTAGAGATGTCGGAGCTGTGTATATGTGTTAGGCAGAGAGTTTAACCGCACAGCCTTCAATGGCTCCCTAGCAAACATTCCCTACAAGGAACTAACAGCAAGGGATCGCATCAATCACCAGATACGGGCCAGCAACGTCACACATAACTGATGGAACTGCTACCAAATTTATTATGAATGCTTTAAATTAATGAAGTACAGAAGGTGCTTTAAACAAGCAATGCTAGAGGAACCTGATCGCCAAATGCCGAAATGAATCAACGAGCCGCGACACGGTGGGCCTAAGGCATATAATGAAAGACAAAGATAAAAGAATAAAGACAAGAGAATGGTAACTGTGCATACAGATTGTATTCATAAGCGTAAGCACGGTTACAGTAAGCACAGTAGTTCCCTAACAAACATTCCCCTTCCACACTTTACAATGAATTTCAGATGGGCTTTTATAGCCCGAGTCCCACCCGTTACATTAATGGGCACAGTAGTCCCGACCAAACATAAGTCGACGTAAGCGGCGAAAGAGCCGCAAATGCCGACCTTTTGTCGGATCGGGCCGTACCCGCAGAGATGGTCTTCCCGGAAGCCGGACAGGCTACGTGGCGGAGTGCTGGGTAAATCTTCAAGTCGGCAGGCTCGCTGGTAGCTGGAGCAGGTGAAACCTCAGATCAGCTTTGAATGAGGATATTAACGCAGGCGGTGCAGGCAGCCCATGCTTATCCCTTTTGGTCGGCAGTCTTGGTTCAAATCCCGAAGCTGGACACTTGTCTGATGATGGGTTATGTCGTAGGACACATGCCCGCCTTAGAGGGCAATCTATCCATCTTCGCTTGGGATCGGGGCTCCTTGGGATGCGTGCAGAAATCGCTGCGCTGGGGAAGGCCTTCAAGCCTTGGTCAAATTCCGGGTTTGTTCCCCTACCGCACACTCGTCAAGGGCGCATTCCGACTCGTTGAGAAGTCGAATCGCGCACGTGCGAACACCGGTGTCTCGCCGCCATATGGACCTCGCTCCGGCATTTTATCTTTCTTCTGCGTTGACTCGCCGACCGCCAGAGGCAAGGTGCGCCCAGAAAGTGGGGCGAAGTCGGACTTCGCACCAAAACTGGGCGAAGTACGAACTTCGCACCAAAACTGGGCGAAGTACGCACTTCGCACCAAAACTGGGCGAAGTGCGAACTTCGCACCCAGACTTAGCCAATTTCAGATAGACCCGCCGGAAAGCCGGAAAATCAACTCGGGGAACTCCAAGGAAAAAAGGGGGGAGAGAAAGAGAATGGGAAAGAAAAGGAAAGGGAGAGAAGGAAGAAAAACGGAAGGAGGAAAAGAAGAGCAAAGATTGTTACAAAACAATATTGAAGACATTGCACCCCGTGCAAAATGTGACAACATTTCTGGCGGCTCGCGGGGTGTCGAGCTCGCCTCGGCGCAAAGAATCCATGCCTTCATCCTTTGGGTGCAGAGGAACTTGCCTCCCCTGCCTTTTGCTGCTCTAATCGTTCTCCTCGCGGCAACTGTTCTTCAGATTCATCTTTGTCGCTTGCCTCATCGCATCTCCTTCCGAAAGGTCTCCATTTCCTCGCTTCGCCTCGCACATGCGAGTGTACGCCTCTTGGGCTGAGTGCCATGCTTCCGCTTCGAATGGCTTGCGGTCGCCTATATCTTCTAATGCTCCGTGAAAAGTAGCGACCGCGTGCGTGTCGATGGTGAGGTATCTTTTCTCTAACTCCCGAAAATAGGAGCGGATCCCGGAATATCCGGACACCATCCGAGTGACTCGACTGTCTTGAATTGGCTCATCCAGCCTATCAATTTCAGCTCATATCCGCTTCAAAGGACTCGCCAATTCTTCTTTACCCGATCTAGGGTGAGGAGCTCGCCATCCTCAACAAAACCTGGACACCCAAGTTCTGAAAGAGTGTGAAAGGGGGCCATACAGATATCTCTTTCATGTCCGAATGCGTCAAGCATTCGTCTGGCCACTCTCACCTCTTCAACTTTTCTGAAATATTTGTGCAAGGTCACCCTTGCACCTGCCCATTCTGCAGCGAATGAGGACACGGGGGAAAAAAGGACGCCGTCGCGCTTGCGCTCCTGAAGATTTATCGCCAGGTCCAGCCATTGCTTTGCCTGGCGCTCGGCCTCCTCTACCACAGGCTTTCCCCGGCGTAAACTTCTTGAATCCTGGATGCGAAGTCCAGGACCGCCATCGCCTTAAAGGTATGGGGCTTGCATTCCCTCAGCAAACCAGCCCTCATTTCCTTAACTTTTGTCTTTGAAAAGACAGACCGCTTGAGATGTTTTCTCCGCAAGCCGCGATCGCGCTCGCTTCAAAGACTCCCGGAGCCGAGAAATCTGCTCCGAGGCTGATTTCTTTTCGGTTGCGGCTCGTTGCCGAGAAGCGGCCAGCCGGGCTTTGAATTCATCTCGCTTCTCGCCGCGCCGCTTCCAGCTGCTCAGTGGACCTAGATAGGTCCTCTTCAAGTTGCCTTACTTTGTCCTGCAACGCGAAAAGTTCTTCCTGCTCCTCCAGACTCTTGACAAAGAGATTGTCAGCTTTGCGCATGATCGTCTGAATCTCATACTGTTTATCAATGTCGTCAAAGCTTTTCTCCTTTGTCTGGAGCACGTAGTCCGCCTTAGTCATTTCTCGGAGAGGCTTCTTCACTATTGGGATTATTTTCTCCGTTGTAATCACTCTCCTTCCGAAATCATACTTTGCGCGTTTTGCCGGGGCGGCTATCTCTTCGTGTCTCCTCCGCTTCATGTCTTGGCGGAAAGAGACAGAATACTCTACGGCTCTCGTTGCCGTGGGCAAGTCATCTGAGTTCTGAAGGTCGTCCATAAAATCTGGTTCCCCCAACCTAGGGATCTGCTGAGACGTCTCTCCTGCGGGAATGGGATCAGGAGGAACCGGACAGACCTTGGAAGAATCGGTCGCTTGTGGGGGCGACCGGGAAATGGAAATGGGAGCGGCTGACACTGTGAGGGTTTGAAGCGGCTGAGGCGGAGGATGTGATGGTGAACGGACAGCCTCAGCACTGACCTCGGGCGAAGGGTTTGGAGTTGTGCTCAGAGAAAGAGAGACGTTAGGGTTCTGAGCAAACTGATCGAAAGAATGGGGACCGCTAGAAGGACGCGGAGACGGGGAAGAGGATGTGGTCATGGCTCGCCCACATTGAGCGGGGGACTGAGTGGAAGTAGAACTGGGTGAGACTAGAGAGACATGGACAGCAAACGTACTCGCGGGCTCCGCCCGAGCCGATGTCGGGTGAATGTCTTCGCTTCTTGTCTCGGCGGCTGGCTTGGGACTGCCCAAAGGAATTGCCTCTCGCGGCGGCAGGACGCGGCCGCGGCTCTGCGATCGGTCGTCGCACTATCGTGCTAGGGTCGCCCGATTTTCTCAACTCTCCTCCGCTTCTTCTCTTCCGGGAACAACCGTCGGATCGTGGGAAGGAGACGGCGGTGTGCAGCAGCACCGATGCTCCCACGGTAAACTTGTACCGGGTTTGACTTGCGTAAGGTCCGCCGCGACCGGTCCGTTTCCGGCGGCGCCGGCGCTTTTCTTGCCTCGAGGAAGTGCCTCGGCGCTGCCTTGACTAACTTTTTCGCCTTTTCGTGCGCCGCCTTAGGAGCGACGGGCTGCATTGGATCGGCCTGGGTACTTGCTGGGCCTGCGCTGGCAGTTGTCGAAGTGTACAACCGTTTGGGAGGAGACCCACTTTTATAATCCTCAAAGGGGCCTCGGGGAACGTAACCTTGATATGCGAACGGCCGCCACCGTCATGATGTCGGTCATAGAGAACCGAGAAGTCGTCATCTACGGCCGTGTTTCTCCTTGTGGATTTATCGTGTCGCGTGCGGCATCTCATTTTCCAAGCATTCAATAATCTTTTCTTTAGACCAGCTTAAGGCCTCGCAATCTTAGACAGAAATTTTTTGAACCCCGGAGATGAGAAGTGATGGTCCGGGTTTCTCTTGGGGTCATATGTCACCTCCTCGCAAGAGAAATCCCGCCAAGGGGGAGAAGCTTCCATTAATTCAATCTCCCTGTCAAGGTCCACATGGACCATGTCGCATCTATCTTCGGTTATATCCCGAGGGCACAAATGTGCAAACTTTCCCCTTATCCCATGAGGGTCATACTTCCAGCGCTGCGGCAGCAAAACCAGGCCAATCCGGGACAGCGCTTGCTCTAGGTAGACATGTTGTCCTACCTCAGTAATCTCAACGTTGGCCCAGGAAAGAGGGTATTGGAAAATCTGTCCTCTTTTCTTCCCTAGGCCAAACTCTTCTTCCACATAGTTCATCTGTCGGGCAACCTCCATCCCGAACAGATGCTCTGAACACCAATAGGGCAGCAAATAGGGTTTGCCCTTGAACCCGTAGATTCTGATCACAACCCCCTCGTCGGTCCAAAACGTCCCCGAGCTTCCCGATTTATCAAAGCACTCGTCATTTCTCTCGGGGACGGGGGATTTCACTTTCGGTGAAGACCCGACATGACGAATCCCGTAAAGTTGAAGTTGAACTTGTAGTAGGACCCTTTCCGGTATAAGTCATCCGTCCAGTTATAGACGGGTCGGGGCTCTCCCTTCTCGTTAACCTTCTTCAGGTTCAGGATCGGCATTTGGGGGTGCAGATGGTACAAACAAAGCCAGACCAGAACGGAACTGAAACGAAAATCGGTTGACTGCCTCTTCTGAATCTTCAACAGGCTGGAATGAATGGCGTAAGCCGACCGTCCGCCTGACCGAAAGAGATGGGGTGCTTTCCGCTCCGTCGCGCCGCCGGCTCGTAAGATTCTCCACACAGAGGCATTCTCGCTGCGCCACTGGTACGGGTGCACCACTCATCGGAGTCGCAGCTCGAGGATCCATGCCAAGATGGTATATAGATACTTGCTCTGAAATTTCGCCAAAGGCATGGGGCCAGTCGGCCATTGTCCGGCTGGAAGCGGGGCGTTGAGCTCTGAATTGAGGAAATCCCTCATTCGCTTGGTGTGCGTGAAACGTCCCGCTTGTTCGCCCAGATGATTTTTCTGAGGATGGTGCCGGAGTCATACTCCAGCCCCGGGGCGAAAGCCGGTCGCACAGCTCTCCTCGCGCAGTGCGAACAAGGGTTTGCCAACGGAACCGCAGATTTGCCGGAAGCCGGTTTATAATGTCTAACAATTAAGTCTATCAGCTCCGGGCATTGGTGGACAGGAGGGCACATGAATCTGAAGAGATTTGATTTGTACGCCGCTCCAAAATGATGGGAGGGCGAAACTTTATCAGCCCAGCTCTCCACATTCGCTCGCAGATGAGTTAGGCTCATGGAAAACAAGTCGTCCACATATCCTGCCAGGTAATTCACCGGAGGTGGTGGGGATTGCCCACGCCGTACCTTCTTCGTCCGGGCCTTTGACTTTTTCTCGGCGGAGGATCGCCTTTGAAAACTCCTGGCCGCGGCAAATCCCCTGGTTCGTCGCTTTCGCTGGACCGCGCTGACACGGGCCTTTTTCCCTTGTCCATCTCTCCGAGTCAGCAATAATGACAGGTTCAGGCTGTCTGCAACAAATTTCGCTATCAGAGGAATAATTAGCACTGTCCGAGGAATAATCTCTGCAATCTGGAATGTTGGCATGATTCTGACCCCCTTTTCTAGATAAAAACAGCGCCATTAATGCAACGCAAGAGGGGTAGGTCGGCTGAGTTAAAACCCTTGGTGGTCACGCGAGAGAACGTTTGAGAAAAGACGCGCCCGGCGGACGTGCCTTGCTTCTTTAGTTGCATTTTTCCTTGAAAAACGCGCAATCATTAATTCAGCGTTGGGGACTGCACCATGGCTGACGTTGCTGCCACCATTTGGGCACACTGCTCAAGACAAAACCTTTGGCGCGGAAACCCAGATTAAAACAAGTGCAGGCGCGCCTTGGGCCCAGCATGGGGGTTTTTGGATTTTCTTTTGAAACGCGTCCCAACGCTGGCCCGGAAAACTAGGCGCAGCCGGGCTTCGCCCGAAGTTGGGCGAGGCCCGACCTCGCCGGCGAAGTCGGACTTCGCCCGAATTTCGGGCGAAGTTCGAACTTCGCGCGAAGCGCGTGCTTGAACTCCTTTCATTTCTGTTTTTTTGCTGCGCCCAAGGTTTGGGCGCGGTCTGGGTCTTTGCCGCCTTGGGGCCTTCGAACACACTTAACATACCCTGCGACCTTTGGACTTTGAACAAACTGCGCAGTGCGACGCTGGGGCGGGTTCGGACTTCGGCCGAAGCTTGGGGCGAAGTACGAACTTCGCTGCAATGTGATCCGCGAAGGCCTGGTATGCACTCTCTGTCTTCTTCCAACTGCAGGAGTTGGCACAATCTGTCGTCTACCGGGTCTCCGCTGCTCCTGTCTTCATCAATCATCCACAGGGCGGGGATTTCAATGTGTGATGGCATAACGACTTGCTTGCCATAGACGACCGCGTAGGGGGACGTCTTGAGGGATTTCTTGAACGCAACTCCGTCCGCCCACGGCGCCCGGTTCAGGAGCAAGTGCCAAGTCCGCTTATTCTTTTCAATGGTCCTCCGGAGAATTTTCAGGAGGTTCTTGTTAGTAGACTCGGCAAGGCCATTCCCCTGCGGGTAGTAATTAGAAGACATCTTGTGATAGATGCCAAGTCTGGTGTACTCCGTGAGTACAACGCCTACAAATCCCGGACCGTTGTCTGTCACAATCGACTCTAGAACCCCGAAGCGGGTAATCAGGCTCTCAATGAACCTGGTGACCGTTTCTTGGTCAACGTTCTTGGTCGGGATCGCCTCTGTCCACCGTGTGAAATAGTCGATAGGTCGTGAGAATAAACTTGTGGCCGGCGGAGGAGTTAGGAGAAATCACCCCAATGAAGTCTAGACCCCATTGCAGGAACGGAGCTTCGGCTTGAATCGGTTGAAGGGGCAGGGGTGCTTTTTTCGTTTCGGCCAGCATACCTCGGCATTGATCACATTTGGCGCAGACCGCATACGCGTCTGCGAACAGAGTGGGCCAATAGTATCCAGCCCTTATTATTTTTAAGGCCGTTGGCCTTGAAGAATGGTGACCCCCAGGCATCCCGGAATGAAAGTCTCCGAGGATCCTAGGCTGGTCAGTTTTTATGACGCACCGCAACAGGATGCCGTCAAAGTTTTTGAAGTAAAGCCCCTCAGGGCGAAGAGTGTACCTTAGTGCACCTAGCCGAAATCTCCTTCGTTGTGAGGCGTTCAGGTGATCGGGACATCTTCCGGTGCATAAGTATCTCACCAGTTCATCTGTCCAATCACTCCCCTCCGATAAGGAGTTGGCTAGGTAGATACGTGTCGCTGTGTCCTCCCACTTGAGGGCGGAGATGCCGGCTACAGCGCTTCGGGCCAATTCCTGACACAAGGCTCGGCCTCTGATAAGCTTGGTGGGCCGTACTTCGATGTCAAACTCCCGGATTTTGGCAATCCATCCCGCTCTCTTGTGACCCGGTTCTCCTTGCAAGATGAAACTGCGAACATCGGGGTGAATCACAAAGACAGTGGTCCTACTCTGGGAGACAAAGTGCCTGAACTTTCGAAGGGACTTCATGACCGCATGGACTTGCCGCTCTATAAAATTGTACTTCTCTTCGTGCGGCAAAATCACTTGGCTTAGGAACGCAATGGGGCGCTCCTCACCGTCGTCTCCCTTCCGAGTCAGGACTGCAGCCGTAACTTTCGGGTTCTCCCACTGCATACAGGATGAAGTCCTTGGAGTAGTCCGGGTTTGTCAACACCGGAGCTTGCGCAATTCGAGCCTTGATTTCCTCGAAAGCTTGCTCTCTCTCATCAGTCCATTCGTAAGGTGTATCTTTCTTCAACAGTTCGGCCATAGGCTTGATCACCCGTGCGAAGTCCGGAATGAACTTCCGCACGAAGTTAATCTGACCGAAGAAGGACTGCAGCCCTTTTTTATCGGAATGGGCGGTAGCGTAACGAGGGCTTCGCTCTCGTCGTGGTCAATGGCGAGGCCTTCCTCGGAGATGACATGTCCCAACAGCCTTTCCTTCCTTTACCGCGAAGACAGACTTCTTCGGGTTTATAGAGATGCCGAATTCTCGACAACTTTCAAATATCCGCCGCAGTGCGAAACATGATCTTCTCGTCGGTGAGAGAAAACGATCATGTCATCAAGGTAGATGACAATAATCTTGTTGAGCAGCTCTCTGAAGGCCAGGTCCATGGCCCTTTGGAACGTGGCACAAGCATTGGATAAGCCAAACGACATGCGCTGATAGGCGAACGTCCCCCACTTCGTGGTAAACGCCGTCTTATGTCGGTCTTCGTCTTTGACCCAAATCGGTTGTAGCCGGAAAATCCATCTAAAAGTGAAAATCTCTCGGGCTCCAAAGAACGATATGCAAAATCTGGTCGATTTGGGGAAGCGGATAGTGGTCCCGGAGGGAAGCCTCGATTTAGGTTTCCGAAGTCGACACGTAGACGTATGTCGCCATTCTTTTTCCTCACGGGCACCAAATTCGCGACCCAGGATGAATGTTTGATGGGGTAGATGATCTTGGCCTCCAGAATCTTCAAGAGCTCGGTCTTCATCATGGCCTCAATCTTTGGATTTACGGCCCTTTGCTTTTGTCGGAACGGCTTGGCGCCATCCTCTAGCTCGATGGTATGTCGGATGATAGATCCGTCATACCCCCTCAAATCCTCGTAGCACCAGTGCCACGATGTCGGGGAACTCCCGGCACGCTGATCTAATCGCACCCGCCTCCTCCGACGTGCGACTGCTCCGACCTTGATGGTTTTACCGTGTTCGAGCTCCAGTGTCAGCATACCGCCTCGGGTCTACTTTGATCCCGTGGGATATTGCTCTATCATTTCGATCAAAGAGACTCTCTAATGTAATCAATCCTTTTGGGACGTGATTATTCCGTAATCGTATCAACCCCTCATATTGCTCGTCATCAGGGTCTCTACCTTCGATTACACACACTTCGTTAACCAGGAATGTGACGATCTCCTCGTCACAGCTGAATACCTGCCAGAAGGTATCCCTATCAGGCACAGAAGGCCTGTAAATGGTGCGGACCGGCTTCAGTTTCTGGACGACGTCTTCAGCCGGAACGTACCTGGCTCCAACAGACGCCAGAATATCAGCGTGCTTGTTTCTTTCACGCGATATTGCCTTAACGTTCAATGAGTCAAACGATTCCATCGAGTCCCAGACCCGATTGCGGTACGCTCTAAGATAGTGATACTTAGACGCGCATTTATTCGTAACTTGATGACACACTAACTCTGAATCTCCGAAAATTTGGAGATGCTCGATTCCGAGCCTTTCCGCCTTTCGAGACCCAAGCACAGGGCTTCGTATTCCGCCGAATTGTTAGTACAGCTCCAGTGCCGCTCGTAGGCATAGTCCCTCCGGACTCCGGTTGGGGAAACCAGGAGGACCCCCGCACCGGCGCCATTCTTGCAACGCGCGCCGTCAAAGAAAAGCTTCCACAGCCTCTTCGGGTGCAGGTCCTACTTCCTTCGCAACGGACACGTCAAGCTCCTCGGCCGCTTAATGGAGTAATGTACCTCGTCTCGTCCCGATTACAGCATTGAAGTCTTGCAACGAGAACTCGTCTTCAAGCTGTAGCACTTCGAGAGCTTGCTCGGTCAGTTCTACTGTCACCAGTTCTTCCTCTGACAACTGGACCATGCAGTCCATCTCTCCTCCTTGTATCTTGTCTACTAGAAAAGGGGAAGGCTTCTCATTGAAAATCTTCAGTCTCCTTCCTTTGAAGGGCACTTCCATGTGCGAGTAGTCTAGAGACAGGTACCCGCCCAACTTCGCAGTGAACTCCCGAGAGAGACACATGCCGAAGTAAGGCTCCATGTCAACAATCACGACCTCTTGGATGACCACAATGTCGAGAGCTTTGTGCAGCCGGATAGGGATGTCCTTTATGACACCAACTGTCTTGACAGGTGTGCCGTCTAATTGCAGCACACCTTGGCTGCTCCGTGTGTATTCCATCCCGATCTCATCGCAGACGGCCTTCGGCATCACAGTCGAGGAAGCACCATAATCCACCATGCAGTTGTGAACTATGTGCCCTTGCATCCGCAAAGACAGATAAAAGGGTGGCGGTCCTGTTCTTCCCAATGGCGGAGACTCGTCAAAGGTTGAACCAGGACAGCAGCCGCATCCGCTTGCCGTTCTTCATGTTCTTCAGTGATTCTTGTAGCAGATCTACCTGGCCTGGAAGCAGAAGAGCATCGTACATGCTGATTCTGGCAAGAGTCTTCTTTAACTCGTCTACAATGCCGTAGCCCGAGGTACTAGCTCCTTCCGCTGGTTTAGCCGGTTCATACCTGGTCCGGTACCGTTGGGTGGCCTCAACTCGCCGTCTCTTGGTCGAGACGGGTACTTCAGCTTCTCCCTGGGCTTGTTCTTTGGTTTCAGCTGGGGGCTGAAGTACAGGAAGCTTAGCGGGAGTTGGGGCCTTTGCCGGAGGCTTAGCTGGAACAGCAGCGGCCTTTGCCGGAGAAGGTTTAGCGGGAGCTTTATCTTTGGACGCCTTCTCCTGGGCTGTGTAAGGCCACAGCCGCTTGTACGGTGGCAGCCCATCGGGCTGCGGTTTTTCTCTTCTCGCGTATACCTGCAAAGGTTTAGCCGCGTCCGCAGCTTTCTTTTCTTCCTTGGCGGGCGTCACTGGATTCTCTTCTGGCAGGGCAAAATTGGCCTCGCCGTCCAAGATCATGTACAGCTCATCATCTTCAATAGCGTTGCCGGCCAAGGTCTGGATGTAGTGCTGGTGCAAAGTGCAGCCTTCCTCCGAATGCGGGTCATTGCACGTAGTGCACTCGCTTGACCCGGTCGGGAGGACCAGGTGGGTCATCTATAGCAAGATTTCTGAGGCGGACGCCTCTGCGGTTGGTTCTCCGGGGCTTTATCTTTTGTCGGCGCGGTGGCGCATACGGCCTTCTAGGAGCAAAGTCCATTTGGGCCCGCTTCTTTTTCATAGCGGTCATGTCATTGGACATGGCATGATATCCGGAGGCCAAAGCCCGCACTTCTTGTAGAATCGTGTTCGGATGCCGTCTGTCGGAGGCGGCAACTGTGCCGGTGGAGGCAAAGCGGCCAATGGAGGAGGGTTAGAATAAGACGCATACTGCGGGGGAGCAGGAAGCGCCGGAAAATGCGGAGCGGGAGGAGGCGGATGAGGGTAATGCAACTGAGGCGGGCCGTATTGAGTTACGACCGGCGCCGGATTCCATCGCGGTTGGGGCTGCTGCCCCGAAGTAGACGGCACACCACCGTAGCGTGAGGATACCGCGATCCGGGAAAGTCGGGATGAATCGGCTCCTGCACTCTGGACGGAAGCCTGCCGATGGAGATAATGTCAGCTTCAGCTTGCTGGGCAGCTTCGTATAGTGCAGGGAATTCGTCAATTCGGGCGATCTTCAGCAGCAGGCATATGTCTGAGTTGAAAGACCTCAGATAGTAGTGAGCAGCCATGCCGGCTGAAGGCCGAAGTTCGCGAGGTACCCGTTTCCAGGATCTCGCAAACCTAATGTTAAAATCAGACACCTCCTCTTGAGGATGCCTCTGGATTGCTTGGAACCGGATGCAAGAGAGAGGTAGGATCAGCAGACTCGTTGCATCCTTTTACGAGCCTCCTGGCAAGCTGGGGCCACCCAGTGATGGATCCCTCTCGCAGCGATCTCCACCAGTAGAGAAGCTTTCCCCTCAGGGAAAGGGCCAGCAGACGGGTCTTCACACTTTCATCGGTGATGGTATGCAGTGCGGCCAGGGCAAGGATGTCCTGGATGTGCTCGTACGCCGTCTTACCGTAGCCGTCGTATGTGGGAATAGACTTTAAAGCAGACAGGGGCACAACTTGCCGACCGATCGTGGCCAAAGGCCCTCGTAGAGTCCACCGCCGGGAAGAGATCATCGTCATTCGGTCGTTGGTCAGCCCATTTCTTCTTCTTCTCCGCCGTCGGTTGTGTACTCGGTGTCGGTACTTTCCGAGGATGCAGGATTTTCCTCTTCCTCGGCCTCTTCTACTTCGTACTCGGCTCTTCCGACCTCGCCTTCGGCTTCTTCTTGGATCTCAGCCTCGGCTTCGTCGAAACGAGCTCGCGGATCAGCCAGCCTGGGTATCTCGCCTCGAGCGTGGATGTCTAGTTCGTAGAACTCAAGCGGGCTTCTCGGATTTCTTGTTCGCCACCTTCTCGTGTGCATGAAGGTGACAGGACCGGTCTTCTAGACTCAGAGGATTTGTTCGTGCAGAGTCGCCAGGTGTTCAGATTTGGAACAGCAATGAAGCGAACACCGGTGCTTCGATTCTGTCGGGGTGAGAAACTTCCTTGTCTCACCAAGAGCTCAGGAACTGTCAGCGCCAGGTGGAGACTGATCGGAAAATCTCTCGTCAGATGTGGGACCCGTGTTCCGCCGAGCGGGTCAGAAGAACTGTTGCGCTAGGTGGAAACTGGACGGGTACTCTTTCTTCAAATCGTGGGACAAGCGTCCCACCGGACATGCCAGAGAAACTGTTGGTTACGAATCTGCCATGAGGAAAGGATTTTTGGTTAATGCGCCCAGATTCGCCCACCAGCATGAAAGGCCGGAAGGAAGAGATGCCTTCCGAGCCAATCTCCGGAGAAGGCCGGCTCCTTTTGGGGGGGGATGATTTAAGCTAAAGGGAACAGGAAAGAAATAAATGAACGGAAAGAGATAAATGTACAGAAAGAGATTACAAATATGTCCAAAGGTTGGTGGGGGGGAACTAACAGTACGGGAACACACCAATCACCGCTACTTACTGTATACAAACACAGAGCATGACAAGGAACCGCAAAACCTAGGCGTACTTCCGATACACCAAGCAGCGCATGCACAGCCTTCAATAGCTCCCTAGCAAACATTCCCTACAAGGAACTAACAAGCAGGGATCGTATCAATCACCGGATACGTACACCGACAGGGGTAGAAAGTAAACCTAGAGATGTCGTGAGCCGTGTATATGTGTTAGGCAGAGAGTTTAACCGCACAGACTTCAATGGCTCCCTAGCAAACATTCCCTACAAGGAACTAACAAGCTAGGGATCGCATCAATCACCGGATACGGGCCAGCAACGTCACACATAATCGATGGAACCGCTACCAAATTTATTATGAATGCTTTAAATTAATGAAGTACAGAAGGTGCTTTAAACAAGCAATGCTAGAGGAACCTGATCGCCAAATGCCGAAATGAATCAACGAGCCGCGACACAGGTGGGCCTAAGGCATATAATGAAAGACAAAGATAAAAGAATAAAGACAAGAGAATAGTAACCGTGCATACAGATTGTATTCATAAGCGTAAGCACGGTTACAGTAGCTACGATAGTTCCCTAACAAACATTCCCCTTCCACACTTTACAATGAATTTTAGATGGGCTTTTATAGCCCGAGTCCCACCCGTTACATTAATGGGCACGGAGTCCCGACCAAACATAAGCCGACGTAAGCGGCGAAAGAGCCGCAAATGCCGACCTTTTGTCGGATCGGGCTGTACCCGCAAGCATGGTCTTCCCGGAAGCCGGACAGCCTACGTGGCGGAGTGCCGGGTAAATCTTCAAGTCGGCGAGCTCGCCGGTAGCCGGAGCAGTGAAACCTCGGATCAGCTTTGAATGAGGATATTAACGCAGCGGTGCAGCAGCCCATGCTTATCCCTTTTGGTCGGCAGCCTTGGTTCAAATCCCGAAGTCGGACACTTGTCTGATGATGGGTTATGCTGTGTGACACATGCCTGCCTTAGAGGGCAGTCTATCCATCTTCGCTTGGGATCGGGGCTCCTTGGGATGCGTGCAAAAATCAGTGCAGTCGGGGAAGGCCTTCAAGCCTTGGTCAAATTCTGGGTTTGTTCCCCTACCGCACACCTGTCAAGGGCGCATTCCGACTCTGTTGAGAAGTCGAACTGCGCACAGGCGAACACTGGTGTCTGCCGCCATATGGACCTGCTCCGGCATTTTATCTTTCTTCTGCGTTGACCTGCCAGTCTGCCAGTGCAAGGTGCGCCCAGAAAGTGGTGCGAAGTCGGACTTCGCACCAAAACTGGGCGAAGTACGAACTTCGCACCAAAACTGGGCGAAGTACGCACTTCGCACCAAAACTGGGCGAAGTGCGAACTTCGCACCCAGACTTAGCCAATTTCAGATAGACCTGCTGGAAAGCTGGAAAATCAACTGGGGGACTCCAAGGAAAAAAGGGGGGAGAGAAAGAGAATGGGAAAGAAAAGGAAAGGGAGAGAAGGAAGAAAAACGGAAGGAGGAAAAGAAGAGCAGCACTGTTACAAAACAATATTGAAGACATTGCACCCCGTGCAAAATGTGACAACAGGTTGTTTAGACATTTTCTCATACTCAAATGGAAGGGGAGAAACGTGAATAATATTGTGCAATTTAGCTATATTTTTATTCCTAACAATAGAAAATGGAGTTTTTTTGAGTTAGAATCTTTCCAAAAATGAGCTGCAAACAATCAATCTATTAGAGAGACGAGATGTTTTCATCTCTTTAATGAATAAGTAGGTCTTCATTTGCATTACGTAAGCTTTCTTATTCTCTGTTTTTTAATCTTTGTGGGTGACGGCAAATATTTTCCAACACCCATAGGCCCTTGATCATACTCAAGTTATGTCTGGATATAATTATATATCTGGCTGTAATTGGGCCCACATCCAAGGAGTCTAGAACATAATGCATATATTTAGGGAATGCACAGGGCACATGATAACATATATGTGAAACACTGCAGCTGCAAATCAGGTGTCCCCAGTCACTGGTTTCCAACAAATGTTGCACAGAAACAGATACAACGTCCAATATGGATATGACAGGTTTTCAAGACACCCCTGATATGGATATGACTGGGTACAACATTATAAAAAGCATATTTATATTTTATAATTATAAAGAAAAGAACACAGATAATCTACAGATATATAATTGTAAAAAGAAAATTTTCATTAATTGAGGGAAGGCTCCAAGAAGAACATGGGTCATATCCCCTAAATACAGGCATGCTGTTGGATTCCCCTATTTAAACATTATTTTCTAAAAAACTGTATGCTCTTTTTCTTATAATCTCAAGTCATAGATATGGCTCCAAGAAGAACATGAATCATACCAATAAACCTTAATACAGGCATGTTGTCGGATTCATCTCTAGATATGATATTTAGGCCATATCATATCCACATCTATGCTTGATACTCGGAAACATGTACAAGGGGTGTCACAGCCAGTAACACTGCTTTCAAACTGTCACCTACCACAAGTACTAGACCTGACCAAGCTGATATCAAAGGCACTTGTAAAGGAGAGGAATGAATGATAACATGTTGTCAAGCAGCCAAAACAAACTGCTTATAATATTGTTGATGCAATGGACCCCAAAATTAAAAGATGGGGTCAATCAAAAGAATGGTAAATTTAGGTGACAAAAGATAAAAGCTATGTTGTGATAAAGAAAAATTAGACAAAAATTATTCACAATCTTCTAAGAAATACATGTTGACAACAGAATCAGAACCTTTGGCATTCCAGGAAATAAGACACCCGACAAATGTCCACGAAGGTGAAGAACAGATTTTATACATCATGTTTGAATTGTTTCCAAATCAAGTGGAGTACGTCACCCAAGTTAAACACAAGTTTTGGCAAATCTAGATATGTGATGTCAAAATTTATGTTGGAATTAAGAGTTTCTAAGTCACGTCATAATAAGTTATACTCATCTTAAATTCAACTGTATGATTAAATAGACTATGCACAAACAACAAGAGATAAATGTCAGTATTATTCGCTCAATCTTGAAATAACATTAAAGCCTCATAATAAGCCATTTTGTTGTTTTCATAATGTAAGAAAATTTGAGATACTATCGAAGCATTCAACACTGAGTGCATCCCTATTTCATGTGTCCTGGGGACATGGTAACATCTAATATATCCCCAAAACATAAAAGGAGACATCGCAGATGTCTTAAGGAAATTTTGCCTCTACCTTGCTAAAATTCCAACCATATTTTTTCTGTACAATGCTGAAATTTCCGTTTCATTTTTCAATTATAAGAAGATTGATTATCTATTGCAGTGTTGTCAAAAAACTTTTTAAAGTCACAATTATCACATATATTTTCCAGCCCCTGATTTCTTTGTGAGTAGCCAATTTTTTGAAAAATTTGCAAATATTTTCAAAAAATTTGAAAAAATCACAGTTTTTTGCCCCTTTTTTCCAAATAATTGCCAGTTCAATTTTTCCAGGCCTCCCCAATGAATTTCCAATCACAATCTTTCCACCTTTGGTCTAATGTACAATGCTGAAATTTGATCTCATTTTCCCATTATAAAAAGCTGGAGTGTCAATTGTACCATAATGAAACTTTTATCACAATTTCCAACTATAAGAAGGCTGAATTTTTATCTAGTTTGAAGTTATAATAGTTTGAAGTTTGCAGTAGTATTTTGCTATTTTAAAATTGAGATCAGATTTGTTTGCTAAGCCATGATTTACACTTAATTGAATTCATAAAGAGAAGTAAACAGTCACAGAAGTCAATGACCACTCATCCAAAAAAGTCATTTAAAGAAATGTCTAATAATAATGCAATGAAGATCCCATGAAGCCCTTTCTTATAATTAATATTCTTGTGTGGCAAATCTCTTCCCATAATACACACTAATCCATGAATCCATCCTTGACCAGAGATACGCATCCATCACATATCATAGAAAGAATGGATGGATACGCATCCATCGTATAGACTAAAACAACCATCACGATTGGATTCGAACGCATGCTCCGAAGAAAGAAGCGTGAACCCGCCATTCTGGCCCGTTTTCTGCTCCATTTTTAAAAGCTCCCTGTTTTAAAAATAAAAAGCCCGACTTTAAAAAGAAAATCTCGCCGTGTGTCCACTTCCCACAGCTAGGAATACGGGGGAAGGATTTCCCGCTCAGATGCTTCAGTCCTTCCATGATCCACAAATGGAATGAATCGCCTTTGGAAGAAGCGTGAATCCATCCATATACATAATATCGGTTGGAGGTAGATCCCACTGTCTCATTCCTCTCCGGTCGAATTCGACTAGCGAAAGGAAACGAGAGCATCCATCCGACCCCAAACGAAGTGCCCGTCAAAGCGGCTCCGGAGATCGTGTGACCTCTCTATTTTAAAAGAGTTGTTGTTGCTCGAAACCTGTCTTGATCGTGTTATATTGTGAGCCGGCAGATGATTTAAGGGGTAAGACGGGTGGGATCAATAGGCCTTTGGTGCCCCCCTGCCATGTGAACCGGGGCAAGACCTCCCCCCTATCCCTGCCGATGGATGGATTTGCGCTTCTTCCCCGAAACCGCGCGAGAGCGGATAAAGCCGGCGAATCAAAGGAAATCTCCGCCCGATCTATTGCATGTAAGGGGCGGACAACTTCAATGCTCTCAGATGGACTGCTGAAACGATTCTATGTATCATCTATATATCATAAAAGAAGTTGAGTTCCGAACACCATACCATGGGTTGGCCCTCTCGTACAAGGTTGGGGGTGAATAAGCCGGAGACACACAAGACCCCGGACTCCAAGGTAAGGCTAACGAAACAGATTCCTTCAGTAGAGTGCTCATACTAAGGTAGAGCGCTCAATGGGCTAGGGGAGCTTACCCAACTCCATCTGGGAGCCGCTGAGGGGTTTCTGCTATCGATGCAGAACGTGAAGGAACGGGAACCTCCTTCCGCCCGGAATGACTCTGAACCCCGGCCTTATGGATAGAGGACTCCACAACTTCGGAAAAGGGATGCTTTCCCATCCCATTCATGCGAAAACTCATGGTCCAGAGACTGACGGATCAGAAACGTTCTTTCTCTCGTCGGAGCTCTCTCTCCCGGGCATCCAACCGGCGCCTCTCTATTTTAAAAAGACGAATTGATCCATTCTGATTCCGTGTCAAACAGGATTGTTTCTTCTCACCCCCCCCTCCCTCCCTGTTCAGCGAGGCGGGGCAAGCCCCCGAAAGAGTTTCACATTGGTAATAATTGTTAGAAATGGACTTATAACGTATTACATGTACTAAAAAGCTTTGCCAATCCAAAAGTGGGCATTAGGGTGAATCTCCCATTTTGATGTGTAGCATCTTTCTTCTCTCTGATATTAACATGATTAAAGTATTCATGTGCTTTGTCAGTGTCCTTATAATCATTACCAAATTAAACACGAAAGTACATGGTCACAAGATTTAATAACCACTCTTTATAAACTTAAAATAAATAAATAAATATACATTTTAAGACTAATATTAAAGCAATGAAAATTTCATGAAGACTTTTCTTGTAATAATATTATTGCGTGACAATACTCTCTTTCCATAATATGCATTAATAGGTTGTCCCACATTCGTAATAAATGTGAGACATGGTGATTGCAAAAACATAGAAGTTTGAGTAAGATGACGAATACATCTGATAGAAAAGGAAATGGAAAACATCTTTGATAAAAGAGCAAGTTCGATATGGTTTGATTGACGTGAGAGCAAATGTAATATTTTGCTATTTTGATGGGCGTGGCCCACAATAGAAGCCACATATAGCTTATTTACGTAAAATAAATAAATAATGTGAGACATGGTGAGGATTTATAAGGCATTAAATGTGCTAAAAGCTTTGCCAACTTAGAAACAGGCATTAGGTTTGAATCTTGGCAACCGATACATGCCTAATTGCCAAGATGCTGGTTTTTTTGATTGAGACCAAGGTGCTGTAACACCACTATCCGGTCATGATGTAATACAAGTGGGCCCATTTCAATCCCATATAACCTAAAATATATATATATATATAACCAGGCCTACATCCCGTACATCATCCCCTGAAATTTGCAGAATCCCTCGAAACATTCCCGAAACGATTTAATAAATTAACATGTACAAGGCATAACTATAATGCACTGATATGTACAAGGTACGAATTTGACATGGTAACTATGGCAAGGCATGAACTGAAAAGTTTAATATAATATAGATATGAGAACAATAAACATTGTGGTATCATATGTGATAAAGAGTATATGTGATAAAATTCTACATTTTGCATCTATAGCTACTACTTAAAAAAATTTAGCCAAGATCAAGCATTGTGGTATCATAGTAAAAAAGATTAATAAGAAAAAATGTGACCAAAAGAAAATAAATCAAAAGAGAGACTTACGAGAACTTCCGTTGAAATTTGAAAACACGCGTACGATCGTGATGTAGAACCCAACTTTCTGGAACCTAGAGCATGTCAATATAACACGCACAAAATAACACACTGAACATTAGCCACCAAATACTTCATCTATCCTGTCACAGTTCATATTGAAAGTCAATAAATCTAGGAACACAGAAACAATGATACAATCTCATCATTCAATGATGCCGTCCCAAATTGTTCTGAAGTTTGAATACATAAGACAACAGAAGAATGCTGCAATCTGTCTAGTCATTCAAATATATTTTCTTAACCCATTCTCAAGTTTGCATGCATACGATATTAATTTAGTTACTAATATTGGCCACAATAAAATTCATCTAAAACCCAGGTGTTGTAGGTGAGTTGGAGAGGAGAGGGCAATCCTCCAAGGGAGGTCCCAGGTTCAAATCTCCACCCTACCAAAAAAGCTGAATTGGGTATCCAAAATCCAATTGATAATGTTGGTGCGGGCAGGGTCGGGTGCGACTCCCGGGTGACTTTGACAGTGTAGAACCCCCTGTTCGTGGTCTCTCATACCAAGGCAGCCCCGCAAGGGGTTTTTCGCTTTAAAAAAAAAAAAAAAAAAATTCATCTAATAAAATTCTTTTAATCTTGATATAAACATTTTCAGAAGAAAATATTTATCATGTCATATTTACTTAATTGAACTGATTCTAGTATTTATTTTATGACAAATAGTGCCAGAAATTATTAAGCCTGTCCTAGACCTAGTTGCATTCATGCACTTTCAACATTTATAAAAGGTAGAGACAGGGGGCAAAGAAGGAATGAACTAATCAATCTTTGTGAGCATTTATTCTCATGAAGTTGACTAATGAAGTCACTGATAGTAGGGAAAGGATACATATCATGTTTTGATTTATTTATGGCCTGTCTAGCCTGCATATAACCATCACTGACCTTCCTTTTTTTGGAAGCTAGCAACAGCTTGGACCCCACAGTATGAAATATCAGGCTGAATCTGGACTTCTCTATTAATTGTATGTATTGTTGTTCTAATATTGCCTTACAGATGACATTGGTAGCTGAGTATCCAAGTGACATCCACCTAAGATCCAAACTGATCCTTCTAGTCTAGGCTATTCTCTTTCAGATATTATTAGGACTTGCACTGACCCATTCACAATGATTGACAACGATTCCTCACACATGGACATGAACCAGTGATAACTACAGTTCCTACACTTGCCATTTTCTCAACTGTGGATCTCCTATAACCATTTGAACTTCAGTAATATAGTACTTGGATCATACTTGAAATGTATTGTATAACATGATACAAAAAGTTACACACAATTGAACTTTGTAATATTTAGCACTTCTTCATTTTGGAGTACTATTGTATCTCCTCCCTACGCTATTGTAAGTAGATGTACTTCTCGAGTCCAGTTGATCTACCTTGATCTCTCAGGGAATATAGTTTATTGCTTTCTTTCTTTCTAATATAATGCCAAAAGGATTTGTTTTTGCTTTTATAATTACAATGTTTCAATTCCTATTGTCAATGAATATGCACCTGTGTTGAAAATTTGAAGAAGATAGTTTCTTTTGTTGATGAGAGAGAAAGTAAAGAGCATAGAACATGTTATGGTACACATGCTTCTATCTTTACTATGCAAGATTGCATTACAAAGTAGTTGGCTTGTAGCATATATAATCCCAATTTTATCTTCTAAATATTCTTTCGGGTTTTCTATTTCTGGATATCAGTCTTATTAGGGTTTATACTGCATACTAGAGAAACTCGAACTTGGTGCGGACTCCGCAAGGCCAATTTTTGACTCAAACTCTGACTAGGCAAAAGACTCAGAAAAACTAAGCAAAAACATGGCCAAAAATAGAAAAAAATGCAAATTTTCAGTGGAAAAACGTTTTTTTTTCATTCATATCACAATTAATTAACATTATACAAATCCAAAATTAATACTCTAAGTGATACAACCTTAAACTATACATGAAAGTGAGAAAAGACACACCAATGTAACTGCTGCGTGGCTGCTAGATTCAGTCTTGGAGCATCTGCAAGTACCTTTGTTGTCATTTATTGTTCTGTTTATTTGTAATTATTTCCTCCTGATGAATATGTAGTGTTTGCTAATAATTCATATTAAGTCAGAGTCCAGAGAGAGTACATAAGGATGGTACATATCCCTTCTAATTTCCATGGTTCTAATATTATGGCTGTACTAGGGGATGCTAGTGGCTACTGTTAGAAAATCCTTCAAGTCATGCTATCTCCCATTCTGGTTTTGTGGCTGTACACAGGTGCAATGCTCAAACCAACACTGAATATGGCTGATGCTATTCTCTGGCGGAGTATGGATAGTATATTATCCTTCAAAGGGCATAACTACATATCACAATTATTAGTCAACTTGTCTTCCTTAAAAACAAACCTCAAGGACATTTTGTGCTTCTTCAAATGGCCTCTTGCCCTTTTATGTGCATCTTATAAATCTCACTGGGATTGCAAGAGGGCCCAAGCACTGTACTGTTCCAATCGTTCATGTCTAATTCTTGACACCTTTGAGTTACCTCAAACATGGTAAATGTTTCTTGTGTTGGTTAGGATTTCAGGAGCATTTGTTTGTTCCTAAGCCCAGTGGTTAGATGAATGTATATGACAGGGAAGTGAAAAGAAATTTTGCTCTTGATTATTGAAGGTGTTACACTTTGCATGGGGTGAGACATATTGCCATGGAACTCCATACAAGATTGGTTTAGATTCCTCTTAATGTTGTCTACCTTTTTGTCTCAACTTCCATTGTTGATCTTCTTTGATCTTATCCCTGTACTCTGCTGACTAATTTTTCTTTTACTTTTGTCCTTGGTCCTTTGTAATCAGGTGGGCCCCGTGGCATTAGCCTTCCTTTCGGTTCTTGTTTTTTAACCTCAAATGTGACTGCTGGGTAGCCATTAGATTCTTGAAAACTACGAAAATTTTGGGTTTAGGATGCAAATGAGTGCTTTTCTGGGTCTGATTTTATTGTCTCTCTGCTCTCTCTGCAAGTGGAAACAGCAAAATGAGGCCAATTTGGGGAAAAAAAAGTTGATGCTGTTTTACTGTGTTTTTGCCGCCACAGCCAAGTTTTTTTCTTGGACTCACGAGTTTCAAAAATACTTGCGATTCCAAAAAAACTCATGAGCAAAAAGCACGTCCAGAAAAACTTGCCAAGCTGGGTCAAAAACTTGGGAGGGCTGACTCGGACAAGGGCTCGGCAAGTTTTTTGAAAACTTGCCAGGTTTCATAACTATGGGTTATACCTCTGTTACGAAAATCGGCAAAAAATCACCGGAATCGCGAGTGAATTGCAAGTCATTCGCGAAACAAGTGACTCGGCAAACTATCGCGAGTCCAGCGATTCATTGCCGACGAGTAGAGGCCACGGCCGATAAATAGAAAAAAGCAACAGTTTTTTATAAAACACTCTCGTGACCTCTTGCAAATTCAAAAAAACACTCTCTACCTTGCTACCACTTGAACCAACTTCGCCGGGGCATCCTAGGAGTGTGAGCGATTGCGGTGTGAAGGAATCCATCAGCCAACAACATCCAGCCAAAAGATTCATTCAAGGTCAGAATTTTTTTAAAACTCTTGTTTTTTTAAAATAGATTAGACCTTGTTTGAAATTAAATTAGGGCTTTTTGAAATTAGGTTAAGGCTGTTCTCAAATTTAAAACCCAAAACCCTAGTCTAGGGTTTTGGGTTTAGGGTTTTGGACCCCCCTGGCGACAGTAGTAGGGGGCAAGCCCCCCTACACTTCCCTTTCATGGAGTGGGTCCAAGTGCGACTGAAAACAAGACCTCCGAATTAGAGAGAGAATCAGGCTCCACAACCACTAGGACAACGGGCAAAGGAAGACAATATATAGTGAGCCTATTGAAGCATTTTGACACATTTTGTAATTTGTACCTTTTCATATTATAAGCAATACAGGATGTGTTTTGTCACTTTCATGTGTACTTAATTCTTGAGCCTTGTATGATGTCTTGACTTGAATTGTTGCTTTTATTGCAATATTTGATTTGCATAATGTTAATTCATTGTAATATGCATGAAAAAAAAAATTGTTTTCTTCGGTTTTTTTTTTTGCCAATTCTTTCCCCGATTTTTGCCGATTCTGATTCTTTGCCGATTTGCTACTCGATTCCGATTTTCTCTACTATGGTTTATACATTGACCCAATGTAACAATGACTCTACACACACATATATATGTATATATAAGGTCAAGGTTACCTGCAAAAAAGTACTGCACTGGGAATCACCCAAACAAAAATATCATTTAAACACTGTAGTGGAGGTTATCTGCTAAAAGTGCCAATGTTTTCCAAGCCTTTTAAATTTAAGATTCTTCACTCTTTTCATTACTACCTTTTGTAAATTAGAGTTTATTTGTAATTTAATTTGATATGATCTGAAAATGCAATTATCTTTTACAAATTAAATCTGGACTTGAATAAAAATATGAGAATAATTATTTCCCAAGAAAAAAGGAAGTCCAATGTGGCTATCTATAACTGCAATAAATACTAAATTAGAAACCCTTGGACAAGAACAGAACAATAAATTGAAAACCAAACATTTTAAAAGAAAGTCCTAAAATTTTGAAAGTCTTGCTGCAGTCTTCTTTTGGGAAGAACCAAAAGATGTTTGAATATTCGTGGCCAAATGTTCAGTCTGTCATCATAATAACAGTCAGACAGTTAAATCACCTACATTCTTCCAAGTACTATCTGTCCTTTACCAATGACAGGAAAGGGTTTCAATGTACTTAATCACAAGCCTCTTAAAATCAAAAGGAAATGTTGCCACATTTTGCACGGGGTGCAATGTTTTCAGTTTTGTAAGAGAGCTGCTCTTCCATTTCCCTCTTCCTCTCTTTCCCCTTCCTCTTCTCCCCCTTTCTCTCTCTTCCCTACATTCTCATCCTTCCCTCTTTCTTTTGAGCCCCTCAGTCAGATCTCAAATTTGACAGCAGTTGCCCTGAAAAATGGCTAAGTGCCAGGGCGCAGTCCGACTTCGCAGCGAAGTCGGAGTGCGCCCTCCAGTTGGAGCGCAGCAGGAGTGCAAAGTGCGCAGTGCGACAGAATCAGCCAGAAGAACAAGTGCGGCATCGAAGTCGGAGTGTGCCCTCCAGTTGGAGCGCAGCAGGAGTGCAAAGTGCGCAGTGCGACAGAACCAGCCAGAAAAACAAGTGTTTTGGGCGCAACCCGACTTCATAGCGAAGTCGGAGTGTGCCCTGCTTTCTGGGCGCACCTTGTAGCAGGCTGGCAGGAAAAATGACTAAGTGTTGGGGCGAAGTCCGACTTCGCAGCGAAGTCGGATTGTGCCCCCTTTCCAGGGCGAAGTCCGTACGGTGGCAGAAATCAGCTTTCACCTGTGCGCAACCCGACTTCGCAACGAAGTCGAAGTGCGCCCTTTGACAGGTGCGCAGTAGGGGAAAAAACTCAGAAATGCACCCAAGGCATGAAGACCTTCCTGACTGCACTGTTTTCTGCCTGCACAACCCGATGGCGCTCAGATCCTGGGCAAAGTTGGATAAACTGCCCTTCAAGGCAGACACGTGTCAAGCAGCATCATCCGACAAGTGTCCAGCTTTGGGATCTGAGCCAAGACGTGCCGAGCAAAAGGACAAGCATGGGCCGCACTACTTATGCCAGCTGCCTCATTTAAAGCCGATTGGAGGTTCCACCTGCTTCAGCTACCCGCATTCCTGTCGATGAGAAGTTCTACCCAACGCGCTGCCACGTAGCTGTTCAGCCTCCAGGGAGACCATGCTGCAGGTACAGCCCTGCCCGACAAAGGTCAGCATCAGCAGTCCGCGGCTGCTTTTGTCAACTAATGTTTGACTGGGACTTTGTGCCCATTAATGTAACGGGAGGGACTCGGGCTATAAATACCCACCACAGTTTCATTATAAGTGGTGGAAGGGGAATGTCTGTTAGGGAACCATTGTAGCTGTGCTTCTGCTTCTTAATATAAAGTATATGCCTGGCTCTGTTCTACTGCATTTATTTTGTATGTTGCCTCTCTTTTGTCATATTTCTTGTGTCATGGCTTGTTGATTCGCTTCAGCATTTGATGGACAGGTACTCCTGAACTTCATTGATCAGAGTATACAGAGAATAAATTTGGTAGCAGTTCCTTCAGTTTGTGTTCTGTTTATGTTGTTGTCCGTAGTGGTGATTGATGCGCTGCCGTACTGTTAGTTCCTTGTAGAGAATGTCTGTTAGGGAGCCATTGTAGCTGTGCGTACAAATTCTCTGCATAACACACATACTTGGATCTGACATTTCTCGGTTGCTTTCTGTATTTATGTTACTGTCCGTAGTGGTGATTGATGCGCTGCCGTACTGTTAGTTCCTTGTAGGGAATGTCTGTTAGGGAGCCATTGTAGCTGTGCGTACACTTCTTTATATAGAAAGTATACTTAGATTTTACAGTTCTTGGTTATGCTTTGTATTTATGATGCAGTAAGTAGTGGTGATTGATGTGTTGTCTGTATCGTTAGTTCCCCCCACCCAACTCCAATCACATTCGTAAATTCTTTCCGCATTTTTATCTCTTTCCCGCACTCTCATCCTAAACCATAAAACCCCACGGTAGCCGGCCTTCTCCGGAGATTGGCACGGAAGGCATCCCTTCCTTCCGGCCTTTCAAGCTGGTGGGCGAATCTGGGCGCGTTAACACAAAATCCTTTCCTCATGGCAGATTCGTAACCAACAGTTTCTCTGGCACGCCGGTGGGACCCGGAGTCCCACATTTGAAAAAAACTCAGGCTCGTGTTCACTCGGGCTGACAGTTCATTCTGAGCACTCGGTGGGCCAAGGAAGTTTCCCACCCCCAAACAGAATCGAAGCACCGGTGTTCGCTTCATTGCTGTTCAAAATCAGAACACCTGGCGACTCTGCACGAACATATCCTCTGAGTCCGAAAGACCGGTCCTAGCACCTTCATGCAAACGAGAAGGTGGCGAGAAAGGGATCCGAGAAACCCGCCTGACTTTTACGAACTAGACAACAACGCTCGAGGCGAAATTGTCAGGCTGGCTGATCAACAAGCTCGTGTCGACGAAGCCGAGGCTGAAATCCAAGAAGAAGCCGAAGCCGAAGTCGGAAGAGCTGAGAACGAAATAGAAGAGGCCGAGGAAGAAGAGGAATCTACATCCTCGGAAGGTACCGACACTGAGTACACAACCGACGAAGGAGAAGAAGAAGAAATGGCTGCCCAGCAGCAGAATGATGATGATCTCTTCCCAGCGGTGGACTCTATAGGGCCCCTGGCCTTGGTCGGACAGCAAGCTGTGCCCCCTGCTGCTTTAAAGTCCATCCCTACGTACGACGGCTACGGCAAGACGGCGTACGAGCACATCCAGGACATCCTTGCCCTGGCCGCATTGCACTCCATTACTGACGAGAGTGTGAAGACCCGTCTGCTAGCCCTTTCTCTAAGGGGAAAGCTTCTCTACTGGTGGAGATCGCTGCCAGAGGGATCTATCACAGGGTGGCCCCAGCTTGCCAGAAGGCTCGTGAAAGGATGCAACGAGTCTGCTGACCCTACTTCTTTGCTGCATCAATTCCAAAGTATCCAGAGACACCCTCAAGAGGAGGTGTCTGACTTTAACATCAGGTTTGCGAGATCCTGGAAACGGGTACCTCGCGAACTTCGGCCTTCAGCTGACATGGTTGCTCACTACTACCTGAGATCCTTCAACTCAGACATATGCCTGCTGCTGAGGATCGCCAGAATAGACTCGTTTCCTGCTCTGTACGAAGCTGCCCAGCAAGCTGAAGCTGATATCATTTCCATCGGCAAGCTCCCGTCCAGGGTGTAGGAACCCATTCATCCCGACTTCCCCAGATCCCAGTATCCGTCAGCTTCTGGTGGTGCGCCGTCCACATCAGGGCAGCAACCCCAGCAGCAATGGAATCCGACGCCGGTCGTAACTCTTTACGGCCCGCCGCAAATGCATTATCCTCACCCGCCTCCTCCTTCTCCACAATTTCCAGCACTCCCTGCTCCCTCGCAGTACGCACCTTATTTCAATCCTCCTCCATTAGCCGCATTGCCTCCACCGGCATAGTTGCCGCCTCCTGACAATAACATTCAGAATACAATCCTCCAGGAGGTACGGGCTTTGGCCTCAGGTTATCATGCCATGTCCAATGACATGACCGCTTTGAAGAAGAAGCAGGCCCAGATGGACCTCGCTCCTAGGAGGCCATATCCGCCCCCGGCACTAACAAAAGACAAACCCCCAGAGCACCAGCTGCAGAGGCGTCCGCCTCCGAGAAATGCTGCTATAGAAGACCAACCTGGTCCCTCTGACCAGGTTAACTGGTGCACTACGTGCAATGACCCGCATTCGGAGGATGACTACACACTGCACCAGCACTACATCCAGACTTTGGCCGGCAGCGCCATAGAGGACGATGAACTCTACATGATCCTGGACGGCGAAGCCAACTTTGCCCTCCCAGAGGAGAATCTAGTGCCACCCGCCAAGGAAGAAAAGAAAATAGTAGATGCTCGCCAAGCCTTTGCAGTATATGCCGAAGAGAAAAGGCGCAGCCCGGTGGGCTACCACCATACAAGCGGCTGTGGCCCTACACAGCCCAGGAGAAGGCATCCAAATACAAAGCTCCAGCCAAGCCTCCTCCGGCAAAGGCAACCCCTGTTCCAGCCAAGCCTCCTATAGCAAAAGCTCCAGTTCCGGCTAAAGCTCCCGTACCTCACCCTCCACCGAAACCAAAGAACAAGCACAGGAGAGGTCGAGTACCCGCTCTCGACCAAGAGACAGAGAGTTGAGGCCACCCAGCAGAGATCGGACGAAGTATGAGCCGGCAAAAGAAGCGGAAGGAGCTAGCACCTTGGGCTACAAAGATAGTAGACGAGTTGAAAAGAACACCCGCTAGAATCGGCATGTACGATGCTCTTCTCGCTCCCGTGCCAGGAGGATCTCGCCGCAGGAATCTCTCGAAAAACATGAAGAACGGCAAGCGATACGACCCGCCGTCCCGGTTCAACCTCCGAAAGTCTCACGCACCGGGAAGAACAGACCGCCTCCCTTCTATCTGTCTTTACGGATGCAAGGGCACATAGTACACAACTGTATGGTGGACTCTGGCGCTTCCACGACTGTTATGCCGAAAGCCATCTGCGACGAGATCGGGATGGAATACACAAGGACCAGCCAAGGCGTGCTGCAATTAGACGGCACCCCTGTCAAGACAGTTGGTGTCATAAAGGACATCCCTATTCGGCTGCATAAGGCTCTCGACATCGTGGTCATCCAAGAGGTCGTGGTTGTCGACTTGGCTCCCTACTTCGGCATGTGTCTCTCTCGGGAGTTCACTGCGAAACTGGGCGGGTACCTGTCTCTAGACTACTCACACATGGAAGTGCCCTTCAAAGGAAGGAGATTGAAAATCTTTAATGAGAAGCCTTCCACCTTCCTAGTAGAGAAGATACCCGGAGAAGAGTCGGACTACATGGTCCAGCTGTCGGAGGAAGAACTGGTGACAGTAGAGCTGACGGAGCAAGCCCTCAAAGTGCTACAACTCGAAGATGAGTTCTCTTTGCGGGATTTCAATGCCGTAATTGAGACAGAGCAGGGCTGTTACACCGTTGTACAGCCCGAAAGGCTTGACAAGTCAGCTACAAAGGAAGTGGGACCTGCACCTGAGAAGCTGTGGAAGCTTTTCTTTGACGGCGCACGATGCAAAAATGGCGCCGGTGCAGGGGTGCTTCTGGTTTCCCCGACAGGTTGGCCTGGAGTTGCACTAATAACTCAGCGGAGTACGAAGCCCTGTGCTTGGGTTTGCGAAAGGCGAAGAGGCTGGGGATTAAACACCTGCAGATCTTTGGAGATTCAGAGCCGGTGTGTCACCAGGTTACGAACAAGTGCGCCTCCAAAAAGCACTATCTCAAGGCGTACCGCAACCGGGTGTGGGACCTGATGGAGTCGTTCAACTCGTTGAATGTCAAGGGGATATCGCGTGAGAAAAACAAACACGCTGACATTCTGGCGTCTGTTGGAGCCAGGTACATTCCGGCTGACGACGTTGTCCAGAAACCGAAGCCGGTTCGTACTATTTACAGGCCTTCTGTGCCTGATAAGGACATCCACTGGCAGGTGTTCGATTGTGACGAGCAGATCGTCACATTTTTGGTAAATGAAGTAGGTTCAATCGAGAGTAGAGACCCTGATGACGAGCAATATGAGGGGTTGATACAGTTGAACAATAATCATGTCCCAAAAGGACTGATTACATTGGAGAGTCTATTTGATCAGAATGACAGAGCTATATCTCATAGGATCAAAGTAGACCCGAAGCAGTATGCCGACCTGGAACTTGAACCTAGTAAAACTATCAAGGTCGGGACAGACTGCACTTCGGAGGAACTTGAGCAGATCAGATCACTGTGCCGAGAGTTCCCCGACATCGTGGCCTGGTGCTACGAGGATTTGAAGGGGTATGACAGAAATGTAATCCAGCATACCATTGAGCTAGAGGGTGGCGCCAAGCCATTCCGACAGAAGCAGAGGGCCGTAAATCCGAAAATTGAGGCCATGATGACAACAGAGCTCTTGAAGATGGTGGAAGCCAAAATCATCTACCCCATCAAACATTCATCCTGGGTCGCGAATTTGATGCCTGTGAGGAAGAAGAATGGCGACATTCGTCTCTGTGTCGACTTCAGAAACCTGAATCAGGCCTCCCTCAAGGACCACTATCCGCTTCCCCAAATTGACCAAATTCTACACATCGTTGCTGGAGCCCAGAGATTCTCACTTTTAGATGGATTTTCCGGCTAAAACCAGATTTGGGTCAGGGATGAGGACCAGCATAAAACGGCATTCACCACCAAATGGGGGACGTTCGCCTATCAGCGCATGCCTTTCGGCTTGTCCAATGCTGGTGCCACATTCCAAAGGGCCATGGACCTCGGCCTTCCGAGAGTCGCTCAATAAGATCATCGTCATCTACCTTGATGACATGACTCGTTTTCTCTCACCAAAGAGGGGATCATGTATCCCACCTACGGCAAATATTTGAGAGGTGTCGAGAATTCAGCATTTCTATAAACCCGAAGAAGTTCGTCTTCGCGGTAAAAGAAGGTAAGTTGTCGGGACATGTCATCTCCGAGAAAGGCCTCACCATTGACCCTGATAGAGCAGAAGCCCTCCTTCGCTTGCCAGCCCCAATTGATAAAAAAGGGCTGCAGTCCTTCTTCGGCCAGATTAACTTCGTGCGGAAGTTCATTCCGGACTTCGCACAAGTGATCAAGCCTATGGCCGAACTGCTGAAAAAAGATACAACTTACGAATGGACTGAAGAGAGAGAGCAAGCCTTCGAGGAAATCAAGGCTCGAATTGCGCAAGCTCCGATGTTGATAAACCCGGACTACTCCAAAGACTTCATCCTTTACGCGGTGGGAGAACCGGAAAGTTACGCCGCAGTCCTAACTCAAAAGGGAGACGATGGCGAGGAGCGCCCCATAGCGTTCCTGAGCCAAGTGATTCAGCCGCATGAAGAAAAGTACAACTTTATAGAGTGGCAAGTTCACGCTGTCATGAAATCCCTCCGAAAGTTCAGGCATTTTGTCTCCCAGAGCAAAACGACTGTCTTTGTGATCCACCCGGACGTTCGAAGCTTCATCATACAAGGAGAGTCGGGTCACAAGAGAGCAGGATGGATTGCAAAAATCCAAGAGTTCGACATCGAAGTGCGACCCACCAAGCTTATCAGAGGCCGAGCCTTGTGTCAGGAGCTGGCCCGAAGCGCTGTAGCCGGCATCTCCGCCTGTAAGTGGGAGGACACAGCGACAAGCATCTACCTAGCCAACTCCTTATCGGAGGAGAGTGATTGGACAGATGAACTGGTGAGATATTTCTGCACCGGAAGATGTCCAGATCACCTGAACGCCTCACAACGAAGGAGATTTCGGCTAGGTGCACTCAAGTACACTCTTCGCCCCGAGGGGCTTTACTTCAAAAATATTGACGGCATCTTGTTGCGGTGCGTCATGAAATCAGACCAGCCCAGGGTCCTCGGAGATTTTCATTCCGGGATGCCTGGGGTTCATCATTCTGCAAGGCCTACGGCCTTAAAAATAATTAGAGCTGGGTACTATTGGCCCACTCTATTTACAGACGCTTATGCGGTCTGTTCTAAGTGTGATCAATGCCGAGGTTTGTTGGCGTAAACAGAAAAGCACCCCCGCCCCTTCAACCGATTCAAGCCGAGACTCCGTTCCAAAGAATGGGGTCTAGACTTCATTGGGGTGATTTCGCCTAATTCCTCTCGCCGAACACAAGTTTATTCTTACGACCACCGATTACTTCACACGGTGGGCGAGGCGATCCCGACCAAAAACGCGGACCAGAAACGGTCATCAAGTTCCTTGAGAGCCCGATTACCCGCTTCGGGGTTCCAGAGTCGATTGTGACGGACAATGGTCCGGGATTCGCAGGCGCCGTACTCACGGAGTACACTGGCAAACTTGGCATTTATCACAAAATGTCTTCTAATTACTACCCGCAAGGGAATGGCCTTGCCGAGTCTACTAACAAGAACCTCCTGAAGATCATCAGAAGGACCATTGACAGGAACAAGCAGACTTGGCATTTACTCCTGAACCGAGCACTGTGGGCGAACAGAGTTTCATTCAAGAAATCCATCAGAACGTCCCCTTACGCGCTCGTCTACGGTAAAGAGGTTGTCATGCCAGCCCACATCGAAATCCCTGCCCTATGGATGTTGGACGAAGACAGGAGCAGTGGAGACCCGGTGGATGACAGACTGTGCCAACTCCTGCAGTTGGAAGAAGACAGAGAAAAAGCATACCAGGCCTTCACCAATCATATTGAAGCCACTCAAGGCTAGTTTGCAAAAGGCACCACTGCCCGAGTTTTTAAAATCGGGGACCTGGTGCTGAAGTGGGACTCATTTAAGGCGAAGCCGGGCAACCACGGGAAATTCGATGCCCTCTGGGAGGGCCCTTATCAGATTGCCCGGGTGAACCAGTTCAATGCTTACGTGCTTCAGGATATGGAGGGCCAGCTCCTACCTATTCCTGTTAACGGGTTCCATTTAAAAATTTACCGCTGCTGAAGGTGCCCAATGGGCCCTTCCTTGTATAAATTCCCTTTTTGCATTTTAAATTTCAGCATGTACAGTTTTCCAGCTTTCAGTTTTTCCATTTGTTTGAGCCCAAGTAGGACAAATGGGAGAGAACACAGACTTCGCAGCGAAGTCTGTTGTCGCCCCTCAGAAGGAGCGAAGTTCGTAGAAGGGGACTGCCTGAGAAAGCAGAAAAAACGGCTAAGTGGCAGTGCGCTGCCCGACTTCGCAGCGAAGTCGGGCTGCGCACCGGCCAAGGGGCGCGGTTGGAGAGCATTAGTTGCAAAGGGAGTTAAGTGATCGGACTACGCTCGATTTTGGAGCGAAGTCCGACTTCGCTCGCGAAGTCCGAATACACTCGGCTTTCGCGCGAAGTGCGAACTGCGCCCGAACTTCGGGCGAAATCCGAGAGGCCCATCACAAAAGGCTGATAATTCCAAGAGGGCCCGAAGCCTCGTCAAAAAATTGCAAGGTCCGGTTGCGCCCAGCCAAAGGGCGCAGTTGGAAAAGAAGGGCGGCATTAGTCTTAACGCAAGTGTTGGTTCGGACTGTGCCCAATTTTGGGGCGAAGTCCGACTGCGCGGGCGAAGTCGGATCGCGCCCAATTTTGGGGCGAAGTCCGATTGTGCCCTGTTTCCTGGGCGCAACTTGGATGGTCTATAAAAAATAAATAAAAATTTTAATACTCCAAGCGTGGGCCCAAGGCGCATTGCGACAGTAAGAGTTGGGTTTCTGCACCAAAGGGTTTTTTCTTGAGCAGTGTGCCCAGATTGCGGCAGTGACATCAGCCATGGCGCAGCGTTCAAAGTTAAATTTAATGATTGCGCAATCAAGGAAGCATGGCGCAGCAACCAGGGTACATCTTTCAAGACGTTCTCCTGTGCGGCCACCAAAAACCATTAACGCCTTCACTAGCCAGCCGACCTACCCCCTCCTGCGCAACATTAATGACGCTGTCATTGTCTAGAAAAGGGGGTCTGATGCATCCAGACATGCCAAATCGTGCAGATTATTCCTGTGACTGCGAAATCTGGTGCAGACATCCACAAGCCGTAATTATTGTTGTTTCGGAGAGATGGACAAAGGAAAGTTGCCAATGCCAGCGCAATCTAGCGAAGGGCGCGAACTGGGGGATTTACCGCAGTCAAGTGTTTTCAGGAGTGAGACGCCGCAGGACCAAAAGTCAAAATCTCGGCCGAAGAAAGTACAACGTGGGCAAGCCCCACCACCGCCGGTTAATTACCTATCTGGGTACAAGGACGGCTTGTTTTCCATGAGCCTTACTAAACTGCGGATAAATGTGGAGAATTGGGCTGACAAGGTTTCACCCTCTCACCACTTCGGGGCGGCGTACAAGTCGAACCTTTACCGGTTCTTGTGCCCTCCTGTCCATCAATGCCCGGAGCTGGTAGACCTAATTGTCAGACATTACAGACCAGCTACCCGGCAAATTTGCAGCTCCAGCGGGAAACCCTTGTTCGCACTTCGCAAAGAGACTGTCCAGCCGGCCTTCGCCCCAAGGTTGGAGTATGACTCCAGCACGATTGTCAGAAAGATAAATCTTGGCGAGCAAGCGGGGCGCTTTACGCATACAAAAAAGATGAGGGATTTCTTCAATTCAGAGCTGAACACCCCGCTCGCAGTTGGACAATGGCCAACCGGCCCCATACCCCTGGAGAGGTTTCAGAGTAAATACATATACACCATTCTGGCGTGGGTCCTCGGCTGCGACTCTGACAAGCTGGTACGGCCGTACCAGCTAGCGCTGGCGTAATGTCTCCTATGCGGAGAATCCTATGAACCAACAGCGCAGAAAAGTGGGAAGCGCCCTATCTTCTTTGACTGGGCGGACTGGCTTGCATACGCCATTCACTCCACCTGGTGAAGCTCCGTAAAAGCGATCAACCGAATTTCGATTCGGCTCCTTCTTGGCTTGGCTATGTTTGTATCATTTGCACTCTCGGATGCCGATCCCTAACCCGAAGAAGGTAAATGAGAAGGGAGAGCCACGACCCGTCTATGACCGGACGGATGACCTATACCGGAAAGGGTCTTACTACAAGTTCAACTTCAACTTTCCGGGTCCTGGTCATGTCGGCCTTCGCCGATGGTGAGATCCCTCGCCCCCCGCAGAAATGACGAACTATTTGTTGAATCACAAGCTCGGGGACGTTTTTAGACTGACGCAGGGGATTGTGGTCAGAATCTACGGATTCAAGGGCAAGCCTCATCTGCTGCCCTACTGGTGCACGGATCATCATTTTGGGATGGAGGTTGCACGGCAGATGGATTACGTTGAAGAGGAGTTCGGCCAGGGAGAGAGAAAGGGACATATCTTTCAATATCCTCTTTCCTGGGCGAACGTTGAGATATCAGAGATAGGACAGCATGTCTATCTCGAGCGGGAGCTCTTTGACATTGGTCTGATTCTGCTGCCGCAGCGCTGGAAGTACGACCCATTAGGGATAAGGGAAAAGATTGCACATATCTGCCCCCGGGCGGATATAATCGAAGACAGATGCGATGTGGTCCATGTTGACCTCGATTGGGAGATTGACTCGATGGAAGCATGGCCTCCTTGGCAGGAGTTTTACTGCGAGGAGGTAGCATATGACCCCGAGCGAAACCCGGACCACAAGTTCACCTCTCCAGGATTCAAGAAATTCATCACCAAGCTAGCAGGCCTTAACTGGCCAAAAGAAAAGGTTGTTGAATGCTGGAAGATGAGGTGTCGCACGCAGCACGATAAATCCATCAGGAGGAATCTGGCCGTTGATGATGACTTTTCAGCTCTATATGACCAGCACATTGACAGCTGGCGGCCTTTCGCATTCCGAGATTACGTTCCCCGAGGTCCCTTTGAGGGTTATAAAGGGAGATCTTCCTCCCAACAGTTGTACACTTTTGCAACTGCCAGCGCGGGCCCAGCAGATATCCAAGTGGACCCAATGCAGCCTGTTGCTTCCAAGGTGGCGCCTGAAAAGGCGAAAAAATCAATCAAGTCAGCGCCCGAGGTGACTCCTCAGGCACAAAAGACGCCAGCGACGCCAGCAAGCGGACCGTCTGCGGCAGACCTTCTGCAAGTCAAACCCCGGTACAAGTTTACCGTGGGAACATCAGCGCCCGCCGCACCTACTTCATCTCCTTCTTCCGAACCAGCCATTGCTCCAAAAAAGAAAAGGAGGAAGAGAGTTGAGAAATTCAGGCGACCTAGTCCGACAAGGTGCAAGCCAGCCAGCAGAGCCGCAGCTCGCGTCCGACCGCTCCGGAGGTTGTTTCTCCGGGATAGTCCCGAGCCGCCCGCCGAAACCGTAACAGCAGACATTCATCCAAAGATCGGCTCAGGCGGAGCCCGCAGGTACGTTCGCTGCCCCGCTCCCTCTGATCTCATCTGGCCCTACCCCGACTCCATCTCCCGCTCAATCCGAGCAAGTCATGGCCGCATCTTCCTCCCCATCTCCACACCCTTCTAGCGGCCCCCATTCTTTCGACCAGTTTGCTCAGGACCCCAACGCCTCCCTGTCCCTGAGTCAAACCCCAAACCTTTCACCCATGGTTAGTGCTGAAGCTGCGCGTTCACCGCTGCATCCATCGCCTCAGCCGCTTGAAACCCTTCCAGCATCAACCGCTCCGCTCTCCACTTCCGGGTCGCCCTCAAAAGTGGCCGCTCCTTCCAAAGTCCTTCCAGTTCCTCCTATTTCCCTGTCTGCAGGGGAGACGTCACAGCAGAACCCTAGGCTGGGGGAACCGGACTTCATGGACGATCTCCAGAACACGGATGATTTGCCTCTGACAACGAGAGCTGTAGAATACCCTATCTCTTTCCTCCAAAACTTGAAGCGGAGGAGACCTGAAGAGATAGCCGCCCCGGTAAAGCGTACCAAGTTCGACTTCGAGAGGAGAGTGCTCACGACAGAAAAGATAACTCCAAAAGTGAAGAAGCCTCTCCCAGAAATGACCAGGGCGGACTACGAGCTCCAGACAAAGGAGAAGACCTTCGACGATATTCACCCGCAATATGAGATTCAGGGAATCCTTCGTAAAGCGGATAATCTCCTTGTCAAAAATCTGGAGGAACAGGAAGAGCTTTTCCGGTTGCAAGACAAGACAAGACAGCTTGAAGAGGACCTGTCTAGGTCCACTGAGCAGCTGGAATCGGCGCAGCAAGAAATAGATGAATTAAAAGCCCAGCTGGCCGCTTCTCAACAAGAAGCCGCAACGGAAAAGCAGGCAGCCCTAGAGCAGATTTCTTAGCTTCAGGAGTCTTTGAAACAGGCGCAGTCGCAATCTGCAGAGAAAGCATCTCAAGCGACGGTCTTTTCAAAGAGCAAAATTAAGGAGATGCGGGCTGATCTGCCGCGGGGATGCAAGCCCCACATGTGTAAGGCCATGTCGGTCCTGGATTTCGCATTCAGGATCCAAGAAGTTTCTGCCAGGGAAAGCCTGTGGTAGAGGAGGCCAAACGCCAGGCAAAGCAATGGCTGGACCTGGCGATAAAACTTCAAGAGCACGAGCGCAATGGCCTCCAATTCTCCCCCATGTCCTCATTCGCCGCAGAATGGGCAGATGCAAGGGTAACCTTGCATAAATATTTTAAGAAAGCAGAAGAGGTGAGAGTTGCCAGACGAATGCTGGATGCATTCGAACATGAAAAAGACATTTATCTGGCTCCCCTTCACGCTCTCTCTGAACTAGGGTGCCCGGGCTATGTTGAGAATGGTGAGTTTCTCACCCATGAGTAGGTGAAAAAGAATTGGCTGTCCTTTGAGGCAGATACAGCTGAAATCGATAGCTGGACCGAACCAATTCAAGAAAGTCGGGTCACCCGGATGGTGTCCAAGTGTCTGCAGGATCAGCTCCTACTTCCAGGAGCTGGGGAAAAGATACCTCACCATCGACCCGCACGCGGTCGCCGCATTCCACGCAGCATTAGAAGAAGTTGCCGACCGCAGACCATTCGAGCGTAAGCCTGGGGCCAAGCCCAAGCCGCATACAACCGCATCTGCGAGGCAGAAGCCAGTGCTGGAGAGCATTCGGAGGGCGAATCTGAGGAGGCGACTGCCTGAAGTGGATCTGAAGAACAGTTGCCGCGAAGAGAACGGCTAGAGCAGCAGAAAGCAGGGAAAGCAAGTTCCTCTGCACCCAATGGATGAAGGCATGGATTCTTTGCGCCGAGGCGAGCTCGACACCCCGCGAGCCGCCAGAAATGTTGCCACATTTTGCACGGGGTGCAATGTTTTCAGTTTTGTAAGAGAGCTGCTCTTCCATTTCCCTCTTCCTCTCTTTCCCTTCCTCTTCTCCCCCTTTCTCTCTCTTCCCTACATTCTCATCCTTCCCTCTTTCTTTTGAGCTCCTCGTCGATCTCAAATTTGACAAGCAGTTGCCCCGAAAAATGGCTAAGTGCCGGAGCGCAATCCGACTTCGCAGCCGAAGTCGGAGTGCGCCCTCCAGCTGGAGCGCAGCAGAGTGCAAAGTGCGCAGTGCGACAGAACCAGCCAGAAAAACAAGTGTTTTGGGCGCAACCCGACTTCGCAGCGAAGTCGAAGTGCGCCCTGCTTTCTGGGCGCACCTTGTAGCAGGCTGGCAGAAAAATGACTAAGTGTTGGGGCGAAGTCCGACTTCGCAGCGAAGTCGGATTGCACCCCCTTTCCAGGGCGAAGTCCGTACGGTGGCAGAAATCAGCTTTCACCGTGCGCAACCCGATTTCGCAACGAAGTCGGAGTGCGCCCTTTGACAAAGTGCGTTAGGGGAATAAACTCAGAAATGCACCCAAGGCATGAAGACCTTCCCGACTGCGCTATTTTCTGCCTGCACAACCCGATGGCGCTCGGATCCCGGGCGAAGTTGGATAAACTGCCTTTCAAGGCAGACACGTGTCAAGCAGCATCATCCGACAAGTGTCCAGCTTTGGGATCTGAGCCAAGACGTGCCGAGCAAAAGGACAAGCATGGGCCGCACTACTTATGCCAGCTGCCTCATTTAAAGCCGATTGGAGGTTCCACCTGCTTCAACTACCCGCATTCCTGTCGATGAGAAGTTGTACCCAACGCGCTGCCACGTAGCTGTTCAGCCTCCAGGGAGACCATGCTGCAGGTACAGTCCTGCCCGACAAAGGTCAGCATCAGCAGTCCGCGACTGCTTTTGTCAACTAATGTTTGATCGGGACTTTGTGCCCATTAATGTAACGGGAGGGACTCGGGCTATAAATACCCACCACAGTTTCATTATAAGTGGTGGAAGGGGAATGTCTGTTAGGGAACCATTGTAGCTGTGCTTCTGCTTCTTAATATAAAGTATATGCCTGGCTCTGTTCTACTGCATTTATTTTGTATGCTGCCTCTCTTTTGTCATATTTCTTGTGTCATGGCTTGTTGATTCGCTTCAGCATTTGATGGCCAGGTACTCCTGAACTTCATTGATCAGAGGATACATAGAATAAATTTGGTAGCAGTTCCTTTAGTTTGTGTGTTCTGTTTATGTTGCTGTCCATAGTGGTGATAGATGCGCTGCCGTACTGTTAGTTCCTTGTAGGGAATGTCTGTTAGGGAGCCATTGTAGCTGTGCGTACAAATTCTCTGCATAACACACATACTTGGATCTGACATTTCTCGGTTGCTTTTTGTATTTATGTTACTTTCCGTAGTGGTGATTGATGCGCTGCCGTACTGTTAGTTCCTTGTAGGGAATGTCTGTTAGGGAGCCATTGTAGCTGTGCGTACACTTCTTTATATAGAAAGTATACTTAGATTTTACAGTTTCTGGTTATGCTTTGTATTTATGATGCAGTAAGTAGTGGTGATTGATGTGTTGTTGTACTGTTAGTTCCCCCCACCCAACTCCAATCACATCTGTAAATTCTTTCCGCATTTTTATCTCTTTCCTGCACTCTCATCTTAAACCATAAAACCCCACAGGTAGCCGGCCTTCTCCGGAGATTGGCACGGAAGGCATCCCTTCCTTCCGGCCTTTCAAGCTGGTGGGCGAATCTAGGCGCGTTAACCCAAAATCCTTTCCTCATGGCAGATTCGTAACCAACAGGAAAGAGTGCAATTTAGTAATACTGGAAAGAACTTATCTATATGGCCATTTTTTCACGTAAATTTTTCATTTTCAACTAATGGCATCAACTTCTATGAAACATCTTAAGAAATTCCATCGGAATCCCAGGATCGTAGTTATTAGCATCCTAATATTTACACAAACAAATTCAAAAAATTTCGTCAGTCTCAATGGCATTCATTTAGATCAACGTTCTTCATATCACTCAAGGTTAGATAAAGATTATCAACAAACTATTAGAAGGGGTCCTCTGTTGTTTTACTTTTCACAAACAATCTAAGCGGCTTAACTGGATTCCCTTGCCACAGCAATAGTATGATACACCATTCCATACATCAACTTAGATTTCCTTTTCAGGCACTTCATGGTTATCCTTCAATCACTGCAAACTCATAATTGCAGGATTAGTCAAAGGTTCATCATATAGTAGAGTGCAGAACAATTAAATATCTCTGGAACCTCAAGGCGAATTTGAATATGGCTCAAAACAAGATGAAACAACAAGCAAATTAGCACAAGAACAAGAGAGAATTTGAAATTAAAAACCAGATCTTTAATAAGCAGTTGGACTAATGTAACATTAAATAATTGGAGGGTAAAGTTGACTTATAAGGCATTACAGGCACCAAAGCTTTGGCAATGCAGAACCAAGTTTTTGAGGTGAACATACTTGCATGAATGTGTTAGCATCATCATTTTAGCAATAACATCAATTAAAGGTGCTTAGTTCTTTGTGGGTCCAATGTCTTGTAATTAATACCAATATCCATAAGAAAAAGAAAAAGAAAAAAAAAGTTCATAGAAGGAATAGCTACTCATGGGACATGGTCGTCCAAGGATGATTTGAGTGATAAATATTATATGGAGTTGAAAATCTCACAATAAATATCTAATAAAAAAAACTAGGTCTTTCTCAAACTACAGCACTACATGCGAATCTTTCTCAAAAAACAAAACTACAACAAACTTACATCAGATGTTATGGTCCTTATAAGATACTTGGCAAAATTTGCAACGTTGTTTGCAAGCTACTATGAACTCCTCCCTCAAAGGTTTACCCTACGTTCTCTATATAATAAACAAACAAGATCATAGGCAAACTGTCTTCCAATACAGACAGACCTCCCGAAGTTGGACAATATATGGAACATGATCTTAGAACCTAAAAACAACGATTGGTCCAGGATTGACTCAAATGCACACTAGGTTGAACATTGAATATCTCATTGAGTGGAAGAACCTGCCAATTGGAGATGGCACATGAGAAAATGAACTATTCAATAATAACCATCATTAGTCTCTCAGGTGTTGGGGACAATGCCTTTTCATGTCCCTAATCCTGACACGTCTTACTATTTTCTTTCTGTATGATTCAGTTCTAGAGTAGCTGGGTGTGTTGTGCACAACCCCAAGTTCGTCTTGTCTTTTTTTATTACTTAATCAAATTCGGATCTATGAATTGCCCTAACCTAATTATAGCTATATATAGAACATAGGGACTCTATTTGGAATCATCTAAGCAAAATATCATTATGGCATTGCATTAGGAGGTCGCCCCTGAAGTAACACTTTCTTTATCTTTTGCATTTACCATTTTTTAAAATAAAATTTCATTATTTTCACACAATCTAATCCTATAATACTACTGCATATTACACGATATTATTTTCACACTTTATTTCTGTGTTAAGGGTATATAAGAATCATTATAGTAAATATGTGCAACACAAGGTGTAATCAAGAAATAAGAGGCTACCGATGAAAATGCATTCACTAAATTAGTGGTTCATTTTAAACTAGATGGAGGTAAAAATTATCAGTTTAGTTATCGTAGCGGCTATCCTAGAATAATCCTTAACATACCGTCTATAGTAGCCTGCCATACCCATGAAGCTTCTTACCTCTATAACATTGGTAGGAGGTGGCCAATACAAAATGGCCTTTGTTTTTTCTAGATCCATCGTAGTTCCCCTTGATGTAGGATTCTGTCATCAGCCGCCAGCCGCAGTGAGCTTCCTTCTCTAAGGAAACTCCGGGTGATGGGCTCCAGGAAATTGTTGCAGCGCCTTTGAAGTTATGGAGGGACACTCAGACCTCTCCTTTTGATGAGTTTGTTTGAGTTATTTTCTTTGTCCAGTCCAGTTTGCCCTTATGTCACAATCCTTTAGGGAAACCTTCAGGTGGTCTAGCTTACTTGACAAGCTTATTGACCATTGTCTCTTTTCTTTTCTTCCTCTTTGGTTCTTGGGTTCCATTGTGTGGATGCAATACTAGTACCATTAGGTAATGACCCTAGGATACATGTCTCTTCAAGGTCAAATTTCCTAGAGACGATGCTTTGGTTTATAGGTCCCTCCTTCTGATTAAGGGATGGATCTAGGGTCATCAAGAAGGTAAAGATCCTAATGAAGAAAGAATTTCCTTCTTCTGAACACAAAAATCTTGCAGAAATAGTTTGTCAAACAGTTAAAGGCTATTGGTGTTTCAATAAAATATTTACTGATAATGAAGAGAGAACTGTTTATCTTTGAGAAGTCCAATGATACTCTTCATGAAAATAACAAAGGTCACTTTTGGAAAAAAATGATTAAAATGATTCTAAAACAAAGAATCATCCTCCTAATCCATGATAACGATAAAGAAATTACCCAATTGGAAAGGGAACAAAGTAAAATGGAAATCAACACCCATAGTCCATTGATATTTAGCAAACCATAAAACTAAAAGGAAACAAAGAGTTGTCCATTAGTATTTAGCAAAACATAAAACTAACTTCAGATTCCACAGGTACATAAGCATAGAATTGAATACCCAAGTATCATGATGGTGAGAAAGCGAGAGCCATTTCACTAAATATTGAAGTTGCCTTTCACTTGATCCTGTTCCCACTTGCACCTGCCTACGTCCTAAGATCTTTTCAATCTTCTTTGGTGGATAAAGTTTTCCACCCTTCTTCACCCTTCTCAAATTATCTGGCAATGATTCCTTGCAATAAGGGCAAAGCCAATCTCCATTTGGGACGTCCGATAAAGGAGGCTGTAAGCAAAAAGTGTGGATAGAGCAAAAGCACCCTTTCCCATCACAGAGAAGTAAGAGGTTGTTGCCCCCCCCAAACTAGCAGCAAAAAACAAAATTCCATTAGACAACTATCAAATGACGACAACATCAAGATGCATTGAGTGAGTAGAATCAAAAGTCAAAGAAATAGCAACCGTTTTGCTACATTTACTATTCTCTTACACCTCAAAATTAAGAGCAAAAAGCAATGCGAGGCCAAACCACTATTTGCCTATCAAATATTTATTCGCATTTCCCTATATGTCATAGATCTGTACAGATGCATTCCGATGTAGTCGGATTGTATCTACACTGTTTGTGATATGCAAACTACTTTGCTGTATGTCATGTTCACAAACACAATAATAAATCTCACCTGGCAAATGGAACAAATGCGATTGGAAGTATTGCAATTCAATTCAACCTCCACAGGATCTGTACTGGAATTTGCTCCAGAAACTTTACCACCATCATGTCCATGTGATAGCATTGTTGTATCTGCCCATGGAAAGCTCAAACCAATACATATTAATATTGAGAGTTTAAAAATATTTTCTAATTTCTTTTGAAAATTCGATGTTTCTATCAATTGAAAACAAATATGAAGTGATAACCAGCACAATTGATATGAACAAGTATGAAAAAAAGGTGAGGATAACTGCAAACAAAATAGCAAGGTCATAATAGCTTAAAGTAGAAATCTGTCCACTTAAAGACAAAACAGTTTTCTCACAAATCTCCTCAACTCTAAACCAGTATATATGATATAAATAGTATTGTTGAAACTATGCCGGTAAGTCAGATAAGAATCAAATGATTCAAATCTAAGATAACAAACAGTATACAAAACATAGATCAATATGTCCAAGACACAAAATGGGGGAAATAAGAGACCACCATATGTTAACTGTAATATTCCATGGACGTGTTAGAAAGAGCTTTTGTGTCTCTTCAAAACCTCAAACAAACTTATCTTTAGAATCCTATTTAAGGACATTTATTAAAATATAAGTTTAAATTTACATTCTCCAATATACTACCTATTCACCCATCCATCATACAAGATGAATTAATTTATGAATCCAACATAAAAAAATTCATCGTACTGTGCAACAAGCTGTGCTCATTTTACGGCTTGTCTACTTTCTCATGTACTCACTCTATTATAAATTCCCCATGCTATTGTAATCAAGCGTACTTCTTGAGTTCCATTGACCTGCTTTGGCAACTCACATGTATATTAATATAACTATTTTCATCTATTTCCTTTACTACATAATTCACAGCGGTCATTATTTAGAGAATATTTTTATATGGCCAATAAGTATTTCACACACATCTTTTACTCAACAAAACTATGGCTCTCACATGCACAAAGGTTGCTCACTGAACACTTGATTTATGCCCCGCATGAGAGTAATCGATTGTTGGGAGATATGTTTAAACATATGCATTGGCACAATCCATTTGAAGTGTTAGTCATAGCAAAGATTAACTTGGTCAGATGTACTTATTCATATTTATGTTTAATATAGCAGCTTCTAGGACGTTTCTAGGTCCATATCTCACAACCTTTCTTTAGTGCTTGCGAGCTTTAGATATTGAAAGCATTAGTAAGAGATTAGGGCGACTGTCCTCGTAAACGCAAGAAAGATCATGTTGAAAAATCGAGTGAGGTGTAACCAATCACTTTGCCCTGCTGAGATTGTCAGCAATTAAGAATACCATGCACAAAATTAAAATCTTCTTGTGATATATAATTTCTGGAATGGTGAAAGCTTTGTTCCTTATGAACCTAGTCTTCTATACATAATGGTATGAAAGGAATGTTTGCATCAACGTTGCAAATAATTTCGTGGCTCCTGGTGTCCAAGCTTGTTTGGGTGCTATTCTTCAAGGCAATTTTCCACCTGCTTGGCTGCTATGGGCTTTTCATCATTTGAAGAACCCATCCTTGTGAGCCTTGCATTTAGCTTTTGTTGTTTACATGCTAATTAAGTTGCTCTCTGTTGAAGTTTTTAGACAGATTAGATCCCATTATGCCTCATAGACACTCAAACAAGCACAGTAACAACAATCTACAACTCACCAAGAATCCAAAACAGCTTTTAGATTTAAGATAGGATACACACATTGCCAGATCATATCCCTTAAACGGTTCACTGTTTATCTGACTCTTATGCAATTTTAGTACAGTATGGGCCATAGAAGACCATACAAACGCATCCCAAAGGTGCCAAAACCTACATCTGAATGTATAGATAAAAAAGAAAAAAATAAATAAACAGGCTTTGTGTTCAAGGGTATTGTTGGCATTTTTGCCACATTAAATTTTTTGACAAATTTTTGCCTAAGTGTGAAGCGCTCTTCGCCAGCGAAATCATTTGGAGCTTTAAATCAGCGAAACGCATGCAAAAGTGTTGGCATTTTCGCAGGCCCTAAAAGAGGATGATAAATTGGATGAAATGATCTTTAGATGTTTCATTGTTGTAGATCTTCTCTTAAGCTTTCCAGCGATATATTATAATAGGCGATCGGGTCAGCGGATCAAAAGTTATGGCCTCGGGAAGCAGAACCAGCAAAAGTCATTTCGGGCGAGAAGAAACTAAGGCAAAAGTCAACCAGGTCAAACTATGTTTCGCTGCACTTCTGGCGCGAAAATCCCCTTCGCGGATTTCTGGCGCGAAAATCCCCCTTCACGGATTTCTGGCAATAAAACCCCCCTTCGCGGATTTCTGGAGCAGCGCGAAAACCCCCCTTCGCGGATTTCTGGAGCAGCGCGAAAATCCCCCTTCGCAGATTTCTGGAGCGGCGCGAAAATCCCCTTTCGTGGATTTCTGGCACGAAAATCCCCTTTCGCGGATTTCTGGCACGAAAATCCCCCTTCGCGGATTTCTGGCGCGAAAATCCCCCTGCGCAACACATCTTCAGCTTGGCGACAAAATTGGAGAAAGTCAAGGTCAAAGACAACGTCAACAGACAATTTTGGGCCCGGAGGACAGCGAAAATCCATTTCGGACTCAGTTTCTAGCGAAACCTCCCCGAAGCTTTTTCCGGCGCCAAGGCTACATCCGGAGGGTGCGTTTCCAGAGATAAAGGACGGTAGGTGTAAATTTAAGGAGCCTTCATGGCGCACGGGTTTTGGTCCCCCACCTATCCCATCAAGACGACATTGTCATATCCAAGGAAGCCTCGGGAGGTGAGTTTCACCAACTGCATTAATGAGACAAGCAGTCCCAGCGACAAAACCTGTCCGAAGCCACGCCTCATAACTACTGATGTGAGTTCCCAGCGATAATCTCAGGGTGAGCCATGTCTCATAAATGCCTGACAGGGGTCAAATCTCAGCTGCCCCAGCGGTTTTAGGGTTTGACATTAATGTTACAGAGGTGAAATCTTCTATAAAAACTAACTCAATGCAATGTAAAAGGGGGGGAACGTTCTGCTAGAGAACTGCTGTATTTGAATTCTGCATCAATACTAAAGACTCTTTGGCTCTAATTCTGGATTTTCTTCTATGTATGATGCCTTCAACTATAATTTCTGCTAATTTCATTTCTTTGTCTGATTGTTATAATTCTGTAATCTGGATTTAAGCGTCTGGTAAAGAACGAAACCTGGAATTATTATGAAGGATACATGTCAGAGAAACCCTAAGTGTTAGTTTCTGTTTCATTCTTGGTATTGATTGTTGTTGGTTCAAGTAGAGATAAGTGATCGTGTTGCCTGTTCTTCCCCTTAGGAACCATCTGGCCTGTGGCCATATTTCCCTATTTCTTTCAGTCATTTCCTCTCTTTCAGCAATTTCCCAATTTCTTTCCAGTTCCCTAATCTAAAACCCCAGTTTAGAGTAGTAAGGGAGCCAGCCCTCTCTGGAGATTGGCACGGAAGGCATTCCTTCCTTTTGGCCTTTCAAAGTGTTGGACGGGTCTAGGGCGCGTAAATATACCAAATCCTTTCCTAGGGCAGATCTATGACCAACAGTTTTTCTGGCACACCCGGTGGGACACAAACGTTCCACTTCAAAAGCAATATTAAGAATTTGATGTTCATCTTGATAACTGTCAAATCCGAACATCTGGCGACTCTGTTGAGCTGAAGATCCAGATTTCTTGATCGTAGACGCCTTTTAAGCTGAAAGAAGACACCTTGGAGGAATCAAGGTTTGGTGAGCAGCCTTGACCTCACAAGCGGAGAAAAGAATGTTCACCTGGCGACTCCAATTTAGTGGCAAGGACCGTGATCTCAACAGACCATTGCTATAATGGCAAAGGTATGCTATCCCAGCTGGGATGATCCTAGCCCTCTGAATCTCCAAAGTTAGCATGAGATTCCCAAAAGTGCCTTGAAGACCCTAACGAAATACAATGGCACTGAGGGAATGGCCCGAGAGCACCTTGAAGATATTGTTGCTCTAGCGACCCTCCATGACATAACCCACGAAGATGTCATGATCAGACTTCTGGTCCTGTCTTTGGAAGGAAGGGTGCTGCAGTGGTACAAAATACTCGGGCGTAAGAGCATCTGTTCATGGGCGGACTTGGCAGGAGCATTAGTCAACACATTTGATGGCTCTCAGGACCCCTTTCAACTCTTGATGCACCTCTCCACCATCACGAGAGCACCTCTAGAGAGCATCACAAACTTCAATGTCCGATTTTGCAGGAGTTGGAAGAGAATTCCAGGGGAGGTTCGACCGACACCCGCCCAGGCCCACCTCTACTATGTTCGGGCTTTCCACCCGGATATAAGCCTCCTCCTACTACAATCTGGGGAACAGAGGTTCCCTCAAGTCTTTCAGGAGGCAGTGCATGCGGAGCTGCTCTTGCTCCAAGCAGGAAAGTTGCAGTGGAGAGAACCCGCTTCCCCATCACTTCTTCCGACGGTTGCTACCCCCATCCATCTCGCACAGTATCCACCCTCATGGTCATCACAAACTGTGCAGAATTTCGGAATACAGTTGTTTAGAGCGCAAGAGGTGGATATCTCCCAACACCGGCAGAAGGAGTATGCAGGCAATACCTCAGTAATGAACAATGTGGTAGCTTGCAACTTTTTTTCGGAGGAAGACCGGGAGGAAGAGAAGGGTCTAACGGCAAGCTTTGAGTGCGAAGAGGGCGCAATTTTGCACCCTTTTTGTATCCCTGAGCATAGCACGCAAGTACTCAGCCGAGACTCAAGGAGGCTGGTCCTACGGAGATCCTGACAGTCGGACTTTCAAAAGTGGCGACATTGGGGCCAGCCATTACCGCAACCAGTACTCGAAGAAGGCTCCCATGTGGAAAATCTCTTCGCCACATTATTCACTAACTGTACGAGTACTGGCATGCATGATAACTTGCCACGTTGCACCCTGTTCGCAACCTGGAGAACTTTGGGAAGAGGCCAGCCGGACTTCAAAGATCAACTCAAGTACAATCAGATCTGGTCCGGACACTACAGATTCACTGGGTAGGCGCCCAACGCCAATTTTGTGGTGGCGGCATGCCAATCATGTCGCAAACTTTTGTGTAAATAATGTAAGTCTCTTCGCCCCTTTTCGCGCTATCGGTGGCGCAGTTTTGGCCAGGGTCGAGCTGGCAGAGAAATGGTGCGGATGAGTTTGATTTTAAGTTTTTTAGTTTAGTTTGTGTGTGTTTCTTTTTAGCGCTCCAAGAAAGAAAAAAGGAGATAGCAGTTTTCAGGTACCATTTTTAGCATCACCTGGCACAACAGTTCAGTGCCATATAAGGCGCCCTGGCGAGGAGAAGTTTCGCTCTCCTTTAGGGGCGAAACCCCGTTTCGGCACTCTGCGGAGCGAAGGCCAAGTCGAAATTGAAGGGCAGGTCAAAAGGTCAAGTCAAAGTCAGTTTCGCCCCCGAGAAGAAGCGCAATTCCATTTCGGGCTTTTGCAGGGCGAAATCCCCTCTGACCCGCCCTCAAGGCCCGTGCGCTCCACTCCAAGCAGATGACATCGCAAGTGGGGCCCAGGACCATCGCTGCGCCCCATTTTAACTCAAAGAATTACCGGAGGTTTTGCTGCAGCATTATTTCCCAGAGTTCAGAGAGTGAATATTGTTGGTAAGAAGCGGAGCGCTAGGGTTTGATAAGGCACTGTCATTTTCAGATCGAGCGCTTGGGCAATTGTACATCCAGAATGGGCAGGAAGAGCGCTGAGAAGAAAGAGAAGGCCCCGAAGAAGGACAGGGCCCCAAAGAAGTTGGAGGAGTTTACCGCCACCAGTGAGCACTCAGAAGAGGACAGCGATAATGACTCTGTTGCCCAATGGATTAAAGGCCTGGGATCTTTGCATTGAGGCAGGCTCAATACCCCGCGAGCCGCTAGAAATGTTGGCATTTTTGCCACATTAAAAATTTTGACAAATTTTTGCCTAAGTGTGAAGCGCTCTTCGCCAACGAAATCATCTGGAGCTTTAAATCAGCGAAACGCATGCAGAAGTGTTGGCATTTTCGCAGGCCCTAAAAGAGGATGATAAATTGGATGAAATGATCTTTAGATGTTTCATTGTTGTAGATCTTCTCTTAAGCTTTCCAACGATATATTATAATAGGCGATCGGGTCAGCGGATCAAAAGTTATGGCCCCGGGAAGCAAAACCAGCGAAAGTCATTTCGGGCGAGAAGAAACTAAGGCAAAAGTCAACCAGGTCAAACTATGTTTCGGTGCACTTCCGGCGCAAAAATCCCCCCTCGCGGATTTTTGGAGCGAAAATCCCCCCTCGCGGATTTCTGGAGCGAAAATCCCCCTGCGCAACACATCTTCAGCTTGGCAACGAAATTGGAGCAATTCAAGGTCAAAGACAGCGTCAACAGACAATTTTGGGCCCGGAGGACAGCGAAAATCCATTTCGGACTCAGTTTCTAGCGAAACCTCCCCGAAGCTTTTTTCGGCGCCAAGGCTACATCCGGAGGGCGCGTTTCCAGAGATAAAGGACGGTAGGTGTAAATTTAAGGAGCCTTCATGGCACACGGGTTTTGGTCTCCCACCTATCCCATCAAGACGGCGCTGTCATATCCAAGGAAGCCTCGGGAAGCGAGTTTCACCAACTGCATTAATGAGACAAGCAGTCCCAGCGACAAAACCTGTCCAAAGCCACACCTCATAACTACTGATGTGAGTTCCCAGCGATAATCTCAGGGTGAGCCATGTCTCATAAATGCCTGACAGGGGTCAAATCTCAGCGGCCCCAGCGCTTTTAGGGTTTGACATTAATGTTACAGAGGTGAAATCCTCTATAAAAACTAACTCAATGCAATGTATTAGGGGGGGAACGTTCTGCTAGAGAACTGCTGTATTTGAATTCTGCATCAATACTAAAGACTCTTTGGCTCTAATTCTGGATTTTCTTCTGTGTATGATGCCTTCTACTGCAATTTCTGCTAATTTCATTTCTTTGTCTGATTGTTGTAATTCTGTAATCTGGATTTAAGCATCTGGTAAAGAACGAAACCTGGAATTATTATGAAGGATACATGTCAGAGAAACCCTAAGTGTTAGTTTCTGTTTCATTCTTGGTATTGATTGTTGTTGGTTCAAGTAGAGATAAGTAATCGTGCTGCCTGTTCTTCCCATTAGGAACCATCTGGCCTGTGGCCATATTTCCCTATTTCTTTCAGTCATTTCCTCTCTTTCAGCAATTTCCCTAATCTGAAACCCCAGCTTAGTTTAGTAAAGGAGCCAGCCCTCTCTGGAGATTGGCACGGAAGGCATTCCTTCCTTCCGGCCTTTCAAAGTGTTGGACGGGTCTAGGGCGCGTAAATATACCAAATCCTTTCCTAGGGCAGATCCGTGACCAACAGGTATGTATAGATCAAATGTATGAAAATAAAAAGGTACTACCAGAAAATGTTGAAGATATTCAGCATATCTGGCCCACTGTGAACCTTCAATGGCCATATTCCCTTAGATGCAGCAGCTTGCTATTTAAATCTTCAATTGGCAAAGTGGATCATGATTTGGATGAGAAGATTTAAAAGCAGTACCGGAAATAATAAAAAGAGCGGTTCATAATGAAAATGATAAGGAAAAGGTGAGGATGGATCTTACAGTTTCAATAATGAAGAGAGAATATTTGGCATCTTGAAGGCCAAAGTAAACAGGATGAAGATTAATCTCAATCAACAGTGGCAGATTTATGGAGCTTCTACACCAGAGTTGCAAATACTTCCCATGAAAATCCATAGCCAAGTTTATAATGCCTCTGCATGTTAAAGAAATTGGAGTGCAAGTACATCTGTTTGAACCCTCTCTTGTTAAAGATGATGATAATTGCATTAGAGAATCATCCTATGAAGAAGAGCAAGAAAAAATTGTTAACATCGATGAGCTTAGTTTAAATTTCACTGAAGATGTTATTACTAGTTTTGATTTTAAAACATGCTTTGATATTGCAGATGTGTATACCTTCAAAGTCTTATTTCGATCTTGAGCTTCAACTATAGACCATCATGGATGTTCTGTGTATTTATATTTATGTGTATATTTTACATATTATTAGTATGGATATCAGAACCAGAGACAGATTTTCCAAATTTTTTAATGAAATTCTAGATGTTCAGATTTTTTAACTTTTCGAACAACTCCAAATTTTCAAAACTTGTGACTATGATTTTCAAAGGCCAATTGCCATATAATTTACAAGTCGGACACCTTAAGAAAGTTAGAAACCAATATTGGGATATTCTTATAGAAGAAATAAATCCTAAAGAACTAGACTGCATGTTTCTCTCTACCAATCACAACAACTAAAAGCCCTCATGGGTTCTTACATTGCCATCACAGAAATGCACATCTGATTTTTACAATGCACGCTGTCAAGTAAACATTATGATATTAACAAATCAAGGAGTAGGTCCTAGAATCTTCAAAATGTTAGGTTCATGCAAGATTTAAAAATCATGAGGCTCAAGGCAAATCTGCTTTTCACAATGCACACATGTCAAGGAAACATTAGGACATTAACACACCAAGCAATAGAAGATCCCAGAAGCTTCAAAATCCTAGGTTCAAGAAAGCTACTTTAAAAAAAAATGAGGTTCAATTCTAATCCCTCTCTTATTGGCCAGAAGACTGTCCAAAATGCTAGAGTACATAATTATCGAAAACAAATTCACCATTCACCACACTCAAGGATTGCTTAATTCTAAATGACTGAATCTTCACCTTTAGAATAATAAATTTTGAAGTCAAGGTAATACCAATCATTGTATTTGCCCAAGGGGTTTGGAACAAGCGGTGGGGAGCTAGAAATTTCACATCACAAACCAAAGTTCCAATCTCATGGGTGACCTCTAACATTTAGCCCATGGAGGTTGAAGCAAATGATGGAGAGTGAAAAATTTCATACCCCAAGCCTAGGTTCCAACCCCATGGGTGAATCTTAACATTTAGCCCATGAGTTTGTAGCATATGACATGGAGTGAAGAATTTCACACAATAAACAAAGGTTCCAATCTTAGTGTGGAGACCCAAGTTCAAATCTTGCCAAACAATATATGCGTAATTGCCATTTGTAATACAACTATGTGGTTTGTTGAAATACTGTGCTAACACAGCCATGATGTAATACAGTTGGGGCCCATTTCAATCCCATATAACCAATATAAATGTCAAAAAGAAAAAAAAAACACCATTGTACTCTGCTAAAGCCATTGCTACCTATATTATTTCAATTCAATTGCAACTAGTATATCTAATATATGCTTTCAAAGTTATATGGGATTGGTTGAAAACTAGCTAATGAATATCTCACATTAGAATACAATACTGTCATACAGCAAGTGACACTAACCACTTGTTGCTAATTAAGTAGCTACAAAGTTATCAAACATACTTCTTACTGAAATCAAATCTTAGAATGATCTAACACAAGAAAAATCTGCCTTAGATCTGAAAATCAAAGATCAAATCATGTACTTTTACATAATTTCCAAAGGAAGAAAACTCAATACATTACAAGCACATTTAAAGCTTCAATCATACTAATGATAGATTATTAGATTCAAATGCTACTTGTCGTAAACAACAGAACCCTTCCTGTCATTAATATCTTTAACATTTTACCAACTGAATAAAAATTAAAACTATAAATAAATAAAAGAGCAAAGTTCTCAAAGCTGTCTTACCTTTATTCCTTGATGAAACTTCAGTCTCCTTGTCCTTTTTATTTTCCATAAATGTATTTTTTATCCTAGTCAACCGGAGAGTCATTCTATCCTTTGTAGATTGAAACTTCCAACGCTCTATGTTTCCCACTGTAGATTTATCACCTGTGTTTTTCTGGACACTTGTCCTTTTCTTTTTCCCTGTAGTGGGTATTTGACTGATCAAAGGACCATCCCTTGAACATGCTGGACTGCAAGCAGAAACATCATTTTCTGATGCATCAGACCTGGAACCAACAACATAACCAGAGTGACCCTTGCCTTTGGCTGCATTATTATTAGATGATGATAACTTTCTGAAATTAAAAATCCTCCGTGGCTGCTCAAAATTTTTTTCAGCCTTCACGCTGGGCACATCCTTTATAGGAGGCTTAAAATTTAACTTCTCATCATCAAGCTCGGCACTATGACATTCCATTTCTCTTTCCATGGCATGACTCTCTTCACCTGAAGTCCTTCCACGCAAATCTTCTTCTAAAGCAGGTTTTCCCTGCCTTAACTTCTTTCTAACCTTAACATGGGGCCCGTCTTCTTTTGGAAACTTTAAATTTAAGTTCTCATTGTGGTCCTCAGCATAATTATGAGATTCTTGTCTCTGGGAGTGATCACCATCTTCAGCCAAGTTCTTTCCACTGGAATTTTTCTTTAAATAAGGCTTCACTTGCCTTGGCTTCTTTCTAGCCTCAACACTGAATCCATCTGGTTTTAGAGTCTTAAATTTTAAACTCTTGTCATGGTCCTCAGCATTGTCGCCTAACTCATGTCTTAACACACAATTACCGACTTCGTCTGCATTCCTTCCATGAGAATGTTCCTTGAAAGAGGGTTTCAGCTGCCTCAACCTCTTTTTACCCTTGATATTAATCTCATCTTGTTTCAATGACTTGAAATTCAAATTCTCACTTAAATCCTCCACATTGTCACATGACTTTTCTCTTTCCAAGAGATGGCCATCTCTAGCTGCATTTGACTGGTAATTTTGCTTTACACTGGATGTCACCTGCCTTGACATCTCTCTGTCATTAGCTCCATTACTTTCATTTGAATCTTGCTTCAATAAAGATTTGACCTGCCTCAACTTCATTCTAGACTTGGCATTGACCTTATCTTTTTTCAGAGGTGCCAAATACAAATTGCAGTCATCATCCTCAGCATTGTCACACAAGTCTTCTATTTCCAAATGACAACAATCTTCAGCTTTATTCCTTCCATGAAAATCTTGAGATGACTTAACGTGCTCAACGCAGTGCCCTTCCTGTTTTAGGAGCTTAGTTTTCAAGATCTTTTCATGATCTTCACCACTGTCAGACAACTTATATGTTTTTAAACAATGAGGTGATATCCTCTCATGAGAAACTTGCTTTAAAGAAGATTTCAATTCAACTCGTGGAGATCTACGCAACTTTCGAACTGTCTTTATGCACCCTTGTTTATTTTCAACCTCACCACAACCATCAATCATCACTTTGGTTTTCTCTTGTAGCACTTGTGAATCATGTGCACAAGCATTCACAGTGCCTTGCTCCCTCTCCCCAGATGCATATTCTTGTTCAGTACTGACATTATCATCAGTTGGATAAGGAAAAGTCTCCCTTTGGAGTTCACTTTCTTTATGAACAGTATGTTGCCCTTTACCTTGGATTGAATCTGTGAAAAGATATACATTTTTTCCATTGGATCCATCAGGTATACCCTTTGTTTGGAAGCTACCTTGATTTTTCTCCTGCATTGTACATTGACTTGTCTCCTTCAGATTCTCAGATTCAAGCATGTTGTGTCCATCATCATCATCCTTCTTTACAAAGGACTCTATTTCCATTGACCTATCAGATTTATCCTCTGCTTGCACATGAATCTTTTCTTTACATTGGCTTCCATTGTGAGCCATATCCTCAGGATTATCAAATCCATCACCCATAAGTAAACTTCCTTTTCCATTCTGCATTGTATACTCACTTTTCTTCACAAAATCATTAATTACATTCAAAGTATTTCTGTTGACATCATTAACCTCTTCATTGAAGTGAAATTCCTGAACTTCATTGTCAGACTGAATGTCTGTTTGCAGAAGCAAAATACTGTTTTGACTCTTGTCAGGGCCATATTCTGTTTTTCTTTTCCTGCACTGCCTTGTTTGCACTGTTCTGTTCTTACATTCCTGTAACCGTCTTTTCTTCCCTTTATTCTGATCATCCAGCTGCTCTGTGTCAGTACTGTTTGTTTTGCTAGTGTCAGATGGTATTAATGGTTCAACCTTCTTCCTGGTTTCCTGCAACCTTTGCCCAGTGTCTCTATCTGCCAAAGCTTTAGGATCATCACTGGCTAAATCATCCAATTGTTGGACATCATTTATGTCTGTCCTCTCCACTGGATTGCTAATCTGTGAATTCCTCGCTTGTTGCCCCTGCACTGCATTAGCATTTTCAAACAAATTTAAGTGCCATGAAACCAAAGAGACCACATTCCTTGTTTCACCTAAGATAACCTTAAATATAACCATTGAGAATGTTAGCTTCTGTATGAACTCTTTTTATTAATAACTAAAGCAAAATCCAAGATAGTTATGTAGGTTTTAATTGAGGTGTTGATGGAGAATTGTAGACTGGCCACTAGATATGCAGGGGAAAGCACTGAATCTACTGACTAATAAGCTCAAAGCATCCTAATAGCCTCAGAGAAAGACATGTTCAGACAGGCAAATGACCCATCCAGGTTATGACAGTTAGAAGCAGGTATAGAAGTTTAATGGAAGATCAGGGTGGCCACTTATTCTCTTCCATCATGGACATAGAGGAGGATAGCAAGCAGATGCATTTTTATGGATAGCTGCTCGCTAGCATGTGATGTCATGATAAAGACGGGTTTTAATAGCCTTTTGAAAAGTGAAATATATGACCAGGAATTGGAAACAGCCAATCATCAACTTCTTCACTGCCCCTTTGCCTTTAGAATGCGGAGAAGGCCCTTCTGAAACTTACAACTGGTTTAAGTATTGCCAAAATCTTTAATTGATTTGATAAGAGCATAAAGCAATTAATATACAGTGCTGTTTGACATGAACCTAAGTGCAACGTGGTTATTAAAAAGATTACAAAGCATAGTTTCCTATGGTTTTTAATCCTCACCTTTGGCTCTCCACAGTATTAATGTGATGTGATTTTGTTTTGTTCTGCACACTGGTGTGTTTGATATGTGTTTTCAACTTTTCATTGTGTACTGTTTCCAACTGCTCGGAGAAGTTGAGAAGTTAGGTTGTGGAGATTTAATAATGATCATGGACTGTAAACATGGTTGTATAAAGGTGATACCACAAGCTAGATTTTTGTTATGTGTATAAGCCTGACTCTGTGTATGGTACTATGCTATGTTGCAATTTAAGCATTATTAAGAGATAAAGAAGACAAAACAAACAGCCATTCCCTAGAGACAGTTTCTGACATGAAAGGGAAGATGTTGGAGTTAATCAGAAGTTGTGAGAACATTGTAGTAGAGGACATCTAGAGAAGCTTCAGTAGTATTCCTAGCTCTAGCTCCAAGAAAATCAGTACAGTGAAGGGGATACAACAGATTGTGCCCATTGGCAGTTCTACTCAAGAAGTATTCTCAAACAGATGGGTGTTATTTTCCTGATTTAAACCTATGTCAGGGATAATTATTTTTCAGCTGTCTTCTCCCCTATTTCACATAAGTCAGAAAGATGTTTGTTGGATATTGGTGTAGCAGTCATGACAACTTAGCTTCTGAGTATGATACTTTTGGTTTAACCAATACAGTGATGACAAAGAGCCTCCATTGCTAAGGTGGTCATATTTTCTGGTAATTAGTCAGCAACGGGATGGTATGGCTCTATTGTACATCGGTTCGCCAGCATTAAGTTCAGGCCTATCAAGAATTCTGCACCAAGATGGAATTTCCACATACATATATTTGAAAAAAGCAATATAGAATATTTACGTTTTTAGAAAGGGAAAAGAAAAAATTACCATTTTTAAAATAACCATTTTTTAAAAGCACAAAAGAGGTGATGAATGTTTACCAGCTTCAAAAAACTGGAAAGGCATTATTACAACTGGTATCTTGTATTTTGCACATGTTTTTCCCTTCTTCTTTTTCCAATCAGAATCATGATAAATATAAATTCATGCATCCACATTCAAACATTCTCAATCATTAATGTCAAAGTACCAACCACCCACTTTGTTCCAATTCAGTTTTTTTTTTTTTTTTTCTCAATTCTGCAAATGTGCAGTCTCATTCACTAATTTTGGTCATCCATGAACCTTGCTATTTTTTTATTTTAACTTAATTGAATATATTTCATAGTTTTATGGCAGAAAATACACTAAGAATACTAATACAGACAACCCTCAATGAACCTTAAGTTTGAGTACAAAGCCTTGTACTATAATCAATCATTTCAAGATTTAGATAGGAAACTTCAGTTAAAGGACAAAGCATAGTTCCTAATGTAAATGAAAAGCGGCAACCAAATCCAAAAGTCTCATGCATAGTGGCATCCATATCAGTATACTGATGCCTGTAAGGGCTGCATAACAAACATTTCTATTACCCACTTGCATATGAATAAAGAATAATAGAAGACGAAGCATTGCAAACTTTGCACTCACTGTGTTGTGAATTACCATCTTCCCAAAGTCGCCTTGCAGCAGACCAATCCACAACCTTCCTTTGTAAATCCTTCACAAAAGAATCCAGCTCTGAAACTGTATTTGTTGCTTTTAACCGTTTCTTCCACTCAGCTTGCTGCAAAATGCATTATATCTCAGTTTTTCACAATTATTTGTAAACTTTGCAGAAGTGATCGTATTAGAAAATAAACACATAAACACAGCTAAAAAGGACATTATAAGACACCAATAATCATCCAGCAGACTAGACTTAGTTATAGTAGTAAACACCCTTCTTAATAGAAGAGTAGAAGATTGCTTTTAGTCCAAAACCACTTTAAATGTCAAACTAACTACAATAACTTTACAATATATTGACTTGGTCTATAATGCATTTTCCAAAGTCCATACAGTTGTATGTTAAAAGAACATCCAGGTGCAATCAAAATTCCAAAGAAACAGCAGATTGCAGTTCACCCCATCAAATCTACTCAGGATATCACCAAAATGAAGGAAGAAGCATTCTCTCAAAGCAGTTTCTAGACACCATCAACTCTGAAAGCCTTATGGTTTTATGCTTCCTTCACATTGTAAGTGTCCACCCATCCAGAAGACCTTGACCAACAATGAGGTCAAACCGCTTATAGGCACTGAGCCCTAATGAAGGACAATGTGTCTTGGAATAAGGATGACCCAAATACAGGTGGATTTCATCCTGGACACATTTCTCCTACTATTTTGAATAGAAAGCTATGGCAAGAAAAATCTTATGAGCACATTATGGTGGCCTACCATATTTCAACATGCCAACAAAAGGTTAAGACATCATACATGCCAATGATCTAAAAGACCAATACAAGCAAAATTTCAGCCCCTATGACCAACAATAGGTTAAGACACCATACATGCCAATGATCTAAAAGACCAATACAAGCAAAATTTCAGCCCCAATGACCAATATGGCTGTCAAAAATTTTAAAGCATTGAGGTTCAGCCTTTGTGATACCCATCTGAAATACCTTGACCAACAATGAGATCAAACCAGCTATAAGCATTAAGCTCCCTATAAAGTACAAGGTTTCTTGGGGTAAAGATGACCCAATGTAGTTTGATTTCTTAAATGATCTTGGACATGCTTATCCTACCCTCACTAACCGGAAGTAATGGCAAGAAAAATCTTATTAGCAGGATATGGTGGCCTACCATTTATTGAGATGCCCAAGAATGGGTTATGATGCGATATACACCAAGAATCTAAAAACCTAATAAGCAAACTTTTCGCCTCCACAACCAATATGAGCGCAAGAACTTTTAAAGCGTTGGGGTTTAGACTTTGCAATGCCATTTAAACACATCTAAAAAGTCATTGTAAAAACTTGCTCATAGCAGCAGACTACTCAACAAAAACCACTACTGGATAATTCAGCCAAAAACAGAGTACAGATTCAACTAGGTGAGGGGACTTCATTAAAAAATTTGAATTTGAGTTCACTTTGGATCCATATTTCAAACATGTTGAGATTCAACTTGGTATCCAGGCTAAGGGTGTGAACTCTGCTCTCTTGATCATTGTCTAATCAAGAAATACAAGTGATCACTATCCATGACAGACCCCAGTCTGAGATGTGAAAATTTGTAAGGCTAATAATCTAAAGCAGTGAAGGGACTTCATGAACAATTTTGGCAATACCTCACAAAGTGCACATGTGGTCATGCACTCAACATATTGATCTTCATTTTTACTTCAGGAATAGATTGTCGATTCACATGCTACAAGATATATGACTAAGAATTGCCATCTTTTTTTAACTACAGTGAATAGCATAGCAGAGAGAGAGAGTTGTTATTGGCAATGACTCAGCCTTTGAGTTTCAGGATGTGGTGATGTTACTATTGACAGCACCAAATTTGAAGAGATTATTCGTGTTCTGAGAAGTGGACCCAATCTTTTCTACATTTAACACATCACTCAAACCAACAAAATGGTGGAATTTTGGCCAAATCAGTGGTTTGCCATGGACATTGATGATGATTTCACAGTGGTTACTCAAGGATATTGTGATGAGACAAATCATATGGATAAGCTCAATGGGGCTTCATCATCTTTGAATTGGAAGAATTTTGTTGTTAGTTTCGATGAGCAGCTGCTACTAATATGTTGTGCCATGAATGCCAGACTTTGGGTCCTTGAGGCATATGAGTTGTTTTCATATGGTTGATGATCTTCCATCAAATGATCCACCTAGCAGGGTGTGTGACAAATGTGGTGGTAAAACATCACAAGAATTCCCTTCCTAAGGACAAAGCACAGCATGCTTCTCAGCCTTCAAAGTTAGTCCATGGTGTGACATTTATGATCCTATGACTAACCACTCCATCGTTAGTTCCAAGTATTTTCTCGCTTTTAGTGATGATTTTCCACATTCCTTTAACTTCATATCATCAAATCCAATTATAAGGATTTTGCAATGTCCAGGGCCTTCAAAGCACTAGCAAATAATCAGCGTTGGAAGAAGATAAAGTGCCAGTGGACTGATTGTGGATGACACCACCAATGAATGTGAAGATTATCTCAACCCTCACGGCATCACTTAGCATAGGATTGTACATTACACTTCACAGCAGACTAGTGGATTTCAAAGGAACATTAGGGGAATCATGGAAATGGCTAGTTGTATCCTTCATGCTAACCAAATGGATCCAAGGTTTTGGGCAGTACTAAATTGTCTTGCTTATATTATCAACAAGACCAACACTCATGTCATCAAGGGCATGACCCTTATGAGAGATGGACAAGAGAGTGGCCTTTAGTTTCGCTCCTCAAGATATCCGATTCAGTCACATGCGCACATAATCCTATCAGGCAGCAGATCAAGCTTCAGTTTATGAGTCACTGATGCATTTTTATCAGGTATAGTGAGAAGTCAAGGGCATACTGACCCTATGATCCTACTACTCGCAATATCACCATGTGACAAGATGTGTTAGAAGAGGTTCTCACTCATAGGCCTTTTGGGTCTCTCCCAACTCTTCTTGCTAACTTTTCCTCGCCTCATTTTCCTCCTGCTGATGCTAACCCTTAGCATAATGATAGTATTTTGTTTTCCAATTGTGTGTGTACTTCATTGAGTAAAGACACTACTACATCTCCCTGCATATCAATGGCAGATGTTCCTTTAATGTTTTATATTTCAGATTCTCCCTCTGATCTAGATGTTTCAGTGGATGAGTCCTCGCCTCTAGGTACTCCTCTAGTTGCGTTGAAGCCTATGCCAAAATGGGCTAGAACTGTTCTCATAGCGTAAAAGGATCTTTCAACAAGCATACCATCAAAAGCCACCCCCACCCTATGCTTCTCTCACCACAATGGATAAATATGGAGATCTTACTGCTTATGATCAAGCTAAAGGATGTCATAAATGGAAAGTAATCATGAGAACAAAGTACGAATCACTTGTGAAGAATCAGACTTGGAAGCTTATTCCTCTACCTAAGGGCAAACACTTTGCTGGATGCAAATGGGATCTATAGAACCAAATTTGGTGCAGACGGTTAGATTGAGAAATCAAATGGATGTCAAAAGTGATTTTCTTCATGTGGACATCAAGGAGGAGATCTAAATACAGCAGACACTAGGATTTGTTCAAGATGGGCCCACACCTTAGGTTTGAGAATTAGAAAATCATTGTATGGGATTAAGCAGACACCATGAGCATGGTATGAGATGATCCACATATTCATTCTCAATTGTGGCTTCCATTGTTGAGAGGTTGCACATGATGTTTAAATTAAGCAACATGAGAATCAGATTGTTATCATTCTGCCTTGAGTTGATGACTTGATTATCATTAGAAGTTTGACTTCCAGGATTCAGGATATGAAGCTAAGGCTTCAAAATTCTTTTGAGATGATAGATTTAGGCCTACTTCATTATCTCTTGGGTATTCAGATTGTTTAGTCTCTTTCAAGGATTTCTCTTTTTCACCCTTGGTAAGCAATGGATCTTTTGCAACAATCCAGGATGAATGACTGTAAGTCGGCTTGCTTCAACAATGAACCTTGAGGCTAGGTGTTCTCCTTTGGTTGATGCCACTATGTATATATCTTTGATGGGTAGTCTTCTCTATCTCACCCGCACAATATATGGAAGCTCCTCATTAAAGTCACACAAGGCTGCCAAGCAGATTTTCTACTATATTAGAGGTACTCTTCACATGGGCATCAATTACAGCTTATGAGCTCCTATTCATTTGTGGGGTTACTTAAATGAAGATTGGGTTGGCAATGTTGATAAGCATAAGCTTACTTCAAGTTATTTATTTTTTTCTTAGCTTTGAATCTAATTTCTCAGTCTTCTATGAAACAACTATATCTTTGTCTTCCATACAAATAGATTATAGTATGGTCCTTGTTGGGAAACATCCTGAGTGGATAACGATGCTTCTTGCATAGTTGTGCCTTCCTCAGAAAAGCTCCAAAACTATGTTTTATAACACTCGGTTAGAAAATCAGTGGAGCATCAATAGGTCAACCACATAGATATTTAGATGCACTGTAGTTGATAGCTTCATTCTGATGTGCCTTTTGTGGATCAACTTTCAGATATCTTCACTAACACTATGTTGGAGGTCACCTTCATCAGATTGCAGGATCGTCTTGGCATCAAAGAGGTGCCATTAAGGGGAAATGTTTAGTAATGTCTTCTCTTTATGGTCCCATTCAGATTAAGGGGGATGATGAAATGTATAATCATTCACTTTGGCCACAAACAACATTGAAAAATTATGTTGTACTTTGGTAATGGCCTATAGGCATATATTCACCTTGTGACATGATCATTGTATAATTAAGTGATTTAATAATATGTAGATTTGATGATTATTGGGATCTAGGCTCGTCTATCATGAGAGCATCTATACCTCCACTCACACATCATTTTGTGCATATAGTCAGAATTCTTTCTATATTTAAATAAGTATATATATTTTTTGTGTTCCTTTATTTTCTTTTGAAAGTCTAAGTAATGTGTTGATTCCATTCAATTCTCTCTCATCTATTGTGAAATTCCTCACAACCAACAAGGCAAGGGGGCATTGATGTATCTCTTTTTGCATATTGTATCGAAGTTTTGCTTAGGTTCCTTTATTTTCTTTTGAAAGTCTAGATAATATGTTGATTCCATTCAATTCTCTCTCACCTATTGTGAAATTCCTCACAACCAACAAGGCAAGGGGGCATTGATTGATGTATCTCTTTTTGCATATTGTCTCGAAGTTCTGCTTAGGAGGCTGCCCCCTTGGAGAGGCCTGCAATTTTGTATTGTGATTTCATTGTGATTAGTATAGTGCTGCATTTAGTGTTGCAATATTTTTGTTCTTCATGTTTTGCTGTCTTTATTGCAATATTTATGTAGATGTGCTTATTTTAATTGGCAAGTTCCTAACTAGTGGTATCAGAGCACTTTCCAAGGCCTCATCCTGCTACAACTGCAACAGTTCCTGTCCTACCCTCCTAACCAGGTATAATTTTCCTTCATTTGTAATTATTGTGATGACGTAAAAATCGAGCTATATTTTTTTTTCTTTTTGTTCTAGTTAATAGGTTAGAAACCCTATGCCAAGGATTCTAAAATATCACAGAGGATTTTTCATTATTGGCTAAGCTAGATTTCCCGTAAAGCACCTAGTGAATCAGGGTGATCAAACTCCAATACCTAGGCCTCAGACAACACTCGTATACGGACTTGAGCTCCCACGTACCTTCAGGTATATAAGGGGACCTCCCTTGGTTTTGGAGAGACCTTTAGCCATAGGAATTTTTTCAACCATGTATCTATCCATAGTACACCTAGCACAACACTTGGGAAGATTACCCTTCCATACTGTCAGAGATTCGGGTAGTGCGCTCAAAGGTGTGTGGAACCCTCTTTGAGTAGTGGCCTGAAATATCAGTCCAAGCATTATCATTCGTCGTTCTGATATAACAGAGGACTATGGACAATGCACACACCTTGGCCTAGAGTTACCTTATTTTTGTCATATGTCAAACCTTAACACCAACCATCAAACTTCAAGAAAATCAAAGTCCATCGAAGTTTGGGGTTCCAGAAAACATCATCTTGAGACGGTCCATTGTAATCGCCTTTTCGAGGTGATCGTTTTGATATATAGCACCCAAACACTTTTTGGGACCATTACTAAAAATAGTAACTACCAAAATAGTATTTCTATTTTTAGTAAGTATCCTTAGAAGGTCTAAAATCATAGTGTATGGCTACAGGCACTAGGGGACAACAAATGGCACAAGAAATGGATCAAAAAATTGTTGCACAAGTGACTCAATGGGGGGAGCATTTGGGAAATCAATTAACTGATGGTCTAAACCAGTTAAGGGCTGAAATCAAAACTTTACATGACTCCATAACCTATGTGATAAGGGAATAGAAGGAGATGAAGGAGAAAGTAAATGAAATATTTGCAGACTTGGAAGGTCGTTTAAATAGTAACACCCACACATATGGTCGATCTGGTTCTTTTGACTGCAAGGGCAAAGGGTCTAGCAATCCGGAACAGGAAACGCACAAAAATATTGCATACAAACTGCCCAAATTAGACTTTCCAAAATTTTATGGGAAAGATCCAAATGGATGGTTGTGTCGACCAAAACAGTATTTTAGTCTTCATAATGTCTTGCAGCATATAGGTCTCAATGGTATCAATAGCTCAGAAAAGCGCACCTCGATCTTACTTGGGATGAATTTGAGAAACAACTACTCACTCCATTTGGCCCTAGTGAGTATGAGGATTTTATAGGAGCCCTTACTAAACTCAAACAAACTTCAACTATTTGAGACTATCAAGCTCAGTTTGAAAAATTAGCCAATAGTACCACTAGCTTGAATGAAGAATTCTTCCAAAGCTGCTTTGTGAGTGCTTTGAAGGATGATATTAAAGCTAAAATTAAAATGTTTAAGCCGCAATCATTGCAACAAGCAATAGTATTGGATAGATTGACAAAAGATGCATTTAAGGCTCATGGATGCACCTCCAAGTTTTCACAAGCTTAGCCACCTTTTTCGTCCAAGCCATCAAATCACTCAACATCAAAAAGTTGACTCGAGAAGAAATAGAAGCTAGAAGAGCGCAAGGGCTATGTTATAATTGTGATGAGAAGTATTCACTAGGACATAAATGTGTGCAACAAAAATTGTATTTGCTTGATGTGGATGAGATGACAACAACAGAATCTCAAGAAGTGGAAGAGAATCATCAAGTGGAGGAACAGACAACAGCTAGAAGCCCCAGAAGAAACCCAATCGGAAATCTCAATGCATGCCCTGGATATGTCTAGGATGGTCAAGACTTGAGATATCATGATCAACTTGTTGTCCCTCAGAATTCACAAATGTGGGAAGTCATCTTACAAGAAATGAATATGTCACCAATAGCAGGACATTCTGGTTTTCTTAAAACCTATAAAAGGACCAAACGCACTTTATTTTGGAAGGGAATGAAAAGGGATATTCAAGCTTTTGTGGCAAAATGTGATAGGTGACAAAGGATGAAAGGTGAAACTATTTGTACACCAGGAACCCTTTAGCCCTTGCCAATTCCGAAACAAGTGTGAACAGACATTTCTATGGATTTAATTGAAAGGTTACCAAAATTTGAAGGAAAATCAGTCATTCTAGTGGTAGTGGATTGTCTCACAAAGTATGCTCATTTATGCTCCCTACCCCATCTCTACACAGCCTTCATAGTTGCTCAAATCTTTCTACACTCCATATTTCGCTTTCATGGAATGCCCAAACCTAATGTGTTAGATAGGGACCCTACTTTTACCAATCACTTTTGTCAAGAACTATTTAAGTTGTAGAGCACTCACCTCAAAATGAATTCAGCCTATCACCCTTGAACTGAAGGCCAAATAGAAATTGTCAACGGGTGCTTAGAAACATACCTTTGTTGCTTTGCATTAGAACATCCTACACAATGGGCTAAATGGCTTCCTCTAGCCAAATGGTGGTATAATACTTCATATCACACCACTACCAAGGTTACACCATTTGAAGCATTATATAGTTGTTCTCCACCAACACCCTCCTCATACATTCCAAGAAGCTCCAAGGTTCAAGCCATAGATACCACTCTCTGTCAGCATGCAACAGTCCTCTAATATCTTAAGGCAAATCTTGAATTGGCCTAGAATCGTATGCGTCTGCAAGCTTATCAACACCGTTCTGAGCGTAGCTTTGAAGTGGGGAATATGGTCTTTCTTTATCTATAGCCCTACAAGCAATCATTTCTCCAACTCCGTAGGTGCCAAAGACTTGCAACAAAATTCTTTGGTCCTTACCAAGTGTTACAACAGATCAGTTCAACCACCTACAAAATGGCCCTTCCACCCACCTCCAAGATCCATCCAGTATTTCATGTCTCCTCCTTGAAAAAGGTTGATGGCAACAAGGTACCGGTTCAATCCACACTACCAAAACTGGATGAAGAAGGATCCATCATTCTAAAGCCTAAGCATATTTTGGACCGGAGATCGCGCACCCTTCGCAACCATGTCATCACTGATGTTCTTATACAATGGCAATGATTACAACCTAAGGATGCCACATGGGAGTCACTCAACATCTACAACAACAATTTCCTCATCTCCAGCTTTGAGGACAAAGCTTTTTGAAAGGGAAGGGCATGTTAGGACCTCATCCTAACATTACTGTGTAATGAACCCCTTTCTAACGTGGGGACCCCATCCTAATAATATTATGTAATGTTTTGTAGTGTGCATGTAGCACTTGAAGCGCCTTTGAGGACAAAGCTTTTTGAAAGGGAAGGGCATGTTAGGACCTCATCCTAACATTACTGTGTAATGAACCCCTTTCTAACGTGGGGACCCCATCCTAATAATATTATGTAATGTTTTGTAGTGTGCATGTAGCACTTGAAGCGCTTACACAAGTAGGGTCATTTAATGCAACCGTTATAAAGAATGTAATTGTTCTTTGGCAAAGAAGATTCTAGCTCAGGTCTCCACTTGCATGTGAAGCCGACCCTTGAGCGTTAGGGTTAGGGTTATGAAGAGTCTTTAAAAAGGCAAGGGGGCATAGATGGATGTATCTCTTTTTGCATATTGTATCGAAGTTCTGCTTAGGAGGTTGCCCCTTTGAAGAGGCCCGCGATTTTGTATTGTGATTCTGTTGTGAATAATATAATGTTGCATTTCCATTTAGTGTTGCAATATTTCTGTTCTTCACATTTTGTTGTCTTTATTGCAGTATTGATGTGGATGTGCTTATTTTAATTGGAAGGTTCCTAACACTTCTAAATTTCATCACAGACATTCTATAGGGTCTCTCATGCACCAAATTTAAAACATTTTATTTATTCATTCATTCATTAAAACCTTAAAAATCTTCCTAGTTACTTATACAAGCAAGGCAGTATTTTTTGAAGTAAGTTGATGTCTCTATTGAAATTAAAAATGCAGAAACTTTATGTGGCTTATTAAAGCTAGATGTGAAAGCTATGGGCATTGAAATTGTCATCCAAATTGTCACAAATGATGCAGCAGCTTGCATGGCAATGGGAAGACTTCTTGAGGACATGTATCATTCCATTTTGTAGACTTCTTGAGGACAAAGATTTCTTGGGTGAAAGAGGTGACAAAGAAACATTAGAAATCTATAACCCCAATTTTGTCCTCATCCTAATGAGATAAGATAAGATAACATAAATTTCATTAATGTTCACGGATGGTCAACATAGGCCAATGGGACTCATCAAAAAGAGTTGTTATAAGGCCCTGTAGTAACCAAAAATTACTATGAAAATCAACTAAACTAGAGTAAAGAAATGAGCTTAAACTACACAAAAGTGGAAACAACTGTATGGCATTAAATTCCAGCTTCAAGGGTTACCCAACATGGATTGTAAAATGTTTTTTAAAAAATGACATCACTATCAAAAATATTACATTTGTTGTCAGGTCAAGTAAACAATATCCAGCTTGTCTTTTTATCAACGATATTCTTCATTTCCTTTTCTATCAAGTATATTCTTCATCTTCTGCAAGCTGCTATGTTTCCAAAATCAGCCCCTTGACATCATTTTCATTAAGAAATAAAATCTCACTCAATCGGTTGCCTTTTAAAATTTGCATTTCGACAAAAAAAAGATCAACACTGCAATTGGCTAAATTATCTGCTACCCAATTTCCTTCTCTATAGATATGCTCACATTTTCAAGAGATTGCCTCCAACAATAGTTGATGAACATCAGCAATAATGTTATTTTTAATTCAATCCCCACATCCATTTTTGTTGATGGCACTAATGAAAACTTGTGAATCACTCTCAACTGAAACATATTTCCATCGTTTTTCAATTGCAATTTTGATCCCTATAAGAAATAGAGTTAACCTTTGCATAGTTGTTAGTTGAAGTTCCATATGATTCTAAGTGCGGAGAATTTTGCCTTCATTATTTCATCAAAATACTACCTCCACCAACTTTTCTTGGATTTGCTTTGGAAGCACCATTAAAATTAATTTTGATAAACCCAATTTTTGTACATTTCTATTTTACCATAGATTGAAGCAAATCCATTGTGTTAACTCCACTATCACAGATGACCCTTCCATTTTCATTTCCATGTACATTCAAATTCTGTAACCAAGAGGCTAACACCTCTTTTCCTGCACTTGCGAATTCCCATGATGAGTGTCAATTAAGCAAGAGAGGCAATAATATAGTTCCAAACTTGGGCATGATTTTGAGATTTATTTTTAAAAATTCTATTATTTCTTTCAAGCCATAAATTCCAACAAATAATGGCAGGACCAATCCTCCACAAAATACATAATGCTTTAGCTTTGAAATAATTAATATAACATTTCATCAATTCTTTCAATGTTGATGGAGCTAACTTACCTGTCCAATCTGCCAAACAAGATTTCATTCTATCCAAAATTGTATCCCAAAGCTCCTTCTTTCCTTTATGAGACAAAGGAATAGCCAAATATGTTGATAGAAATTTCCAATTTTAAACACTAAAATGTCCAATATAATTTGTTGACAGTGTTAATGTAAAAGTTCCTTAGATTTTGTAGTATTGACCACAGTCCAGCAGCCTTTCATAGCACGATAATATTTATTTAACCTCCATGGCCTCACTGACTAAGGGGTGACCTAAATGAAAAATATCATCAACAAAATGGAGATGAGATTCAAAGAGAATTTATTGCAACCTAAATACCTGTGATTTTTCCTTTCATTTTTGCATTTGAGAAAGCTCTCCCTAATGCCTCTACAATAATGATAAATAGATAAGGGTGACGGCAATTTATTGCAACCTGAATACCTTTGATTTTTCCTTCCATTTTTGCCTTTGAGAAAGCTCTCCCTAATGCCTTTGCAAGGATGATAAATAGATAGGGTCACCCAGGCAGAGTCTACATAATGACTCAAAATATCTAGGAGGGGTTCCATTGATAAAAATAGAATAAAGTGCTATAACAACACTAATCCATTCACACCAACCTCGATCAAAACCAATTTTTCCAAAAATATCATGTAGAAAACTTCAGCTAAACCCTATCATATGCTTTGTTCATATCTACTTTCATGAGCATACCTGGATTTTTCATGGAATGAAGATAATGTATGGCCTCCTGTGCAATGCTTACACCATAAAGAGTTTGTTTACCATGAACAAAACCACCTTGTTCCCATGAGATAATACAATCTAGAATGTTTTTCAATCTGTTTGCAATAATTTTTTGAATGATCTTATAAACCATGTTACAAAGGCTTATTGGATGAAAGTTTTGAATAGTATTGTCTTGCCTTTCTTGGGAACCAATGTAATAGAGATGGCATTAATCCCATTTATTATAGCTTTCTTTTTCTGGGCCTCTTCAAGCACGGTCAACATAAACACTCTTCAGCAAACCCCAAAATAGTTAAAAAGAAAATCACAAGAAATCCACCGGAGCCAAGTACCTTGTTAGGATGAAACAAGAAAACTGCCTTATGTAGCTCCTCCATAGAGATCTTCCTCATCAAGCTTTCATTTTGTCCCTGTGTGATAAATAATGGAATATTTTGCCATAACTTATCTTGACAGTCCTTATCTTGCCCAACATCTGACAAAACATCTTTGAAATAATTAATTGCTTCCTTCTTGATATCTTCTTCTTCCTCAATATTTCTTCCATCCGAAGTTGAAATATTTTTTATGCAACGAAAAGAAAATATTGTTTTCGTTGTAGCATGAAAGAATTTTGTATTTCTATCTCCTTCCTTGCACCATCTCTCCCTAGATTTTTAGGATAAATATGACTCCTTTTTCAATATATTATGATAATCAGAAACTAATTGTTTTTCTTGAATGTAAGTATCTTGGTCCATTCCATTGATTTTTACTATCTCTTGTAAATTTTTTAGCTTGGATTCAATTTCCTTCTAAACTGTAAATATGTTGCCAAAAGATTTGGCATTCAAAATCTTCATTTGACCCTTTAGATATTTGATCTTTTGAACAAACCTTTACATACATGATCCTTCAAAATTTGCTTCATCCCACCATAACATAACCATCTGGAAGATCAATTGTACTTTCGTTATTTACGTTGTCTTCACCATTTAAACTTTTCTTAGGTATACTTGGCTTCATTTGAGTGAACCTTTCCATAGCTATGTTCAGCTTTAAATGAGTGATTTCCCCATTAGTAAGTTTGGCTTTACCTAGGGAAACCAATATTAGTAATGGTAGCCAATGGTTTGTTCCCGTTATGTGATTCAGAAAGGGCAGCACTCATTCAAGGGCGGAAGCAACTGAAATCAACCAAGTGCCGATTTTGATTTTGTTGTCCATTGTTGATGCTTGGACCTAGTTTTTGGACAAGGGCTTATGCCACCCAATGCATTATCCTTTGCATGCCTAGATCCGGTAGGCATTGTGACTATTTGCAGTTTTTTTGCAATTATTTATCTTAAGATCTTTTGCTTCTTCCTTTGTTGGTTTCCTCTACTTTTGCTTTTGCTTTCATGGTCTGTCCATGAATTTAACAGAGGAAAGTGAGCCAAGAAATAAAATCTCTGAGATTTTGGCAAGGGTTTTCTCTTTTAGCTCAAATTAGGGTTTGGTCACCTCCGAAGCCCTGTCATGGCAATGGCGGCAGGGGATACTCAAACCCTCCTTTCGAGATGTTAACATAACGACTGCCTCCATACTCAAGAACGCTAACCATGGCTCATTTTCCTTGTTCTCACTACCTCCTCTATTTGACCAGTCAAAACTAGAAAATATGATCAAAGCTTTGAAGGCAAGGAGGCCATAACAATCCCAACCAAGTAACAAAGGCTCCTTTGTTCCTAAGTTGAATGATGCTCCAATGGTGGAGATTCCTCCGAACTATATTCAAAGCCCGATCCTCATCGTAATTAAGGGAGCTCTTGCTTGCAAATTTGTGGGTATTTGGCCTAGAGCAATAGCCATTCAAATATGGATCACCTCTTCTTGGGGATCTAAAATATCTAGCTATAAATTCATGATGGCAAGGAGAGGGTATTTCATAGTTATTTTCTCCTCCACAGAGGAAAGAGATGCAATATTTCAAGGAGGTCCTTGGTTCCTTGGATCAAGCCCTCTCTAGATGACCCCCTGGTCAATCAGTTTTGACCCACAAGTGGAAAAACCAGAAGAAGTCTCCAATTGGGTAAGACTACATTTTTACCCCTACATTTATAGTATAAACCAACTCTTGAGATGATAGGTAACTCCATTAGCACATTTGTAGACGGGGCTCCTCCTAAGGCCAATAATGCAACTTGTGCTAGGTTGTGTGTTCAAGTCAATCTAAAAAAAAGGACTTCCTGAAAACATAGGTTTAAAAGCCTTGGACTGGATCCATACCCAGCCACTAGATTATGAGCACATTCCTTTTAAATGTATTACTTGTCATCAATATGGTCATTTATCAAGGAATTGTCCCACTAATGTACAACAAAAGACAAAGGAGGAAGATCAAGAATTCCAAACAGCAGAGAAGATCTAGAAGTAGGAGGACTCAACCACAACCAAAAAGACAAAACAATAATAAGTTCTTCCTATCACACTGCGACCAAGGTCACCCCTTTTAAAGCAGTTTATGGTTGGCCTCCATCAACACCCTCCTACATTCCAGGCAACTCCAAGGTCCATGTTGTTGACACTACACTCCACCAGCATGCAAAAGTCCTTCGTCAATTGAAGCTGAATTTGAAATTGGCCCAGAATTGGATGCGCCAACAAGCTGATCAACATAGCTATGAGTGCAGCTTTGAAGTCGTGATATGGTTTTCCTTCGTTTGCAACCTTATAAGCAATCATCACTCTAGCTTCGCAGGTGCCAAAAGCTTGTTGCAAATACTATGGCCCTACCAGGTCTTACAGTGGATTGATGCAACGGCCTACAAATTGGCCCTACCATCTACATCCAAGCTCCACCCTGTCTTTCATGTATCCTCTCTCAAGAAGGTTGTGGGCAATCAAGTACAGGTTCAATCTACTTTACTAGAACTAGATGAAGAGGGTTCTATCTTGCTCGAGCCCAAACAATTGTTGGACCATAGGTCGCGCACTCTTCACAACCGGGTAATCATTGAGGTTCTTGTGCAATGGCATGGACTACAACCAGAAGATGCTACGTGGGAGTCTCTCCAACAACTACAACATCAGTTTCCTCATCTACAGCTTTGAGGACAAAGCTTTTTGAAGGGGAAGGGCATGTTAGGACCCCATCCTAACACTATTTTTGTAATACTCATATGTTTATGTAATGATCCCCTTCCAATGTGGGGATTCTTTTATAATGTTATTTTTGTAATACCTTGTAATGGTGTGTGGCAAGTAAGACACCTAGACAAGTGGGGCCATGTTAGTCAAATATCTGCCTAGTCAACAAACACTGTGTTTGTGCACCCTAGATACGGCCAACATTGAAAGGCCGAAGGAAAGAAATGTCCCCCGTGCCAATCTCCAGAGAGTCTTGGTTCCCGAACTAAATCCTACACTGGTAGAAGACTAGGGATGCAGGAAAGAAATCAGAAAATGCAAAAAGAGATGGGAAATAAGGCCACGGGCCAAAGTGCAGGATTTGGGGCAAACTAACAGCAGGAAATTCACCCAAGCATGGAATAGCATTTAACAGAGGAAAACGGCAGCAAAGATCACTTATAAACTTGTAGTAATAACCTCCAGAATAACACTCCAGCATTCACTCCCTTACTAGCAATATTTAAATCCAAATGCAGAATTTAAATCTAGCAACAAACAAGAAACATGAATGTAAAATAGAAGTGCACAGTACAGAAGGAAATTATACACAAGATCACTCGCAAATTCGGAATCCTGATGCCTTGTATTAATGCAGAGAACTTGGAGAGTATTCTCACAAAGTGTCTAACCTCCTTTACAATAGAAATTTCATTAGTATTTATAGAGGTTTTTGCCTCCTTCATTAAATGCATAAGAGAACAAAATGATCGCAAATCAGGAACAAAAATGAGGAAATTCCTCCTCAAAATCATTGAAAATCTCTCCTTTAGGGACAGCGATCCACCTTTCAGGGAATAACTTCTAGGAAACCAGCAACTTGGGCGTCGGTGCACAGATAATTTGGAAAACATTGAATGCTTTGGAAACGTCCTCACGCCTTGGAAATCATGAAGATTCTTCTGCTCTTTCTGCACAGCTTGTTTCTTACTCGAGATCCATGATTCGAGTCACTTATTGCCACCATTATTTAATGTTTGTAAATATAGCGCCTTTGGAAGTCTTGACCATGATCTGTTTCGCCCCACCCTCTTTTAAGCGCTCATGATCCCTTCTTTAAAACGCGTTCGCCCACAGGAGGGGCGAACAGGACGTTCGCCCCTCTACTGGGGCGAATGCGTTACTGTTCTTTTGCAGGGTGCATTCGCCCAAAGGAGGGGCGAACGTCGCGGCGAACGCAATATTACTTTGCATTCGGGCGAACACGCTTGTGCTTTAAATGTTAAAGTTCGTTCGCCCAAGGGAAGGGCGAACGCGAATGTTCGGCCGCACCTCTTTTATTTCCCCTCTAGTCTTTTTCAAATACTTCGCCTTTTCGTTCGCCCGAAACTGGAGCAAATGGGGCGTTCGCCTCCTGTTTGGGGCGAACGTGTTGATATTTTCAAAATAATGAACTTCTTTAAATCGTTCACGATTTGTTCTAATTTCCCTCTTTTTCATAATAAGGCAAACTTAAAACTTGAATGAAGTTACAAAAACCTTATAGCACCAATACAAAAAAAATACATAAGGAATAAATGAAGTTGCTAAAAGCCGCCATAAACAACAAGATTGTATCTTTATACTGCATCAAAATACATCAAAATATTCTAGCAAAATCTCCAATGTGGCAAAGTGCAAAATTGCCAACAGGCCATTTCATGTAATTGTTGTTTAGTAGAAGATTCTAGCTCAAGTGGCATTTTGCATGTAAGCCAGCTCTAGAGCATTAGGTCAGGGTTGCATGAAGTGTTTCTTTAAAAGACATGGATCCATGAACGAATGTATCTTTTTGCAAATTAATTAAAGTATTGAAGGAGGTTGCCCCCTCAAAGAGGCCTATGATTCTGTGTTATTTTGTGAGATTGTTTCATTTCTGCACTTAATTTCCGTATTGCAATAGTTTGTGTTTCAAGTATTTATGTTTATTTGCAATATTTGTGTGAGTGAGTTTATTTTTTATAGTAGGTTCCTAACAGTCTTTGTTTAAAGTTCCAACACCAGTGGCTGAAAAATTAGAGCAAATTCAAAGGAATTTTTTATGGACAGGTGTGGAAGAAAAACAACAGATGAGTTTGGTGGCTTGGGATAAAGTTTGCAGGCCTAAGAAGGAAGGAGGTCTAGAAATCAGAAAGGTGAAGCAGATGAATCGAGCTCTTATGGCCAAGGTGGGATGGAGACAAATGCTTGAAAAATATCACTTTTGGGCCCAAATCCTATCTGCTAAATATCTCCAAAATAGAGTATCCTTTGCCTATAGTCTTAATCCTCCAATGGGATCTTCCTTGTGGAATGGATTGATGAAAACTAAATATTTTTAATGGAAAGGATTGAGGTGGAAGGTTGGAAAGGGAGAAAAAATTTGTTTTGGGGAGGATATATGGTTGTTAGAGAAACCCCTGATTTTAGATGAGCAGTGGCACTATGTAATGCAGCCCCTAAAAAGAAGATATGGTTACCTGGTTCAGGATTATATTGCAATAGAAGATAACTTCAGAATGTGGAAGCAACTGCAGTTGGAGGAGGTTGATGTTGTTATGCAAAGCAGCTTGAATTCTTTGATTTTCTGTTTACAACAATGTTACCTCCCCATTTATCCTAAAGAAGATAAGTTTGTTTGGGGACCAAATTCTAAAGGAGTTTTCGCTGTTAGTTCTGCTTTTGACTATGACAGAGGAAAGGACTGCAAGGTTGATTGTTCCTAATAGATGCTCTTTATGTTGCTCGGATGAAGAATCAGTGGATCACTTGTTTATTCATTGCCCTTTTACTCTTGAAGTGTGGTATGGAATGTTAAATCTTCTTAAAATTCAGTGGGTTCAGGTGGACTCTTTGGTGAATCTTTGGGAGTGTTGGAGTAATCCTTTTCATAGTTCTCACCTGAGGAAGATTTGGAATTTTGTGCTTCCTCATTTTCTTTGGCATATTTGGAGGGAAAGGAATTATAGGGTCTTCCAAAATAAGTCTAGTAATTCTAGTTTCATTATTAACAGTATTAAAGCTGCAGTTATAGAGAATGCTTCAGTGAATCTAAAAAGCCAAAGCCCTGAGAATGGGTGGGAAGCAACACTTGCTGAGGAATGGGGTCTTCAAAAAGATTCAGGTTTTGTCCCAGATAATCAGAGAGATAAGATAAAATGGAAACCTCCAACCCCTGGATGGGTAAAACTGAATTTTTATGGAGCAGCTAAGGGTAATCCAGGTAAGGCTAGAGGAGGGGAGTGTTGAGGAATAGCCAAGGTGTGGTGATTACCTGCTATGCAGAGAACTATGGGATAAGTTCTAATCATATGGCAGAGGCAAGAGTGATGATTGCAGGGTTGAGATTAGCTAAGAAGTTGAAGTTTAACAGTTTGGTGGTTGAAGGAGATTCTATGAACATCATTAATAGCTTACAAAACCAAAAAACTCCAAGCTAGAACATTGAAAATATTATCCAAGATGCAGTTTCTATCCTATCTAGTTTGGATAATTTTGCTGTTCAACACACCTATAGGGAAGGTAACTCTGCTGAAGGGAAGCAAGGTTCGGAAAAATGCCTTTCCAGAAGCTATTTTAAAGGTTAATTTGTAAGGAAATCTTAGCAGTTGCTGATGTTTGATAACCTCTGTATTTTGTTTTCCTCCTTTGTTTCAACCCTCCCGAATATATTGTTGATTCTTTTAAAAATGCAGCAGTTACAGTAGGTTCTGCAGTTTTTCAAACAAACAGAGACAGCAAGCTTGTCTCTGTTGCTGTTGTTGTTCTTTGGTTATCTTTTGTTGCTGCAGTTTTGATTTAGATATGTTGTAAGGTTTTTGTAACTCTTGAGGAGTGTGTTTGTTGTTTGTTCTAGTCTTCTAAGCTTAATTGCTTATCTTCTGTTAGTCTTGTATATAAGGGTTGGGGCCCTTTCAAAAAACCCTATGATTTACCATAATCAAAATAAAAGAATTCAAAACAGAAGCTGAGAATGAAAGCAACCAGAAGGTCAAAATTCTCAGAACTGACAATGGAGGAGAATTTACCTCAAATGCCTTCACTGCATTTTGCAAACAACATGGTATTAAACGGCAAATTTCAGCGCCTTATACTCCTCAACAAAATGGAGTTGCGGAAAGGATGAACCGCACCTTGGTTGAGAAGGGCAGATCAATGCTGAAGGCAAAGCAGCTGTCTAACACACTTTGGGCAGAAGCAGTGAGGACAGCCTGTTACTTGACTAATAGAAGCACCACAAAAGCTGTTCAAAACATAACACCAGAAGAAATTTTGACAGGTAAAAAGCCCACTATTACTCATTTAAGAATTTTTGGTTGTACTGCCTATATGCATGTTCCAAAAGAAAAAAGGCAGAAATTAGATGATAAGAGTAGCAGATGTATATTTGTTGGTTACAGTGATGTAAGTAAAGCATATAGGGTCTATGATATCAAAACTAAAAGGTTCATGTATCTAGGGATGTAATCTTTGATGAATGCATCATAGACTCTTGTGTTAAGGAGTTGGAACTTCTTCAACATAGAGTAGCTGGAGAACAGCCAGAATCAAGCACACCAACACCCAGTGATCCTGAAAGTACCTTGACAAGTGACAGTGAAGCACTAGAAGAAGTCTCTCATGAATCCTCTTCAACTTCAAAGAAGCTGCCCAAATGGTATCTTAAAACTGTAACTGAAGCACAGTTGCCAGATGAAGAGGGCAAAAGAAAGTCCAAGATGAGAACAGATTCAGTAAATTTTGCACTTAAGTCACAAGTGCTGAATACCCATGAGCCCTCCACATATAAAACAGCCCACAGTTGCATTCTCATCCACAAAAGCAGAGTACAAAGCAGCTGTCGAAGCAACCAGGGAAGCCATTTGGCTTCTACAATTCATGTGTGATCTTGGTCTTCAACAAACAGAACCAACCACGATCTATTGTGACAACCAAAGTGTCTTGAAGATTGCAAAGAATCCAAGGTTCCATGCTCGCACCAAACACATTGAGGTGCACCATCATTATATGAGGGAGCAAATTCAGAATGGACAAGTAGAGCTGATCTATAAGCCAACAAATGACCAGTTCACAATTGAACTGCTGTGAAACGCTCAACTGTGAAATCTCCAAAGACTTGCATTCCGCATTTATTGCCAACCATTACAATACTTTTGGGTGTAAGCACATAAACACCAAAAACCGTGACAAACTGATAGAAGCACATCTAAACGATTTGGTATTTGTCCCCTACAACCTTTGCCTTTAACATATCTCATAACAGATTATGGGCATTAGTTATAAGGCTATTGAACATCAAAAGACTATGAGTAATTATGAGGCAATTGAATTTGAACAATATTGATCTACAATCAAAGTGGATTACCAAGCAAAAGGAACCCCTTTTTACAAAAAATGATTTTGAATAAATGGAACTGGAGCCAGTGGCAAGAGCAAAGGAAGATGCACAAGGACAAGAGTTTTTTCTAATTCTAGTTTTAAGGGGAAAAGGAAGGGGCAGGGAATCGAAATTCGAGATTTTATTAGGTCATGTTAGAAATATTCTAGTATGTATAAGATAATCAGTTCTTTATCTTCCCTTATTTTATTTTCCTGGCATGTGCAGTCAAATTTCTTTACCTTAGCTTGATTAAATTTTGTATGTTATCGAAGATAATGTAATGTGCAATGGGATAAACATTAACCTCTGTCCCAGAAAAACTTGTATTTGTTTTGGGCCAATTTTTTGGACAGTCCATGTCTTTCCAAGTTTCACCTAAGCCTGAGACTCAATAACACGTTGTTTACATGTAAGTATACTCTGAAGATATTTGCAATTACAATTAGGTATAATTTGTACTTCAAAATTGCAAAACCTAATGTCAGGTGCATAGCAGATAACCTCCATTAAGATTCTAATTCAAGTTGTCATGTTCAAGTAGAATTTTTAGCCCTAGTTAAATTATCTTGCCTGAAAGAATGAGGGTGTGTACTCAAATCCAAGATTTGATGAATCTCCTAAATCCAGAGCATAAAGGGGGAAAGAAAAGGTTTAACAATATTTCTTCACCCACATTTGAAAATAATCAAATTACTAATTTCTGTTTCTGCAGCTTCAGAACAGATGACAGAAACAATATACACAATCAATCAGAAAATTGCATTGTTAGAAATTTCAGAACATAAGAAATCTTCTTTAGATTCAGTGAACTAAATTGTAAATTGCTCTTTGAATGATTTCTCATAGTACAAATAAATGAAGAGATCACAATTTGATTGAAAATTTGTTGGATCTTCTATAGATGGGTAACCAAACATTTAAAAATTAATTAACATCAAGAGAGAAAGAGAGAGAGATTGTTTTCTATATTCAAATTAGCAGATAAACAACAATCATTACAAACTTACATTAGATTGCCACCAAGTAGTTGTGACTGTTTTCTTGATTTGGAGAGTAATTTCAAGTGTAGCCTGGGCAATATCCCGGATGCTTCCACTTTCAACAGCTTGTGAAACAGAACTGTGCCATTTGTTCCACCATTCCATCTGATTCTCGAATACTCCATTTGGCGGAATCCTATCCTCTGCATTTCCAGTGTTACAAAAATTTGAGAATACAATTACTTGATGACAAATATTTAACTGCAAAACTACAAGCTCCATAGACACATGATTCTAGAAAGCAATGTGTTTTTGAATAGTAAAGCTATATAATCACAATCCATATATAATCTAAAGGATTTATGCATCCCTAACTAAGTGGAACTTGCATATGGATTTTAAGTCTTGGATAGAAGCCTATATACATATATATATATATATATAACGAAAGCGTTTTTTGAGAAAGCACATAAAACAATATTATTCCAAAAGTTGGCACATCCAGAAAGCTACCAGGATCATATTAAAAGGAAAATTAATTTCATTAGGATATTGTAAGTAACAGACTTATCAGTTACCCCAATGATGGGGAAGGAATAAGTAATAGCGTGGCAACTCCTGTGTTTCATGATTAGGAATTGTTCGAATTACTGTGTACATGGGAAGGTGGAGATAGGACAGACAGATAACAGTGGAGATTAGCAGGATGAGCTGGTGGAGCTGCAGGAATTTGCAATCGCCACTGGAAATGAAGACCTCTCGAATGTGGTTTCAAGAGGATATGCGGTATACAAGGAAAATAAACCGATGGTTTTGTCTTATTGCAGTTCTAAGGAGTCCTCCTACTCTGATATGTCGTTCAGTGATTTGGTGTAGCAATGTTTTTTGTGCAATTTTTGTCTATTCTCTAATTGGGCATTTAGCCTTCATGAGATTATAGACATGTATATCTGGCAGCACTTCCAGGCTGTGGCCTATATATGGAAAGACCTCGTGACTATGTAATCTGGTTTTTGTTTAAAAAAATTGTCTTTTTTTGCCAAAAAAAATAAAAATAAAAAGTCTCATCAAAAGAAAAAATAAGAAGGTGAAAATATAATCTCCGTATACTTTTGAATTCTCAAATGTTTTTTGGGGGCTATTTCATATATAAGCATTGCCAGTCTGGTAAGGGAAACAGCCCCAAAATTTAGCGTGCAAGAGTATTACAGTCACACAAAGAAATAGTATGCAATACAGTTTAATATAATTTCATTATATAATTATAGATAAACAAGAGCTCACAAATAGATGTAAATACATAGCGCATAGCATGTATCCTCCAATTCCAATAATCTGCAATACATCATAGTCTGGTCAAACATACAACATGTAGACCACACATATCCATATCAACTATCACACATACTACCAACATACATGATGAAGATGTCTCGACCAACATAACTCAAGATACACATAAAACAAGAAATCATCCCATGGTTTTTAACATGTCATAACGACTGCACATGTGACAAAACTACATGACAACAAAATACATACAACAAACTTTATATACACAAAATTAACTTAATGTGACGTTCATGTGGCTGCTTATGCTTTCATGCACCAACTCGTCTGCCTATAGCATGTTGACAGGCTCCATCATGAAGCTGGTTGTGTGGGTCTGTCTAGCAAGCTGTAAGTTTCAAATACTTAGAGGGCAGTGATACATCAAGCATGTTACATGGCAATAACCTATGTTCCATGCCCCCCAAGGACCCCATTGTATCATAGACTGCGTTTTGAGGACAAGGGAATGAGGACAAAATGTCCTTTGGACCTCCTCAAATCTGAGGACCTAGAAGGGGTTGTCATTGGTACATCTTGGCACAACATCTCAGGCATCCCCAAGACATCATGAGGATGCCAAAACATCCCTATGATGTCTCGAGGACATTTGGCTGTCTCTGGAATGCCACAATGTCCCCGGAAGGCAAGGGAGGATGTCAGGCCACGACTAGGCATCCCAAACAACGTTCAACCCCCAAAGGCCCCAAAAATATAAAGAAAATGGTAAATAGAAAAAATAAAAAGATGTTGTGGAACCTAAATATGGGTCCCCCACCCCCTCATACTAAACCCTAATACCTCTTTCTTATAAAAGAAGACACCCCACCTAAAAGAAAAACATATCAAAGGAGACAGCAAAGTAAAAAGACAACAAACAACAAGGAATATGGCAAGGACAAGAAAAGAGATTTAAATTTTTGCCTCCATCAAAGCAAGATATTCAGCTTTCAAACAAAAGTTTCATTTTTTTTTCCCATGTCTCAATGAATCTTCTTCTACAATGCAATCAAAGCATAAACAGTTTCACACTTTCAATACATTGTAGAGGAGGTTTTTTTTTCTTTAAAAAAAACTTCACACTATGATTAGATTCTAGAGTTTAAAATATTAAAGTAGAATGGTAGGAGACACTAAGGTTTAAAGTTGAATATTTTTTTTTTAAATGTTTGCATTGCTAGATTAAAAAACAAAAAAGCAAGTTAAAATTTGTTTAGAAAATGATGAGTTCATTGGTGTGGTCCCTCTCCTTGAAATGGAAGAATGTGGACTAATGGGTAGTGTGGACGGAAGTGCAACAGGGGGCAAGTTCAACTGCAAGTAGGAGTGGAACCCCCTCCTATGATTTTCCTTCAACACTTTTGAAACTCTATGCATACGGACCTTTCAAATCAGCAAAGCCCTTGATGCAATTTGTCATTGCTCAAAAAGCAGGATAAGACTAGTACTATTGGAAAAGATCTAGAGGGACACAATATTTCAAGTGTAAAACCTGAATTTTTCATTGAAGAGCAGCTACACCAAGGTTTGCTCTCACCTCCCACCTCCCACCTCCCACACATAACGAGCAAGGGGGTGGGGTGAAGTATTAATTAAAAACAAAGGCTGAGGAGAGGGATGAAATGTTCAGATTACACACTGATGATAAATCTGATGGCAATATCAAATGGCATAAGCTCAACCAGTTATATTCCTCAACTTTCAAGGAGGATACGCAGGTTCGTATCTTGCAAAGCGATACATGCATAATTGCCAAGCTATTGCAATTCCACTATGTGGTAATGAAATAATACAGGAGGGACCACATTTCAATCTCATATAATCGATTAAAAAAAAAATCTGATGGCAATGGAAAACCAAAACATGGAAGTGGTAGAACAATTTCATCGGCTTCTGATGCATGTGCCACTCCCACTTCTCAACCTCTTGTTCCTTATTTGTGGTTCTAGGGCTCTGACTCAAACTCTAGGAAATGTAATTGCCCTCTAGTTCCTTGTTTGTGGTTCTAGGGCTCCAACTTAAACTCTAGGAAATGTAAAAGAGGGGTCTTCTAGAGGTAAAAGGAAGGTCGGTACACTTACAAATATATACAATGCTATTTCACAGTTCTTTTTCACAAATGGAGACCACCTTGCAGTCCTTATTATAATTAAGCATTCAAGAAATCCATTAAAGCTAGTCTTCCGTATGTCTCCCGAGAACATACAAGAATGGAGACCACCTTGCTTGACAAAAGCTACTCAAAGGTTAATGTTAATAGAGGAGTGGAGAGAGACATGAGTAATATCAAGTTTTAGCATCATCATGGATGGATGGATAGACTAATATTGCCCACCGTTCATTCATATACATTATCATAATGTGCACTGCAGGGCCCTACTTTCATAGAATCATTGACTGTTCTAAAAAGCACAAGGATGCAGCTTTCAAGTTTTAGCTTTTCGAGGATTCTATAGAAGGGTTTGGGCCCATGAATATGGTCCAGGTGGCAGTAAATCTGGCCCATGTGTTGTAGCTCTATGAGGATGATGATCCAAAACATCCATAGGCACATCTTTTGGACTCCATGTTGTGTTTATGCATTCAACAATGCATTGAATGATAGGGAAAATTGATAGGGTGAAGAAAGCAACGTCAATTCTAGATATGTGCAAATGTTTATTTGCAACCATCATCATACCTATTTGGCACTTTTAGGACTTTTTCGAGGAAAAAAATTCTCAAACATATAGAGTCAAAGTATGCCAGCTACTAGGGAGATAGCCGATAAGGGAGGCGGGAGGATGTCGATGGGCGGGAAGTCTGCAGGGGAGATCGGGAGCGGCGGTGGTTCGGTTCTTGGACGCAGCGGAGCAATCGGAGGGCATCATGATTCCGGGGGAGCGGAAACGCCCGGGCCCATTGAAGATGACCGGGCTGGCAACGGTTTTGGTCGAGGTAAGGACCCACCAGACAAAGGGGGTGGTGGGGCTCAAAAGTCTTATGCCCGTGCAACGGCCTCGTAAACCCTAAACGGGTTTTTTACCAAAGAGTTGTTTCCGGTTGGGGATGAGCTGGACATCCCGACGGAAGTTCTTTCAAGCTTCATGGAGTTTGAGAAATTTACCCTAATAGGTAAATTCATTGGAGGCCGTCCCGACATGGAAACTATCCGAAAATGGGCAGCAAGCAAATGGAGGACTTCTGGGCATTTGGAGCTGGCGGCCCTATCCCGGGGTTTTTTTGCCATTAGATTGAACAATAAGGAGGATTACTGTAAAATTTTGGTCGGCGGGCCATGGTTTCTGGGCCGCAGAAGTTTATTTCTCGGAAGTGGGACATGGATTTCAGTCCTGAGACCCATAACATCAACATTGCCCCAATATGGGTTAGGCTCCCGAATCTTCCCCTCTTTGGCTGGCATGAAAATGTCATAAGAGGTATTGCGCGTTCCATTGGGGAGTTGGTCACCATTGACCCTCCCACCCGAGCTCGAACAAGGTTCGTCCAGGCCCGATTTTGCGTTCTGGCAGATTTGGAGGCAGAACTCCCAACTTCCATCACTCTTCGGTCTGGAGGCACCATTCTTCATAAACAAGCTATTGTCTATGAAAATAGACCAGCTTTCTGCACCCAGTGTCGGTCCCAAGGGCACCTCCAGTCCCAGTGTCCTCTTCAAAAACCGGGAAAATAGAAACGTGAAAACGACAACCCCCTGGAGCACAAGGAAGATCAGGCAAAGCAACCAAATCTTCCAGACGCGAAGGGCCATGTATCCCCAGGCCCCTCTAGAGACTGTGGCGGACTCTCTCAGCCTGAAGAGAATCCCTCTCTCCAATCGGACCCCGAGCATCTTGAGGCTGACAACCAACAAGGAGCAGACTCCCACTTGGAAAGCGAATCGCAGGAAGAGATGGAACGGACCCCTTCCCAAGTTTTGACTCAGGCTGTTCCTCTGCTCCAAGATACGGGTCATCCCGATTTCAGTCAGTCGCAGACGCTGCTAGAAGATTACCTCTTAGGAAGGAGGGGTGAACAATCCGGTCACATTAGCCCCCGAAATACGAGGAGCCGAAAGCAAAGTGTGGATTTTGGTAGTGAGAGGAAGCAGGGCCGTCCTCCTAACAAGGAAAGGCGAGACAAAGAGACTGCAATTGACGTTGCAAATGGAACCCAACGTTTGTCGGTTCTGGATGACTGTGACACACAGTCGGACGAAGCTCATGCATCAAAACCTCCCCCTCAACAAGGAAGGGGAGGCAAGAAAAACTTCAAACTGTCCGGATGAAAGTCCTCTCATGGAATGTGAGAGGACCGAACGGTGCAGCCAAGAGAAGGTTAGTGGCTGATCTCCGTAGGAGGATTAACCCTTCTATCCTTATTTTGCAAGAGACCAAGCTTGATGCTATCTCCTCTGACAAAGTGGCGAAGGCCATTTGGGCCAGGGCAAATTGTCTGTCCAGCCCTGCAGTGGGAACAACGGGAGGACTCATGGTTCTGTGGGACCCTTCGAGGTTTGAGGGCAGCTCACTGTCAACTTCCAACATAATCATCAATGTACTGTTCCAGTCCAAAACCTCCAATTTTTCCTGGATTCTATCCAACGTTTATGCTTCCAATTCTGCCACAGAGAGAGCAGAAATGTGGAAAGCTATCTCTCTGATGAGGGAGAATTTTAGCAACTTTCCTTGGGTTTTAGGGGGTGACTTCAATTGTCCCCTTCATCCTTCGGAGAAAAAAGGAGGGTCTGACCACTCCAGCCGCAGCTTGGAAGATTTCGGAGATTTTGTCTCTGCTAATGGCCTGCTTGACATCGAACTCAAAGGGGCTTCCTTCACATGGAGTAACATAAGGATTGGGGGCAGTTTGATTCAAGTCAAACTTGACAGATTCTTCATTTCCCCATAAGCCATTCCCATCCTTGGCGGGGCTATCCTTTCGGCTCTTCCAAGGATTGGGTCTGACCATAACCCTATTTTCTTGGAGGCGAACGATGGGCCTATTTTTATGACCCCTTTCAGATTCGAATCCATGTGGATTTCCCACAAAGACTTCAAAGGATTGGTTTCAGCGTGGTGGCAATCGAAGGTGGAAGGAAGCGCTCCTAAGAGGGTGGCTTTAAAGCTCAAAATGGTCAAAGAAAAACTGAAGATTTGGAACAAAGTGGTTTTCGGCAACATTTTTGAGTCCAAAAAATCCATCGCTGAGAACCTGAAGGCTGTGGAGGAAAGGATGGCTACCGAAGGTTACACTGAGGGTCTCAGGGAGGAAGAGCGGAGCCTTTTGGTGGACTTTCATTCTATTCTCGCTAGGGAGGAAACGTTCTGGCGCCAGAAATCTCGTGACCTGTGGTTGAAGAATGGAGACTCCAACACGAGATTTTTTCATGCGTCTACTATGAGGCACAGAGGGGCCAACAAGATCAGAGAAGTGACTTGTAAGGATGGGCACATTACCAGGGAGATTGAGGAAATCAGGAGCGAAGCGGTTAATTTCTTTCAGGATTTGCTTGGCACTCCTCCAGATAGCAACCTCCAGGTCCAGAAATCTATGCTCGCCAATTTTTTGACTAAAGTTCCCCATGAGGTAAGCATGAAACTTCTGGAACCTTTTTCCTCGTCTGAGATTAAGGAAGCATTGTTCTCCATGCAACCAGATAAGGCCCCTGGGCCCGATGGTTTCCCTCCCCGATTCTTCCAAGTCATGTGGGAGGTCGTGGGCCCGGATGTGTGTGATGCTATTCGGGTTATCCAAGCTTCCGGATCTATCCACCCGAAACTCAATTCCACCTTTCTTGCCCTCATTCCTAAGTCTCCTTCCCGCAAAAGTTTCTCTCGACTATCGGCCCATTAGCCTCGTGCAATGTTTTTTACAAGATCCTTACCAAGTCTATAGCCAATAGACTCAAAACAGTCCTCCCCTCCCCGATTGATCCTTGTCGTGGAAGCACCGTCAAAGGCAGAAACATTCTTGATGGTGTTATCACTGTCCATGAGACCCTTCATTCCGCTTACCGCTCTAAGAATGCTACTCTTTTTCTTAAGCTCGACATGAACAAAGCCTTCGACCGTGTCGACCAAAATTTTTTGTGTGCAGTCCTCCTCAAGTTCGGCTTTCATCCCCACTCGGATTGACCTTGTCTACAGCTGTATATCCACTCCCTTTTTTTCTGTCTTGGTCAATGGGTCCCCAGCTGGGTATTTCCAAAGCTCCAGAGGCCTCAGACAGGGCGATCCTCTTTCTCCCATCCTGTTCATTCTTCTGGCGGAGGTTCTGAGTTGGTCCATGAAAGAGGCTCTTCGACAGAACAAGATTTCTGGCATCTTGCCGACTTCTAGAATTAATCCTGTCACTCATCAACAATTTGTGGATGACACCCTCATTTCCACTGGGGCGTCCGTTGCTCAAGCCAAGTCGCTCAAGAGGATCCTGTCCCGTTATGAGCAAGCTGCTGGACAAAAGGTCAATTACATCAAGAGCAAAATTTACTTTATTAACACTCCTCTGCGCAGACAAATTCGGATTGCTAGAATTCTTGAATGCACTATTGATTCCCTGCCTACGTCCTATCTGGGGTTGCCTCTATCTTATAGCGGGCGGGCCAGTGGGGACATGTGGAACACGATTCTTGAGCGCCTTCACAGGAAACTCGGCACTTGGAAGGGCAAACTCCTATCGCAAGCTGGGAAAGCCACCCTTACCAAAGCCTGTCTTCAGGGGATCCCGACCTACTTCATGTCGGTGTTCATGCTTCCGAGTGCAGTCCACTCCAAGATTGAGAAGATTCAGAGGACCTTTCTTTGGTCTGGTAACGAAGAGAAATCTAGACTTCCCCTTGTAGCCTGGGACAAGGTGTGTTCGAGGATAGATCAAGGCGGCCTGGGGTTGAGAAGATCAAGACTTATGAATCTGGCTCTATCGCGAAGCACGCTTGGAGGATTATGTCTAGCGACCCGATGGAGTGGGTTACGCTGGTTAAAATGAAGTATCTTGGCCCCACCCCCTTCTTGGATGCTGAAACATCCTCCGTGGCATCGATCTTTTGGAAATCTGTGCTCCAAACCCGACATCTGATCAGTCTGGGAGCCCGCTGGATTTTGGGTGATGGCAACTGCATTTCCTTTTGGAATGACAGGTGGGCGACTGAAGAAGCCCTTGGGTCGAGGGAGGACCTCGCTGGACTGAGAAGCTTGACCGACCCTAACGCCCAGCTCAGGGTGGCGGATCTCATTGATCGGAGCACCCGTTTCCCTCGGTGGAAGCTTCCTGTTGTGGAGGGGTTTAATAATGAGATTACCTTCCTTGATAATATCCTTCAGTCGGTTTTAATTCCTTCTGCCAGGAGGAATGACAGGATCATCTGGAGTGGTACGGAGGATGGGTGTTTCTCTGTTAAATCAGCTTATGAGCTTCTCACCACCAAGACTGCTCTGGACTACAGGTGGAATACTGTTTGGAGGAAAGGAGTTGTTCCTAAAATCAACTTCTTCGCGTGGATTGCTTTCCACAATAAAGCCTTAACTATTGACAACCTTCACAAGAGAGGTTTTGCCTTCCCCAACAGGTGTTACTTGTGTTTAGCAGATTGTGAGACGAGGGATCATTTATTCTTGCATTGCCCATTTTCCCACTCTGTTCTGAGCATTGTCCTATCCTCCTTCCAGATCCTTTGGTGCTCTCCCCGATCCCTTAGAGATGCTTTTCACCAATGGCCTAATCCTTTCAAGAATCCCAAGCTCCGCTTCCTCCTCGAGGCCTCCTTCCACCATTTAATTTGGCAAATTTGGTTAGAGAGGAATGCCATAATCTTTGGCAGAGCTCCTAGAGGGCCCCCTTCTGTCGCTCAAAGGGCGTTATCTTACGCCATTGAGAATTCTATTGCGGTTCCCAGTCCCCGTCCCCATCTTCCGAGCGAAGAAGCTATTCTCAAAATGATGAATCTCTGGCCGTTTTTGGAGGTTGTTAAAGGGCCCTGTCGAAGGAATGTTGTGTGGACCAAACCCCCCGTGGGGTGGATTAAATTAAACTTTGATGGAGCGGCTAAGGGGAATCCTGGGCCCGCTGGCGCTGGTGGGGTTGTCCGTGATCATGACGGGAATATTGTGATGGCCTATTGTGAAGATTTGGGCTCCCAGACGAATCACTATTCTGAAGCCCGAGGCGCTCTGAATGGTATTCGGATTCTCTCTGAGGATCCCCGACCTCTTATCATTGAGGGTGACTCGCTCAACATCGTGAATTACCTTCTTGGTACCAAAAATCCATCTTGGAAAGTCTACAACATCATCCTCGAGGCTAGATCTCTTCTCTCCTATCGCTGTAGATGGGAAGCAAATCATATTTTGAGAGAAGGAAATCGCGTGGCTGACCACATGGCCAATAAAGGGCTCGCGACCACGTGCCCGGTTGTGTGGCGGTCTCGCTTCCCATCCGAGGTGGAAAGGTTGGCCAGGGCGTACATCCCTTCCTCGATGTTTTCCTTGCGCAATTTTTGGAAGGCCCATTCCGACGTGTTTTGGGGTGGCGTGGCAAAGAAGCTATTGTCCGTTCCTGGCAGATCTTCCCAACGCTTGCGAAAAGTTAAAAAGGTGGAGAAGGATGTCCGTCCGCAGCACATCCCGTCGGACACGGAGAGCGACAAGGAGAGTCACGGTAATTCTCTCTTGGACTTGGCTGCTTCCATTCTTACTTCTGTCAACTCCATGATTTCTATCCTGAAGCAGAACCAGAAGCGCCCAAATTCGGGAGGACAGGAGGATCGTGATTAGCAGTCCATGGTGTCTGTCTCCTTGTTTTCGGCCTCTTTTTGGGTTTCTCTCGGGTCTGTCCTATTTTCTTTGTTGTTGGGTCTCCAGGCCTAAAAGCCCTTTTTGTTGTTTTCAAGTCTGCAGCATTAGGATGGTTTTATTTTCATTTAGGTTTATTGTTACAGCCAAGAGGTATGATGCATCATTAGAAAGTTGGCTAATTTTGTACATAAGGTTTTGGGATCCTCTATAAAAACCCACTGTTAATTTATTATAATAATTACCAAAAAAAAAAAGAATGCCAGCTACTTTCATTCCATTGGAGAGGATGATTAAGGTGCAGGAGGAACTATAGTCTATGATAATGTGTAATGAGAGGAATAAATGGGCATAATCCAAAACAGATGAGAGGAAAAGAATAAAGATAATGATATTAGATGATGATTGGTCAAACAATGCCAAGTACATAGTATCCATTGTGTCAGCTGCTAATAAGATCATTAGATATGTAGACATAGACTCTCCTAGTCATCGATAGATTAATGAGACTTTTGATAACATGTTTAGACGCATGAGGGAAGCCATTAGACAAAGGAATCCCATAGACATTAAATATGTAGACATAGACTGTCCTAGTCTTTGATAGATTTATAAGACTTTCGACAACATGCTTAGTTGTATGACGGAAGCCATTAGACAAAAGGATCCCATATTCACATTATATGACCAGCACATTCAGTCTATTATTCAGATGAGATAGGATAAGATGAGCACTTCATAACATAGGCCTTCAATAAGTAGCTATTGCCGTGGACCCTAAGGTGAAGAAGAGTTTTATGAATGCAATTAGGAATATGTATTCTACAGATGAAGCATAGATGAAATGAAAACAATGAATCAGATCATAGTTGGAAAATTTACAAAGAAATCGCAATATTTCGGTTTTCCTTACAATATGTTGGCTTGGCAATTAAATTGACCATTTTCTCTGCATCAAGAAACAAGCAAATTTTTTGGCGAGAAATTGTGCAATAAATCACGAATTTCTCCAAATTTTGTGGTAAAAACTCAGCCGAGTATAGGCAGATCACAAAAAAAGGCCATAAATTAGGGAAATGGCTCATTTTCTGCATTTTTTCTCTCCCTCTCCTTACTGCAAGTTTGAAGAGGGTAACCAGACATTCTCTAACGCATTTGGACAAGGATTTGATAGATTTATCACTTGTTTTTGAAGATTTCACATCTTGGGACAAAATTTCAGAGGTAGGGTTTCTGTATTTTTAAGCATTTTTTAGGGTTCTTTAGTTTTTTGGCTTTGTTTTCTCTCTTCTTTAAGAGTCTAAGACATGGCCTCATGGCCTTAATGCCTCTAAGACCATGTTTTTGGTTTCCCTGTTTCTGCCCTAGTTTCACAGTCCACCACCAAAGTAGATCAAAGAGGTTCAGAAATACAGTTGAATTGCAATAGGATGGAGAAGTCAAAAAGCAAAAAAAAAAATCCTTTAAATGTGTATATTCAAAATATTGCACAGTCCAACTCCGTGTGTAGCATGTTGAATCATTGGCACAATTACATCTCAAACATAGTAGAAATATATGGCAGAATTGCACGTCAAATATGGTAGAATTATAGTAAATTCCACATTGTAGTATCCACAACACATAGATGTTTGTCCTTAAATGCTATAAGTTCAACCATATAAATTCTTCCATTTTTAAGAGCATAAAGATGTTTACTATCAAATGCCAAAAGTTCAACCAATTAAAACCTCGAGTTTTAATGAGGACGCCCAGATGCCCACGTTTGAATCGTCAGACAATAGATGCATAATTGCCAAGTTGTTGTTGTAAGGTCATGAAATGGGTGTTTGTTCATTCCGACTGGAGATCAAAACTAACTACTCCTTGGACACTTCGTGGGTAAATTTCTAGTCAGAGGAAGCATTCATAACCAATGGGTACTCATATTTTCTTTGGGGACTCTTTATTATCTACTCATACAAGCAGGCCTACACTTCCAGGCATCTAAAACAAAAAACCGCTTACAAAAAAATTATTGAAAAAAAAATGCAAAAACACTTACCGACGTCAAAAAGAACCTGTTGAATATCTTTTAAAAGCGCTTTTTCATCCTTGTTTTTCTTTTGTCTAAGGGAACCCTTCCAATTTCTGCCAGCCCTGTACTTGACCTCCGCCAGATTAAGGCGCTCCTGCTCTCCATCTTCGTACAGCACATGGCAGTTTCCCTGCTCGTCTATCTCCAAAACCTCACCGGCATACCACTTTTTGTCCCCGTCCCAATATATAGAAATCGCATCTCCCACCTGAATTTTTTGGGCATCCATTTTCACTCTATTGAAAACCAAATTCCAAAGAAAATCCAGCAAAAAACATAAAATCCCCTCAAACTCCCGATCCGGGTCTTCTCATAGTTTTGATCTGGCGCCTCGTGATGACAACAGAGAAAAAGGAGAGAGAGAATTGATGAGATGCGTCTTCGGTGGTCTTCACTTGGGTCGACAAATTTAGAAATCTCTCCCTCCTCCCGAAAAAGAGTCTGTCTCTGCCCTCTCACTGTAATTTGTGATTTACATTGACAAAATTTACAGTATCTAAGAATTTTGATACGTCCTCCGTGGTGGTTTCTATATTTACGATAACCACTATTTCTGTAGGCACTCCAGTAAAATCTGATAAGGAAAGAACTACATGGGGGAGATCAAAATGGCAATTTGCCGCGATATAAAAAAAAGGTTTAATTATTAGGTATTCTTTTGACTTATTAGCACCTTTCAAGCTGAATACATGCGAAACAATAATGGCTGAAAATTTGGAGAAAAATTTTTAACTTATGCTAATAACGTGGGATTAAGTGATTTTATACATAAAAGTGATCGAGGTGGAGTAACCTTACAGATAAACCTAATATTATCCGTAAGATTAAAACGCGATTTATTATTAGGTTTGAAATGATTAAATAAAGGTTTAAAAACCATGGGATGCCCTATGTATAGATGTTATTTGCAAGACGACTCTATAGCGGGATTTATTGATATTATTTGATTATTTCGTGAGTGGGGGTGAAAACTTTTAATTTTTAAATAAAGGTTTAAAGATTAGAATAGATTAAAATTATAATATTAATAATTAAAAAATTATAAACTCAGGTATTCTAGGTGAGTTGGAGAGGAGAAGGTAATCTTTTAAAGGAGGTTTCATTTGTTTATTTCGTGAGTGGGGTTGAAAACTTTTAATTTTTAAATAAAGGTTTAAGATTAGAATAGATTAAAATTATAATTTTAATAATTAAAAAATGATAAACTCAGGTATTGTAGGTGAGTTGGAGAGGAGAAGGTAATCTTTTAAGGGAGGTTTCATGTTCGAATCTCCACCCTACCAAAAAGTTGAATTGGGTATCCAAAATTCAATTGATAATGTTGGTGCGGGCAGGGCTGGGTGCGACTCCCTCGTGACTTTGACGGTATAGAACCTCATGTTCATAGTTTCTCAAACCAAAGCAACTCTACAAAAAAAATTATATATTAAAATAAATACTATTTAACAGAATGATTATTTTAAATTGGATATAACCTTTCGTATGTTAAAAATTACGAAAATTTTAAACCAAGTTTACATTAAGTTCAAATCTTTTAATCAATTATAATATTTCTTTATAAAAGAGTTTGGCTTGAAAAGTTTCGATATTAAAAGTGTTTACATATAAGTTTAAATATTTTAATTCATTTTTAAATTAAAGTTTAAAGTTTACCTATAAGTTTAAATATTTTAATATTTTATATTAAATATTATTTATTTTATTAAATAATTTATTATTTATAGGAATTTTGAGTTTTAAGAAGTGAATTTTTCAAAGATGGTTATAATTAAGTAATAGTTTTTTTTTTTTAAACATTTGTAAACTCTAGTTCGTTAGTTATAGATAAGATAAAATTGTTTAAAGAAACGGATTAGGATAAACACATTGACAAGCACTCGACCACATTTGAAATGAAATGAAAGATTTTAATTAAGTCCATCAGATCCAAATATGGTCTATTGGACCTCAAATACGGAAGTACTACTCAAATCATATCATATGATCTTAAATATCTTTGAGAAGGTTGTTCCTTCTCCTGCTGATTTGGGTTAACAATTCTTCAACTTTGTTTATTTTATTGTCTTCAAATAACTCTGTCATAGACCCGTTTTCAAGTGTTTCTTTGTATTTACCATGGATATATGAAAAACTTGTGTATTTCTAGATGAAGTATTTCTTTGTCTCTACTGTCCTGTGCTGCAAAATGAGTTTTCAGATGAGGAAGAAACTTACAGTCCAACAACTACACCACTCATGTGGGCACCAAGACTTTATGTGCAAGAGCTAATGAAGATGAAAGAGAAACTTGAAAGCATGGAAAGGAGGGAGAAATTAAGAGAAACTAAATCAAATGAGGTTATAAACACCATTCGGAGGTTGGAAAATGAAAACAACCTACTCAAGGAGCAAGTGTCAAAGCTACAAAACCTTGTAAACATGGGTCAACGTGAATGGCATGTCCTCAAACAAGCCATCCATCCCCCAATAAATGATGCAATAGAGGTGGAAAAAACAAATGCAAATCAAATAAAAGAGGTAGAGAAAACACTCCAAAACATTGAAACAAGAGAAAATGAGCTACGAAATGAATTAGCAAAGACAAAGACATGGTCTCAAGTAGTAAAAGAACCAGTCAATCTACAAAAAGAGTTGATAGAGAAGCAAGTAAAAATTCAAATAACGAGAGAGAAAGAAAGACATGAGAAGTTAACAAATATAATCATCAAAGGGTTGAAAGATTATGGGGACGGGGAAGACACAAATCGTTTAACCGGGAACTTCTTGTCGGATCGATTACAATGGAAGGGTCGAGATAAAAAAGTAAGCGAGAATTGGCGAAGTTGAGAGAAGGAGGCGAGAGATAGACATATTCGGGTCACATTGATGAGCTACGAGGATAAAATAAGGTTACTTAGAAACGAGAGGCATCTTGAGAGGGTCACAATTTTATTTAGATGATGACCTAACATTTTTACAACGGGAAGAAAGAAATAAGGAATGGGAAAAGGTGAGGGCGACAAGGAATGAAGGGAAACATGCATATTTAAGAAATGGAAAGGCATACATCACATCTAAACAAATCCAAAATAAATAGGGAGTATGGCCCGCCAGGGAACATCTTACAATGGTAAGTTGGAACTGTAGAGGTTTCCCTTGGAGAAGAGGACCGGGTTAGGGCCCATTGCTAGAGACAAAGATATAATCATATTGACGAAACACATGAACACGATGGATGTAGGACTCGAGAATTTGTGGGATACAAAAAAATAGCGAGTATGGAATAAAGCGACGAGAAAATGGCAAAGGGCATGGGGGTATTATGGTTTTAATAAAAGAGGAATGGGATAGGGTCATTAAAATTGAAAAATAAGATGAAAACAAATAGTACATTTGGATAAAGATCCTAGAAAATAAATCAGTTATTAGCATAACGGCATGTTATTTTGCTCCCAAGAATTCTAAATTCTATAAGAAACATGACCTTAATAGAGAAGACCCATACTCCTCCCTAAAAAGAGACATTTCAATATACAGTAAGTTGGGGGATATTATATTAATTGGAGATTTCAATGTAAGGACAACAAATAAGCAAGCTAACATTCTAGAAGGTAACGAATATATTGAGATTAATCCTCTTTGGATGGCAGAAGAGGAAAATCAACGAGTGGACCGAGGACTTGAGAAGATGAGCATGGGGCTATCACGCAATATGGAGAAGAGTTCTTAGGTCTTTGCGAGCATATACAATTTGATTATTTGCAATGGGATGAACAAATGGAAAAATTCAGGAAAGTATACATGCAAAACATATAAGGGACAAAGTGTAATAGACTATGTAATATGCTCACAAAATTACATACCAAACATAGAGGAGCTAGAAGTGGAAGATTCTCCAGTGGAACTTAAGTCGGATCACAACCCAATTGTTATGAAACTTCGAATGCATGGAGACAAACCAAGGGAAAAACACTTGCAAGGCAATCAAAATAAATATCCTCACAAGGGAAACATTCTCTTAACAGATGAAAATCGGCAAAATTTTAGAGCAGTATTAAATAATAAGTTACAGGAAAGGGAAGAACTACATCACAGTAGTAGAGATTACAGTAAGAGTGAATGGTTAAAGCAATTAGTCTATATCCAGTAATGTTATCTACTTCTTGAGCTTTTGGAATTAGAGCTATAAAATTCTTGTTGATATCTTTGAGGATATCTTCTGTATTTCTAGCCTCTTCTACCACCTCTAGAATGTCATCCTACAAAACATCCCAAAATTCTTGATAAAATTCAATAGGGAAACCATCTAGACTTGGGGTTTTCCCCTTTTGCATTTTGAAAACTACCTTTTGTAGTTCCTTCTTAGTTATAGGAGTAGTTAGAGCCACATTCTCCTCATCAAAAATAAGAACATGTATCGCCTATAAAATTTCTTGTTGAGCTTTTGGATCAAGCAATTGGGCTGTAAAGAGGTTTGAAAAATGATTCACAACTAATGAAGACATGCCTTCCCAAGTGTGGACTATATCTCCTAATTCATTCTTCAATGAGGGGATAAAGTTATGAGTTCTTCGGGCTAGGAGAGACTTATGGAAGAAACTTGTGTTCTGGTCTCCTTCTTGTAGCCATTGAATCCTTGAATTTTGTTTCCACATTAGTTCTTCTCTTCTGTCCCATTCCTTCACCTGGGTTGAAAGATTAATTTTTGTCTTAACCCTATTTTTTGTGAATCCCTCAAGACGAATTTGCTCATTCAACTCCTCAAGTCGGGTTAGAGCTTCCCTTTTCTTTGCCCTAACATCTCCAAATTCCTCCCAATTCCAAGTCTTTATTTTATATTTAATATACTGCAACCTTTTGATAAAATAATACATCTTAGTACCATGTCTTGGCTTACCTTCTTGCCACCACTGTTGTATCCTTGATTTGAGAGATTCATCTCTAAGCCACATTAGCTAAAAATGAAATGGTGTCGACTTACCCTTGGTTCTCCAAACTTCAATTAAAACTGGCCAATGATCAGATCCAACATTGTTTAAGATTTTCACTTTTGGGATGTGTCCTTGTATCAAAAACTTATCTGAAAGCAAGAACCTATCTAGCCTTTCAAGAATGCATGTTGAGCCTTATCTTCTGTTGGACCAAGTCATCAAACCATTGGTTGGCTTGATATCTACTAGATGAAGGTTGGCAATGTATTCACTCATGAGTTCTGAACTCCCATCCAACTTCCTACTTCCTCCCATTTTTTCTTCTAAAGAAAGGATAGAGTTGAAATATCCTCCTATCAAAGCCTAAGCTTTAGGGAATTGAGAGGTGATAAAAGCTATATTTCTCCATATTGTTCATTTTTCTTCTATGGTACATGGAACATAGACATTTATATAAAGTATAACCTGATCTGAATCTTTATTTTGGGAAACCACTGCTAGCAATCCCTTGCTTCCCATCATGTATTGTACTATAATTTCCTTTGGATCCCAAAGACATGCCACTCCTCCCGAGGCCCCTTGGGTGTTGAGGGACACTACTTTATTGGATGGCCACATCTTTTTCGCTATTATTTCCATTTCTTCAAATGAAACCTTTGTCTCCTGAAGAAAGAGAAGTTGAGGCTGATTTGTTTGAATCATTCTTCTAATTTTTTATTGTTTAGAAGGACTTCCTTTAAGTCCCCTAATATTCCAAGTGATAATCTTCATAATTAACTAGATTTGAAGAACTGGGTAAGAATTGTTACCTTACCTTCCTCAATTAACTTTTGACCTTCCTCTACTAGATGATGTTGGTTGGATTTACATCCTACCTTTTGGTTTGTATCCATCCTCATATTTTTATTTGTATCTTGCTTCATTCTTGTAAGGGCTATAGAATGATTACTTAGAACCAAGGCACTATTGTTGGGATCTATATGATCTTTTTGAGGAACTGACTTGTTTGTTGTTTGAATCTGGCTTTTAGTTTTGCACTTATTTAAATTTTCTATGTTGTTCTTTTCTTGAAGGTCCATTGTTGGATGAGATGGCTCTCCTTGGTTATTTCTCAAAATTAGGGTAGTTTCTTTTATTTCAATTTCATCATCCATTCCTTCATGTTCCTTCTCTTCATCAAATTGTGTTTCCTTAATCATTGTTTCCATTTTATCATCCTCATCATCTAATTGCTCATCTGTAGAGAGAATTTCAAAGGTGTTAGGTGAAATTACTATTTTATCTTTTGGTGTTGTTTTTTTTATATTCTTTTGTTTGGGGATTTGAAACCCTGCTAAGTCCCCATCCTCTTTCTCTTTATTAGGGATATTATGAGGACAATCCTTGGCTAGATGGCCATATTCGTGATAGATTCTACATCTAAAAGGGATATTTTCATAGTCTACTTGTTGCTCCCATAATTCTTCCCCATATTGTAAGGTGATCCTCTCTAGAAGTGGTTTGTCAAAGTCAATTAGAACATAAATCCTTGCATAAATCATATGATCCAACTATTGAGTGCTATCAACTATCATCATGAAAACTCCTAAAGAATTTCCAATTGTTGCTAATACATTTGGATTCTAGTATTCTACTGGGAGGCCAAATAAACGGACCCAAACAGGTGTAGTTGATGGCATTTCTTCCTCAACTTTGAACTTGGTATGCCAGGGCTTCATGAAAAGCCCTACCCTACCTAAGAACCATGGCCCCCCTTGAAAAATATCCTTCCTATATTTTTCAGTGGTAAACATAGCAAGGAAATAACCATTAGGGTAAGCAGAGATTTGGATCTCACCTTTAGTTCTCTAGTTTTTGGTAGCCCATTGCTTGATGGTAGCAAGATTCGGTCGAAATCCCATGAACCAATAAATTAGTCCTCTCCTCTCCATAGTGTCTATTCGCTCCTGGATATCCTCCATTGCCAACTTCACTAATGGGGATCCGTTAGTTGCTTTCATGCAACCCATCTCTATTTTCCTTGGATCAGTTTTTGACATCCTCAGTGGTTTCCTTGGCAGTCGTTGGTTATTTTTCCCTCTTATTTGGGGTGGTCCTGCATAGATTGCTTCTTTAAAATTTAGTTTTGGAGGGAGGTCCTTGGGCTCCATCCCTTTAGATTTTTTTGTTATGATTGGTTCTTTTTTATTGTGTGCCCTAGATCTAGTTGTAGCTTTACCAAGATCTAAATCTGCCATCAACATGTTATCTCCCTTTGTTTGATCCATCTCTTGAATCTTGTTTCTATTTCATTTTAGCCCTTGTCTATACTTTCGAAGAGGATGCCCTTCCTCCTTATTTTGCGCTATGAATTGAAAAGGGTGATCAATTTTGTTCAATACTTGTTAATTCTATTGGATTTGTTGGTGTTGAGTGGTGTTTTCACCCAATTGTGAAAGCACACTCTTCGGTAGGATCTGAGTCCCAAAATCCTCTGCTTGCAAAGAAAATAATTTCTCCAAGGTTCCTCTTATGTTGATTTTAAAACACTAATGCTGCTGCTCACTGTAAATGCAGGGAATACCTTAGGGTTGCAAGTGGATGTTAACAAGGGGCACCTGTAGTTCACTTTAATTTGGATTTGCAATGGACTACGAGCGTTGATGGGTTTTCAATTATTTATTTCAATGACTGAAATTAAAATACAGAAAATAAATACGGGTTTAAAAATAAAAATAAATGCAAATGAATATGCAACTAAGCTACGTCCAGAGTATTGCCATCTTGATTGATAAAATCGAAGACAATGAGGTTTCTGCATGCAACCCAACCTACTGAACCTGCAAATTCGCATAATTTAGATAAGCTAGGTGCGAGTTTCTAGGGTTTCTACTGTAGTTTCATATTTAGGCATTCGCATGAAGCAACCAAGAACACTTGCATTCAACTTCACCTATAAGCCTAGAAATCTGAAAGGGAAAGATAACACATTGAATCATGCATGCAAAAATGACTCCTTCTTTCTCATCAATGAAATGCCAACACTGTATTTCTACATTAAAATGATGTATCAATTACAATGACAGAATGTTCCAGGTTTGACAAATCCAGAACAAATGAAGAAAATTGCCCAAGTGCAGTCCCAGAATGGCGTAAATCCCTTGTCTCTGCAACTCTGCAAGCAGCGACAATTTCCAACCCTATCTTCAGTCTGCACTTCTGGATTTATACTGTCTGGCATGGCTCTTCGATTCTCCCTACGTCTCTTCGTTTCATCTCCCAGAATGCGCCTTTTCAAATTCCCACCTTTTCGATGCTTTTACTTCATGCTCGATTTTGAAACGCTCGAAATCTGTCGCTGCATGTAACGCTTCTGCAACTCCGACACCTGTATGCCACGTGTCCTGCATTTTTCGTGGCCAGGAAGGTGAACAGGCTGCATGCTGTTTTTGTCACAATTCTCACAAGAAGACGTGTCGCGAAATCATGACCATTTTCTCTTTCGGACCTTCTTTTCGCAAACTGTCGCGATTTCGCTACCGTTTTGACTCTGCACTCCTTTGCGCTCAATGTTGTCGCGATTTCGCTACCATTTTCCATTTTCGTACACTTGCCAATTTTTCATCGCGAAATCGCAACGCTGCCTCCATCCGTACTACTTCGCTGCTTCGGAGCCGCGAAACCGTGACCTGTCGCGATTTCGCGACGCCTTTTCGCTTCATTTCCCTTTGCTGCTTTCTGTCGTGATTTCACAACCATTTTTGTGCATTATACTTTCTGGTTGATCCTGTCGCGATTTCGCGACCATTTTGGCCTTTTGCCCTGTTTGACTGGTTCTGTCGCGATATCGCGACATTTTCTTGCTTCGTGCTCTTTGACCTCTTTCTGTCGCGATATCGCGACGTTTTTTCACTTTGTGCCCTTTGACCAGTTTGACCCACGATTTTGCGACGCGTCGCGATATCGCTACGCCTTTCCATTTTGCCTTTCTCTCTCCTACCTGGCTGCGACGGAGCGACATGTCGCGATTTCGCGACACTTTTTTGTCTTCATTTTCTCTCTCCTATTTCTGCCGCGATGGAGCAACATGTCACGAAATCGCTACGGTATTTTCATCCGTACAACTTCTGCAGCAACACGTCGCGATTTCGCGACACTTTTTCATTCTAGCAGCGACGGAGCAACATGTCGCGATATCGCGACGTTTTTTCAATTTCGGCAGCGATGGAGCAACATGTCGCGATTTCATGACACTTTTCCTGTTTTGGCCACGACGGAGCAACCTGTCGCGATTTCGTGACACTTTCTGTTTTCGGCAGCGATGACGCGACATGTCGCGATATCGTGACAATTTTCATATTTGCCTTTCTCTCTCCTGCCTGACCGCGACGGAGCGACATGTCACGATTTCGCGACACCTTTTCATTTTTGCCAGTGACATGTCGCAATTTCGTGACACCTTTTCATTTTTGCCAGCGACATGTCGCGATATCGCGACGTTTTTCTGTTTTTCGACAGCGATGGTGCGACAGGTCGCGATTTCGCGACACTTTCAACACTTATGCATTTTTTCTCTTTTCTTCATTTTTAGCATCTGGGTCCCTGAGATTTCTTCTGCAAGCCTGCAAAAAAGGTGGGTCCCCAATTTTGGGGTGTGTTGTGGATCAGCCACAACAAATGGCGACTCTGCTGTCAAATGCTCTTGAGCATTTTTAGTAAGAACCCAACTTGAAACATATCACAAACTTGAAAACATGTGTTAGCACATAAGCAATATAACAAATGCCCAAATATCAAAAGTACATGAATCATCAGAATCATCAAGTATTAGCTCAGTGTGTGCAATGAATTTCTTTCCCTATCGTTTGAAATTGATCCACACTCCATTATCAGTTTTGCATGAATGCATATGTGAGATGGTGAATGATTTGTGTACCCTAATGAATATGCTAAGAGATTTTGCTTTCGTAAAAGGCATAGTCATTCTTCTATTATTATGTACAAGCATTCAAGATTGCCAAACCCTCTTAGGATCCACTAATTAATTACCTTATTGTATCCCAAAGTTGGTTATGAGTCCCTACTATCTTGAACCCATGTGCAAGTGAATGTGAAATCAGAACTTTGGGGAATCAGACTCCCAACCAACCGAGATGAGAGTTTAACCCTATCCTTACTATTCCGATTTAAAGTTCATTACCTCACTTTAAGCAAAATAATTAAACCAATTATGGAAGAAATGGTCATGCTAGTCTAACCCTCTAGACAATCAGTGGTCTTGTTTTTGAGGCAAGACATGATGCCATGCATGGGCATATCTAACCCCACAATCTAAAACTTATCCTCATTTCTTTGGACCTTGGGGATGATTACCCATCCTTTGCAGAGGACAAGTAGTACGATCCTTACAATCCAATATAAAGATGAGATGGGAAATATTTATTTATTTATTTATTTATTTTTTTACTTCTTGGACCTTGGGGATGACTACCCATCCTGGCTAGGGACATGTAGTACGATCCTTACAATCCAAAATTTATATGAAAAATATTAATTTTGTTGCTTAGACCTTGGGGATGACTACCCATCCTTTGCAGAGGACAAGTAGTACGATCCTTACAATCTAAGATTTATTATGAAATGAGACATAGGAGCTTTGGGGAATCAGATCCTCAACCTAAGCGAGATGAGAATTTATGCCCTATCCTTACTACTCCATGTAGGTCAAATCAAAGCTTTGGGGAATTGGATCCTCAACCTAAGTTCGATGAGGATTTAACCCTATCCTTACTACTACGATTTTAGGCTTTAAGCTCTATGGAAATGGTCAAAACCACTTGTTTTAAGGATTATGTTGCATAATAGGATAGACATGAAAAACCTCTTTCGCCCAACCTTTTCTTCCAAGTTAGGTCATGATCATTTTGCTCAAGATCCTTTTTAATGTTTGAGACGTGCTTGGTTCTAGATATCTCAAGACTCAGTTCCCAACCTTAGGATGCCTCTTACATTTATGTTATAACACAACCCTAAGAGGGATTGACATACTTAAATGATATGTACCTAAGATGCATATGCAACTAAGATGAAATGTATGTAAAGTGAGATGGAACATGAATGCATTATCTTTGCAAATGAAAATGATTTGTCATGCAAAACTGACTCTTTCATGCATCACAAAATCAAACAATATAACTTAAGATGCTTGTGGTACTTGTGGAGCTTTTACAGGATAATTCCAATATTTCATATTCTCCTAACCCTAAGCATAAGTTGACATCTCATTACATAGATATGAGTCCAGATATAATTTTATTATAGGAAACCAAAATGCAAGGAGAAGACTTACAAAAAATAAATAGGAGGATATGGCAAAAAGGAGAGATCCTTACTCAATCGACATAGGGGAAATCAGGTGGATTGGCCACTATGTGGAATCACCAACTGTTCCTAGAGATAGGGGGAGCCTCTATGAGAGGGGTGTTGATGGTCCGGTTACAAAATAGAGAAACTGGAAAAATTTGGACTATAGTTAATTTTTATGGAGCACAAATAGTTAGATTACAGAGGGATCAATGGGCAGCCATCCAAAATTTTAGAGACAACTACCTGGAGGACCAATGGATTGTGGGAGGAGACTTCAATGCAAATCTTAGAATAGAGGAACAACAAGGAGGCAGAGCCATGTTAGAGGAAAAGGATAGGTTTTTTTCAGCAATAACATGTCAAATGAATCTAATAGATATCCCAACTGTGGATAGCTCCATGACCTGGACAAACAGAAGAAAGGAAGGGGAGATGGTCAAATATTGCTTGGATCATTTCTTCATGGGGGAGGAATTATATTTGCATACCAAGCATCAAGCGAGGGTCATGGATAGGCTTTCTTCAGATCATTTTCCAGTAAGCCTAACCATAGAAGAAGATAATCATAAAGTTGTGGGAACTTTTAAATTTGAGCTATGGTGGCTGAAAGATGAGGAGTTGGGGGACCGTATAAAGGAATGGTGGAAATTAGGGAAACCAAGATTTGGGACAACCCAATTCAAACTCCACAAACAACTAAAATATGTAAGGACCCAACTAAAGGAGTGGAGTAAACAGAAGAAGGAAATAACTAGAATCCAAAAGAACGAAATCAAGGATCAAAAGGAGAAGATTGCTCAGGAGATAAGACAAGGAACTATTACGGAAGAACTGTTGCAATGTGAGGCAAAAATTATTAGGAGAGAGGAAGCTTTGGAGGAACAAGAAGAAATCTATTGGAGGCAAAGAGCCAGAATCACATGGTTAAAGGAGGGGGACCAAAACACAACATTCTTTCATAAGACAACAACAACCAGGAGACAACAAAATAGAATTACAGGTCTTACAAATATGATGGGTCAGGTAAAAACCAGTGGAAGTGAAATGAAAATTATAGCAAATCAGTACTTCCATACTCTTTTTAGCAGCAATGAAAATTTGAATGCAATATGGCAGGAGAAGATACTAGAGGCAATTCTACAATTAGTCAAACCTGAACACAATAAATTATTAATGGAGGAAATTTCTTTGGAAGAAACCTCGTAGATCATACAAAAAATGCAAACAGGAAAGACTCCAGGACCAGACGGATTCCCCATTGAATTTTATCAAAATTTTTGGGAAATTGTGGGCCAAGCAGTGGTGGAGGCACTGGAGGAAATCAGACAGAGTAAGCAAATGTTAAAAGCCTTGAATCATACTTTTATCACTTTGATTCCTAAGGGCCCACCTAGTGAGATAATTGATAATTATAGGCCTATTTCACTATGTAATGTAGTATACAAGATATTAACAAAGCTTATGGCAGAAAGGTTAAAATATTTTTTACCAAATCTGATTTCAAGTGAGCAAGGTGGTTTTGTTGAAGGCAGACAAATTCTAGATGGAATAGTAGTGGCCCAGGAGGTGATACACACAATGTCAAAACAAAAGGACCCAGGTATGTTTATTAAATTAGATCTTTCTAAAGCCTATGATAGAGTAGACTGGTCCTTTATGCAAAGGATTTTAGAAAAAATGGGCTTTGCAGAGGGGTGGAGAGATTGGGTAAAAGCCTGTACACAAACTACATCATTCTCAGTTCTGGTAAATGGCAGTCCCTCTCCCATGTTCACAGTAGGAAGGGGGTTGAGGCAAGGGGACCCTCTCTCCCCTTACCTTTTTATCCTTTACGTAGAGGGTCTCGGGAGACTATTAAAAAAAGGGAGACAAGAGGGGAGGCTAAGGGGCCTGAAAATAAGTTCTCAAATTGAGATAAATCACCTCCAGTTTGTGGATGATACTGCTCTTATTAGTCAAGCCAATATCATAGTAGCAAGAAACATAAAAGAATTTTTAGATGGGTATACTCAAGCTACTGGGCAAACTTTTAATGAAAAAAATCTCAAATTGTTTTTTTCAATACAACGAAGAGGGTGAGAGATAAAATTATACAATTGTTGAAATTCATGGAAACTCCTTTACCCATACAGTATTTAGGAGTACCTTTATCTACAAAGAAAACAAAAAGCAAGGAGTGGAAAGGGTTGATGGACAGACTTCAAGCTAAGTTGAGCAACTGGACTCACAAATGGCTAAGCTTGGGAGGAAGGCTTACAATGATTAAAGTTGTGCTACAAGCTCTCCCAGTTTATAAATTTTTGTACTTCAGGCTCCAAAGAGAATTCTAAAAGATATTGACAAACACACAAGAAAGTTTTTGTGGTCAGGTGCAAGGGAAGAACAAAAAATAGCACTAGTGGGTTGGGAGAAGATATGCCAACCAAAAAAACAAGGAGGATTGGGGATAAGATCAACATCCCACAACAACAAGGTACTAGCTGGGAAGCTATATTGGAGATGGATTACAACTACTGGGGGTTTATGGAGTAGACTCTTACAAGCCAAATATTACCCAGGAGTGGCTGAGAAAAACATTCCAAGACACAGAGTGGAAGGAGAGGGATCTACAGTATGGAGGACAATGTTAGCAGGCCAAGAGTTAATAAAGCCATACCTATATTGGCAGTTAGGGGATGGAAAGGATGCTCTATTTTGGGAGGATTCATGGAATCAATCTCAACCAATTATTCAGACATTCCCAGAGATGGAGAGTTGGAAAGCAGAGCTCCAAAAAGCAGGGTGGTGGAAAGCCTCTTACTATATGAAATCATGGAATCAACATGTGCCAGACTTACTACAGTGGAAACATCCCCGAGAATGGCCAGTGAGGGGGACAGAGGAACTAACAAAAAAATTGTGGAGACATCTCCAAAGACACCCAATTCAGGATGGTTCTAAGAGGGATATACTTGGATGGGGAGGAAGTAAGTTGGGAATTTATAAGGCAAAGGAGGGATACAAGGTAGTTTGTGGATATGAGATTACCCCAACACCACTTCCATGGACATTTGTTTGGCAAAAGGAAGGATGGCCAAAAATTAACATTTTCTCATGGCTGATTAACCACAGAAAGTGCTTGACATTTGATAATTTGAGAAAAAGAGGTTTCTTTGGGCCTTCCAAATGTGTTTTGTGTGGAAAGGCAGAGGAGACCTTGAATCACCTCTTTTTTGGGTGTTCTTTTGCTAAAGACATATGGATCAATTGGTGGAGGCAGATGAGACAACATTGGGAAGTTTTTGAGAGCCAGGAAAGCTTTTATGAGAAATGGAAACAGTGCAACTTTAAGACTAAAACAATGAAAATGGCATGGAAACTGGGACCTAGCTTCATATGGTGGCAGTTATGGCTAGAATGAAATGCACACATATTTAGATCAGAGCACAAAACAAGGGAGCAAGTATGGGAGAGGATTATGAGCAAGGTAACAGAAACACTATCTATCAGATTACAGGAGGAAACAAACATAAAAATGGAGGAAGTGATTATTCTACGAAGCCTTGGAATAACTGTAATAGAGAAACAACTTAGGGATGGATACACAAGTGAGATCCCCTCGAATAACATAGAGTGGAGGCCACCTCCCAGAGAGTGGGTGAAGGCAAACACAGATGGGGCTTCTACTAAAAACCCTGGGAAAGTTGGTTTTGGTATTATCATGCGAAATTGGAAAGGAGAACAGGTGTACTAGAGAGCAGAAGGCATGGGGGAGGCAACAAATAATGAAGCGAAAGGACAGGTGATCTTGTCAACATCAGTGATAGCTACAAATCTACAGTTACATAAGTTGTGGATAGAGACAGACTCTCAGGTATGGGCTGGAATCTTGGATCCGATAAGGCCCTTTCAGGTGCTAGGAATTGGAGAGAGAAGGAAGGTGGAAGCAGTTCAGAAGATCTGGTAGGTTTTTCAAGATGTTTTTATTACACATATCAAGCGAGAGGGAAATAGGGTGGCAGACTATTTAGCAAAATGGGGAAAATATCTGGAGGAAGGGTAATATGTGGACTCTCAGATGGAAAATCAGATAAGTTGGTGCCAAAGAATCCAAGGGATGCGGGAGGTGATACAAGTAGATAGCAAAACAAGAAGAGCAGATAGTGAGTCTAATGAATCTATCACAGTTAGGCCACAAAGCAACACAACATGAAGATAAATGGATGGTTTATGGAATTCAGATAAATTGGATAAATTGGAATTCAACTATGGTAGTGCTGAGGTGTATGGATATCTGCATTATGTATGGTAATGTTTTATGGGTAATTTTTGAGCCAGGAGGGACTGGAGGAGGATTTTATTTCTCCCTTGATGCCTGTCCAACTCATTTTACCTTGTAATACAGCTTCTATAAATATAACATATTTTTCATTTTTTCAAAAAAAAACTTTGATTGATCCTTCATAACTGTTTTTTTTTAGTGTTCTTCTTAGGCATTTGGAAACCTACTAAGTTTGTATCCTCTTTCTTTTGATCTAGAATTTTATTTGGGTAGACACTAGCCAAATGACCATATTCATGGTAAATTTTACAATGAAAATGAATGTTCTCATAGTCCACCACTTTCTTCTAAGTGTCCTCCCCAAATTGTAATGAGATCTTTTTAGGTAGGGGTTTGTCAAAATCCATTAAAACACAAATTTGAGCATAAATAATATATTCAAATTTTTTGAAGTTGCAAGATTACTATAGCGGTAAGGCTTTGGGCTCTCTTTGAGGCATCCAAGGTTCAAACCCCACTTAGTATGAGGGGACCAAAACCCCTCATAAAACCCTGTGTAAACTCATTGAAAAAATATGTTCAAATTTTTGAGTACAATCAACAATAATCATAAAAGTTTCCAAAGAGTTTCCTATTTAAGAAAAAACAACTAAATTCCATAATTCAATTGGGAGGCCAAAGAGTCTAACCCACATGGAACCTGTAGAAGGCATCTCTTCTTTGGCTTTAAATTTAGTATGCCAAGGCTTCATGAAAAGCCCCACCCTTCCAAAGAACCAGGGACCCCTTGAAATGTTTTCTCTATCTTTATTATTAGCAAATAAAACAAGAAAATAACCATTTGGATCAATAAAGATTTGTAACTCACCTTTTGTTTTCCAGTTTTTTGCAACCCAAACTTTGAAATCAGATAGGCTCAGGCGAAAACCCAAGAAACAATAAGTTAATCCTCTTTTTTATAGATCTTCTATGCCATTTTGAATGTCACCCTTATATAGCTTAACAATTGAAGTTCCATCGTGCTTTCAGTGGTGTAAAAGGTTTAAAATGATTGTGGCATGGTGGTTATAGGGGCAAAATGTGCGAAGATTTGTGTGGCGGCTTCTGGGGCGGACAACGTAGAATACTATGATGGCCATAAAAGCCGGACAACCTACCCGGATTCGTGGTGGCTACCGATTCCACCATGTAAATTAAAAAAAAAACAATTGAAGTTCCATCAACTACCCTAAGATATCCTAATTCAATTTTCCTAGGATCAATCTTAGGCATTCTTAGAGGTTTACGAGAAGCTCTAAGATTAATTTTAGCTTTAGGTTGAGGTTGTCCACCACAGAGGGCATCTCTAAAATTCATTTTTGAGGCCAAGTATTGGAAATCCTTGCTCTTGAAAAGGGTTTCCACACTAGATTTATTTTTGGGGTGCTCCTTAGTGTCATATATGCTTAAGATCTGAACCATTTTTTGATTAGTTGCTTGAAACTTGTTTCGAGATATCTTTAATCCATGCCTTGGACATCGAGGAAAGGTATGATTTTCAATTTTTTTTTGTGTAGCAAATTGGAAGCTATTGTAAATCAAGTTCACAACATGAATATCTGTTGAAAGATAGATTTTTAACCCAGCTTGGGTCCCCTGCAACATATCCTGCTAAAATATTGAGCAAAAACCATAAAAATGCTAGACACTAGGGATCGAAGGTCTCAAAAAACAACCTCTAGAGCTGCTTGTACTCAACACAGATGAAACCCTCGCATAGTCACTCGCTTCTTTGATAAAACCCTAGCAAATCGGACCAACAATCATATTGTAAGATCAAAATATTTGCAGTTTGAAAATCAATATTAGTTATTACCTAATTATTTTAATTATAATTTTTTTTAAAACAATTTTAAATAATTATAATTTCAAATATTATTAAAGATAATTTATTTAGATATGAGTATAAATATAGTAAGTCTTTTCATTTTTTGTTTTAGATATTTGGGGAAGAGTAAGGAGTGAATTTGAGCAAGGAGAAAACCTCACCTTTTTTTTGTTCTAGATATATGTGGAAATTTAATAGATAAAGGAAACTTATATAGAAAAGCTAGGTAACATGGAAGGAAAACCATTTTTTAAATCTTTAACTAGAAGCACATATGTCTTAGCTAGAAGTATGGATGCCCTAGTCAAGGACAAGAGAAAAAGCAAATCTATGGCAAGTCCTATCCAAGCAACAAATATTATACCAAAAGTAATTATCAAGAATGAGATAATTGAGCATGATATAATAGTTCTTAAAAACATATGGTTAATATGTAAGTTCCACAAATATTAGTTAGGTCTTTTGAAGATTCAAAATTTAATCAAGTAAAAATGTGGATTGAATTCAAATTACTCCATAATTTCTCTTTTTCCTAACTATCTTCTCTAGTTTGGAAATCAAGGATAAAATAATGGATGGTGATCCTTGGTTTAGGGGAAGAAATACCATGTATTTACAACCATAGAGTGAGATTTTTTATGTGTAGACAAAAGCTATTAAAAGGCTTCTAGTGTGGGTTATGTTTTTTAGAATTCCATATTAGCTTATCAATAAGGATGTTTTGAAGAATATTGGCAATATTCTAGAGGAATTTATCCAAGAGGGACCAACTATTAAGGAGAAAAATCATGTTGTGTATACCAAGATATGGGATACCATGGATATTTCAAAACCTTTACCACAATATATTAAGATAAAATACAAATCAAGAGCATGGGATCAACCAGTAGATTATCATAATATTGCATATTGGTGTCACAAATGTTATGAGACTAAACACATGGCAAGAGATTGCAAAGTGAAAATGATGGAGAAAGAGGTAAACGATAAAATGAAGCAAGGAGATCATATTGTAGTAGACGTTGGAAATTTTCAATTTTTAAAAAAATTACCAAAGAAAGGGTGATGCAGTGATGGAGAAAGAGCAACGAGTTCATCCAGAGTGTATCAATGCTTCAAGCCCTTACCACGAGTACTTTGAAATTTGTTTCTAAAAAATCATCGAAGCTAAAGAATCTTGGGAGAAAGAAGATACAAGATGAGAAGGTCAGGAGGAGCAAGAAAGGTGATAGGCAAGGGTTTTATTATGGTAGAATCCCCTAAGGATGCAAATAGGAGAGATTCTAACCCTTTGGATCTAGGAGCAGTAGATCCAAATTCGATAGCAACAGAAAGGTCAAAGGGAGGCACTTCTTGGGTACAAGTTTTGAAGAGAGGTCAAAATTCGCAAGAAGAGGGATTTGTTTTATCTTCAGATCAAGATGAAAAAGGTTTTACTCTTATGGTCAAAAACATTTTGGCTGACAAAGTGATTATGAAAGGAAATGAGAATTTTTTGGGCAATAGACCGGATTTGATACAATTAGGAAGTGGGTTTGGGATAAATGGAAACTTCTAGGGCAAGAAGCAATGGTGGATTTGCCTAATTTTATTGTTGTTTAAATTTGCAAATCTGAAGGATATGGTAAATGTTTTATTAAGGAACCCATGGTTTTTTGGGAGGAGAGGATTATTTTTACAAAAATGAAGTTAGGGCTTTAATCCAGCCACAACCACTCTTTAATCGATGCCCTTATGGGTGAGTCTATCGAGGCTTCCAATGGAATTTTGGGATGACAATATTATTAGTGGATTGGGGAAGTGAATCTGTACCTCTCATTGTAAAGCGGATTTCTCTCCACCATAAATAAATGAAGTGTCGCTCTCGTCTAAAAAAGCCAAAAGTGAACTCAACCTTTTAAAGTAAAGCTCTCATGAGCTTTAAAAAGGATGGATATGGGATCTTTTCTGAAGCTGATTCCAAACCATTCTTTAAGAGCGCCCAAACCAATGATTAGAATGTCAATGATTTATTTTTCAAAATCTCTCCTCCCCTATTTTAAGAAGGGCCTTTTGAGGTGAGGTTGTCCCCTCTATATTTGAGAGGGCCTTTTTCATAGGAATGAATTCCAATGATTCCAATTTCAACTAATCTATACCATGATCTGGTCAGGATTTCAACCTTAGGGTGGGGTCGGAAAATACATGTTGAAACAACACAAGTGATGAATAGATTGGTAGTACTTGAGTGAGTCAAAGTATTGGATGTAGAAAATGTGAATCCTTAAAATTGAGCTTATATAAGGTATTCCTTTAGCTCAAAGAGGCCTCGAATCACCTCAAAAACTAGCCCCTCCCCTCTGTTATTAAAGTAAACTTTATTTGTATAATCACTTTGATCAGTTGGTATAGTGATTTCAGGTGATCTTGTAGACACCCAAAAGTCGCACATTATCCCTCTCCCCATTTTCATGGTCAATCAATTTGCAAAACCCTCGAAAATTGCATAAATTGGCTAAAAACACTATTCATTTATCAAAATCACTATTCATCTACCTTAGCCTCTTTGGGCTAGCTAAGCCCCTTCCTACGCCTAATCCTGGGTCCTCATGTGACCTTATCCTCAATTCAACCAAGGTTGAATTCCTCACCATGGTCAAAAAATACTTTATGCTCAGAAGTCAATATTTTGGTCAAAACATGCTTTATGGCTAATCACATGATTAATTAAATCTAATCTTGATTTGATTTGATCCTTCCACCTCACCTAGTCTACTTTGACTAGCCTAGCCTTCCACCTCACCTATTATAGCCTATCCTAGCCTTGCCACCTCTCACCCAAATATTTCTCCACCTCACACTCCCCTGATGGAGACTTTTGCACATAAAAGGCAATTTTTAATCAAAATATATTTCTAAAAAAGGTGTTCATTAAAGCCTAATGGATATTTTTAGCAAGTCATCATTATTTGTGTATGAGTGAGGGATTCTCTCACCCAACCTCATTTATGAACCAGGATATCTCAGGGGATACCTCTTAGGTAGACACCTCACCATTGCCACCTCATAGGGGACACCTCATCTCCTCCCTCTCACCTTGGCCAAGTCTATAAATAGAAGGCCATTTTCACCTTTTCAAAACATCCAACTTTTGCTTACCGAAACTCTACCGAAATAATTATAGCCATTGCATATAACATACATCACACAACCATTGTACACCCATTGCAATTGATTTATCGCTTTCATGATGTTCCTTTGTGATTGAGACAGGTTAATTATCTCCCAAAAAGTGCACTTTTTTAAGGTGACCCATACAAAAATCAAAGAAGCAACTACTCCAGGACAACCATAAAAGCCACCTTGCAGATTTTGTTTGAAAAAGACAGGTTTGCACAACCCCGTGCGAACCTCCCGGTCCAAGACTGGTTTGCACGACCCCGTGTGAACCTATGTTACATGCACCAAAATCATTGGAAAATGTAAGTATAGCTTAATTTAGTGTTTTTATGCTATTTTTAACAATTATTTTCATGTTTTAAACCTATTTAGTGAGTCTTTTGTCTTCATAACCATGGGGTTTGACTGAGGCAGACCCCCTAACGCATTAACAATATTTTATAGGTTAACAGGTCCAACAAGTACAAGAACACATCCAACCAGCGATGGCCCACAAGCAAGAAGCCCACCTGCACTGAGGAACACAAAAGGACAAATCTTGCTGCTTTTGTACCAATCCGAAAGGGCTTCCTTAGGGAAGACCCCATTGTAGCCTTCAGGGCAAAAATCTATAAAAGGATATCAAAATTTGTAACCCCTTTTTATGATTTCAATAACAAAATGCAGTAGATTCTATGATATTGAATGAGTGTTATAGCGTATTTTTGCTCGTTTCATTCAGTCATCCAAAAACAATCAATTTGCACAAGATCAAACAACTAAAAATCCAATCATGGATTCAACATTTTCCTAAGCAAACTTTTGCTAAATGATTATCTCAAGACCAAAATCCTAATCCAAAAATAAAATAATGTTTGATAAATCTCAAAATGCCTCTGCCTGTAGACACCTCATGGATTCCAATATTTATAGTGGAAGTCATAAGACCACTTGTGAATGAAGCTCCTGAAAGTTCTACCTTATAGCTCCAACGATTTGTCAAATATTGTCAAAGAGCTCATCAATCAATCAAAAGCAAAAATTAGCAAAGACATTTATTTCGTCCAAAATTGAAACATATATAGTTGATCACAATGCCAGGCAATCTTACGCATTCCTCCAAAAGCAATCAATCATAAACCATTTTTATCAATGTGTCTCTCTTGCAATCATCCACAAGTCATCCATCATAAATTCTTTGCCTTCCAATCATTCCATCAATTCGTATCATCAATTTTTGTACTAAACCATATTTTCACAATCCAGTACAAAAAGGGGTAAAATGTAGACACCCAAAAGTCACACATTATCCCTCTCCCCATTTCCATGGTCAATCAATTTGCAAAACCCTCAAAAATAGCATAAATTGGCTAAAAAACACTCTTCATTTATCAAAATCACTATTCATCATCCATCTAAGCCCCTTCCTATGCCTAATCCTCGGTCCTCATGTGACATCATCCTCAACTCAACCAAGGTTGAATTCCTCACCATGGTCAAAAAGTACTTTATGCTCAAAAGTCAACATTTTGGTCAAAACATGCTTTATGGCTAATCACATGATTAATTAAATCTAATCCTGATTTGATTTGAGCCTTCCACCTCACCTAGTCTACTTTGACTATCCTAGCCTTCCATCTCACCTATTCTAGCCTATCCTAGCCTTACCACCTCTCACCCAAATATTTCTCCACCTCATACTCCCTTGGGTCATAAATGAAAGATGGATTCTTTTGCACATAAAAGGCAATTTTTAATCAAAATATTATTCCAAAAAAGGTGTTTATTAATGCCTAATGGATATTTTTAGCAAGTCATCATTATTTGTGGATGGGTGAGGGATTCTCTCACCCAACCTCATTTATGAACCAGGACAGCTCACGGGACACCTCTTAGGTGGACACCTCACCATTGCCACCTCACAAAGGACACCTGATAGGGACTCATATGCATAGTATTTGTTTCTATATTTATTTGTCAATCAATATTATGTTATTTGTTTCCAAATTAATATTTGGATAAGACTTGACAACAATTCAATCTTATCCATAAGCTATGTTGTATTTGGCTATTAATATCCCTCATTTGAAATGTGATTCAAATGAGGGATATTAATAGCCAAATACAACATAGCTTATGGATAAGATTGAATTGTTGTCAAGTCTTATCCAAATATTAATTTGGAAACAAATTACATAATATTTTATTGACAAATAAATATAGAAACAAATACTATGCATATGAGTCCCTATCAACACCTCATCCCCTCCCTCTCACCTTGGCCAAGTCTATAAATAGAAGGTCATTTTCACCTTTTCATAACACCCAACTTTTGCTTACCAAAATTCTGCCGAAATCATTACAGATATTGCATCTAACATACATCACACAACCATTTTACACCCATTGCAATTGATTTGTCACTTTCATGATGTTCCTTTGTGATTGAGACAGGTTAATTATCTCCCAAAAAGTGCACTTTATGAAGGTGACCCGCACAAAAATTAAAGAAGTAGCTGCTCCAGGACAACCAAAAAAGCCACCTTGCAGATTCTATTTGAAAAAGATAGGTTCGCACGACCCCATGTGAACCTCCCAGTCCAAGACTGGTTCACATGACCCTGTGTGAACCTATGCTACAGGCACCAGAATCATCGAAAAAGGTAAGTATAGCTTAATTTAGTATTTTTATGCTATTTTTAAAAGTTATTTTCATGTTTTAATCCTATTTAGTGAGTCTTTTGTCTTCATAACCATGGGGTTTGATTGAGGCAGACCCCCTATTGCATTAACAAGATTTTACAGGTCAACAAGTCTAGCAAGTACAAGAACACATCCAACCAGCGGTGGTCCACGAGCAAGAATCCCACCTGCACTGAGGAACACAAAAGGACAAATATTACTGCTTTTATACCAATCCAAAAGGGCTTCCTTAGTGAAGACCCCATTGTATCCTTCAGGACAAAAATCTGTAAAAGGATATCAAAATTTGTAACCTCTTTTTATGATTTAAATAGCAAAATGTAGTAGATTATATGATATTGAATGAGTGTTATAGCATATTTTTGCTTGTTTCAGATCTATCTATGATCAATGCTCATGCGTAACCATGGAATGTACGTATGAGAGCCCTAGACCCTGCACTCCAAGGTCTAGTAAATATAGATGCTTCATGTCGTCTATGCATTTTCCTTAGCCTATAATAAAAAATGAGAGGACCATTTATTTTGAAAGGCCCTTTTAAACATGGTAGAGCATCTCATTATAAATATTGATTATATCTCAAACAACGAATAGATAGGTCGAGTCCATCATACGATACGATACGATATTTCTCCAATAACGTGAGGGCTTAATACCCATTCGAACGATAACTTATATGTTCAAGATCTTGAGTAGGATTCTTCTTCATCTTCCCTTAAAGAGTTACCCCCACATGGAGCTGCATTCACTCATCCCTAGGCTCATACCAACTCTTAAGGGTATGAGTGGGTGCTTTGGATAGTTGGTATTCAAACTTCCCCTCTATTTTGAAATAGTTGTGACTTTAAAAGATGGAGAGGTCGAGTTGTCTATAAGAGATCCTCTTGCTATCTTAAGATGCTAAACTAACTACAAAAGGGAGACGACATCGCTAAGGAAGGTAGGTCATCACTATTTCCACCATCAATAGGGGTATAGATCTTACCATCAATGGGAAGGTTGACCTATACAGTTCTAGGATTAGTTATTTATTCATGCGAATGGTGCTCAACTCAAAAAAGTGTATTTTGAGCTTTGAATCCTATTTTAAAAGCGGTTCTGAGATTCCTTAAAGAGATCCCCTTTAAAATCGGTTCTTTATTCATGCGATGCAACTGAGCTTTTGAGGAATAACTACACCTTATGGATTCATACCATGCCCCTTTCAAAATAGAGAGGGATCAAGTTCCTAAAATTGGAAGAGGTCTTCAACTATTGGAATACTTTTTGGAATTACTCCTCTTCCTTCTTAAGCTATAGTAAGACCTAAAATATGAATGAAATAATCTCTTGTAGGTATTGCAATGAAATGATCGCTCAAGTGGTTGAGATTATTTATCTTCGACCACCTCTAGGTCGAGGGCCTTAGTGCCTTTGGAGGTAGATAACTCACTGATAAAAGGAAGAATGTCTAGCCAAGCCCCATATTTTTTAAAATAAAGAGCCCCCACCTTTTTAAAAGCTAGTAGAAATTCTTGTTATGATAAAACCATAGAGATCGATTGATTCTTTATTGAGGGATGGGCAAGAACCCCTTTAAAGTTTATAAGATTCTTGGTGATAATAAGCTTGAAATAACTTATTCTTCCTTCTCTTGGGTGGGATTGATGAGAGAGGAAACATCTTCTTTATATTAAAGGTGGCCAAATTCTTTCTCTTAAAGGTAGTCAATGGGAGGGAGAAAGGGGACCGAAAAGAGACTTGATCAAGTTAGGAACTCTACCTTAAAAGGTTAGAATCTTGTTGCCAAAAAGAGTCCACCAATTCCATAGTCTATAGTAGCTAGTTGTTGCCCAACAAGCTAATTCTCAGATCTAAGTGAGCTTTTTAAAGGGGGCTTTTCATATAAAACAACAAATCCAGGAGGTTAGCCAGGGGGTTTATTCCAGTCTACGGTCACACACCCGGCTCCAGAATCTTCTACCTCTTTAAAGAGTTGCTGCCCCTTTCTTACCCTTTTAAACGGTGGGGGAGAGGAGAGCTTTTGAACCTTATAATAAAGCATCCCTGATGCCTCTTTGAAGTTCTCTTATCTCTAGGTAGAGGTATTTTCTTAGCTCTTCCCCTATCCTCTAAGTGTTGTATCGACGAAAAGCTATGTCGATCAATGAGTTAGCTAGTCAATAAATGTTGGGCCCTCTCCCATCTTTTTTGAAAGCCAGATATAGAGTGTTGTCGCTTGGGGATTAATAAGGTCAATATTTGAACAAACCATAAGAATGAGGGTCCTCTCCCTATTGAGATATAGAGCACTGCTCCGTTATAATAACAAGGGCGCCCTCTCCCCTTTTAAAATAGAGAGGGCCGGGAACGGAGAAATGGGAGTGGCATGGCAGCAGCTTATGTATCGCAGCTGGACCAATTTTAAAATAGAGAGGGTCAAGGCAAAGACCCTCCTTTTTAAAATGGAATGTGAAGAGATTTGATGGGAGAAGTAGGAGGCCCTAAAATATCTAAGGTATCACACACTCTCTCAATCTCAAGGGTAAAACATAACACATTAATATTTTGTGATGATAGGTATCAAATAATCAATGCATGATATTTTAATGAATCTGAAAGTCCTCTAGTACTTAGAAATGATTTGTATAAAATTTGAGAAGCTGAGATAGCCCTTTATTTCTTAACTATTTAACTCTCTTCTCTTCAAAGTTATGTGAGGAAAATTGATTAAAGATAGAGCTAATTGAGCCCTTTAAAAAACCTAAGAGTCAAAACTAATTAAAGATAGAGAGCCCTTCCCTTCTTAAAGGTTAATACGTATATATTCACTTAATAAACTCTTCCTTGCTCAAAGGGGAGCTTTCTTTAATTCCAGCTTAACTCTCTTCCTTCCTTCAATGAGCTCAACCTTTTCAATTGTCCTAAATGTCTTTTCGGCTCTTTAAAACTATAAAAGAAAGATCTTCAGCAATTTCAAATAGAGAGCTTAAAGATAGAGAGCGACAGGTCGAGTGAGTGCCGTCAGGATATCCCGTTGTATCGATTCATATTACTACTGTAATAACGCAGCTCGCAACCGGAGAAGAAAAAGCTGGGGGAGAGAACTGAAAAGCACTGGACCCGGAGAGTGAATTTAGAGCTGTCCTCGATCATCCCTCATTTTAAAAGCTTTCGGAAGAGAGCTGAAAAGCACTCGCTCGACCGACTTGAATGAAAGGTTGCTCTTCTCGGCTGCACTCGCTCTCTCTATTTGAAAAGGGGAAGGAAGGCTGGAAGAAAAACTTGAGTTGAGCCCCAATCTTTTAAGCGCTTTATTTACTTTTAAAATGGAGAGGAGAGCTCTCTATCTATAACGGAAGTTGTTAATACGTATATAAAACGACTCGGTTCTTATGGTGAAATGCCGCATCGGAAGCCAGCCCTTTTTAATCTTAAGAGGAGAATGGAAAGTAAGTTTTCTATCGCAGAAGGGAGAGGAAGGGGCGCCCCAGGCTTGATTGATTTATCGGGGTACCCGGCCCTGGACACAGCCCGCTAGTACCACTCCAAAAAGCGCGGGATAAACTGAGGACATTTTTTATTTAAGCTGAGGCGCTCGACTTCATTTCAAGGTTACGGGTCCCGATTATAGAGAGGCGGGCAGAATGGTGAGTTGTTGTATCGAGCTTCAGGGAAGGCTTTCCAAACCCTCTCCATTTTGCCCTCTCCATTTTGGGCGGTCCTCTCCATTTTTAAAGGGGGAAGGGGTTTGGTAACCTTATAGATAGAGAGGCCCAGAACATAGTTTCGAACTCTAGAGCGAGAAAAACCTTTTCATTTTAAGGTCCGGACCCCATTATGATATGAGGTCGCTTTTTAAGGTTAAGTGTGGGCGAGAGCGACCTCGTCCCATCCCTTCGGTCGGGATCAAATCAATATTTCTTGACTTGGGGAAGCATTTTAAGGTAAGCGAGGCTGCACTCGTTTTGATCGATCGCAATAATGCGGGAAGGGGCGAGGGAGGTGTTATTCATTTTAGAGGTGTAGAGGCAACCAGACCTCTTTAAAATAAAAAGGTTGAGTGATAGAAACTTTCATAAGCCCAAGAAATATTGATCTTGACCTTTAATCAGAATAGAGAGTCCTTTAAAAACCCTTTTAAAATGGATGGGCCCTATTTAAAACTTTTAAAGAGGAGCCCACTTCAAAGAGCTGAAAAGCACTCACTTTTGCAAACCTCATCCATAGCAACCTCCTCCTGACCTCAACTTTCAAGGTTTTTTGAGATCTCTCCCAATCCACTTAAAAGTGGGGGCATGAGACCTTCAATTAAAGTCCCCTTTTGATTCAAGGTATTTTTTACCTTTTAAAAGTTGAGAGGAGGGATTCAATCTAGTCATAGGCCAGCCCGCCCTATGACTACTTTCATGACTTCACCATGTATCCCATGAAGATGGCCTTCCATATCATTTCCAAATATAGATCATATTCTTTTCCTCAGAGTAAAACATAAGTATTGAATACTTTTTTGTTATCCTAGTAAGTGTAAGTAATCTCCTATCACATGCTAATTTTCTGTTATGTAGATAGTATAAACTAGAAACAATGTCAAGACTTATTATGGGCTATTTTATGCTTGCCATTGCCATATCTAGATGCTTTTACAATGTGCAATCTAGATGACAATAAAATATAATATTTATCTATTACAATATTTTGATTGGTGATGCTTATATGACCCAAGATGGGCAACCAATTTCCTTTTCTTTTATCTCATGGTCACTCTATGCTTGAGATTCCTTGTTTTGGCTTACATTGAGCCTAATTTATAGGTATATCTTTTGATATATTAAGGAGTTGTTTCTTCAATATCCATAGAATGAATTTATAGCTAATTGATTTGGTATTGATGAGCCTATATCTATTTGGTCTTTTATAGGGTTTTTATCTTAAGACCTTTTCTTAGAACTTCTTATCTCACGGTCTTTGACATACCTCTTTTACCTTGAGATACTTTCTTCAATAGAGATCTCTTTTAAGGCTTCTCTATGTTGAAGCTTAAGAAGGATCAGAAGGAAGATGAATCTTCCTTCTACCTGCTTTGATGCCACATTTTAGAACTCAATGCTTTGATGATCTTACATTATGAAATGAAGGGTATTTAAATATAATAAATGCCCATATATGACATAACAAACTTCTAACTTATCCTTCAACTAACCTTGTCCTATAGTGCATGAATAGTTCTTGTGATGGGCGATGATGTAGTAATTCCTAACACATAACCCATTAGAGTAGAAGTAGAGTAGTTGTAAAATGGATGTCTCTTTTAGTTTTTCTATTTATATCACTTCATAGATAGGCTAAATTTGGATTTATTTAGTGGATGTATATATATTACACATGCTTTGGTTAAATATGTCCTTAGATAGATAATTGATGGTTGATATGTGAATTCATTATTTTGACATTATTGTTGGGGATCCAAGGCATCATTCATTGTTAGTTATTTGATGATATGATATTAAAAAATAAGGGGTGACGAAAGTGGATCTTTATAGTCTCTTAAACAATATTTGATTGTAGGAAATTAGGTAGTTTTTTTCATTTTCCATAATTGTGTTTAAATTCTTAAAAGTGTGTTCACTTTATTTCTACATATATATCAAATTTATTTTTATAATTAGAAAATAATCCAAAAACATTCCCCATGTTTGTGAGGAGCCTCCATGCAAAATGATCTGATACAATAAATTTCTATACAACTTAAAAAATTAGTTTAAATCAAGATTTGATTTCTAGTTACAGGTCTAATCTACAACTTTGTAGATCAGATCCATAATCCTTGGATCAGATCTAAGATTTTATGAATAAGATTAGTGATTTTATAGAATTGATCTATAAAATTATAGATGCGATATGTAGTATTGTATATCTGATTTATAAATCTACATATCGATTTTTTAGGTTGTAGATCCTATCTATAACAAATTTCTAATTCTATAGATAAGATCTATAATTCTCTGAATAAGATCTCTACTTTTATGAATCATATATAAAATTCTATAGATTAGATATGTGATTATAGGAAGCAAATATTCAATTCTATGGATTAAATATATGCTTTTATGAATTAGGTCCTACAATTATATGGATTAGATCTATGCTTTTAAGTATATCAAATCTATAATACTATAAATTAGATTTATGCTTTATGAATCAAGTCTAGAATTTTGTGAACTAGATCTATTATAATATTATGGATCTAATCTAAAAAATTGTAGATCTAAACTATAATTTGTAGGTCAAATTTGTTGTCCATAAATATGATCTATATATTTTAGATCTAACCTATAATTCTACAAACCCAATCTTGGAAATTTAGCATACACAATGATAGATCTAATTTACAAGATTATAAATCTAGTTGGAAAACTTTAAATCTAATATGCAAGTTTGCATATTTAACTTGTGGAATAAATAAAAGTCTTATGAATCGTGATTTTGTAGGTTTGATTTACATAGTTATAATATTGATCCAAAAAACTAATATCTAAAAGTTTTGAGTCTTAGCTTTAAAAGATAAAGTGTATATAAGATATTATAATAAAGCCATTGCATTAGGCTTAGGTATAACATTATTTCGATATATAGCAGAAATATTGACATTTAACCTACTCTCATTCTTGTAGTATACTTTTACATTGAATACACTAGATGCATTAATAGATTCTTGTTAGATACAACTCAGTGTATAGACTTATTATTGACATTGGAAATTTGAGTAGATTAACATTCTTAATATTTGGTAGTAACCTTCAATTTTGAATTCTATATAGAAAATTTACCCAACACATTTATAGCATTTCTAGTTGTTAAAATTACTAGAAATACTTCACTTGTAATTTTGAAGGACTAATCTAAGAAGTTTTTAAAATTTGTTTTCATAGAAGAAATATCTATGAATATAGTTTTATATCTAATTAGAATCATGTTAGATACCTAGAGATAGGAATATGGGTGCCAAGTGATATGGCCCATTATGATGCAACTATTACTTTATTGTGAGTAGGAGTTATTAGTATTGACGTAACAATTACTTTATTGTAAGTAGGAGTTATTGGGGTGAGGGAAAGATAGTCTATAAAGGTAGGAGTGGAGAATGAAGTGATATCAAGTATTCTTGTAATAGTCTTGGCTTGTGGAGCTTGGATATTGTGGAGTGATTCCTTCCTTAAGGAGTAATATTTGGTGTTGCCCTACCTCAAGGGTATTATCTTTCTCTATTTCTTTGTATGGATTTTCTTAGAATTTATTTGTGAATGCATGTTTGATATTTTGCATATTAGTGATTGATTTATTATTAATGAGAATAGAGGTTCATAACAATTGGTATCAAAGTAACAATTCTAGCAAAGTGGGATTATTTTTATTGAACTAGGGCACATTGTTACTAGAAAAAACATCTCATATTGTTGGAGACATATTTTTTAGCAGCTAGTTTAGAATATTTTTTTACTAGTGTGTAGATAAATTTGAATACTATAAAAAGCACTGGTCATTTGTTATATTATGATAAGGATTGATAAATTTGTGTATTTGAAGTTAGGGTATTTATGTTATTTTTTTACTACATGAATTTGTTTCAAAAGAAAAACATTCATGTCATTTTTTTTAACAATCATTTTCAGAAGATTTTTGCATTATTGTGTAGATATTATTGAATACTACTAAAAGAGTTGATCATTTATTAAATTTCTAATAAGTATTAATGGAGTTACAATTGTTTGAAATTGGGCTTTTGATGTTTTTTTTGGGCTACATAGAAAAATTGTGCAAAGGGAAAAATTCATATTTCTCAAGTTGGGTAAGCAAATTAGTTGTCATTTGAATTGTTTTGAAAACAATTTGCAGATTTATTGTATTTATTTTTGAGATATGAGAAATTTTATTTTTGAGAAAATTTGAGTATTTAAAACCCTAACTACTTTGGAATATATACATATTTTTAATTTTGGGTTGAGGTCATGGAGTTGCCAAAATTATCTAGAGAAAATGATATTGATGCTAAGGAATGGTCAATTAAGTGGAAAAAATTTCTTTAATTTTTTTTGAGATATGAAATTGTAAGATTTATGATTATTTGCAAGGGGAAGTTGCATTGTGATGTATATGTTTTGCTTGTGCTCATAAATATACACAAGAAGAATTTGAAGATGCTTTTTTGAATAAATAAGGATTGGATAAAAAGGAAAATAATATGTAGGCAGAAGGAAGCACACCCTTGGTGGTAGATAAGTCAAGCGATAATTAGGAAGAATTGTTTGAATTTAAAAAATATATTATGCAAGTTTATGGTCACATTCAAAAGGAAAGAGTTATTATTTTTATAAACCCTAGTAACAAATATAATGTCATTAATATTATTTTGGCTAAGAGGTTGTAGGTACAAACAAAAAAATCAAAGACACAAAACTTGAGGGTAAGAAAGTTGCAATTTTTAAAGATAGTCTAGATAAATATGTTTTACATTCAGATTTCTATGCCATTGAGATGGGTGATGTAGATATTATTTTTGATTATCCTTGGTTGGAATCTTTGGTAATATCCAAAATATGTTCATTAAGTTATGGTATCAAAAAAAGAAGATAACACTACAAGATATTTGTCAGCATAAGGAACAAGTACTTACGGAGAATTTAAAACTAGTAGAGGAATCAAAAGTTGGAATTACAACAAATATTAGAGTAGAGTACAAGGAAAAAGCAACAACAAAGCTCAAGGAATCAATGTTAGAAGAGCACAAGACACACCAAACAAAGGGTACATAGAGTAGCAAAAGGTTGATGAGTCAAAGAATGTATAACATCAGGCTAAGATTGGAGTGTATCACCATCCACACTACCATGATAGATAATAAGTATGGAGACAGGACATTGAGCAACAAAGGAGCTATGATGAACATTCTTGGAACCAAAATATTAATTATGGATACTCGAGTGGTAGAAGGGAATACCAACTTTGTTAAAGACCACCACCAATCAGAGTTTCACTGGGATGAATGGATGATCAAGATTGGTACTAGTTCTCAGCATGGATTAAAAAATTATAATATTTAGTCTATTTTTATATTTCAAGGACAATAGGAAACAAGTGGTATGGACCATTATGATGTACCCATTACTTATTGTAAGTAGAAGTTACTAGGATGAGGGAAAGAAGATTCTATATAAAGGTAGGAGTGGAGAAGGAAGTGATATCTAGCATTCTTCTAATAGTCTTGGCTCATGGATTTTGGATATTGTGGAGTGATTCCTTCATTAGGAGTAAAATTTAGTGTTGCCCTACCTAAAGGTATTATCTTTATCTCTTTGTGTGGATTATCTTTGAATTTATTTGTAGATGAATGTTTGATTTTTTTGAGTACTGGTAAGTAATTTATTGTCAATGAGAATAGATATTCATGACAAACATATTAATTTGATACTAGATGAGATAATTATGTCCAAAATAGTGACGGTTTGGCAAAAATAAAAATTGGTAAAACATCTATAATCTAAATATTTTTGGTAAATTTAAAATATTAATTAAACGTTCACAAAAATTATGTTTATAGAGAAAATATGTATATATCTATTTTATGAAGCTTTTTGTATCATCTATTTTTGATGTTTGTTTTGAAAAAGGTGAAAATATTATTTACCAAATTTACAATAATAGGTCTACCACTTTTAGCCAGTCCTAAGATCCTAATAAAACCAACACTAATTTCTTCTTGGACCACAAATTTATTTGTGCGATCCAAAGAGCAAAAAATCCTATCCTGATTACATTTTTGGATAGTACTATTCCAAAGATCCCCTATATTAGCTTCTATGTCTTGCTATGATCTTGGGGGCTATACCAAATTGGAACTAAGAGTTATACAAGTGTAGATTTATGTTAGACTAGAGTCTAATCATCTACCTTGGACCAACACACTTCATTACATAAATCCCTATTGGTTAGTAATAAAACTTGTTGGTTCACCTCCATCTATTTTTCAATATTCCCGTTCTGATTAGATTTCAACAAGTAACTAGCAAGATGCTTGTTTCATTTTTTAGCCAAAAAGTTAGTTGTAACATTCTCTCTTCCTACATACAATAGAATGGTATCCTAAAATTATTGCTATATGGATTTGATCACTATGTTCTTGATCCACCATGCACTCAGTCTAAAATTCCTAATCTCATCTAGCAACCCCACCAACATTTGTGAGTCAAAATCCATTGTGATATTTCAAACTTCATTCTCCCAAGCTTTGAGAGAGACTTTTTTGATTTCCAAAGCATATATTTAATTATTTTTTCTACTCCTAGGCCTTCTAGTTCCCAATGAAGGACATTCCCCTTGTAGTATTTTTTGAGGAAACCAATGCCCACTGCCCTTGGGTTATCCTTGGTTGCTCCATCCATGTTGATTTTTTCCCAGCCCAAGGTTGGGGGTTGCCAAGACCCATGAGTCCACCTACTAACAACATTATATCATATATTTTTTGCTTCTCCACATGGGATTTTATTATTTTTATAACCTTTAATATTTTCTACCAAACTAGTTCTATCAGAGTGTATTCCTCTCTAAAAATTTTGGCATTTCATTCCATCCATATGTTCCTCTAGATAAGGCTCGAACCTAGAGACCAACCCAAATAAACTAATTTATTTTTTAACCTTCTTAATTTTTAGACCTCTCATATATTAGTAAGTGTTAATTGTTGGTTGAGATGGAATTTGAAGAGATATATCCATTGGCTCCACAACTCTAGGGCAAAGTCACATTGGAAGAGCAAATAATCTATTATCTCCTCCTAGGTATTGTACATGGTACATTTAGAGGGTCCATAAAAACCTCTCTTCTGTAATTTTTCAAAGGTGACGAAGCTCTAATGCATAACTTGCTAGACAAAGAAATTAATTTGGGCTAGCCCTTTGCCAACTATACTCTATCCCATAGAACATCCAACAACACTAGTGGAGGAGGGAGCAATTTATTATAACCTTCTTTAATTGTATAGATACCTAAACTACCATGATCCTAAGCTATATTGTCCTCTTAATACTCTCTTGTAAGGTGGTATTGTTTTAATATCCTATATAATAGTGGCACCAAATTCAAAGAGATTGGGACTGACCACTTTTCCCATTGCATTTTTGCATAAGAGAGAAGGTCCCAATCTGCCTTGTATGTAGATAATGCTATATTGATCCAACCTCTAGTCTCAAGAAACTATTGAATGGGATACAACACTAGAAATTATTAAGTTAAGGGGGGGAGGTAATGGTCCCAAGAATTAGTCCAAAACTTTGCTTTATCCCCTCTACCCACTTTCCAAAATAGTATTGGTTTTACCACTTTCTCTCCTAATTTTAGCACCTTCCAAACAATAGAACCTTAGCCACCCATAGGGATGCAACTTGCTTCCTCATGTAGAATGTTACCAAAATGCTTACTATTAATTAATTTGCTAAAAAAAACTTCCTAATTTTTAAGATCTATTTCCAATAAAGATTGCCTACTAGAGCTTGGTTATTCAATGCTATTTTTTGAATTCCTAATCCTTTGCTTGTTTTAGATTGGAATATTTTGTTCCAACTTACTAGAGCCTATCACTTACCCATACTTATGCGTGAGTCCAACTCATTTAATATTTCAATCAAAGTAGCAAAGATAGATAATTTATAAATTGACATTGCTTGAACCATTGATTGAAGAATTATCACTCTTCCTCCAAAATAAAGTCAACAATGTGTCCAATAAATTTTCTTCACACCAATTCTATCAACTAATATTTTCCATTCTACCACATTTAGCTTTATATAGTGGAATGGAAACCCTAGGTAGTGTAGTGGGAGGGAGCATTGAGAGAAGCCTAATATGTTTAGAATATGACCTTAGATCCCCCGTGTGGTATTAAAGATCACTACCTTGGTCTTGGATGTATTCAATTCCTAGCCTATGGCTTCTAGATATGTATTTAAGGCATATTTGAGTGGTCTTGCCTCCATAGAATTGGTTTCCCCAAGAAATATTGTGTCATCCACAAATTGTAAATGGGTTAGGTTCAGCTCCCACTTGCACTCTTGTGATATCTTCTTGTTGCATGTCCCTTCAGAGAAATCTAACCAATCCTTTAGTAAGAATAATAAAGAGGTATAAGTATATATGATTTCCATCCCAAATTTCTCTAGAGGCATGGAAGGGAGTTGAGTAAATACAATTGATGAGGAATGAGAAGGAGGTCGAAGAGGCACAACTCATGATCCACTCTCTCCATCCCCATGAGAAACCAAAGTTGTCTAACATTTGATCCAAAAACTGCTAAGGAAATCTATCATAGGCCTTAGACATATCTAATTTTTTTTTTGGTAATTATTTTAATATATTAACAGTGGGTTTTTATACAGGATCCCAAAACCTTATGTACAAAATCAGTCTGGCTGGAATGTGCATCATGCCTTGTGGCTGGAGGAATAAAACTGATGACAAAAAACAAAAATTGCTAATTGCCCAAAGGCTACAAGTAGGGCCCTTATGTCTGAATATCCCGGAAACAAACCACATTTTACCAAGGAAAACAAAAATACTAGCTGGAGAAATTTGGCCATCGAAAGCAGAAACAGCGAAACCAAACGAATGACCTTCTGAAGCGGGGAGAACATCATAAGAGGATATCCGCATTGGCCAAACTTGCCACCTCATACGGGAAGCATGAGCGCCACACAACAGGACACGTGGTCGCAAGCCCTTTGTTGGCCATGTGGTCTGCCACACGATTTCCTTCCCTAAAAATATGACACGCCTTCCACCTGTCACGTTGAGAGAGGAGCATCCTAGCCTCAAGAATGATGTTGTAGACCCTCCAAGACGGGTCTTTAGAGCCTAGCAGATAGTTGACTATATTGAGCGAATCACCTTCGACTATCAAAGGCCGAGGATCCTCAGAGAGGATCTAGATACCTTTCAAAACACTTTTGGCTTCAGCATAGTGATTAGTCTGGGCACCCAAATCTTCACAATAAGCCAACACGAGATTCCCGTTATGGTCTCTAACCACACCACCAGAACCAGCGGGGCCAGGATTGCCTTTGGCCGCACCGTCAAAGTTTAATTTAATCCAGCCCACAGGGGGCTTGGTCCAAATAACATCCCCAAGCTGAGACTTAGAAACACCATCATGAAAAGGGAAGAGGCCCAAACTTTTGAAGATCGTCGCTTCGCCGGGAAGGCGGGGACGCGGAACTAGGAACAACTTTAGAATTCTCAATGGCGAAGGATAAGGCTCTCTGAGCGACACAAGGAGGTACTCTAGGTACCTTGCCAAAGACTCTGGAATTCCTCTCTAGCCAGATCTGCCAAATGGAGTGGTGGAAAGAGGCCTCAAGAAGGAAGCGAAGTTTAGGATTCTTGAAAGGATTGGGCCATTGGTGGAAGGCATCTTTGAGGGAGCGGGGAGTGCACCAAAGGATTTGAAAGGAAGACAGGACAGTGCTGAGGACAGAATGGGAAAAAGGATAGTGCAGAAATAAGTGGTATGTCGTCTCACAATCAGCAAAGTACAAGAAGCACCTGTTGGGAATAGCAAAGCCCCTCTTATGGAGGTTGTCGATGGTTAAGGCTTTATTATGAAAGACAATCCACACAAAGTAATTAACTTTAGGAATAATACCCTTCCTCCAAATCACTTTCCATCGGTGATCCATGGCAATCTCGCAAGTAAGAAGGTCATAGGCGGTCTTGACAGAGAACAGACCATCCTCCGTGCCACGCCAGATGATTCTGTCATCTCTTCTAACAGATGGAATTAAAACAGATCGAAGAATATTAGACAAAAAAGTCATTTCATTGTTAAAGCCATCCAGGACTGGCAAATTCCATCGAGGGGGAAGAGAGCTCCGATCAATGAAGTCCGCAACCTTGAGTTGGGAATTTGGATCCACCTGGGCTTTCAGGCCAGCAAGGTCCACTCTCAACTCGAGAGCTCCATCAGTAACCCACCTGTCTTTCCAGAAGAGAATAGAGTTGCCATCACCCAAAATCCAACGAGCACCGTGAGCCGATCGGAGAGCGGGCTTGAAGCACCGATTTCCAAAAGGCAGACGCTTCAGAAGGAATCCCGACATCAAAAAGAGAACTCGATCCAAGATACTTCCTCTTAACTAGCTTGACCCACTCTGCTGGGTCATTAGTCAGGATATTCCAAGCGTGCTTAGCGATCAAAGCAATGTTCATGAGTCTTGATCTCCTCATTCCCATGCCGCCTTGGTCCTTTCGCAAGCAAACCTTATCCCAGGCCATAAGAGAAATTCTGGATTTTTCTTCATTGCCAGACCACAGAAAGGTCCTTTGAATCTTTTCAATCTTGGAATGGACTGAAACAGGCAGCATGAACACAGACATGAAGTAAGTTGGGATTCCTTGGAGACAAGCTTTGGTAAGGGTGGCTTTCCCAGCTTGCGACAGGAATTTGCCTTTCCAAGTGCTCAAATTTTTGTGAAGACGTTCTAGGATCATGTCCCACAAGCTTCCAAGTAGACATATCTAATTTAATAAACATACCTCTTCAACCTTTTTGATGTAATATGTGAATTACTTCTTATGCCAAGGTTCTCCATCCAGAATTTGTCAGCCCTCCACAAATCCTCCTTGCTCTAGAGAGATAATACTATCAAATACCTTTTGAGTGTTTTAGCCATTAGTTTGGTAATGATCTTGTAAACTACATTGCAAAGTGCAATCGAGCAAACATCTCCAAGGTTGGAATCATATCCCACTTTAGGAATAAAAGCAAGGAAATTATGTTTCATAGCTTGTAACAGGTATTATTTTCATGAGATTCCTCCACTACCCTAGTTACATCCTCGCCTATGTCATCCAAAAATTCAATTGGGAACCTATTAGGGCTTGAGGAGTTTTTTATTCTCATGTTGAAAACTATGTCTATCACCTCCTCTAGATCCATAGTTCTAAATAGGGCCTAGTTTTGTTTGGCTTTTAAGTATCTCTTGTTGCGCTACAAGTTTAACATGGCCAGAAGGAGAGAAAATATTTTTAAAATAGATATTTATAGTTTATTGTATATCTAGAATAGTATCCATAACATTACCATGAAGGTCTTTTAGGTTGTGTAGTGTGTTGGAGTGTCTTCTTGCTAAGGCCAAGTGGTGGAAGAACTTAGTGTTTTGGCCCCTCTTTAGCAACCAAGAAGTTTTGGATCTTTGTTTCCAATAGATCTCCTTCTGTTTGTATATACTCACTCTTTTTTGACCAGATCATCTTCCTATTTCAAGTATTTTATACTTATTTCAGTTTAGTGAGTGTGGCTAAATCCTCCATCCCAGAAACCAATAAAATCTTCTAGAGCTAAAGTCTAATTTATTATTTTTTTTCCAAATTTTGAGTTGGGATTTGACATGTTGGAGTTGTTTAAAGACTCCAAACAATATTGTCCCATGGGCATGGCACCCCTCCTCCCTCTAAACTAGGATTTTATATCTAATATCCTCTTTTTTCAACCAAAGAATCTAAAACTAAGATGGTCTAGAGAAATATTTATGGCCCATATACCATTTCAAGAGAATTAGAAAATGGTTTAATTTTGTACAATTGAGGATTTCTAGCTTGAGTTACCATTGTAGAAAAGCATATTTAGATAACAAGAATCTATCCAGCTTTACCTTATTATTTGGGAATATCGCTTGTTTGTTTGTCCAAGTATGAGAAGGCTCTACATAATGGACATAAATAAAATTAAGTTGCTTTACTTTAGAGATAATAAATTTCTTCCCCTAATTCAAAGATGGAATGTCTGATGAGGCCAAGAAATACCTCATTTTTGCCACATTTTTGACATATAAAATTGTCATAAATTAATGCATAATATAGTTTACTACCAAATATTTGATTAAAATATGTTATTTTGTTAGTGTTTGCATGATTTAATGCTTAGAAATACTATCCCCTATTTTGACTATTTTTCTACATTTTATGACTATTTTTGCATGATTTTTGTTGGCAAAATAGCATAGAAAAATAAGGGCAAATAAGTATGTTGTGATTTATGATTAAATAAAGAATTTTTGAATGTTTTCCCACTCCAAAACCAAGTTGTCAAGGTGATTTGGTGCTAAAATAGTCTCTACAGTAAAACAGGGTATTAACAGACTGTGCATAGCATATAAAAACCAACTAGTTGTCACAATAAAGAAGTACATTGAAGCAGTCAAAAAAGGTAAGCAAAAATGGTTAGAATATATTTATGAAGACCAAAGAAGACCTCTGATCCACTTGGACACATCCCCATGTGGTCTAACTGACAACAACAAGGCATAAAGCAAAAAATATAGGGATAATTGTAAATAGCATACAAAAACCAGTCCCTTGCAACTTTAAAGGAAGTCATAGACCAGGTCAAAAGTGGTAAGTGTGAATGGTTGGAATGTGTTTAAAATGAAAATAAAGAACTTATTTCACACCTGGAAGTGCTCCCACATGATCTGAATTGGCGGTAATAATACATTCCTACAATTCTACCTTGTATTCTAAAGCTTTCTGGAATAAAGGGTAGAAACAGACTCTTTTAATTGAAAAGGTATAGTTTGCATCCATTTCGTAGGGAATGAAGGAGGATAGAGTGAGGAAAAGTGTAAAAACCATTTCTAGTCTATTTTTAACTTATTCTCACCAGCTAGAGGATGCACAAATAGCTATTGCAACTGATTTTGTCCTAAAATAGACCAAGTTTGCTGCAACAACATAAGCAAATCACGCATGGACAACACAAAGGATTGATTTGGTAGTTGCAATTATTTGTGTAGAAAATAATATAAATAGGATACTCCCTCATTGGTTGAGTTAGTTTGAATAGAATTCAAAATAGATGTCAGAAGTCAACAAGTTTGAATTGTAACAATCACTTTTGTAATAGCTAGTTTTCAAATAAAGTGCAATTTTTGTTCAAAATGTGTGAATTCATGAGTGTGAGCACATTTATAATTTAGGCTTTGGTGTGAAATTAACTTATTCTAGACCAGGGAGCAAGGGCCCACTCTTAGGGCTAGAGGAAGGAGCAGTTTTTCAGGTTTTCTGTTAATTTTCTATTTTAGCAGTTTTTGTCCAGTTTCTTGCTAAAATCTTGTTATAGCAGTTTTCTTTGTTTCCAACATATTTTTTTAGTATGTTTCAAGTGTGATGTGTGCAAATTTATTTGTAGCTAGATGACCCCTATTTTTATGTATTTTTTTCTCCTATGTTTTCTGCATTTCAATTTCAATAACATTTTTCTCATAATTTCTTGCAGCAACATTTTCTAACAAGTTTTTACAACAATTTTTTTGATAACTTCTTGCATTTTCAATTTAGCATGGTTGAATTAAGTTTGTTTTAATTTAGCATTTTCAATTAGCAAATGTAACATAGTTCCTGTTTCAGCAAATTTCAATTATGCAATTATTAATTCCTAGAATTGTAGCTAAAGTGTTAAATTTTGTAATTTCAATTCAGTAAGTTAGATTAGCTTTAATTCTACAAATTAGGATTAGTGACCTTGAAAAACCAAAAAAACATCTGTTTCATCGCATAAATATTGTGAACTAATTGCTTGAAGCGTAACTTGCCAAAACCTTCTATCGTAGACAACCTTGGACACCACCCTAGATTTGATAAATATTGAATATTAAATGATGTCAATAACAACACTCATCAATGTACACTTCCTAATATCTAGCTAAAATCTTAGCATTAAAGTCACCAGCCACTATCCAATTCACCTCTTCCTTTCCTATCCTACTTGCATGTAAAATTGCCCATTGGAGTGTTGCTCCACAAATTATTTTGAACCATAGAAATTTGAAATAAAAAAAAATTCTACTAAATGCTTACTCTTGAAGGGAGATGTGAGAAAAAAATGTAGACACAAAATATTGACCCATAAAAATGAGTCAATTCTTCCTTAGACTCCTAGCTAGCGACCCAAACTTGTTAAGTACAAATTTGGGGCCCTTTTGCCTCCTCCCTTTGCTTTGTTTCCTTAGCTTTACCAAATTTGTGCCCCATCATTATGGGGAATGATTTTGGCTTTCCAAATTCATGCCTTGTAATTATGGGGTGTGAATTTGGTATTATAGGGTTTTTTTCACTAAAATCCCTCCCCTTGCCACCCCGTTTTGGGGTTGGCCTTTGCCCGCGGTGAAATTTCATTTTCCTGCCTATTTTTCCCCTCAAACCTCTTATAAATAAGGGTTTAGATTCCCTAAGCTTGCGTAACAATTTCTAAGGAAATTCTAACTATTGATTCACTCATTTGCTCATGCTATTAAGTGTTCTTCTACTTCAAGTTATTATTTTACTATTTTATGCTTTGGTGATTGTTGCCCTTATGGATTGAGTGGAGGATTCTTTTTGATTGGATAGATCAACTTTATTGGAGTGCTTCTTCCACCTCTTCATTGCTCCTTGCTTTATCCATCAGCTCATCAAGTTCTACATTTAATTTAGTTTAATTTGCAAGTATGTTTTAGCTATTTTATGCTCAATTTTTTGCCATTTTGAGGCTCGAAAATGGCATCTAAATCAAATTTATACCCCACTCATATAGGGCATAAATTTGGTAAGCTAGATTCGCACTCCCTATTTAAAAGGTATGAATTTGGTAAATTAGGGCTTTGGGTAAGTTTCGCATCCCAAAATCCTAATTTGCATCGTGCATTTTTGTATTATGTTGTGTCTGTCCTGTTTGCATTTCATTTTACTATTACATATTTGTTTCCCTTTATTTGTGCATATTCCAAAGGTCAAATATTATATTTACTTTTTAACGGTCATCTAAAAGGACCAAGGGGCTTGATTGATGCACCTCCAAGCTTAGTCTTATAGCAACCTAAGCAAGCCCTCAAATGTTGGTCAAATTTTCTAGGGTTTGTGAAGTCATTTTGCAGGTTTGGAACCATTGTATACTCTGGATACAAGATAAATATTGGATCAAAAACTAGATTAGATAAGTGCCCTAATAGATATTTAGGTTTTTTCGTGTTCACTTTTGTTCATTTTTATTCAAAATCTAGATTATAAGTAAAGGAAAAGTATTTGATTGAATTTATAGGCATTTGAAAGAACAAAAGCCTATAGTGTGCATTTTGGGTTTTAATCTTGTTTGTGCATCTCCCTTGGACCCTTGCTCAAAGAATTTGTTTTGCGATCTTAGGGTTAGATATCATTGAATTATAGAGTCATACTAGGGTTAGTTCTTGTCTTCAGATTCTAATTGTTGATTCACTAATTTGCTCATGTTATCAAGTGTTCTTCTACTGCAAGTTATTGTTTTGTGCTTTGGTGATTGCTACCCTTGGGGATTGAGTGGAGGAGTCTTGATGATTGGATAGATCAACCTTCTTGGAGTGCTTCTTCCACCTCTTCATTTCTCCTTGCTTTCTCCATCAACTCATCAAGTTTTGCATTTACTTTAGTTTAATTTGCAAGTTTGTTTTCTGATGGGGAGCCAATTTTAATTAACAAAGAAAAGACGCAATTTTATTTCGAAGCATGGAAAGCTTTACAATTCGAAACCATGAAAAATTACACAATATAGAAAATGCCAAAAGAAGCCGCAGCCTTCGTCTCTCCAGCCTCCGCAATCCTTCGAAAAATCTCTTTTTATCATCACAGGTTCTTGCTGCAACCGCCGTTCGTAACCGTCCCTGTAACCGCTGCAACGGTCCCCTGGAACTGCCTTAACGACTTCTGGAACTGTCAACTGTCGTTCTGCAACGGTCCGCAAAAACCCGCCTTCTCTTTCCTAGCCAGGTCGTGAAAATGCGACATGTCACGATTTCGCGACACTTTTCTGCCTTTGGTTCTTTTTCGCCAATGTGTCGCGATATCGCGACACTTTTTCGTCCTTCGACCTTCTTTGTCGAGGTGTCGCGATATCGCGACACTTTCGTTTGCTCTCTCTTTCGTTCCAAAGTTTGTCGCGATATCGCGACATCTTTTATGTCACGATATCGCGACATCTGCATTTTAGCTCTTGCTTTGTTCTAAGGTGTCACGATATCGCGACAGCCTTTATGTCGCGATATCGCGACACTTGAGTTTTTGCTTCCGCCTTTGATCGAAGGTGTCACGATATCGCGACAACCTTTGTGTCGCGATATCGCGACACTTGGGTTTGCGCCCGCCGTTGTGCTGATTGTGTCGTGATATCACGACAATAGAGTTTGCGCCCACCGTTGTGCTGATTGTGTCACGATATCGCGACAACTGTTATGTCGCGATATCGCGACAATAGAGTTTGCGCCCGCCGTTGTGCTGATTGTGTCGCGATATCGCGACAACTTTTATGTCGCGATATCGCGACACCTTTGAACCTTAGAATATTTTTTCATGCTTAGAACATTTTTCTTGTTTCTTTTGTTTTTCTTTTTTTGGTGATGCAAGATTGTTGTGCTGCCACTGGATGCTCCCTGCATCAGACACCCGGGGTAGATTTTTTTTAGAAGTGATCCTCACTTCTGGACGGTCAAAGGAAAACCCAGGCGATCAACCTCTGATTTGGACAACCACGTGGCATCTTCGATAGGTCGGTCCTTCCACTTGACCAAATACTCCGAATATTGCCTGTTTTGGGTACTTCTGCCTTCGCGAGTGTCGAGTATGTCTTCAATTTCTTCTTTGTCTGGAGTGGATGCTGGAATGTTCCACAGATCCGGACTGGGTGGTTCGCTACAACTTCCTGCATGATATTCAACCAAGTCTAAAATATTGAAGATAGGTGAAATATTCAGCTCACTTGGGAGATCAACTTCATAGGCATTTCCTGAATCTCGTTTACCTATGATCCGGCATGGTCCAAACTTCTTCATTTTTAGCTTATTGTAGGTTTTGGTAGGAAAACGTTCCTTGCGCAAATGAACCATGACTTCATCTCCTATCTGGAATTCCTTGAAACGCCGCTTCTGATCTGCTCTGGCTTTGTACGTAGCATTCATTTTACTGATATGTTGTTGTACCTCTTCATGTAAATTCTTCATGTGTGCTGCAAAGTCTTCAACTTCAGCACTGCGCTTTTCTCCCTTATCGATCGGCCTCAACTCAGAAGCGTTTCTCGGTTGTTCCCATGCACTATCCTGGAATGGGGATTTACCAAGACTGCGATTGATAGAATTATTGTAAGCAAACTCTGCTCGTGGTAAAATCAGATCCCATCCCTTGGGTTTATCTCCTACCAGACATCGTAGAAGATTACCCAAACTTCGGTTGACTACTTCGGTCTATCCATCAGTCTATGGGTGGTACGCAAAACTGAATTTCAATTCTATTTTCAGCTTCTTCCACAGGGTTCTCCAGAAATAACCCACAAATTTGGTATCTCTGTCCGAGACAATGCTTTGGGGTAGACCATGAAGGCGCACAACCTCCCTGAAAAACAAGCCTGCAATATGAACAACATCACTTGTCTTCTGACATGGAATAAAATGAGCCATCTTCGAAAACTTGTCAACAACAACAAAAATGGCGTCATTTCCACGTTGTGTCCTTGGCGGACCAAGAACAAAATCCATGCTGATGTCCTCCCATGGTCTCTCTGGTACAGGCAATGGCTGGTACATTCCCTGTATTCGGTCGACTCCTTTCGCCATCCGGCACACTCTGCAACCCCGCACAAATTTGGTCACATCCGACTGCAATCTGCGGCCAATGGTAATTCTCACTAACGAGAGCAATGGTCTTATCTCGACCAAAATGCCCCGCTAGTCCTCCGCTATGTTTCTCTTTGATCAAATTTTCCCTCATGGAACTTCGTGGAATGCACAACCTGGTTCTTTCGAAATAGCATCCCATCTTGGATCATAAAATCCAACCACAGTGCGATCCACAGTAGTAGGAGACACACATGCCGTCCATGCCTCTGCAAAATCTGGATCTCGTTGGGTATAAACTCTTGAGTTCATCAAACCCAACAACTTGCACTCTCATTTCTATCAACAAATTATGCCTTCTACTCAAGGCATCTGCAACTCTATTAGATTTACCACTTCTATGCTTCAGGACAAAGGTATAACTCTACAAGAATTCAACCCACTTCAAATGCCGCTGGTTAAGTTTACCTTGACTATTTATATACTGCAAAGCTTGATGGTCGAGATATAAAACAAACTCTTTGGTTAGCAAATAATGTCTCCATTTCTTAAGAGCCTGAATGATAGCATAGAATTCTTGATCATAAACAGAGTATTTCTTTCTAGCATCATTTAACTTTTCACTAAAGTATGCAACAGGTTTACCTTCTTGGCTCAACACAGCTCCAATGGCACTGCCACTGGCATCACAGTCAACCTGAAACACTTTATTAAAATCTGGAAGTGCCATAATGGGCTGTTCTGTCACTTTCTTCTTCAATATGTCCATACTGGTACCTGCCTTGGCAATCCACTTAAATTCTCTCTTATCCCCTCTCATAGTTTCTGTTAGGGGTGCACAAATACTGCTAAAGTCTCTAATAAACTTTCTATAGAAACTTGCAAGACCATGAAATGATCTTACCTCTATTACATTCCTTGGGGTAGGCCATTCAATGATAGCCTTCACTTTTTCAGGATCCATTTTCAGACCCTCCTCCGAGATGACAAATCCCAGGTAAATCAACTCTTTCTGTACAAAACTGCACTTCTGTATATTTATCAATAACTGCTCCTCTCGCAGTTTTTCAAAAACTGTCCGCACATGCATCAAATGCTCTTCCAATGTTTTACTGAAAATTAAAATATCATCCAGATAAACTATCACGAACTTTTCCAAGAAGTCACGCAATACCTCATTCATCAGCCTCATAAACGTCTTGGGTGCATTAGTCAATCCAAATGGCATAACTAACCACTCATACAAACCCTCTTTGGTTTTAAAGGTTGTCTTCCATTCGTCACCCTCTCTAACACGTATCTGGTGATATCCGCTCTTTAAATCAATCTTAGTGAAGTATTTAGCTCCACTCAAACAATCCATTATATCGTCCATTCTGGGTAATGGAAAGCGATATTTAATGGTAATTTTATTAATGGCTCGGGAATCAGTGCACATTCGCCATTCGCCATTCTTCTTTGGTGCAAGTACTGTCGATACTGCACAAGGGCTCAAACTTGCTCGAATCAAACCCTTCCTCAACAATTCATGAACCTGGCGGTTCAACTCTTCATTCTCTACAGGAGACATTCTATGGGCGGCCTTATTGGGTAAGCTAGATCCTGGCATTAAGTCAATCTGATGACTAATCTTCCTCATTGGCGGCAAACCCTCAGGCACATTGTCTGATATAATATCAAGAAATTCTGCTAACAAATGTTCAACTTCTGCTGGAATGTCAGTAGTATCTTCTCTCTTTACAGTAGGAATTAATGCATAACACATTGAATCCCTCTTTAGACCATCCAAATTTTTTTTGCCATCTACTAAACAAATTCTAGCATTATTGCATACCTTTTCCTCAACCTCCTTCAATGGCTTCAGTTTGTGGCATACTTCGTCTTTTGTCAGGGAATAGGTATTTGCATGCCCATCATGCGCTGCACGTCTGTCAAATTGCCATGGTCTTCCCAGCAACAAATGGCAAGCATCCATCGGCAAAATATCACACAGGACCTCATCCTGGTATCTTCCAATTTGAAACTTGACCAAGCATTGTTCACTGACCAATGCTCTATGGTCCTTCTGCAACCACGCAATCCGGTATGGATGCGGGTGTTGTCTTCTTTCTAGCTTTAACTTAGCTACCATTTCCTCATAAACCAAATTATTTGTACTACCATTATCAATAATAATATTACAGATTTTACCTGAACATTTGCACCTCGTGCGAAACAGGCTTTTCGTTGGTCTGGTTCCTTCTCTTCGTTCAACAAGGTTCTCCTTGTGATCATCACTTCTCCTCGCTCTGCTTCTTCAGAGTGCTCAGATTCAACACCATCCTCAACAACCGCAGCTCTGGCATTACCTTCAGGCCTTCTGTTCGGTGTTTCTTGGTGTTTGGGACACTCATATGATCGATGCCCCTCTTCTTCGCAATTGAAACAGGTTCCACGAAATCTGCCTCTTCCATATCCGCGTCCACCTCTACCTCGTCCCCTTTGATAATCATTGTTCTGATTACGAGGTCGGTAAGCATTCTCCTCCTTCTGTTCTTGGTGATTGCTTGGTTTCACCAGTCCACTTTTGGTCATCATATTTACTTCCACTGGTTCTTCCACCAGTTCTTCCACCATGACCTCTTCCTCTTTGCTTATTGTCAAATCTACGGTTCAGTTTCTCTTCCACTTTCAGAGCAAACTGGTAAGCATCTTCAATGGTGCTCATTCGAACCGAACTCAATTCTTCTTGCATGTCTGGTTCTTAACCCATTAATGTAATGGGCTACTCTCTCTTTATTTGCTTCTGTATGGCCGGTTCTGATGGAAATTTTAAAAAATTCCTCTATATATTCTTTAACAGACTTGCTGGACTGTCGCAAACTCTGCATTTTTCTCAACAGATCTAATTCGTAATCTGTCGAAATAAACTGCCATTTTAGTTTTTCAACCATTCGATCCCACCTGGTGATCTTTTCTTTTCCTCTACGATTTCTTTCCAGTTGCACTCCTTTCCACCATATGCCAGCATGGCCTTTCAACTTTGTTCTTGCAAATTTTATTCGATTTGGATCTTCAACCTCCTCATATTCGAAATATTCCTCCATGTCATTAATCCAGTCAATCAATTCTTCTGGATTTAAATTTCTAGAATATGTGGATACATCAATCTTCGGCCTTTTCCCAATTTGAGAAATGGCTTTAATCATTCGAGCTTCTGTAGAACTCATCGCTTCTTCTTCTTCTTCAGACGGATCATCAACTCCGCAAGCTTCATCATCGCTCTGGTCTTCTCCTCTTGGCTCTACTCCTCTACGCAATTCTTCCTGTAGGGCCTGCACTTGCCTCTGCAATGCTCGAAAGTCTCCTTCAGGAACCACGTTCCTTCCAACACCATGATTTCTTCGCGATGGCATTCTTCTTCACTTTTTCTCAGAACCCTTAACCCCAGATCCTAGTGCAAGCTGCCTCACGTTCGGCGCTCTGCTTACACACTCAGAATCTTACTGCTCTGATACCACTTGATGGGGAGCCAATTTTAATTAACAAAGAAAAGACGCAATTTTATTTCGAAGCATGGAAAGCTTTACAATTCGAAACCATGAAAAATTACACAGTACAGAAAATGCCAAAAGAAGTCGTAGCCTTCGTCTCTCCAGCCTCCGCAATCCTTCGAAAAATCTCTTTTTATCATCACAGGTTCTTGCTGCAACCGCCGTTCGTAACCGTCCCTGTAATCGCTGCAACGGTCCCCTGGAACCGCCTTAACGACTTCTGGAACTGTCAACTGTCGTTCTACAATGGTCCGCGAAAACCTGCCTTCTCTTTCCTAGCCAGGTCGCGAAAACGCGACATGTCACGATTTCGCGACACTTTTCTACCTTTGGTTCTTTTTCGCCAATGTGTCGCGATATCGCGACACTTTTTCGTCCTTCGACCTTCTTTGTCGAGGTGTCGCGATATCGCGACACTTTCGTTTGCTCTCTCTTTCGTTCCAAAGTTTGTCGCGATATCGCGACATCTTTTATGTCGCGATATCGCGACATCTGCATTTTAGCTCTTGCTTTGTTCTGAGGTGTCGCGATATCGCGACAGCCTTTATGTCGCGATATCGCGACACTTGAGTTTTTGCTTCCGCCTTTGATCGGAGGTGTCGCGATATCGCGACAACCTTTGTGTCGCGATATCGCGACACTTGGGTTTGCGCCCGCCGTTGTGCTGATTGTGTCGCGATATCGCGACAATAGAGTTTGCGCCCGTCGTTGTGCTGATTGTGTCGCGATATCGCGACAACTGTTATGTCGCGATATCGCGACAATAGAGTTTGCGCCCGTCATTGTGCTGATTGTGTCGCGATATCGCGACACCTTTGAACCTTAGAATATTTTTTCATGCTTAGAACATTTTTCTTGTTTCTTTTGTTTTTCTTTTTTTTGGTGATGCAAGATTGTTGTGCTGCCACTGGATGCTCCTGCATCATTTTCACTATTTTATGCTGATATTTTTACCGTTTTGAGGCTTGAAAAGAACATATAAACCAAATTCATGCCTCGCCTATATAGGGCACAAATTTGATGAGCCATATTTGTGCTCCTTGTTTACAAGGCACAAATTTGGTAAATTAGGGTTCGGGGGTAAGTTTTGCACCCAAAACCCTAATTTGCATTATGCATGTTCCAAAGATCAAAGATCATTTTTACCTTTCGAACAATCATCTAAAATTACCAAGGGGGTTTGATTTTTGCATCTCCAAGCTCAATCATATAACAAAAAATTGACCCATAAAAATGAGTCAATTCTTTCTTAGACCCCTAGCTAGCCACCCAAACTTGCTAAGTGTAAATTTGGGACCCTTTTACCTACCCCCTTTGCCTTGTTTCCTTAGCTTTACCAAATTCATGCCCTATAATTACGAGATGTGAATTGGATTGCTAGATTTATGCCCTGTAATGATAGGACGTGAATTCGGCATTCTAGGGGTTTTCTCGCTAAAACCCCTCCCCTTGTTGGCCCATTTTGGGGTCAACCTTTGCCCACGATAAAATTTCATTTTCCCACCTATTTTGCCCTCCAAACCTCTTATAAATTTGGATTCCTTAATCTTGCCTAACAATTTTTAAGGATATTCTAGTTTTTGATTCGCTCATTTTCTCATGTTATCAAGTGTTCTTCTACTGCAAGTTGTTTTGCTATTTTGTGCTTTGGTGATTGTTACCCTTAGGGATTGAGTGGAGGAGTCTTTATGATTGTATAGATCAATATTCTTGGAGTGCTTCTTCTACCTCTTCATTGCTCCTTACTTTTTCCATCAACTCATTAGTTTATGCATTTACTTTAGTTTAATTTGCAAGTCTATTTTCGTTATTTTATGCTTAGTTTTTTTATCATTTTGAGGTCCGAAAAGGGCATTTGAACCAAATTCATGCCCTACCTATACAAGGCATAAATTTTGTAATCCAAAATTGCACTCCCTATTTACATGGCATGAATTTAGTAAATTAGGGTTTGGGGTAATTTTTGCATCCCAAAACCCTAATTTACATTGTGCATTTTTAGCATTGTGTTGTGTCTATCCAACCTGCATTTCATTTTACTATTACATATTTGTTTCCTTCTGTTTGTGCATGCTCGAAAGGTCAAAGATAATTTTTAATTTTGAATGGTCATCTAAAAGGACTACGGGGACTTGACTGTTGCACCTCCAAGTTCAATCTTATAACGACCTAAGCGAACCCCCAAATGCTGATCAATTTTTCTATGGTTTATGAAGTTATTTTGTAGGTTTGGAACCGTTTGATACTTTAGATGCAAGATAAATATTGGATCAAATATCAGATTAGATAAGTGCCCTAATAGATATTTAGGTTGTTTTGTGTTTTCTTTTGTTCATTTCTATCCAAAATCTAGATTATAAGTAAAGGAAAACATTTGGTTGAATTTTTAGGCATTTGAAAGAACAAAAAAATATAGTGTGCATCTAAGGTTTTATTCTTGTTTGTGCATCTCCCTTGGACCCTTGCTCAAAGACTTTTTTTTGCAATCCTAGGGTTAGATATCATTGAATTATAGAATCATACTAGGGTTAGTTCTTGTCTTCTTGCATCTTGTGTGTCTTGCATTGTTCTTTCATTTTCATAGTTTAGTTTAGAAAGGCCAAACAATAGGTGTATGTGTAGACACCTAAAAGTCGCACATAGCTACCTCTACGTACTTGTAGATCCTTTTGGACACTTGTAGGTTTACATAGGCCATCCTAGACACCTCTAGGCTATTGTAGACTAGTGTAGACTATTGTAGATCCCTCTAGACCTACGTAGACTATCGTAGACATGCATAGACTAGCGTAGATCACTCTAGATTAGCGTAGCATATCGTAGACTTACATAGACCACTTCACTAGTTTATAGGTACAAAACCCTATTAAACTACTCAATCCACATCATAACCACCTTGCATCCATCAAAGGACCACTTATCAATCACCTAAGGCCACTTAAGCCCTTCCTAGACTTAATTAGGACCCCACGGGACTATTAGTTCCCAAAAAGTCTTAATTAAAGTTAATTCAAATTCTAATTTTAAAGTGACTTCACTTAAAGTGCACTTTTTGGATTAAAAAGGTTAATTAGGTTCCTAAACCCTAATTAGTCCTAATTATTCCCTCCCACATGTGTGTGCACCAAGTTAGTTAGGATATTTCTTAGGAAACCCTAACCTAACCCTAATCTAACCTTAGAGTTGACTAATCCTAGTTAACCCTAATCTCTCCTCACACATGTGTGAGGATGAGATATTTCCTTAGGGAATGTGGGGATGACACCTCACAAACCCTAACCTAACCACCATAGAACCTGACCTTAGGGTTTAGTTCCCCTAACCACACCCCCTACACCTTAGGTTTATCTATAAATAGTGGACCTAATCCCTCATTCTACCTCTCTCTCCCTTTTAGTTGAAGTATAGAAACTCTATCAAAATACAACCAAAAATGCAAACAAGGACATCTGATCCATACCAGCAACATTATAGCACCTAAGGAGCCCATCCATGCAAGGATTTCCAATAGAAAGTACTTACAATTCAATTCACCCCCTACCTATGAATCCGACACCAATTCACCCCGACCTGTGAGTTGGGTCTACAGGACTCATTTCACTCCAAATCTATCAGGTAAGCTCCATTTGATGTTTTTATGAGGTTCTATGCAATTTATTTTAGTTTTCATTACATATTTTGAGTCGATTTATCCTTTTTACCATGGGGCCTAACTAAGGCAAGCCCCCAAACATACTAACTCCATTTTGTAGGTCTAGCATAGATGCAAAGAGGAAAACAATAGCAAATACAACTAATGGTGGCACACATTATGCATGAAGCCCACCTACATTGAGGAGCCCAAGAGAAAGCATCAGATTTATTGTAAATTTGTGAAATAAAGAAAGGGAAATTCTCCCATTTGTAACACAAAAACATTTCTATCATGAATAAAATCAAAATTTTTGAATAATCTATGTTTTAGAAAATTATTAGATCAAATGCATTTCTTTTGTACATTTCATTCTGGCATGCCCGATGGGACCCCCACAAAGGATTGTGTTAGAATAGTTTTATCATGAATCTAACTCAATTTACTATTTTTTTGTTGTTGTAGGTACAATATCTAGACATCTTAGAGACCCTTGAAGCCCTGACAACCCCCTCAAGCCCTCAGAATAGGGATTTTAGGCCCCTAGATCTGATTCACCCCCAACCTATGAATCTAGATCCAATTCACCCCCTGGCCTATGAATTGGTCCTACAAGCCTCAAAAACCCTCAAACTTGTAGGGGTGAGCAGTAGAGAAGCAAAGCAGACCACCTGTAGCATCAGAAACTAGGTATTCCCCAAAAATTTCTCTGTTCTGACATTTATGTGCGAAGAAATATTTACTAGTAAATGCATCGATACATTTGGTAAATTTCCTTTTCCTTACGCATCCATCATGCTAGAAATGTTTACTTTAGTTGCAGAAACCTACACAAAACCAGAAAGTTTGATTTCATTTATTTTTGAGAAATTTTTAATTTCTTTTTGCAAATCACATGTTGCATAAGTTTTGCATTTATTTCTTGTCCTTTCACATCAATTCCCCTTTACAAGCATTTCAGATTTTAGTTCTAATAGTCAGATTTAGAATTAGAGTTTTGCAAATCCCTTTTGCACATTTCTCTTGAAGCAATTTCAAATTTCTTTGTTGTACAAAAATCAAAGTCAAATTTCTTTCATGCATTTAAGAATTAGGATTTTTCAAATTTCTTTTTGCATGTTTCATTAAAGAAATTTCAAATTCCTTTTTGCAAATACAAATTTCAGATTCCTTTTATTGTTATTAAATTAGGATTTCCCATTTCTTTCACAAATCCCTTGGGTAAATCACAATTGTCATATTTCTTTCTACATCTTTAGTTTAAGATTGCCTATTTATCTTTGTATAAATATTTCTTACATTTCTTTCATGTTCCAAAATTAGGGTTCCATAAACCCCTCTTCTCACATGTGTCACATTGCTTGTTTACATGCTTTATAGAATAGGTCTTAGTTTCTTTTCCAAAAAGGCACATAAGACTAGATTTATTTTACAAAATGCATCTTACTTTAGCCTTTTGCTTCCAAAAAGTGCATCTAGGGCTAGAATTTCATTTCAAAAGGGCATTTAGTTAGATTTATTGCTTTATACATCATCGTTAGAAAACTCAAACCCACACACACACATGGTTCAAAACAAGTGGTGAGATTGGATTTCATCCCCAATCCATCACTCGAGACTGGTGTGGTAGGAGTTGTACCCTCCACCATATCACCTCCTTAGACACCTAGTAGCCCCATAGGAGTGGTTTTCTAGACTTCATCATCGGAAAACCCCCCACTTTTGAGATTGGGCTTCTAGATTTCATCACCAGAAGTTACCTTCGGAGTGGGATAGGATTAGATACCTTTGTCCACAAGGCTCACATAATTCGTGGACATGGTAACTATCATTATTGACTAAGCCCACCCGAGGGTGAAGCGAAAGCATGGGGTTGTTGACCATGCCTAGTAGGTCTTAGATAGTGCCACCTCTTCTCATGAGAGGATATAGTGAGCTCATTTTAGTATATTGAGTTCTCCCCCTTTAGGTTATCATTTTACTATACCTTCCATACAGGTCACCATTCACACGTCATGATATTGTTCTATTATGTGCATCTTTGGGTGTTGTAGGAGGTTCTGTACCGATGACACTCCTGATATTCTAGAGTATTCACTCCACTACCTATGATTTTACCTAGGAAGTATCAACATCAAAACACACTAAAATGAATAAAACACTTTATTTCTTGCATTTAGAATTGATTCTAGTTTCGCATTGTTTGCATGATCACAAACTGGTTTCAGCACATCACACCACACAACACTTTGTTTTTTAGCTCCACATAGCTTGTCACCTTAGTTTGAGTCCACACTTCATAGGGTTGCTTCCAACCCCCTTCACACATCACATATAGAACCATAGATTCTAGTTTTTGTGTAGTTCTAAAACTTCATGACATAACACATATCATCATGCCTATTGTTACTCATAGTCATGCACGTGAGCAAGTACACCCTATAGAGGAGGCTCCTAGCACCCCTTCTAGTCAGGCCATCCCTCCTCCTTCGATCATGAAGGGGAAGTCCACATACACACCTGATCCACTCATAGAGTTTGATCCATGCTATACACACACGATGGCTCATGGTGAGACATCCACTTTGAGTGAAGCCCTCGCCACTTCACTCATAGAATATTATCCACTCCTTTTCCCTATATCATCACCTAATCCACCTACCACATTCTATGATCATGTGATCTACACTACTCTAGGACAACCTAATCCATTCTTCACCATAGATGAGGAGACTCCACCTACGTCCCCCACCTTTGCACACCCTTTCTTCCAGAGTTTATCTCAATCCCTCTTTGAGAATGACTCCTCCCTATTGAACCACACTCACCCTGAGGTTGCATCATTTACCCCTACTATAGGAATGATCTCAGACCCTTCCTCCTCTACCATAGGTACCTATATGCCATCATTCCAAACCACACAACAACAACCCCCCTTGTAGGAGCAACAAGCACCACCTCAAACATCACATCCATACTCTTCTCAAGAGTCTCAACCATCATCATCCCAATCACCTTTTTTTCCAATATTTGAGGACCTATCACAACCACATCTTCAAACCCAAACCATGCAATATCAACAACAACAACCAAAAACTCACACCCAATCTAGAGTGGATACATTCCTCACTCTAGCTTCCCAAGATCCTACCCTAGAAGCTTACCCTCCTTCCTCCTCATCATTCCCACCTCCATATTAGGTGTTTGGAATGTATCCTACCCAACCTTCATCTACATCGACATTTAGGTTACCTCCTCCTCCTTTTTAGGCTCCCAACTTCTAATCTTCTTCCCACCTATGGATCAAGACCCACAACCTATACTCCTACCTCTCTAGGCTACTCTACATAGTTTAGTTTTTCCACATCCCATCCTTTAGGATAGAGATAGGTCCCATCCTTTGACACCTTATCTTGACCACCCCTAGCATCGTAAGCCTCGATACCTCCACCATTACCTACTAGATCTACATTATTTATGCCTCCCCCTTTGTGGTCATCATCTCCTATGACCCAACCATTACAACAGGCTCCTACCTAATATGTACCCCTCCACAACAACACATCCCACAATCACAATACTACTATCTCAAAAAAACACCTATTCCATAGCCTAGTGTCCCACTAGCTGCAACATCATACATCACTCAACACCCATCCTACCAGGACCAGTTGCCACACTTCCCCCTAGTACTAGGAAGAATAACAACTCCAATACCCACCACATTCCCAAGCTCAACCCACCTTAGCACAGTCCTCCATACCCTTAACACCTAAGCTTCAGCTCCTACGAGATGAAGTCAAGATGTTAAACCTATGCATGACCAGTTATGGACCACAAAAACCAACATATGATGAACTCTACAATGAGCTAGTTCATCCATCAGTTCCTATCCCACCTTACCCCTATCACTTTGAGATCCCAAAGTTTGATAAGTACAAAGGTAAGGAAGATCCTAGAGAACATGTCAGTAACTATCACTCAGCTTGCTACCAGCTTCATAGTAGCAACCCCCTTATGTTACGTACCTTCTCCCTCTCACTTGCGGGACAAGCCTTAGATTGGTATAACATGCTCCCATGCCATAGCCTATATACCTTCGAATAATTGGCCAACTCCTTTTTAGAACACTTCTCCATAAATATTAAAAATAAGACTAACTTCTCAGACATCTATGCCTTACGATAGGTTGACGATGAACCCATCATCAAATTTGTGTCGAGATGGAGATCGATCATCCATGACCTCACCCATAGCCTCCCTACCACTGAGCTAGTGACACTCTTCTCCAAGAGTTGCCACAAACACATTTCCACCTCCCTACAACTTCATCAAAGTTATACCTTTGAAGAAGCTATTGCCCAAGCCAAAGTAATTGAGGACATCAAGGTCCAATCAAGAAAAATCAAGTTAAGATAGAAGCCCAACTACAATTCTAACTTCTATTTTAATAGAAATACTCCCAACCAACCCTTCCCTCGACCACCACAAGCCAATCAAGTGGTAGCTGCTACCTTAGCACCCACACCAATTCCACAACCCCCTCTTCCTCAATAACAAATCTTTCAAACCAATGCACCTCCCCCTCCTAGGCCTCAGTAGTCTCATGGCATGCATCCATAGGCCCAACAGTGCAATCTCACACCACTTTTTAAACCATTACCAACCCTCTTCCAGAGGTTATATGAGGGAGGTCACATCATCTTACCTAAGATCCGACCATTGGATCCAAACCTACCTAAGCCTCATGGATACAATGAGCAAGCCTTCTACCAATACCATCGATAATGTGACCATGATATCGATTCTTGTCACTCTTTCCATGGTCAAGTCCAAGACCTAATTGATAGGGGTACCATCCAGGTTTCAAACCCCCTCGCCCCACAAAATCAAAACCTAGGGATCTTCTAGAACCCCTTACCTGACCATAGGGGGACTAACCCCCAAAGACCACCATTCAATCCTCTAGGGCCACCTAGGTAAGTAAACAATGTCCAATATGATCCCCCATCACATGGTGTAGTGGGTATGATCAACCTTACTACTCACAACCAATGATACCCATCATGCCAAACAACACCTATTGTTTCCCCATCGATCCAATTCACATCATCGTAGTCCTCCATGACTCCTAGCACCATACCACCTCTACCACAAAATATCATTACAATCCATGGTAGCCTTACCCACCAATTATATAATACCCCCACTCGACTATCCATTTTTGACCTCTTACAACAATCTCAACCCCATCGTGAGGCATTGAATGACATCCTACGTTCCATCGATCTGGAGACACATGACATGAATACCTTCATAAACTTTGTAGGGAACATCCCATGATGCCTTCAACCCTCCATTAGTTTCCATGATCATGAGATCATAGAATTGGTAGGAGAAGGAGTAGATCCTCCCCTCCATATCCAAGCAACCATCAATGACATCACCTACAAGCATGTCCTCATTGATACTAGTTCTTCCATTAGTATTATCTCTATAATGGCATTGCATCACTTGCATATCCCACCAACCCATTTTGCCACTCCATCTCTCGACCTTCATGCATTTGATGGTTCCATGAGACCCATGATAGGATCCATCATCTTACCCATCCGAGTAGGTATCCATACCATCTCCATCCTTTTTCACATCATCCAAGGTGAGATGCAATATAATATCCTCCTTGGTCACCCATGGATTAGGGACATGTAGTGCATCCCTTCCACACTACATCATTACATTAAATATATCCATGATGGACTTGTCCATTGTATTCCTACCGATGGGGATCCCTTCAAATTCTACAACATCGTAGACCTCCCACCTACACCTTCCTCTTCTTCCATACAACTCTTTCTCATCTCTTCCCATCAATCTGTTGGAGCATCGACATCTTCCCCAACATCCACTTCACTACCACAATCCTCATCAAGGACACACACCTCGATGTCAGCACCATTAGCACCACCTTCTGTAGCACCTAACCCTACTACCATACCTTTCTCACCACCATCCTTGTGGCCACCACCACCATCTTAACCATCATCATCCACAATTCCACCCATGATACCACAACCATCATCACTATCTCCCTTGCGCCCTACCGCTCCACCTCACCCATCTTCCCCTATGGAAACCCCTATTCTCCCTACACCACAAACACCTCCCCTTCCCTTTCACCCATGACCTAGGTCATTCACCTCCCTGTGTAGTCCAACATCGACACCCTCTCCTCCTCCTTCACAATTCCCATAGGCAAACCACCCTATCCCAACTACCATAGTTGAATGCCATGAGTGGGAACAATGAGCTTCTCACCTTGATGACCAACTGCTACACCCTTCTACTACCACTATAAGAGAATCTCATATTGCACCATCATCTTCTAATTTAGATTCACCACCTCATTCACCATCACGTACATCACCATACATTTCCATTTTTATGACAAATTTAGGCCCAAGGGATTACAATGTGCATGATGCCCATGTACATCCACCTATCATCCAGTCCATCCATGACTTCAACCATCCCTCAACCTCAATTTTGACCATCAAAACCATTATACAATTAGGATCCCTCGATAATCATACCAACTTTGTCTATGCAGGAGTTGATTCCTCACTCCCACCTATAGTCCCTCCACCACCATAATCTAGCTTTTGTGGTACATTAGACCATATGGCCAATCCTCATTTCACCTTATACTATCTTCGATGCTTCCATTGGCATGTATTTGGATTAGGCCACTATGAACAAGGGTTGCGTACACCCATTAACCCCCATGTACAATTACCTATAGATAAATCTAGCTTAGGTTATCACCCCACTACCATCCACACACTTGAGGATGAGCTTTAGGATCTCTCCTTACATCCTTCCCCACTTCCAACACACACCTTGGAAGAATACATTGACATGGACATCCTAGAGGACAACCCATCACCTCACTCTACCATCATAGTTCCATGTGATTTCTTCCAAGAAACCCCTTGTTTTGACACCACATCATCATGTTGTGTCGATGAATTGATAAGCCAATTTGTTACCCTGTCCTTAAATGCTCATTACCTAGAGCATGACATGACATCTCCACCACCATCACCAACATATTTAGCCATATTCCCACCTATCCATCGATAACTCCATCGCTCGTTTACTCGACCATATTCTCCATCGATTGGTCTTGCGCCCTCCATTGAGCCTCTTAGGATGCTCATAGATTATTGAGTCATCATCATCAGACTCTTCACCACCCACATCCCCCATGATATCGGTTAATATGGTCGATGTGGATCTTTTCTCCCCACTTTGATACACACACCAACCAACCCATGATGACACACCAAACCCCAATTTCATCGATCTCGTGCACATCTCACCCATATCGATGCCCCAAGATTTCTTACTTTCACCTCATGTCTTGCATGCTACTAATGCTCCTTCATCCTCTACACCACCTCACATCCCATAGGTGCACCACACAAACATCTATCTAGATGATGAGTATGACATTATCGAGGCCATCGATGACCTCCACCTCATTCTAGTTCTAGAACAACTGCGTGATGGTTCTCACATGCTCATAGAAGAAACCATCGATGTAGATATCGATGATGACCCTAAAAATCCCCACATCATTAAACTAGCCATAAGCCTTTCACCCAAAGAGCACATTTTATTCACTACTTTCCTTTGAAAGTATATCAGAGTCTTCGCATGGTCCTACAAGGATATGCTAGGCCTCGATCCCACCCTTGTAGTCCACAACCTCATGCTAGACAAAGATGCCAAACTTGTAAGACAAAAACTATGATGCATGCACCCAATAGTTGCATTACTAGTCAAATCTGAGCTACAAAAGCTCTTAGACATAGATTTTATAGTACCCATAGATTATCTTGAATGGGTCTCCAACATGGTTCTAGTACCAAAATCATCCGATGAAGTTCGTGTCTACACTGACTTTCATGATTTAAATAAAGCTTATCCCAAAGACAACTTCCCACTACCTAACATCGACTCACTCATCAATTCTATCATAGGCCATGAGATGATCTCCCTTATGGATGGATTCTCTGGTTACAACCAAATCAAGATCAACCCCACTGATCAACACAAGACATCATTCACAACCCCTTGGGGGACCTTTTGCTATAAGGTCATGCCTTTTGGCCTTAAAAATATTAGGGCAACCTACCAACATGCAATGACTTATATCTTTCATGATTACATGCACAAAAGCATGGAAGATTATGTAGATGACCTCATCACAAAGTCTAAGAAATGCTCACAACACCTAGACGATCTTCACCAGATCTTTGACCATTTATTAGAGCATAATGTCTACCTTAACCCAAAGAAGTGTGTCTTTGGTGTTACTTCAGGCAATATCCTAGGGTTCATTATCACCCAATGAGGCATTGAGGTAGACCCTAACAAAGTAAAGGCCATCATCGAGATGCCCCCACCTACTACCTTAAAACAACTGTGTAGCCTCTAGGGCAAGATAACCTCCATTCATCGATTCATAGCACAACTATCAGACAAGTGCAAACCATTCAACCATATCTTGCAAAAGGGAGTCAATTTTAAATGGGATGATAACTACCAATAAGCCTTTGATGCTATCAAAACTTACCTCACTTCCCCACCAGTTATGTCTCCCCCACACCTATAACTATCACTAATTTTGTACATCTCAGCCATAAATTTTATGCTAGGTACATTTCTAGCTCAAAATAACACACTAAAAAAAAAACATTATATAAAATATATGTTATACTAATATAATTTTATATATATACATGGAAAATTTATCCTAGTTGTAGTCTTTGCCACCCAAAAACTTTACCATTATATGTTAAATCACACAATTTTTGTCATCACTTGAGACAATCCCCTTTGGTACATGATGAACAAAAGTTATCACAACTCTCATATAACAAAATGGATCATGCTTCTAACTAAATTTGACCTAGAGTTCATTTCACAAAAATCCATTAAAGGATAGGTCATCGCAGATCAACTTGCAGAAGCTCCCTTGCTTGATGATCAACCTCTCCTCATTTAGCTTCTTGATGATTCCATCTTCCACATAATAGAAGTTGAAGAGTATGTCGAGCTAGAGACACCAGCTGACCTAACCCTATTCTTTGATGGCTCTCGATGCACTCACGCTGGGGGTGCAGGCATTGTTTTCTTCACACCCGAAGGGGAACCACTCCCCTTCTCATTTAAATTGGACTTCCCTTGTACAAACAATAATGCAAAATATGAAGCCTTAATCCTCAGATTAAAATAGGCCCATGCCATGCATATCAAATGCCTCCACATCATAGGTGATTCCCTCTTGATAGTGAACCAAGTGCAAGAGATCTGGCAATGTCATTGTCCAGTTCTCCAACAATACAAACAGATTGCACAACTCCTTTCCCGATTTGAGTGGTATGATATCGAAGCCACTCCATGATCATCAAACCATTTTTTTGATACAATGGCCTCCTTAGGATCATTAATACCATAAAACCCATCATCAGACACCACATCTGTATCCATTCACACACTCACCCAATCTACCATATCACCTACATCTCCTATAGATGATGGTGGTATTCATGTGGTCGATACCGAACCACATGACCCTTGGTTTGCATAGATAAAATATTATATCAAGTTAGGATTCCTACCATGCGACCTACCACATGCTCATCATCGAGCATTCAAACAATGAGTGATTCACTATACATTGCTAGGGGACATCCTCTATCACCATAGCTATGATGGCATCCTCTTGCATTGCCTAGAACCCCATGAATCTCAGTGGGTTGTACAAGAAACCCATGATGGTACTTATGGTGGCCACTTCAGTGGCATGGCAATCACAAAATGCATCCTTCACATGGGATATTACTGGCCAAAGATGGAACATGATTGTTGTGAATACGTGAGGCACTGTGTCAAGTGCCAACAACATGCAAACCTCACACACCTTCCATCTCAAGCGCTCCAACCTATCCAGTCCATGTGGCCTTTCTCTCAATGGGACCTCGACCTTATTGGACAAATCACACCCACTTCATCAAGCAATCACAAATTCATCATTATAGCCATAAAATATTTTACAAAGTGGGTCAAAGCCATCCCACTTGTCCAAACCATAAGAGCTAAGATCACGGTATTTATCATAGACCATATCATATGTCGCTTTGGAATTCCTTCCCAAATCATCTCTGATAATGGGAAATCCTTCAAGAATAAAATTTCCTGCACCCTCTGTGCCAAATTCAACATCCATCATAGCTTCTCTACCCCATACTACCCACAGGGTAATGGCCAGGCAAAAGCTACAAACAAAACAATCTATTCCATACTTCACAAAATAGTAGCAAAATCTCATCACGACTGGCATAACCAAATACCCTTAGCTTTGTGGGCTTACCATATGAGCATACGTACTCCCACTGGGGCAACCCCTTTCTCACTGGTCTATGGCATCGAAGCCATCATGCCCCTTGAACTCGAGATACCTTCCCTACAGGTATCTATGAAAGAATTCATTGATGATGACACCACTCATCAAGCCCACCTCGATCAACTAACACTCCTCGATGAGCATCGTATCCATGCCATCGAGCACACACGTGTCTACCAAGATCACCTTCATCATGCCTACAATAGTAAGGTACATCAACATGAATTCCAAATTGGTGATCTAGTTCTCAAAGAGAACCAACAAATCACAAGTCAACCTCACCAACAACGAGACAAGTTTACCCCAAACTGGTTGGGCCCCTTCATAATCACACACAAATTTGGTTTAGGTGCCTACCACTTGGCTAATCTCGAAGGTCTCACTGAACCCGAACCTATTAATATCCTTCACCTTCATGCATTCAATGCCTAGCCCACATAGGCATTCACTATCACAAATAGTACACATTGCTATTCACAAACACATCACCCACTATGCACATCATGATACATGCATACCTTTTATTTTATAGTTGCATTATACATGTACTTTTGCTTTTTATGTCATTTATATGTTATTGGTATCTATTTATTTTTGTAGGATTCACATCATCTACCGCTATGCCATCAACAGAGATACGCGATCATATTTTGGTGTCATCCCCGCATTATCCACATCTGTGATCACCATAGATGGGTCTCTATTTCTAGTCAATGTAAAACTATAGGCCACTGTCCCCTATCATCCCATCATTGGTAGTACACAACAAGCACCTCTAGAATATCCTGTCATAGCTTGAACTATCGTATAACTCAACTGAACTAAAATAACTCAGCCTATTGAGTGTACCATCTAGCCAACCACCTCCCTTGAAAAATGGCACCTAACTGCTCATCTTCATGCTCCCATACCACCCCACCCCTCCAAGACCTCCACATAATCACATATGGCACTAACTTCCCAAACTCCACCCTCCAAAATAGAGGATGACCCTCATATGGTCTCTTAATGCCTTTCTCCTCATCGGTCCTCCATATTAGAGCATAGGGTAAATGTGTCTAACCATCCACATGAGCATTATAGGGCAACAATGATGGCCTCTCAATAACTATGTGCTACCATGCCCATACCTATAGTAAAGAAGTCCAGCTCAACCCCTTCTTCTTAGTATGCACTACATCGTGCAAATCTCTATACACTTGGGACAATAGTTTAGGTGCCCATGCAAATACAACATTTTGCTCCACCATGTCACTTACCACGTCTAGCATATTCTTGGTAAACAATACCCTGGAAGTTTCAGATAAAGCATAAGTAGAGATCATCATCATCGCCGCACACTAGCGCTTAGATAACATCTTATTGTACCACAAAAGCTCATAATCCATATTCTTGGTATCCACCTCCCCCCACTTATCCCAAAAGAACCGCTCCATCACAACTGCTTGATTGTCATCAGCTGCTGCCCGCACTGGAACACCCTCAATAGGCAACTTATATATTATGTATACATCTTCTTGGGTGATAGTCATCTCACCCATCAAAAAATGGAAAGTGTTGCGATCCACATCCCACCTCTCACACAAAGCATATATGTACACCCTATTGGCATGAATGCTCTTACACTCCCACACACCTCTAAACCACACTGCATCCAACCATGCCTCATCCGCCTCATTCCTTATCAGCTCATTCAAATCGCCTTTTATCGTACGAACCCGATGTCGAGGCTCAATATTCTTCACCTGTTCGTACACAAACAAGCACAAAAAAATACATATTAGTTCAATATACAATCCTTGAATTAATCAAAAATTCAATTTTCTTCAATACATTTCACACATAAATTAATTAATTTAATCGATCACACACTTCGAGACATCAAAATATTTACAACCTACATATCATAATACATCAAAAACACAATCGCATATTTGGATACCCATTTTGCCATTTCATGGTAAAAGTTCAAACAAATGTGAAAAACTGTACATATTTGGCTTCCTATGTTTGTCAAAGCCATTACAAATACCTTATACCATCCTACATCCTTAATATTATGTTTTGGATCACATTTACATTAGTACATGCCACGATACAAGTCCTTCCTTTGCAAATTTCAGTCCTCTCATACATGTATCTATGCATCTGTGCTACATAGAGTTATAAAAAATCATAGCACTGCATTTATCCTATATGCATCCTCTCACATTGCATCATCACATCTATGTTATATGCATTTACTATAATTGCATTCACATCACATCACATTGCATCACATTCAAACCACAATCCTTCATATCATTCTACAGTATACCTATACTACAGGATAATCATATGCCTACACCCTACCACATATACATTCATGCATTGCACATTTACTCACATATTAAACTATGCTATCTACACAAACACAATTCAAACATATTCAAATCATAATTATAATGCATGTACATATATAACAACCATAATTAAAAGGTATATATATATATGATATCCATAAAAAACACCCGTAGGCTAAAAAATAGGATCACACCCATCATCCATCATCTAAAAATGCTCATAGGCTACAATAATAAGCAAACCTAACTACCACTAGAAGCCTCTCTGCTCCCCTCATGGCTAGCCCTCCCCTGAGCTATCCCACATGTTGTTATAGCCTTACTAGACTCTACCCTCACTCCTGATCCCTGAGCCCCTGTAGAAGACAACACCACCCCTAAACCAGCAACCACATATGCATCCTACACTGCATTCTACACCTCAGTCCTAGTACCTCTTCGACTCACCGAAGCTGCACTATGATGACTCCACTAAGACTGTGTTCATACTCACAACTGTATCCTAGACTGTGATACCACCTGGTCATAATCAAGGAGCGGGATCCTACGCATCGCAAGATCAAACTCATAAGCTAACTGCTTCATTGCCTCCACAACCAAAAACCCTTGTGCCCTCTCACTACCCCTTCATAGATGCTCTATCTCCACCCTTAGAGCACCCACATCAGCCGACAATTCCCCTACCAAATGGACTCCCTCAGCCTCATCTCGTACCTGTTGCTGCCTCGACATCTCATATCGTAGCTCTGCAATCTCTACATCCCAAGCCTCCACTATAGATCATTTTCTTTGTGCCTCTACCCTCAACTACTCAATCTCCTCTACCATCTTAGCACACCTAGGTTTGAAGGTCTTTAAATCAGTATCACTAGCAATATCCAAGGCTATCAACCTCTCCTCTAAATATGTCATCCCTCTCTCACCCTCGCAAAGCTCTCCTGCATATCCTACTACTCAATGGGAATATCATCCATCCCATCAAAGAAATCCATCGCCATGGTATCATCAAAGCCACCCATAGACATACCCCTGCCCGCTTCCTCCATATCGCTCCCTCCTCCATAGGTTGCACCCCACTACTCATAGTAACCTCCTCTACTCTCTCCATAAAAGCACTTGAGGTGCCACCCAATCATGAATTGGACCATCAAAGAGGTACCTCTATCTCACTTCTAGATCAATCCTACGACTTGGCCCGAGTACCTCTCATTACCCTACTCCCTACTGTAGGTATCCCACCACCAAGCAGTACCCATCGATCAAATATGTCAACACCTAGCTCCCAGCTCTACATCGCCCACCAGGCATCAAATTCTGGTGTCATCCTTGCATTATCCACATCTGTGACCACCATCGATGGGTCTCTCTCTAGTCCATGGAAAAACTATAGACCACTACCCCCTATCGTCCCATCATTGGTAGTACACAACAAGCACCTCTAGAATATCGTGTTGTAGCCTGAACTGTCGTATAACTCGACTGAACTAAAATAATTCAACCTATCGAGTGTACCATCTATCCAACCACCTCCCTTAATAAATGACACCTAACTGTTCATCGTCATGCTCCCATACCACCCCACCCCTTCAATACCTCCACATAATCACATCTGGCACTAACTTCCCAAACTCCACCCTCCAAAACAGAGGATCACCCTCATATGGTCTCTTAATGCCCTTCTCCTCATCAGTCCTCCATATTAGAGCATAGGATAAATGTGTCTAACCATCCACATGAGCATTATAGGGCAACAATGATGGCCTCTCAATGACTATGTGCTCCCATGCCCATACCTGTAGTAAAGGAGTTCGGCTCAACCCCTTCCTCCCAGTACGCACTACATCGTGCAAATCTCTATACACTTGGGCCAAGATTGTAGGCGCTCATGCAAATACAACATTTTGCTCCACCATGTCACTCACCATGTCTAGCATATTCCTAGTAAACAATACCCTGTAAGTGTCAAGCAAAGCATAAGTAGAGATCATCATCATCGTCGCACACTAGTGCTTAGATAACATCTTATTGTACCACAAAAGCTCATAATCCATATTCTTGGTATCCACCTCCTCCCACTTATCCCAAAAGAACCACTCCATCACAGCTGCTTGATTGTCATCAGCTGTTGCCTGCACTGGAACACCCTCAATAGGCAACTTATATATTCTGTATACATCTTCTAGGGTGATAGTCATCTCACCCATCAAAAAATGGAAAGTGTTGCGAATCGCATCCCACCGCTCACACAAAACATATATGTACGCCCTATTGGCATGAATGCTCTTACACTCCCACACACCTCTAAACCACACTGCATCCAACCACACCTCATCCACCTCATTCCTCATCAGCTCATCCAAATAACCTTTCATCGTACGAACCCGATGTCGAGGCTCAATATTCTTCACCTGTTCGTACACAAACAAGCACAAAAAAATATATATTAGTTCAATATACAATCCTTGAATTAATCAAAAAATCAATTTTCTTCAATACATTTCACACATAAATTAATTAATTTAATCGATCACACACTTCGAGACATCAAAATATTTACAACCTACATATCACAATACATCAAAAACACAATCGCATATTTGGATACCCATTTTACCATTTCATGGTTTAAGTTCAAACAGATGTGAAAAGCAGTACATATTTGGCTTCCAACAGTCAAATTTTAAAATTTCCACATACTCACTATGGCACAAAATTTAAAACCATATCAATCCACCAAACATACAAAAACAAAATACATTTTTGAACACCCATTTTGAACTTTTACGATAAAAGTGTCAAAATATTTCAAAAATAATATACAAATACACATAAATTGCGATGTCAGAGTCAATACAACCTCATCAATATAGTGCACATGCCAAATCACAACACACCAAAGACACAGTCACATTTTTGGACACCCATTTCACCATTTTATAGTGAAAGTTCAAACAGAAATAAAAAATAGTACATATCGGGCTCCCAACAACCAATTTTAAATTCATTCCTACCTACATCAGGGCACACAATTCAAACATATGCCAAATGCAATCACATACCAAAACAAATTACATTTTTGAATACCCACTTTGCCCTTCTACGATGAAAATGTCAATGATTTTCAAAAATAGTATACCCACAACGAAAAACTTAACAGTCAAAGTTTCTTAATTTAAATCATAACGGCTCACACTCAGATAACACACCAAACAAAGACAAAATAAAAACATAGCCATACGGTTGGATACACATTTCCTACTTTTACAGACAAAATTTAACCATACTTCAAAAGTAGTGCACCATAACTCCAAAAATGGAAAGTCAAACTACGAGATTATCCTACCCATCACCCAGTCAAACTACAACAAAAAATGGTCAAACCTAAAAAGCGATCATACTTTTGGGTACCCATTTACCATGTTTAACACTTTGTATTCCAATTTCAATTAAAATTTACCTAAATTTTAAAAATAACATGAAAACCTCCCCCTATTTCACACTTTTTTAGAAACAAAATTGGAAAACACATAAAATAAAGAGCACTTACCGATGGGTCTCCACATCGGGTGCCAGTGCTAGTGCGTCCCCTCGCCATCCTATCGCTCCAATCAATTAACCACAAGAGCTTCATATCGCCAACCGTCACTTGCTCCTCCCTCTCCAAGTTTGTCATGGTTAAAATGACCCCCCATGCTTCCAAAAAGGTTTAAATATACCTAAAAACCCTAACTAGGTGTTATTCATCCCCCGACCTGCAAATTAGACCCAATTTACTCCTCGACCTATGAGTTAGACCAATTCACCCCTCGATCTACAAATCCACATCCAATTCATCCCCTGCCCTGCGAATTGATACTAGAAGCCCCAAAATCACCAAAATTTGATTCAAAACCCTATGATATCTACCTCTTTTTCTACCCATCTAATTTTTCATCACTACTATCATGCATTTTTCTTCTATCAATCGATTCATCACCACATCGCTACATTTCATTCGCCTTGTTGCTGATTCCTCATTTGAGGGGGTATTCATATCCAAAAGTCAGCTTTGCATGCAACCAAATAATCAAACATCCAAATCACGGATATTGCATCTATCTACAAAAAAATGTGCTGAAGATTATCTTATGATAATAATATCAAATTCCAACCAGATATTTGTTAGATCACAAGAGTTGTGTGCAATAATGGAGTTGTCACTCTAGCATTCATGATACATAATTTATGACACGTTTGAATAACCCATGCGCAACATTGGAGATGTCACTCTGGTGTTCATAATACATAATGGATGCCACATTTGAATAATACATATGTTAACTAGCTCAAACAACTTGATACTTGTCACCATGCACTCATCAATCAATCAACAACAAATATTTGAATAGGCATTTGTTCTATTTGTACTTTGGACCATATTGCATTGGTCACAAAAGCAAAGCAGTCAAAAGTTGCCCCCACAAGCAATCAATATGACATCGTTAAATGTCATACAAACTCAGATCACGTTGCATCCGCAATCATCAATTTCCATTCACCGACATTGTTTTCTTATTTTCTTTTATTTATTTCTCTCTTCTTTCCCCTCTTCTTCTTATCTTCTTCTCTTCTTCCCTCTTGATTCCCAAATCAATGTTGTATGGTCACGCTTCGAGAAGCTACATACCTTTGGTTGGATTCCATTCTCCTTATTTCCCTTATCCCCTACACATCCCTTCATATTTTTGTATTAAACTATGTTTCACACAATATAGTACAAAAAGAGGTAAAATATAGACATCCAAAAGTTGCACATAGCTACCCCTACATACTTGTAGATCCTATTGGACACTTGTAGGTTTATATAGGCCATCTTAGACACCTCAAGCTATTATAGACTGGCGTAGACTATTGTAGATCCCTCTAGACTTGCGTAGACTATCGTAGACATGCGTAGACAACTGTAAGCATGCGTAAACTAGCGTAGAGCACTCTAGATTAGCGTAACATATCGTAGACTTACATAGACCACTTCACTAGTTTATAGGTACAAAACCCTATTAAACTACTCAATCCAAGTCATAACCACCTTTCATCCATCAAAGGACCATTTATCAATCACCTAATACCACTTAAGCCCTTCCTAGACCTAATTAGGACCCCACGGGACAATTAGTTCCTAAAAAAGTCTTAATTAAAGTTAATTCTAATTCTAATTTTAAAGTGACTTCACTTAAGTGCACTTTTTGGATTAAAAAGATTAATTAGGTCCCTAAACCCTAATTTGTCCTAATTATTTCCTTCCACATGTTTGTGCACCAAGTTAGTTAGCATATTTCTTAGGAAACCCTAACCTAACCCTAATCTAACCTTAGAGTTGACTAATCCTAGTTAACCCTAATCTCTCCTCACACATGTGTGAGGATGAGATATTTCCTTAGGAAATGTGGGGATGACACCTCACAAACCCTAACCTAACCACCATAGAACCTGACCTTAGGGTTTAGTTCCCCTAACTACACCCCCTACACCTTAGGTTTATCTATAAATAGTAGACCTAATCCCTCATTCTACCTCTATCTTCTCTTTTAGTTGGAGTACAAAAACTCTGTCAAAATGCAACCAAAAATGCGAACATAGACATTTGAACCAGACCAGCAACATCGCAGCACCTAAGGAGCCCATCCGTGCAAGGATTTCTAGTAGAAGCTACTTACAATTCAATTCGCCCCTCGACCTGCGAATTCGACACCAATTCGCCCCCGACCTACGAGTTGGGTCTACAGGACTCATTTCTCTCCAAATTTGTAAGGTGAGCTTCATTTTATGTTTTTATGGTGTTCTATGCAATTTATTTCAATTTTTATTACATATTTGAGTCAATTTTTCCTTTTTACCATGGGGCCTAACTGAGGCAAGCCCCCAAACATATTAACTCCATTTTGAAGCTCTAGCATAGATGCAAAGAGGAAAACAACAACAAATACAACCAACGATGGCACACATTATGCATGAAGCCCACCTACATTGAGGAGCCCAAGAGAAAGCATCATATTTATTGTAAATTTGTGGAAGAAAGAAAGGGGAATTCCCCCATTTGTAACACAAAAACACTTCTATCATGAATAAAATCATTTTTTTTGAATAATCTGTGTTTTAGCAAATTATTAGATCAAATGCTTACTTTTGTACATTTTAGTATGCTTAATTGACACATCAAGCTTTCCCATCTCAAACTTGGAGCGAGTTCTAAAACCATTCTTGGTGAATCCATATTTTCGTATCCCTTAGTGTAGAGAATATAACACACCCCCATGATTCACCTCAGCTCCCAACGAATCCAACCAAGAATCATACGTGGTAGGGGGCAGCCACGTACGATTCTTGGTTGGATTCGTTGGGAGCTAAGGTGAATCGTGGGGGTGTGTTATATTATCTACACTTAGGGATACAAAAGGATAGGTTCACTAGGAATAATTTTAGGACTCACTCCAAGTTCGAGGTGGGAATTCTTGATGTATCAATTAAGAATACACCTATTGTGTGGCATTTATAAACTAAGCTATGAAAATGAAAGAACAATGCAAGACACACAAGATGCAAGAAGACAAGAACTAACCCTAGTATGATTATGTAATTCAATGATATCTAACCCTAGGATTCCAAAACAAAGTCTTTGAGCAAGGGTCCAAGGGAGATGCACACACAAGATTAAAATCCAAGATGCACACTATATATATTTTTCTTTTAAATGCCTAGAAATTCAACCAAATGTTTTCCTTTACTTATAATATAGATTTTGGATAAATAAAAACAAAATCAAACACCAAAATAGCCTAAATATCTATTAGGACACTTATCTAATACAATGGTTGATCCAAGCTTTATCTTGAGTCAAGAGTATTCAATGGTTCCAAACCTACAAAATAACTTCATAAACCCTTGAAAATTTGATCAGCATTTGGGGGCCTGCTTAAGCCACTATAAAAATGAGCTTGGAGGCACAACAATCAAGCCCGGTTGGTCCTTTTAGATGATCGTTCAAAATTAAAAATGATATTTGACCTTTGGAACATGCACAAATAGAGAGAAATAAATATGTAACAATAATAAAATGCAGGCAAGAGAGACACAACAAAATGCTAAAAATGCACAATGCAAATTAGGTTTTTGGGGTGCAAAACTTGCCCCCAAGACTTAATTGACCAAATTCATACCCTATAAATAGGCAACACAATTTGTCTTACCAAATTTATGCCCTACATGGGCAGGGCATGAATTTGGTTCAGATGCCCTTTTCGGGCCTCAAAATGATGAATAATTGAACATAAAACAATGAAAATAGACTTACGAATTAAACTAAAGTAAATGTAGAACCTAATGAGATGATGGATAAAGAAAGGAGTAATGAAGAGGTGGAATAAATCCAACAAGGTTGATCTATCCAATAACCAAGACTCCTCCACTCAATCCCCAAGGGCAACAATCACCAAAGCACAAAATTGCAAAAGAATAACATGCAGTAGAAGAACACTTAATAGCATGAGCAAATGAGCAAATCAACAACTAGAATATCCTTAGAAATTGTTAGAAAATCTTAGGGAATCCAAAAAAATTCTTTGGTTACAATCAAATCAAGATCAACCCCATTGATCAACACAAGACCTCATTCACAACCCCCTGGGGGACCTTTTGCTATAAGATCATGCATTTTGACCTTAAAAATGTTGGGGCAACCTACCAGCGTGCAATGACTTATATCTTTCATGATTACATGCATAAAAGCATGGAAGATTATATCGACAACCTCATCACGAAGTCTAAGAAATGCTCGCAACACCTAGACGATCTTCGCCAGATCTTTGACCATTTACTAGAGCATAATGTTTACCTTAACCCAAAGAAGTGTGTCTTTGGTGTTACTTTAGGCAATATCCTAGGGTTGATTGTATAACAATGAGGCATCGAAGTAGACCCTAGTAAAGTAAAATCCATCACCGAGATACCTCTGCTTACAACCTTAAAACAACTGTGCATCCTCCAGGGAAAAATAACCTCCATCTATCGATTCTTAGTACAACTATCAGACAAGTGCAAACCATTCAATCATGTCTTGCAAAAGGAAGTCAATTTCAAATGGGATGATAAATACCAATAAGCCTTTTATGCTATCAAAACTTACCTCACTTTCCCACCAGTTATGTCTCCCCCACACCCACAACTACCACTAATTTTGTACATCTTAGGCACAAATTTTACGCTAGGTACATTGCTAGCTCAAAAGAATGCACTCGACAGAGAGCAAGCCATATATTACATAAGTCGTACGTTAGTTAGCTACAAAGTTAGATACGGGTACATGGAAAAGCTATGCCTAGATGTAGTCTTTGCCACCCAGAAACTTTGCCATTATATGTTAAATTACACAACCTTTGTCATTGCCCAAGATAATCCCCTTTAGTACATGAACAAAAGTTATCACAAATCCCGTACAACAAAATGGATCATGCTTCTAACTGAATTTGAATTAGAGTTCATTTCACAAATATCCAGTAAAGGATAGGTCATTGTAGATCAACTTGCAAAATATCCCTTGCTTGATGACCCACCTCTCCTCATTTAGCTTCTTGATGATTCCATCTTGCACATAACAGAAGCTGAAGAGTATGTCGATCCAGAGACACCAGCTGACCTAACCCTATTCTTTGACAACTCTCAATGCATGCACGCTGGGGGTGCAAGCATTATTTTCTTCACACCCGAAGGGGAAACACTCCCCTTCTCATTTAAGTTAGACTTCCCTTGTACAAAAAACAATGCAAAATATGAAGCCCACCTACATTGAGGAGCCTAAGAGAAAGCATCATATTTATTGTAACTTTGTGGAAGAAATAAAGGAGAATTCCCCGTTTGTAACACAAAAACACTTCTATCATGAATAAAATAATTTTTTTTGAATAATCTGTGTTTTAGCAAATTATTAGATCAAATGCTTACTTTTGTATATTTCAAGTATGCTTAATTTACACATCAAGATTTCCCACCCTAAACTTGAAGCAAGTTCTAAAACCATTCTTGGTGAATCCATCCTTTCGTATCCTCGAGTGTAGAAAATATAACACACCCCCATGATTCACCTTAGCTCCCAACGAATCCAACCAAGAATCATACGTGGTAGGGGGCAGCCACGTACGATTCTTGGTTGGATTCGTTGGGAGCTGAGATGAATCATGGGGGTGTGTTATATTATCTACTCTTAGGGATACAAAAGGACAAGTTCACTAGGAATAATTTTAGGACTCACTCCAAGTTCGAGGTGGGAATGTTTAATGTGTTAATTAAGCATACACCTATTGTTTGGCCTTTATAAACTAAGCTATGAAAATGAAAGAACAATGCAAGACACACAAGATGCAAGAAGACAAGAACTAACCCTAGTATGATTATGTAATTCAATGATATCTAACCCTAGGATTCCAAAACAAAATCTTTGAGAAAGGGTCCAAGGGAGATGCACAAACAAGATTAAAATCCTAGATGCACACTATATATATTTTTCTTTTAAATGCCTAGAAATTCAACCAAATGTTTTCCTTTACTTATAATCTAGGTTTTGGATAAAAATAAACAAAATCAAACACCAAAATACCTAAAGATCTATTAGGGCACTTATCTAATACAATGGTTGATCCAAGCTTTATCTTGAGTCAAGAGTATTCAATGGTTCCAAACCTACAAAATAACTTCATAAACCCTAGAAAATTTGATCAGCGTTTGGGGGCCTGCTTAAGCCACTATAAAAATGAGCTTGGAGGCACAACAGTCAAGTCCCCTTATGATGAGTTGTCGTTAAGAACATCATTAAATCTCAAAGATCTTATCAATCCGGGGTGGTGTCCAAGGCTGCATACGATAGAAAGTTCAAACAGAGTTGCATTTCAGATCATTTGGGAGCAACAGGTATTTATTGGTAGGATTGATTGTGTTGGGGATTTGTGTCACTTCTATCCCTATATTGCATAAATTAAACCTTAATCTAATTGCAAGAATGAAAAACTAATTGTTGTCTGCAGAAATAAAGTCCTAATTACAATTGCTAAATTGAGACCTAATTGATTTACAAAGGAAAATCCTAATTACAATTGCTAAATGAGAAACCTATGTACTTTTGCAATAATGAGATAAAACAAGTAATCAACTTCTGTCAATACTCTGAAACAGAAGGTCGTCAATCTTCTGTGCAGTGTTTGACAGCAAAAACAAGAATGCAAGAAATTACAAAAAATCTTGTAAATTGCTGGAAATGGAAATTTGTAGTGAATTGGAAAGTTGCTGGGAATGAAAAGAATAACTAGATCTACCAATAATCATATCACAAAAACATTATAAATAAGAATTAAACAACTAGGAATGTTAGCTGTGCAAAATAATGAAAATGACAAGTTCACAACTTATTCTGCTGTAGCAAAATCAGAATAAAACTTGTCTATCAGTCCTCCTCCTAGATCTGGAAGTGGCTAGCCTCCATTCTTAGAAGAAGGTTTGAATTCTTCTTTAAATATTACTCACACTCATACATAACAAAATAAATGGAATGAAACTGCACTTTTATTGCTTTAGAAACATAATTACAATTCTGCTGAAATCTGCTACAAGTCTGAAATCACTATTCTATTATCTCCCTATTTATTTTATATCTCCTCCATCTAATATATATAATCTAATAATAATCTAATAGCTCAACCTGAATGGGAGCTATCTTTTATAGATGCCTAAAATCTAATTACAAACAGAAAATATGTTGTTCCTGATATCCTGCAGAATTTCCTGGGTTTATCCTAGAAGAGGATCAATTTGATCTCTTCCATAAATGGTGGCTTTGGATGGCAAGGACGACAAAATTAGATGGGAGATATTTTCCCTTAACTTTATCAACCTTCTTATCCCATTTTCCACCGCCAAAAGTCAGTCAACAAGTCAAAAAGTACATTCTATTTTCATTTCGAAGATAAGTGGCTCATTCCGAAGATACTGCTATTCTCATTCCGAAGATCCGCTCATTTTGAAGATACTGTAGTTCTCATTCCGAAGATCTGCTCATTCCAAAGATACTACAATTTTCATTTCGAAGATCCGCTCATTTCGAAGACACTGTGTTTTCTCATTCCGAAGATATCTATTTATTTCGAAGACACTGTGTTCATTTCGAAGACACTGTGTTCATTCCGAAGATATTTAGAATGACCAAATGTGTTGACTCCAAATGGATTTGGTTGCATTTCTCAGGTGGATTAGCCCTCAGGATCAGATTGCAATAGTCTTCATTCTTCCTTGGATGTGAATTCCACGCCTTGCCATTCATTGGTAGCTTGCTGGAATTTATATGGAAAAACCAGTTTCTGCTTGCACAATAATAAGTCTTTGTACTATTTGCTGAATTTAGAGAAACTAATGCTTAATGATCATCAAAATAAGACTATCAAGTGTTCATTGTCAACCTAAGCATGACAAGATAACATAAAACTATACAAGAACTGTTAAAAATCAGAATATAATGTCCTTAACAGTTCAATCATGCAAACAATTAATACACAACATATTAAATCAACTTGACTAGCATATAAGATAATTCACAAGAGTTTTAGGCAATTTTAACTATTTAAAACATGCTATAAATGAGGCTTATCCAGGCCTCATCACCTTGGTCCTTTTAGATGATCGTTCAAAAGTAAAAATGATACTTGACCTTTAGAACATGCACAAATAGAGAGAAATAAATATGTAACAGTAATAAAATGCAGGCATGAGAGACACAACAAAATGCTAAAAATGCACAATGTAAACTAGGTTTTTGGGGTGCAAAACTTGCCCCCAAGACTTAATTTACCAAATTCATACCTATAAATAGGTAGCACAATTTGTCTTACCAAATTTATGCCCTACATGGGCAGGGCATGAATTTGGTTCAGATGCCCTTTTCGGGACTCAAATGATGAATAACTGAGCATAAAATAATGAAAATAGACTTACGAATTAAACTAAAGTAAATGTAGAACCTAATGAGATGATGGATAAAGAAAGGAGTAATGAAGAGGTGGAATAAATCCAACAAGGTTGATCTATCCAATAACCAAGACTCCTCCACTCAATCCCCAAGGGCAACAATCACCAAAGCACAAAATTGCAAAAGAATAACATGCAGTAGAAGAACACTTAATAGCATGAGCAAATGAGCAAATCAACAACTAGAATATCCTTAGAAATTGTTAGAAAATCTTAGGGAATCCAAACAAATTCTTTGGTTACAACCAAATCAAGATCGACCCCATTGATCAACACAAGACCTCATTCACAACCCCCTGGGGGAACTTCTGCTATAAGGTCATGCCTTTTGGCATTAAAAATATTGGGACAACCTACCAGCGTGCAATGACTTATATCTTTCATGATTACATGCATAAAAGCATGGAATATTATATTGACGACCTCATCATGAAGTCTAAGAAATACTCGCAACACCTAGATGATATTCGCCAGATCTTTGACCATTTACTAGAGCATAATGTTTGCCTTAACCCAAAGAAGTGTGTCTTTAGTGTTACTTTAGGCAATATCCTAGGGTTCATTGTCTCACAATGAGGCATTGAAGTAGACCCTAGTAAAGTAAAATCCATCACCGAGATGCCCCCGCTTACCACCTTAAAACAACTACGCAGCCTCCAGGGAAAAATAACCTCCATCTATCGATTCATAGCACAACTATCAGACAAGTGCAAACCATTCAATCATGTCTTGCAAAAGGGAGTCAATTTCAAATGGGATGACAACTGCCAATAAGCCTTTTATGCTATCAAAACTTACCTTACTTTCCCACCAGTTATGTCTCCCCCACACCCACAGCTATCGCTAATTTTATACATCTTAGGCACAAATTTTATGCTAGGTACATTGCTAGCTCAAAAGAATGCACTCGACAAATAGCAAGCCATATATTACATAAGTCGTACGCTAGTCAGCTACGAAGTTAGATACGGGTACATGGAAAAGCTATGCCTAGATGTAGTCTTTGCCACCCAGAAACTTTGCCATTATATGTTAAATTACATAACCTTTGTCATTGCCCAAGATAATCCCCTTTACTACATGAACAAAAGTTATCACAAATCTCGTACAACAAATTGGATCATGATTCTAACTGAATTTGACTTAGAGTTCATTTCACAATTATCTATTAAAGAATAGGTCATTGCAAATCAACTTGCAGAAGCTCCCTTGCTTGATGACCAACCTCTCCTCATTTAGCTTCTTGACGATTCCATATTCCACATAAGAGAAGTTGAAGAGTATGTCGAGCCAGAGACACTAGTTTACTTAACCCTATTCTTTGACAACTCTCAATGAACGCATGCTGGGGGTGCAAACATGATTTTCTTCACACCCGAAGGGGAAACACTCCCCTTCTCATTTAAGTTAGACTTCCCTTGTACAAACAACAATGCAAAATATGAAGCCTTAATCCTCAGATTAAAATAGGCCCATGCCATGCATATTAAACGCCTCCACATCATAGATGATTCCCTCTAGATAGTGGACTAAATGCAAGAGATCTGGCAATGTCGTTGTCCAGTTCTCCGACAATACAAACAAATTGCACAACTCCTTTCCCGATTTGAGTGGTATGATCTCGAAGTCGCTTCACGATCCTCAAATAATTTTGCTGATACAATGGTATCCTTAGGATCATTAATCTCATAAAACCCATCATCAGACACTACATCTGTATCCATTCACACACTCACCCAATCTACCATATCGCCTACGTCTCCTATAGATGATGGTGGTATTCATGTGGCCGATACCGAACCACATAACCCTTGGTTTGCTCAGATAAAATATTATATCAAGTTTGTATTCTTACCATGCGACCTACCACATGCTCATCGCTAAGCATTCAAAAAATGAGCGATTTGCTATATGTTGTTGGGGGACATTCTCTATCACCATAGCTATGATGGCATCCTCTTGTACTTCCTAGAACCCCATGAGTCTTAGGAGGTTGTACAAGAAACCCATGATGGTACTTGCGATGGCCACTTCAGTGGCATGGCAATCATAAAATTCATCCTTCGCATGGGATATTACTGGCAAAGATGGAATATGATTGTTGTGAATACGTGAGGCGCTGTATCAAGTGCCAATAACATGCAAACCTCACACACCTTCCATATCAAGCGCTCCAACCTATCCAGTCCATGTGGCATTTTTCTCAATGGGGCTTGGAAATTATTGGACAAATCACACCCACTTCATCAAGCAATCACAAGTTCATCATTACTACCATAAAATATTTCACATAGTGGATCAAAGCCATCCCACTTGTCCAAACCACAGGAGCTAAGATTACGATATTCATCATAGACCACATAATATTTCGCTTTGGAATCCCCTCTCAAATAATCTCTGACAATGGGAAATCATTCAAGAACAAAATTGTCCATACTCTTTATGCCAAATTCAACATACATCATAGCTTCTCTACCCCATACTACCCATAGGGCAACGGTCAGGCAAAGGCGACAAACAAAACAATCTGTTCCATACTTCACAAAATAGTAGCAAAATCTCATCACGATTGGCATAATCAAATACCCTTAGCTTTGTGGGCCTACCATATGAGCATTCGTACTCCCACTAGGGCAACCTCTTTCTCACTGGTCTACGGTGCTGAAGCCATTATGCACTTAGAACTAGAGATACCATCCCTGTAGGTATCTATAAAAGAATTCATTGATGATGATATTGCTCATCAAGCCCACCTCGATCAATTAACACTCCTCGATGAGCACCGTATTCATGCCATCGAGCACACACGTGTCTATAAGGTACATCAACATGAATTCCAAATTGGTGATCTAGTTCTCAAAGAGAACCAATAAATCACAAGTCAACCTCACCAACAATGAGATAAGTTTACCTCGAACTGGTTGGGCCCCTTCATAATCACACACAAATTTGGTTTAGGTGCCTACCACTTGGCTAATATCAAAGGTATCGTAGAACTCGAACCTATTAATATCCTTCACCTTCGTGCATTCAATGCCTAGCCCATATAGGCATTCACTGGCATAAATAGTAAACATTTCTATTCACAAATACATCGCCCACTATGCAAATCATGATACATGCATGCCTTTTATTTTACAATTACATTATACATGTACTTTTGCTTTTTATGTCATTTATATGTTGTTGGTATCTATTTATTTTTTTAAGATTTACATCATCTACCGCTATGCCATCAGCGAAGATACGTGATCTTACACACTTGCTACCAACATCCCAGCATACCCACCATGCAGGACCATCCAACACCACCCCCAATACTGATTACACCAGTTGACCTGGCCAGTCCACCTGTTACTCTTCATACCAGACAATCTTCACCTTCCTTCTATTTAGACCATCACACTCCACCTCGATGCTTGTCACATTGCCTTAGAGGTTCATATTATTTGCCTCATTTCGAATATAGTCAGGTCTCCCTATCCTCCTTCAATAACAAGGAGGAAAAATCTCATGATCGAACACAAGGGTCTCCCTCCCATATGTCTAGAGACAAAAGGAACCCTTATTCACCAACCGCTTCCCCATGCCACCCCTCATGAAGCTACCACCCTTCTAATAGAGGATACACTCCTCATCTTGCTCGTCCTTCATGTTTACCTCCCCCAATCCCTAGTGGGATGTCTTCTTACACCCAAGCCCTTCAGTCACATGCTTCCTAATTTACGTCTACACGCATACCTCCATCTTGTGCATACCGTTATCCACAATCGTCTCCTACGCCACCCATACTACAGACACCACCCTTACCACTTCGAGGCAAGCCCCACAATCACTAAGGTCATTCAACTCATCCCATTCATCATCACAACCACATCCCTCTTCCCATGCATACCACACTGCTCCCTATACATTGGAGTCCCACTCCCCACCTTCGTCAATCCCATCACCTCCCCACTATGACATCCAACACATCCTTTCCCACCTCGAGGCTCTTGAGCTACATATGATCCATTGTCATTACCATACTTCCACTCACCAATCCACAATGACCCATACATCTCCACCTCCCTGTAGGTCCATTCCTCATCCTCATATCCAATCCACATCGGATTCTCGACCCACACCTCCACCATTTGACCTCACTCCATCCGCTACCCACTCACCTCTAGTGGAGCCCTACATATACCCTATGCCACTTCCATATACCCCTCTATCCGAAATGTTTTATCACCTCATACACCAAGGCCTCCTTGCACTACCTGAAATCTGACCTATTGATCCATCGCATCCCAAACCACGAAACTACCATGAGAACCAGTTTTGCATATATCATCGCTAGCCAAGACATGACATTGAAAATGTGTAGAACATTTAAAAACATGGTGCACAACATGTTGCATGGTGACCGTACTCCCTCACTAGAATGTTCCTTCCCATCCAACCAACTCCAATGTCCCCCACGTCGCATTGTCCCTCAAACTTTGCCATCACGTGAATCCTTGATAGTGCCATCCTGCTACATTCACCATATGTCCAACTACACAAACCATCAAAGCCCAAGAAACATCCTTGCTTTGCCTCCCCAATCACGCCCTGACCCACATCACTTCACCCATCAGTAGTTTATATTCATCTTCCTACTTACCTCTTCCTCTACTTCTTCTTCTTACTTCCTCGTGTAGTTGTATGGTCATGCTTCGAGCGGCTACATACCTATGTTGATCTACTTTCTTTCTTCTATCTTCCTTTGTCTTTGGTAATCCCCTCATCTTGTTGGTTACCAATGCTTATTTCTTCTCATTTCTTCCATTTGTAAATCCCACCTTCACATCCTTCCTCTTTTTGTGATTACCACATGCATTCCCACAGGTCACAGTTTATTTGCCTGTTACACACACACCCCACACGCTAGGGAAACCATTATCACATCATATCGCTTTTGTCATTACGATACACCATACTCATATGTAGATAAGTATTCTAAACTTCTGCATACACACTTTATGAGCTTCCTCTTGTAGATATTGCATTCCCCACTTGCATCATTTATATTACATTCCCTCTTTTCAAGATTAGGGTATACATAGGTGTCTTGTTAAGCTTTGACCACTCACTAGTTCAGTCAATCAAATGTCACCTCTAGCTAACAGGTTTTACACACTCCTTATAGTTCTTTAGGCTGGTTCAACTTCTCTCACGGACCATTCACACAGGTTACACATTAAACAAGTTTTGAGTCTAGGGAAGATAACACCTTGCGTAGATATCACCATCTAGTGAATGGTTTTCCTCACTCATCCTATCACTTGCATTGTCAATATATGACCTAGGGATAAACAAAGAGATAAGCATTAGAAAAAATAAGATAAACAGGCAGAAAACAAAAGACAACGTCCATACAAAAAAAAAAGAGAAAAGAAGGAAAAAGAGCACCACAAAACATACACAAGTAATAAATGAGGGGAAAAAAAAAAGGAAAAGCCTCCATATATCACCATTGTTATGCTTCATCGCCTTTGGTCCTTAGGTTCAACATAACACCATGGGATGATTTCCATCACTAGCAATAGGCTCCAAGAGCCTGCCTACCAGTGGAATAGTCTTACAAGTGGCAACATATCTATCACATTAGTGACCTTATTTTGTACAGATCACTACATGCTTATGGATGAGCTAGCTAGTTTGGCCATGTCTACAATGGGTTAATCCTACCTCCCTCAAAATGGATAAATGAACCTCACTCATTTACACACACAGGTCCATGATAGAATTTGAACCAGTCAGATTAGTTATGAGTTGTCACAAATACTTGCACAATTTTTGGTCTAATATTTGATTACCACAACTATGTTTGTCAAAGCCATTACATATACCTTATACCATCCTACATCCCTGAGATTATGGAATGGATCACATTCACATAGGTACATGCAACGATACAAGTGCTTCCTTTGCACATTTCAGTCCCCTCATACATGCATCTATGCATCTATGTTACATAGAGTTATAAAACATCACATCACTACATTTATCCTACATGCATCCTCTCACATTGCATCATCACATCTATGTTACATGCATCTACTACAAATTTCATTCACATCACATCACATTGCATTGCATTCAAACCACAATCCTTCATATCATTCTATAGTATATCTATACTACAGTATGATCATATATCTACACCCTACCACATATGTATATTCATTCATTGTACATACTCACAAATTATACTATGCTATCTACACAAACACAATTCAAACACATGCAAATCAACATCATAACACATGTATATATATAATAATCGAAACCAAAAGGTATATATATATGATATCCATCAAAAATACCCGTAGGCTACAACCTAGGACCATGCCCACCATCCATCATCCAAAACTGCCCATAGGCTACAATAATAAGCAACCCTAACTACCACTAGGAGCCTCTCCACTCCCCTCATGGCTAGCCCTCCCCTATGCTATCCCACATGCCATTGCAACCCTACTAGACTCCGCCCTCGCTCCTGATCCCTGAGCCCCTGTAGGAGACAACACCACCCCTAAACCAGTAGCCACATCTCCACCCTATGCCACATCTCGCACCTCAACCCTCGTACCTCTTCGACCCATCGAAGCTGCACTTTGATGACTCCATTAAGACTGTGTCCATACTCACGACTGTATCCCAGACTGTGATACCACTTGGTCATAATCAAGAAGCGAGATCCCACGCATCGCAAGATCAAACTCATAAAGCTAACCACTTCGTCACCTCCACAACCAAAAACTATTGTGCCCTCTCACTACCCCTTCACAGATGCTCTACCTCCACCCTTAGAGCACCCACATCAACTGACAATTCCCCTACCACATGGACTCCCTTAGCCTCATCTCGCACTTGTTGCTACCTCACCATATCATCTCGTAGCTCTACAATCTCTGCATCCTGAGCCTCCACTATGGATTATTCTCTTTACGTCTCTACCCTCAGCTGTTCCATCTCCTCTGCCATTTTAGCACACATAGGCTTGAAGGTATTTCAATAAGTATCACTAGCAGTATCCAAGGCTATCAACCTCTCCTCTAAATATGTCATCCCTCTCTCACCCTAACAAAGCTCTCCCTCTAGCTACCGTACTCGATCCTGCAATAATAACACCTCCTCCACCTCCTACATATCCTAATACTCAATGAGAATATCCTCCATCCCATCAAAGAAACCCATCTCCATAGTATCATCAAAGCTACCCATAGACATACCCCTGCCTGCCTCCTCCATGGTCGCTCCCTCCTCCACAGGTTGTGCCCCACTACTCATATTAACCTCCTCTACTCTCCATAAAAGCACTTGAGGTGCCACCCAATCATCACCTGGATCATCGAAGAGGTACCTCTATCTCACTGCCAGATCTATCCTACGACCTGGCCTGAGTACCTCTCATTTCCCTACCCCCTACAACAGGTACCCCACCACCAAGCGGTACCCATCGATAAACTATGTCAACACCTGGCTCCCAACTCTACATCACCCACCAGGCATCAAATTATGGTGTCATCCCTGCATTATCCATATCTGTGATCACCATCGATGGGTCTCTCTCTCTAGTCCATGGCAAAACTATAGACCATCGCCCCTTTTCGTCCCATCGTTGGTAGTACACAACAAGCACCTCTAGAATATCTTGTCGTAGCCTGAACTGTCGCATAACTCGACTGAACTAAAAGAACTCAGCCTATTGAGTGTACCATCCAACCAACCACCTCCCTTGATGAATGGCACCTAACTACTCATCATCATGCTCCCATACCACCCCACCCCTCCAAGACCTCCACATAATCACATCTGGCACTAACTTCCCAAACTCCACCCTCCAAAATAGAGGATCACCCTCATGTGGCCTCTTAATGCCCTTCTCCTCATCGGTCCTCCATCTTAGAGCATAGGGTAAATGTGTCTATCCCTCAACATGAGCATTATAGGGCAACAATGATGGCCTCTCAATGGCTATGTGCTCCCATGCCCATACCTATAGCAAAGGAGTCCAACTCAACCCCTTCCTCCCAGCACGCACCACATCGTGCAACTCCCTATACACTTGGGCCAAGAGTATAGGCACCCATGCAAACACAACATTGCGCTCCACCATGTCACTCACCACATCCAACATATTCTAGGTAAATAATACCTTGGAAGTGTCAGGCAAAGCATAAGTAGAGATCATCATCATCGCCACACACTAGCGCTTAGATAAGATCTTATTGTACCACAAAATCTCATAATCCATCTTCTTGGTATCCACATCCCCCCACTTATCCCAAAATAACCGCTCCATCACAGCTACTTGATTGTCATCAACTGCTTTTTGTACTCGGAACACCCTCAATAGGCAACTTATATATTCTGTATACATCCTCTAGGGTGATAGTCATCTCACCCATCAAAAAATGGAAAGTGTTACGATCTGCATCCCACCGCTCACACAAAGTAGATATGTACGCCCTATTGGCATGAATGCTCTTACACTCCCACACACCTCTAAACCACACTGCATCCAACCATGCCTCATCATCCTCATTCTTCATGAGCTTATCCAACTCGCCTTTCATCATACGAACCCAATGTCGTGGCTCAATATTCTTCACCTGTTCATACACAAACAAGCACAAAAAAATACATATTAGTTCAATATACAATCCTTGAATTAATAAAAAATTCAATTTTCTTCAATACATTTCACACATAAATTAATTAATTTAATCGATCACACACTTCGAGACATCAAAATATTTACAACCTACATATCACAATACATCAAAAATACAATCGCATATTTGGATACCCATTTTGCCATTTCATGGTAAAAGTTCAAATAGATGTGAAAAATAGTACATATTTGGCTTCCAACAATCAAATTTAAAATTATCCACATACTCACTATGGCACAAAATTCAAAACCACATCAATCCACCAAACATACAAAAACAAAATACATTTTTGAACACCCATTTTGACATTTTACGGTAAAAGTGTCAACAAGTTTCAAAAATAGTATACAAATATGCACAAATTTTGAGGTTAAAGTCAACACAACCTCATCAAAATAGTGCACATGCCAAATCACACCACATCAAAAACACAGTCACATTTTTGGACACCCATTTGACCACTTCACGGTGAAAGTTCAAATAGAAATAAAAAACAGTACATATCGGGCTCCCAACAACCAATTTTAAATTCATTCCTATCTACATCATGGCACACAATTCAAACATATGCCAAATGCAATCACATACCAAAACAAATCACATTTTTGAATACCCATTTCACCCTTCTACGGTGAAAGTGTCAACGATTTTCAAAAATAGTATACCCACAATGGAAAACTTAACAGTCAAAGTTTCTTAATTTACATCCTAATGGCTCACATTCAGATAACACGCCAAACAAAGATAAAACAAAAATATAGTCACATAGTTGGATACCCATTTCCTACTTTTACGGATGAAATTCAACCACATTTCAAAAATAGTGCACCATCACTCCAAAAATGGAAAGTCAAACTACGAGACTATCCTACCCATCACCCAGTCAAACTACAACAAAAACTGGTCAAACCTAAAAAGTGATCACACTTTTGGGTACCCATTTAGCCTGTTTAACACTTTGTGTTCCAATTTCAATTAAAATTTACCTAAATTTTAAAAATAACATGAAAACCTCCCCCCTATTTCATGCTTTTCTAGAAATAAAATTGGAAAACAAATAAAATAAAGAGCACTTACCGATGGGTCTCCACATCGGGCACCAGTGCCAGTGCATCCCCTCGCCATCCTATGGCTCCAATAAATCAACCACAAGAGCTTCGCATCACCAACCGTCACTCGCTCCTCCCTCTCCAAGTTTGTCACCGTCAAAATGACCCCCCATGCTTCCAAAAAGGTTTAAATATACCTAAAAACCCTAATTAGGTGCAATTCACCCCCCGACCTACGAATTAGACCCAATTCACCCCTCGACCTATGAATTAGACCAATTCACCCCTCGGCCTACGAATCCAGATCCAATTCGCCCCTTGCCCTACGAATTGAGCCTAGAAGCCCAAAAATCACCCAAATTTGATTCCAAACCCTAGGAAATCTACCCCTTTTCCTATCCATATGATTTTTCATCACTACTATCATGCATTTTTCTTCTATCAATCAATTCATCACCACATCACCACATTTCATTCACCTCATTGTTGATTCCTCGTTTGAGGGGGTATTCATATCCAAAAGTCAGCTTTGCATGCAACCAAACAATCAAACATCCAAATCATGGATATCGCATCTATCTACAAAAATTTTTGCTGAAGATTATCTTATGATAATAATCTCAAATCCCAACCAGATATTTGTTAGATCACGAGAGTTGTGCACAACAATGGAGATGTCACTCTGGCATTCATGATACATAATGAATGACACGTTTGAATAACCCATGTGCAACATTGGAGATGTCACTCTGGCATTCATGATACATAATGAATGACACATTTGAATAATCCATATGTTAACTAGCTCAAATGGTTTGACACTTGTCACCATGCACTCATCAATCAATCAACAATAAAAATTTGAATAGGCATTTGTTCTATTTGTACTTTGGACCATCTTGCATTGGTCGCAAAAGCAAAGCAATCAAAAGTTGCCCCCACAAGCAACCAGTATGACATCGAGAAATGTCATACAAACTCAACAAAATCATCGCGTTGCATCCGCAATCATCCATTTCCATTCACCGACATTGTTTTTTTATTTTCTTTTCTTTCTTTCTCTCTTCTTTCCCCTCTTCTTCTTCTCTTCTTCTCTTCTTCCCTCTGGATTCCCAATCAATGTTGTATGGTCATGCTTCGAGCGGCTACATACCTTTGGTTGGATTCCATTCTCCTTATTTCCCTTATCCCCTACACATCCCTTCACATTTTTGTATTAAACTATGTTTCACACAGTATAGTACAAAAAGGGGTAAAATGTAGACACCCAAAAGTTGCACATAGCTACCTCTACGTACTTGTAGATCCTTTTGGACACTTGTAGGTTTACATAGGCCATCCTAGACACCTCTAGGCTATTATAGACCGGTGTAGACTATTGTAGATCCCTCTAGACCTACGTAGACTATCGTAGACATGCGTAGACTACTGTAGACATGCGTAGACTAGCGTAGATCACTCTAGATTAGCGTAGCATATCGTAGACTTACATAGACCACTTCACTAGTTTATAGGTACAAAACCCTATTAAACTACTCAATCCATATCATAACCACATTTCATCCATCAAAGGACCATTTATCAATCACCTAAGGCCACTTAAGCCCTTCCTAGACCTAATTAGGACCCCACGGGACTATTAGTTCCCAAAAAGTCTTAATTAAAGTTAATTCAAATTCTAATTTTAAAGTGACTTCACTTAAAGTGCACTTTTTGGATTAAAAAGGTTAATTAGGTCCCTAAACCCTAATTAGTCCTAATTATTCCCTCCCACATGTGTGTGCACCAAGTTAGTTAGGATATTTCTTAGGAAACCCTAACCTAACCCTAATCTAACCTTAGAGTTGACTAATCCTAGTTAACCCTAATCTCTCCTCACACGTGTGAGGATGAGATATTTCCTTAGGGAATGTGGGGATGACACCTCACAAACCCTAACCTAACCACCATAGAACCTAACCTTAGGGTTTAGTTCCCCTAACCACACCCCCTACACCTTAGGTTTATCTATAAATAGTGGACCTAATCCCTCATTCTACCTCTCTCTCCTATTTTAGTTGAAGTACAAAAACTCTATCAAAATGCAACCAAAAATGCAAACAAGGACATCTGATCCATACTAGCAACATTGCAGCACCTAAGGAGCCCATCCATGCAAGGATTTCTAGCAGAAAGTACTTATAGTTCAATTCACCCCTTGACCTATGAATTCGACACCAATTCGCCCCCGACCTATGAGTTGGGTCTACAAGACTCATTTCACTCCAAATCTGTCAGGTAAGCTCCATTTTGTGTTTTTATGAGGTTCTATGCAATTTATTTCAGTTTTCATTACATATTTTGAGTTGATTTGTCCTTTTTACCATGGGGCCTAACTGAGGCAAGCCCCCAAACATACTAACTCCATTTTGTAGGTCTAGCATAGATGCAAAGAGGAAAACAACAACAAATACAACCAACGGTGGCACACATTATGCATGAAGCCCACCTACATTGAGGAGCCCAAGAGAAAGCATCATATTTATTGTAAATTTGTGGAAGAAAGAAAGGGGAATTCCCCCGTTTGTATGTTGGCAATTTTGGGTACTTTGGGTACATTGCATTTGCTCAAGTATATAAGTTGTCATTGATGTCAAGAAGCTTTTGAAGGAATTTGATTTGATGTCAAATAATTTGTTTTGATGAAGGTTACGACATGACAGTTTCAAAGGTCTTTTGCAAACCCCAAGCTGACAGGTTCGAAAGAAAAGCGCTAAGGCAAAAAAGTGTCACGATATCATGACATGTCGGGTTTTCATGACCCGAAGAAAAGAAAAGCGCTAAGGAGAAAAAGTGTCGCGATATCACGACATGTCAGGTTTTCGCGATTCGAAAAACAGAAAAGAGCCAAGGACGAAAAGTGTCGCGATATCGCGACATGTCGCATTTTCGTGACTTAAGAAGGAGAGAGAAAGCAAGTTAGAAAAGTGTCGCGGTATCGCGACATGTCGCATTTTCGTGACTTAAGAAGGAGAGAGAAAGAAAGTTAGAAAAGTGTCACGATTTCGCGACATGTCGCAGTTTCGTGACTCAAAGAGCAAAGAAAATGTACGAAAGCTGAAAGCGTCACGATTTCGTGACAGGTTGCAAAGAAAATGTATGAAAAGTTGATAGCGTCGCGATTTCACGATGGGTTACAAGGAAAGCGTACGGAAGCTGAAAGCGTCGTGATTTCATGACGGGTTGCAAAGAATGCGTACGGATGCAGAAAGTGTCGCGATTTCACGATAGGAAAAAAAGAAAGTAGACGGAAGCAGAAGTGTCACGATTTCATGATAGAAACTGAAAGCAGGTCTTCTATATCAGAAGTGTCACGATTTCATGACAAAAGAAGAGAGGAAGGCTATGAAGACAGAAGTGTCATGATATCGCGACAGAAGTGAAGACGAAGTCTGCAGAGGCAGAAGTGTCATGATTTTGTGATAAAAGCAGAAAGGAGGTCGACGAAGGGAGAAGTGTTGCGATATCACGACAAAAGCAAAGTTGATGCTGACAAAGACAGAAGTGTCGCGATATCGCGATAAGAGCTTAGTTGAAGTCGACAAAGGCTGAAGTGTCGCGATATCGCGACAAAAGCCAAAAGAAAGTGTACGGTTGCAAAGGTGTCGCGATATCGTGACATGTTGTAGTTTTGTGGCAAAAGCTATAGAAGAGTTACAGAGGCATTTGAAGTCGACAAAGTTAAATGTGAGCTGATGAAGATTAGGGTTTGCAACCGACAAAGTTTAGGGTTGTGCAGCCGACTAAAGATTAGGGTTACAGCCGACTAAGATTAAGGTTTTGATCTTGAAAGTGTTATTATAAAAGGTAGGCTATTTTGAAGAGTTGGTGTTGTTGTTAGTTGCGACGTTCGCAGATAGAGTGCAGAGTGAGAAGTTCGATCATCGAGAGCAGAGTGCGAAATTCGATCGAAGTGCGCAGAGTGTGCGAAGACGGTGCAGAGTGTGTGAAGAGAGACGACTAAGAGAAGACGAAGTGCGGTTGTAAGAACGCATAAGATGTGTATGTTTCTTGAGCAGATTTGGACAGGTCCTAGCAGAGGACTTGTGAGCTGAGTTTGATAGTTCTATCAGAGAACTTGAGGATAGAGGTGCATTGGTTCTTTGAGAAGAACCTGAGGACAGATTATGGCAAGTCTTTGAGAAGGCTTGTGTGCAGAGGATTGATTTGTTCAAGTGTTGGACAGATCTGACAGACAGAGGAAGACTTGTACTAGACCGATCGACCGTGTTTGGTATAGGTTGCTGAGCTGCTATGGACGTGATAATAGAAGGCAGAGGTCTCTTAGGCTAAGCATTGAGGACAAGAGGTCTTCGGTGGAAAGGAGTTCCACGTGCTGGCAAGAGGTAGAGGCAGTAAAAGCAATGGATGAAGAGCTAAATCAAATAGAGAAAAGTGAAACTTGGGAATTGGTTCCAAGACCTAAGGACAAGAATGTCATTGGCACAAAATTGATATTCAAAAATAAACTCAATGAGGATGGAAATATTGTCAGAAACAAAGCTAGGTTAGTCTGCAAAGGTTATGCTCATGTAGAAGGTGTTGATTTTGAAGAGATGTTTGCTCCTGTTGCTCGTCTTGAAGCAATCAGAATGTTTTTGGCCCTTTCAAGCTTCAAATATTTCAAGGTATATCAAATGGATGTAAAGTCAGCTTTTCTAAATGGGGTGTTGGTAGAAGAAGTCTACATAGAATAGCCAGAAGGAGTGTCTCTCTCAGAACAGTCAAACTATGTGTGTAAACTAAAAAAGGCCTTGTATGGGTTAAAGCAAGCACCTAGGGCTTGGTACTCAAGACTTGACAGGTATCTTCATGAGCAAGGTTTCAGGAAAGGTGTGGTAGATAGCAATTTGTATATTAAGGATGAAGGTGATGATATGTTGATTATGGTTGTCTATGTTGATGATATTATTTTTGGGGGAAATAATACTCAGATGTGCAAAGATTTTGCTAACACCATGTAGAAGGAATTTGAGATGTCTATGATTGGAGAGCTGTCATTCTTTTTAGGTCTTCAGATTACTCAATCAAAAGATGGTGTATTTCTCTCTCAAGCGAAGTATATCAAAGAAATGTTGAAGAAATTTGGGATGATGGACAACAAACCAGTATGTACTCCAATCATTACAGGGTGCAAGATGAGTAAAGATGATGAATCTCCAGCGATAGATCAAAAGTTATACAAATCAATGATTGGCAGTTTATTATATGTTATAGCTACCAGAACAGATATCACGCAGGCAGTTGGGTTAGTAGGAAGATTTTAGGCAGCTCCAAAATATTTTCATGTTATAGCAGTTAAGAGGATATTCAGATATCTGAAGGGCACTATGGACTTTGGGCTTTGGTATCCCAAAGGTAATGATTTCACCCTCACAGATTATACAGATGTAGATTAGGTAGGCAGTATTGATGACAGGAAAAGCACTAGTGGTGGAGCATTCTTTCTGGGAAAGAGTTTGGTTTCTTGGCTAAGTAAGAAACAACCTTCGGTTTCCTTATCTACGGTAGAGGCTGAATACATGGCAACGCAGTGGTCGGGTGTACACAGGTTTTATGGATGAAAACCACCTTGGAGGATTTCAAAGTCAAGCATGAACAACCCATCTCCATACTTTGTGATAATACAAGTGCCATAAGTATTTCCAAAAATCTAATAATGCACTCAAGGACAAAGCATATTTCCATCAAGTATCACTTTATAAGGGAGAAAGTGCAAGACAAGTAGGTCAAGCTAGAGTATGTGTCTACTAAAGAGCAGATTGCAGATATCTTCACCAAACCTCTTCCAAGAGATATGTTTGAGTATCTAAGGGAGAAATTGGGAGTTGTACTCCCACCTTAGAATTAATCACCTCATCAGGAGGTGGGGGAGGGACCAAGCTAAGAGGCTCATTCTTAGTCCCGAGCCCCAACGGTGACCCTTTGCCATTGATGACAAAGGGGGAGAGATATGAGTAAGGGGGAGAGCTTCAAAGTGAAGAGGAAAGCTTCAAGTCAGGGGGAGCAAAACTTCAAAGGAATATTCTAAGTTGTTAGCACAATTGGTTTCAGTTTTGGCTCTTGAGAAGTGTTTTCAATAAAGGTTTGCCATCAATGACAAAGGGGGAGATTGTTGGCAATTTTGGGTACTTTGGGTACATTGCCTTTGCTCAAGTATATAAGTTGTCATTGATGTCAAGAAGCTTTTGAAGGAATTTGATTTGATGTCAAATAATTTGTTTTGATGAAGGTTACGACATGACAGTTTCAAAGGTCTTTTGCAAACCCCAAGCTGACAGGTTTGAAAGAAAAGCGCTAAGGCGAAAAAGTGTCGCGATATCGTGACATGTCGGGTTTTCGTGACCCGAAGAAAAGAAAAGCGCTAAGGAGAAAAAGTGTCGCGATATCATGACATGTCGGGTTTTCACGATCCGAAGAACAGAAAAGAGCTAAGGAGGAAAAGTGTCACGATATCGCGACATGTCGCATTTTCGTGACTTAAGTAGGAGAGAGAAAGCAAGTTAGAAAAGTGTCACGATATCGCGACATGTCGCATTTTCACGACTTAAGCAGGAGAGAGAAAGCAAGTTAGGAAAGTGTCACGATTTTGCGACATGTCGCAGTTTCATGACTTAAAGAGCAAATAAAATGTACGGAAGTTGAAAGAGTCACGATTTTGCGACAGGTTGCAAAGAAAACGTACGAAAAGTTGATATCGTCGCAATTTTGCGACGGGTTACAAGGAAAGCGTACAAAAGCTGAAAGCGTCACGATTTCACGACGGGTTGCAAAGAATGCGTATGGATGCAGAAAGTGTCACAATTTCATGACAGGCAGAAAATAAAGCAGACGGAAGCAAAGGTGTCACGATTTCGTGACAGAAACTGAAAGCAGGTCTTCTATAGGAGAAGTGTCACGATTTCATGACAAAAGTAGAGAGGAAGGCTATGAAGACAAAAGTGTCGTGATATCGCGACAGAAGTGAAGATGAAGTCTACAGAGGTAGAAGTGTCATGATTTCATGACAAAAGTAGAAAGGAGGTCGAAGAAGGGATAAGTGTCGTGATATCGCGATAAAAGCAAAGTTGATGCTGACAAAGATAGAAGTTTCGCGATATCTCGACAAGAGATTAGTTGAAGTCGACAAAGGCTGAAGTGTCACGATATCACGACAAAAGCCAAAAGAAAGTGTACGGTTGCAAAGGTGTCACAATATCGTGACATGTTGTAGTTTCACGACAAAAGCTGGAGAAGAGTTACAGAGGCAGTTGAAGCTGACAAATTTAAATGTGAGCCGACGAAGATTAGGGTTTGTAGCCGACGAAGTTTTGGGTTGTGCAGCAGACTAAATATTAGGGTTACAGCCAACTAAGATTAAGGTTTTGATCTTGAAAGTGTTATTATAAAAGGCACGCTGTTTTGAAGAGTTGGTGTTGTTGTTAGTTGCGATGTCCGAAGATAGAGTGCGAAGTGAGAAGTTCGATCGCCGAGAGCAAAGTGCAAAATTCGATCGAAGTGTGCAGAGTGTGCGAAGACGGTGCAGAGTGTGTGCAGAGAGATGACTGAGAGAAGACGAAGTGCGGTTGTAATAGTGCAGAAGATGTGTATGTTTCTTGAGCAGATTTGGACAAGTCCTAGCAGAGGACTTGTGAGCTGAGTTTGATAGTTCTATCAGAGAACTTGAGGACAGAGGTGCATTGGTTCTTTGAGAAGAACCTGAGGATAGATTATGGCAAGTCTTTGAGAAGGCTTGTGTGCAGAGGATTGATTTGTTCAAGTGTTGGACAGATCTGACAGACAGAGGAAGACTTGTACTAGACCGACTGACTGTGTTTGGTACGAGTTGTTGAGCTACCGTGGACGTGATCATAGAAGGCGAGAGGTCTCTTAGGCTAAGCATTGAGGACGGGAGGTCTTCGGTGGAAAGGAGTTCCACATGCTGGAAAGAGGTAGAGGCAGTTGATCTTCGAGGGATCATTTCCAGAGTAGAGGGGAAGGTATCTCCTTTGGGCCGAGGCTCATAAATATTGTAATTGGGAAGGATTCCCAAAGAACTTTGAGATAACTTTTAGAGAAAAGTTTTTGTGGACGTAGCCCAACCATTTTGGGTGAACCACGTTAAAAATGGGTCTTCAATGTGTGATGCTTTATGGCTTGATTAATGTTGTGTTGATGCCACTGCTATCTAAAGTTAAAATTATTAATTGGTTAAGTCTTATACTTTTAACCCCCCCTCTCAGTATAAGCTTGTGTTCTTCATTGTAACACAAAAACACTTCTATCATGAATAAAATAATTTTTTTTGAATAATATGTGTTTTAGCAAATTATTAGGTAAAATGCTTGCTTTTGTACTTTTCAGTATGCTTAATTGACACATCAAGCTTTCCCACCCCAAACTTGGAGCCAGATATAAAACCATTCTTGGTGAATCCATCCTTTCGTATCCCTAAGTGTAGAGAATATAACACACCCCCATGATTCACCTCAGCTTTCAACGAATCCAACCAAGAATCGTATGTGTTTGCCCACCCCAAACTTGGAGCGAGTTCTAAAACCATTCTTGGTGAATCCATCCTTTCGTATCCTTGAGTGTAGGGAATATATGATTCACCTCAGCTCCCAATGAATCCAACCAAGAATCATACGTGGTAGGGGGCAGCCACATACGATTCTTGGTTGGATTCGTTGGGAGTTGGGGTGAATCGTGAGGGTGTGTTATATTTTCTATACTTGGGGATACAAAAGGATAGGTTCACTAAAGAACACAAGCTTATACTGAGAGGGGGGGGGTGAACAGTATAAGACTTAACCAATTAATAATTTTAACTTTAGATAGCAGTGGCATCAACACAACATTAATCAAGACAGAAAGCATCACACATTGAAGACCCATTTTTAACGTGGTTCACCCAAAATGGTTGGGCTACGTCCACAAAAACTTTTCTCTAAAAGTTATCTCAAAGTTCTTTGGGAATCCTTCCCAATTACAATGTTTATGAGCCTCGGCCCAAAGGAGATACCTTCCCCTCTCGCTCTGGAAATGATCCCTCGAAGATCAACTGCCTCTACCTCTTGCCAACACGTGGAACTCCTTTCCACCGAAGACCTCCTGTCCTCAATGCTTAGCCTAAGAGACCTCTGCCTTCTATGATCACGTCCACAGCAGCTCAGCAACCAAATCTGTCCTCAGGTTCTTCTCATAGAACCAATGCACCTCTGTCCTCAAGTTCTCTGATAGAACTATCAAACTCAGCTCACAAGTCCTCTGCTAGGACCTGTCCAAATCTGCTCAAGAAACATACACATCTTCTGTGCTCTTACAACCGCACTTCGTCTTCTCTCAGTCGTCTCTCTGCACACACTCTACACTGTCTTCGCACACTCTGCGCACTTCGATCAAATTTTGCACTCTGCTCTCGATGATCGAACTTCTCACTCCGCACTCTATCTGCGAACGTCGCAACTAACAACAACTCCAACTCTTCAAAATAGCCTGCCTTTTATAATAACACTTTCAAGATCAAAACCTTAATCTTAGTCGACTATAACCCTAATATTTAGTCAGCTACCCTAAACTTCGTCGATCGCAAACCCTAATCTTCGTCGGCTCACATTTAACTTTGTCGCCTTCAACCGCCTCTCGTAACTCTTTTGTAGCTTTTGCCACGAAACTACTACATGTCACGATATCATGACACCTTTGCAACCGTACACTTTCTTTTGGCTTTTGTCATGATATCATGACACTTCAGCCTTTGTCGACTTCAACTAAGCTCTTGTCACGATATCATGACACTTCTGTCTTTGTCAGCATCAACTTTGCTTTTGTCATGATATCATGACACTTCTCCCTTCGTCGACCTCCTTTCTACTTTTGTCATGAAATCGTGACACTTCCTTTATAGACTTCGTCTTCACTTCTGTCGATATCATGACACTTCTACTTCATAGCCTTCCTCTCTCTTTGTCATGAAATCATGACACTTCTCCTATAGAAGACCTTTCATTTCTCGCATGAAATCGTGACACTTCTTCGTCTGCTTTCTTTTTTGCCTGTCGTGAAATCATGACACTTTCTGCATCCGTACGCATTCTTTGCAACCCGTCATGAAATCATGACGCTTTCAGCTTCTGTACGCTTTCCTTGTAACCCGTCGTGAAATCGTGACGCTATCAACTTTTTGTACGTTTTGAAACTGTCGTGAAATCATGACGCTTTCTTGTACATTTTCTTTGCTCTTTGAGTCATGAAATTGTGACATGTCATGATATCGTGACACTTTTCTAACTTGCTTTCTCTCTCCTGCTTAAGTCACGAAAATGCGACATGTCGCGATATCGTGACACTTTTCCTCCTTAGCTTTCTCTTTTTCTTCGGGTCGTGAAAACCCGACATGTCGCGATATCGCGACACTTTTTTGCCTTAGCGCTTTTCTTTTCTTCGGGTTGTGAAAACCCGACATGTCGCGATATCGTGACACTTTTTTGCCTTAGCGCTTTTCTTTCGAACCTGTCAGCTTGGGGTTTGCAAAAGACCTTTGAAACTGTCATGCCGTAACCTTCATCAAAACAAATTATTTGACATCAAATCAAATTCCTTCAAAAGCTTCTTGACATCAATGACAACTTATATACTTGAGCAAAGGCAATGTACCCAAAGTACCCAAAATTGCCAACAATCTCCCCCTTTGTCATTGATGGCAAACCTTTACTGAAAACACTTCTCAAGAGCCAAAACTGAAACCAACTGTGCTAACAACTTAGAATCTTCCTTTGAAGTTTTGCTCCCCCCGACTTGAAGCTTTCCTCTTCACTTTGAAGCTCTCCCCCTTACTCATATCTCTCCCCCTTTGTCATCAATGGCAAAGGGTCACCTTTGGGGCTCGGGACTAAGAATGAGCCTCTTAGCTTGGTCCCTCCCCCACCTCCCGATGAGGTGATTAATTCTGGGGTGGGAGTACAACTCCCAATTTCTCCCTTAGATACTCAAACGTATCTCTTAGAAGAGGTTTGGTGAAGATATCTCGCAATCTGCTCTTTAGTAGACACATACTCTAGCTTGACCTCATTGTCTTGCACTTTCTCCCTTAGAAAGTGATACTTGATGGAAATATGCTTTGTCCTTGAGTGCATTACCAGATTTTTGGAAATACTTATGGCACTTGTATTATCACAAAGTATGGAGATGGGTTGTTCATGCTTGACTTTGAAATCCTCCAAGGTGGTTTTCATCCATAAAACCCGTGTACACCCAGCCACTGTTGCTATGTATTCAGCCTCTGCTGTAGATAAGGAAATTGAAGGTTGTTTCTTACTTAGCCAAGAAACCAAACTCTTTCCCAGAAAGAATGCTCCACCACTAGTGCTTTTCCCGTCATCAATACCGCCTGCCCAATCTGCATCTCGTATAAGCTGTGAGGGTGAAATCATTACCTTTGGGATACCAAAGCCCAAAATCCATAGTGCCCTTCGGATATCTGAATATCCTCTTAACCGCTATAACATGAGAATATTTTGGAGCTGCTCGAAATCTTGCTACTAACCCAACCGCCCGCATGATATCCGGTCCGGTAGTCGTAACATATAATAAACCGCCAATCATTGATCTCGTACAACTTTTGATCCGTCGTTGGAGATTCATCATCTTTACTCATCTTGCACCCTGTAATCATTGGAGTACATACTCGGTTTGCTGTCCATCATCCCAAATTTCTTCAACATTTCTTTGATATACTTCCCTTGAGAGAGAAATACACCATCTTTTGATTGAGCAATCTGAAGACCTAAAAAGAATGACAACTCTCCAATCATAGACATCTCAAATTCCTTCTGCATGGTGTTAGCAAAATCTTTGCACATCTGAGTATTATTTCCCCCAAAAATAATATCATCAACATAGACAACCATAATCAACATATCATCACCTTCATCCTTAATATACAAATTGCTATCTCGCCACACCTTTCCTCGAAACCTTGCTCATGAAGATACCTGTCAAGTCTTGAGTACCAAGCCCTAGGTGCTTGCTTTAACCCATACAAGGCCTTTTTTAGTTTACACACATAGTCCGACCGTTCCGAGAGAGACACTCCTTCCGGCTGTTCTATGTAGACTTCTTCTACCAACACCCCATTTAGAAAAGCTGACTTTACATCCATTTGATATACCTTGAATGATTTGAAGCTTGAAAGGGCCAAAAACATTCTGATTGCTTCAAGACGAGCAACAGGAGCAAACGTCTCTTCGAAATCAACACCTTCTACTTGAGCATAACCTTTGCAGACTAACCTAGCTTTGTTTCTGACAATCTTTCCATCCTCATTGAGTTTATTTCTGAATATCCATTTTGTGCCAATGACATTCTTGTCCTTAGGTCTTGGAACCAATTCCCAAGTTTCACTTTTCTCTATTTGATTTAGCTCTTCATCCATTGCTTTTACCCAAAACTTATCCGCACATGCTTCACTAAAATCTTTTGGCTCAATCTGAGATAATAATGAAATATTTGTAGAATCATGTGAAGGAATGAATCTTCTTCTTGTTTGCCCGCTATTTGGATCACCAATGATCAAATATTTGGGATGATGTTTCTGAACATATCGTGAAGGAGTTTTGGGAAGCAGCTTGTTGTCTTTCCTCTTCTTCATCTCGAAACCTCTCTCGAATTCTTCTTGACAAATTTCATCACCGAGTTCCTTGACTGGTTCTCTTATCCCTGTCTTTTCATCAACCGTTACATTTATGCTCTCTACAACCGTATGAGTTCTTTTGTTGAAGCATCTGTAGGCCTTGCTTCTGCTGGAATATCCAAGAAATATTCCCTCATCACACCTAGGATCAAACTTACCCAAATTCTGATCTTCCCTTCTGATGAAGCACTTACTCCCAAACACTTTGAAGTATTTTACTGTAGTCGGTCTTCCTTTCCACAACTCATAAGGAGTTTTATGATGATTGACTCTAAGTTGGGCCCTGGTGATAATGTAGACTGCTGTACTTGATCGCCTCTTTCCAAAAGCCATCTGAAAGTTTTGACTCATTTAACATAGCTCTAGCCATATTTTCAATAGTTCTATTTTTCCTTTCAACTACTCCATTTTGTTGAGGAGTTCTTGTTGTTGAATATTCTCTTTTGATTCCTTGTTGCTCACAGTATTCCACAAATTCATTTGAAGTGAACTCTCCTCCTCTATCTGATCTTAAGCATTTGATTCTCTTGTCAGTCTCATTTTCAATCATTTCTTTGAAAGCTTTAAATTTTTCAAAAGCTTCAGATTTTTCTTTGAGAAAAGTAACCCAAGTCATTCTAGAATAATCATCTATAAACAACATGAAGTAGCTTTCTCCCTGAATGCTCCGAGTTCCGGTAGGGCCACATAAATCGAGTATGAATAAGATCCAATGGTTTTGAAGAAGTATACCCTTTTGATTTGAAACTGGTTCTGGTCCGTTTTCCATGTTGACAAGGACCGCAAATGATGTTATGGGGCCTTTTTATTTTGGGCAAGTCTCTAACCGCTTCCTTGTTACTAATATTGACAAGATTATCAAAGCTCAAATGCCCCAATATTTTATGCCATAGCCAACTCTCATCTTCTTGAGTTAGAAAACACTTTTCCCTTTTTATCTCACTTAGCATGTAAAGATTGTTTGGAGTCCTTGTAGCACTCGCAATGAGTTTTCCATTTTTTTCTTTACTTATCTCACATCTATCCGAAAAGAAAGATACTATGTGCCCTTGATCACAAAGTTGACTCACACTTAGAAGATTATGTCTTAGGCCTTCTACATAAAGCACATTTTCTGTTTTGGATTTCCCATCCAAACTAAGAGTCCCTTTACCACAGATTTTAGCTGACTTGTTATCTCCAAAACCGATTGTTCCTCTGTTTGTTTCTTTTAAGACCAAAAACTTTTCCTTTTCACCAGTCATATGTTTTGAACAACCACTATCAAGATACCATTTTTCTACTTTGTCTTGAGCATGAAAAGCAGTTTGAACTATCATTGACTTAGATTTGATCTCATTTCTCTTTTTAGTGAACTCAAGGCTAGATCTATCCAAACCGCACATCCTTGCTATATGCCCAAAATTCTTGCACTTGTAACACATGACATTTTTATTCATAAGAGGTGCAAAAGAGTTAACATTTTCCTTACTATGGCTATTCAAAGACTTATTGCAATGCATAGCTTTGTGACCAAATTTCTTGCAGGAAAAACAATAGCCATGGAAAGTATTATGTAACTTGTTTTGATGCCTTGGATGATTGTTCTTCTTGTGACCAACTGGAATCCACCGCTCTTCAGGATGAAGATTGATCTTGCTCGAAGACCCTGTTTCATGAATGGTGATACCATCCTTCTTTTGCTTTTCACATGGAGTATTCCGTCTGAGAGCCAACTGTTCCAACTTCACTCTAAGAGACATAACCTCTTCTTCTAGTTTCTCGCAATCAGCTTCCTTTCCTTTTAGAGCCTCTGTCGAACCTCGTTCAACCTTCTTCCCTTCTTCAGCTAGAATTTTGAAGTCTATAACACTTTGAGACAATTCCGATCTTGCTATCTCTTCTTCCTGACATTGATGCTTGAGAACAGAATTCTCTTCCCTGAATTTCTCAAGCTTTCTTAAAGCCAAGAAGAATTCACCTTTGAGATCGAACTCAACCTCTTCATCTCTTTCTGAATCTGTATGTTCCTCTGATAGATCCTTCTCCAAGCTGTTAGGCTCTTTCTGGAGAGACCCGCTCTGATACCAATTGAAGAACACAAGCTTATACCGAGAGGGGGGTGAACAATGATAAGACTTAACCAATTAATAATTTTAACTTTAGATAGAAGTGGCATCAACACAACATTAATCAAGACAGAAAGCATCACACATTGAAGACCCATTTTTAACGTGGTTCACCCAAAATGGTTGGGCTACGTCCACAAAAACTTTTCTCTAAAAGTTATCTCAAAGTTCTTTGGGAATCCTTCCCAATTACAATGTTTATGAGCCTCGGCCCAAAGGAGATACCTTCCCCTCTACTCTGGAAATGATCCCTCAGAAGATCAATTGCCTCTACCTCTTGCCAACACGTGGAACTCCTTTCCACCGAAGACCTCCTGTCCTCAATGCTTAGCCTAAGAGACCTCTGCCTTCTATGATCACGTCCATAATAGCTCAACAACCAAATCTATCCTCAGGTTCTTCTCATAGAACCAATGCACCTCTGTCCTCAAGTTCTCTGATAGAACTATCAAACTCAGCTCACAAGTCCTCTGCTAGGACCTGTCCAAATCTGCTCAAGAAACATACACATCTTCTGTGCTCTTACAACCACACTTCGTCTTCTCTCAGTCGTCTCTCTACACACACTCTGCACCGTCTTCGCACACTCTGCACTTCGATCGAATTTCACACTCTACTCTTGGCGATCGAACTTCTCACTCTACGCTCTATCTACGAACGTCGCAACTAACAACAACTCCAACTCTTCAAAATAGCCTGCCTTTTATAATAACACTTTCAAGATCAAAACCTTAATCTTAGTCGGTTGTAACCCTGATCTTTAGTCGGTTGCACAACCCTAAACTTCGTCGATTGCAAACCCTAATCTTCGTCGGCTCAAATTTAACTTTGTCGGCTTCAATTGCCTCTGTAACTCTTCTGTAGCTTTTGTCGTGAAACTACAACATGTCATGATATCGCGACACCTTTGCAACCGTACACTTTCTTTTGGCTTTTGTCATGATATCGTGACACTTCAGCCTTTGTCGACTTCAACTAAGCTCTTGTCGTGATATCGCGACACTTCTATCTTTGTCAACATCAACTTTGCTTTTGTCATGATATCGTGACACTTCTCCCTTCGTCGACCTCCTTTCACTTTTGTCATGAAATCGTGACACTTCTACCTCTACAGACTTCGTCTTCACTTCTGTCTCTATATCACGACACTTCTGTCTTCATAGCCTTCCTCTTTATTTTTGTCATGAAATCATGACACTTCTCCTATAGAAGACCTACTTTCATTTTCATGAAATCATGACACTTTTTCGCATGCTTTATTTTTTTCCTGTCGTGAAATCATGACACTTTCTGCATCCGTACGCATTCTTTGCAACCCGTCGTGAAAATCGTGACGCTTTCTTCGTACGCTTTCCTTGTAACCCGTCAGGAAATCGATGAGCTATCAACTTTTATGTTTTCTTTGCAACGTCATGAAATCGTGATGCTTTCACTTCACATTTTCTTTGCTCTTTGAGTCATGAAATGTGACATGTCGCGATATCGTGACACTTTTCTAACTTGCTTTCTCTCTCCTCTTAAGTCACGAAAATGCGACATGTCGCGATATCGCGACACTTTTCTAACTTGCTTTCTCTCTGTTCTTCGGATCATGAAAACCCGACATGTCGCGATATCGTGACACTTTTTCGCTTAGCGCTTTTCTTTTCTTTGGGTCATGAAAACCCGACATGTCACGATATCGTGACACTTTTTCTCCTTAGCGCTTTTCTTTCGAACCTGTCAGCTTGGGGTTTGCAAAAGACCTTTGAAACTGTCATGCCGTAACCTTCATCAAAACAAATTATTTGACATCAAATCAAATTCCTTCAAAAGCTTCTTGACATCAATGACAACTTATATACTTGAGCAAAGGCAATGTACCCAAAGTACCCAAAATTGCCAACAATCTCCCCCTTTGTCATTGATGGCAAACCTTTACTGAAAACACTTCTCAAGAGCCAAAACTGAAACCAACTGTGCTAACAACTTAGAATCTTCCTTTGAAGTTTTGCTCCCCCTGACTTGAAGCTTTCCTCTTCACTTTGAAGCTCTCCCCCTTACTCATATCTCTCCCCCTTTGTCATCAATGGCAAAGGGTCACCTTTGGGGCTCGGGACTAAGAATGAGCCTCTTAGCTTGGTCCCTCCCCCACCTCCCGATGAGGTGATTAATTCTGGGGTGGGAGTACAACTCCCAATTTCTCCCTTAGATACTCAAACGTATCTCTTGGAAGAGGTTTGGTGAAGATATCTGCAATCTGCTCTTTAGTAGACACATACTCTAGCTTGACCTGCTTGTCTTGCACTTTCTCCCTTAGAAAGTGATACTTGATGGAAATATGCTTTGTCCTTGAGTGCATTACCGGATTTTTGGAAATACTTATGGCACTTGTATTATCACAAAGTATGGAGATGGGTTGTTCATGCTTGACTTTGAAATCCTCCAAGGTGGTTTTCATCCATAAAACCTGTGTACACCCAACCACTGTTGCTATGTATTCAGCCTCTGTTGTAGATAAGGAAACTGAAGGTTGTTTCTTACTTAGCCAAGAAACCAAACTCTTTCCCAAAAAGAATGCTCCACCACTAGTGCTTTTCCTGTCATCAATATTGCTTGCCCAATCTGCATCTGTATAAGTTGTGAGGGTGAAATCATCACCTTTGGGATACCAAAGCCCAAAGTCCATAGTGCCCTTCAGATATCTGAATATCCTCTTAACTGCTATAACATGAGAATATTTTGGAGCTGCCTAAAATCTTGCTACTAACCCAACTTCCTGCATGATATCTGGTCTGGTAGCTGTAACATATAATAAACTGCCAATCATTGATCTGTACAACTTTTGATCTGCCACTGGAGATTCATCATCTTTACTCATCTTGCACCCCGTAATCATTGGAGTACATATTGGTTTGCTGTCCATCATCCCAAATTTCTTCAACATTTCTTTGATATACTTCCCTTGAGAGAGAAATACACCATCTTTTGATTGAGCAATCTGAAGACCTAAAAAGAATGACAGCTCTCCAATCATAGACATCTCAAATTCCTTCTGCATGGTGTTAGCAAAATCTTTGCACATCTGAGTATTATTTCCCCCAAAAATAATATCATCAACATAGACAACCATAATCAACATATCATCACCTTCATCCTTAATATACAAATTGCTATCCGCCACACCTTTCCTGAAACCTTGCTCATGAAGATACCTGTCAAGTCTTGAGTACCAAGCCCTAGGTGCTTGCTTTAACCCATACAAGGCCTTTTTTAGTTTACACACATAGTCTGACTGTTCTGAGAGAGACACTCCTTCTGGCTGTTCTATGTAGACTTCTTCTACCAACACCCCATTTAGAAAAGCTGACTTTACATCCATTTGATATACCTTGAATGATTTGAAGCTTGAAAGGGCCAAAAACATTCTGATTGCTTCAAGACGAGCAACAGGAGCAAACGTCTCTTCGAAATCAACACCTTCTACTTGAGCATAACCTTTGCAGACTAACCTAGCTTTGTTTCTGACAATATTTCCATCCTCATTGAGTTTATTTCTGAATATCCATTTTGTGCCAATGACATTCTTGTCCTTAGGTCTTGGAACCAATTCCCAAGTTTCACTTTTCTCTATTTGATTTAGCTCTTCATCCATTGCTTTTACCCAAAACTTATCCGCACATGCTTCACTGAAATATTTTGGCTCAATCTGAGATAATAATGAAACATTTGTAGAATCATGTGAAGGAATGACTCTTCTTCTTGTTTGCCTGCTATTTGGATCACCAATGATCAAATATTTGGGATGATGTTTCTGAACATATCGTGAAGGAGTTTTGGGAAGCAGTTGTTGTCTTTCCTCTTCTTCATCTGAAACCTCTCTGAATTCTTCTTGACAAATTTCATCACTGAGTTCCTTGACTGGTTCTCTTATCCCTGTCTTTTCATCAACTGTTACATTTATGCTCTCTACAACTGTATGAGTTCTTTTGTTGAAGCATCTGTAGGCCTTGCTTCTGCTGGAATATCCAAGAAAGATTCCCTCATCACACCTAGGATCAAACTTACCCAAATTCTGATCTTCCCTTCTGATGAAGCACTTACTCCCAAACACTTTGAAGTATTTTACTGTAGCTGGTCTTCCTTTCCACAACTCATAAGGAGTTTTATGATGATTGACTCTAAGTTGGGCCCTGGTGATAATGTAGACTACTGTACTGACTGCCTCTTTCCAAAAGCCATCTGAAAGTTTTGACTCATTTAACATAGCTCTAGCCATATTTTCAATAGTTCTATTTTTCCTTTCAACTACTCCATTTTGTTGAGGAGTTCTTGCTGTTGAATATTCTCTTTTGATTCCTTGTTGCTCATAGTATTCCACAAATTCATTTGAAGTGAACTCTCCTCCTCTATCTGATCTTAAGCATTTGATTCTCTTGTCAGTCTCATTTTCAATCATTTCTTTGAAAGCTTTAAATTTTTCAAAAGCTTCAAATTTTTCTTTGAGAAAAGTAACCCAAGTCATTCTAGAATAATCATCTATAAACAACATGAAGTAGCTTTCTCCCTGAATGCTCTGAGTTCTGGTAGGGCCACATAAATCAGTATGAATAAGATCCAATGGTTTTGAAGAAGTATACCCTTTTGATTTGAAACTGGTTCTGGTCTGTTTTCCATGTTGACAAGGACCGCAAATGATGTTATGGGGCCTTTTTATTTTGGGCAAGTCTCTAACTGCTTCCTTGTTACTAATATTGACAAGATTATCAAAGCTCAAATGCCCCAATATTTTATGCCATAGCCAACTCTCATCTTCTTGAGTTAGAAAACACTTTTCCCTTTTTATCTCACTTAGCATGTAAAGATTGTTTGGAGTCCTTGTAGCACTCGCAATGAGTTTTCCATTTTTTTCTTTACTTATCTCACATCTATCTGAAAAGAAAGATACTATGTGCCCTTGATCACAAAGTTGACTCACACTTAGAAGATTATGTCTTAGGCCTTCTACATAAAGCACATTTTCTATTTTGGATTTCCCATCCAAACTAAGAGTCCCTTTACCACAGATTTTAGCTGACTTGTTATCTCCAAAACCGATTGTTCCTCTGTTTGTTTCTTTTAAGACCAAAAACTTTTCCTTTTCACCAGTCATATGTTTTGAACAACCACTATCAAGATACCATTTTTCTACTTTGTCTTGAGCATGAAAAGCAGTTTGAACTATCATTGACTTAGATTTGATCTCATTTCTCTTTTTAGTGAACTCAAGGCTAGATCTATCCAAACCGCACATCCTTGCTATATGCCCAAAATTCTTGCACTTGTAACACATGACATTTTTATTCATAAGAGGTGCAAAAGAGTTAACATTTTCCTTACTATGGCTATTCAAAGACTTATTGCAATGCATAGCTTTGTGACCAAATTTCTTGCAAGAAAAACAATAGCCATGGAAAGTATTATGTAACCTGTTTTGATGCCTTGGATGATTGTTCTTCTTGTGACCAACTGGAATCCACCGCTCTTCAGGATGAAGATTGATCTTGCTCGAAGACCCTATTTCATGAATGGTGATACCATCCTTCTTTTGCTTTTCACACGGAGTATTCTGTCTGAGAGCCAACTGTTCCAACTTCACTCTAAGAGACATAACCTCTTCTTCTAGTTTCTCACAATCAACTTCCTTTCCTTTTAGAGCCTCTGTCAGAACCTGTTCAACCTTCTTCCCTTCTTCAGCTAGAATTTTGAAGTCTATAACACTTTGAGACAATTCTGATCTTGCTATCTCTTCTTCCTGACATTGATGCTTGAGAATAGAATTCTCTTCCCTAAATTTCTCAAGCTTTCTTAAAGCCAAGAAGAATTCACCTTTGAGATCGAACTCAACCTCTTCATCTCTTTCTAAATCTGTATGTTCCTCTGATAGATCCTTCTCCAAGTCGTTAGGCTCTTTCTGGAGAGACCCGCTCTGATACCAATTGAAGAACACAAGCTTATACTGAGAGGGGGGGTGAAAAGTATAAGACTTAACCAATTAATAATTTTAACTTTAGATAGCAGTGGCATCAACACAACATTAATCAAGACAGAAAGCATCACACATTGAAGACCCATTTTTAACGTGGTTCACCCAAAATGGTTGGGCTACATCCACAAAAACTTTTCTCTAAAAGTTATCTCAAAGTTCTTTGGGAATCCTTCCCAATTACAATGTTTATGAGCCTCAGCCCAAAGGAGATACCTTCCCCTCTGCTCTGGAAATGATCCCTCAGAAGATCAACTGCCTCTACCTCTTGCCAGCACGTGGAACTCCTTTCCACCGAAGACCTCCTGTCCTCAATGCTTAGCCTAAGAGACCTCTACCTTCTATGATCACGTCCATAGTAGCTCAACAACCAAATCTGTCCTCAGGTTCTTCTCATAGAACCAATGCACCTCTGTCCTCAAGTTCTCTGATAGAACTATCAAACTCAGCTCACAAGTCCTCTGCTAGGACCTGTCCAAATCTGCTCAAGAAACATACACATCTTCTGCCTCTTACAACCGCACTTCGTCTTCTCTCAGTCATCTCTCGCACACACTCTACACTGTCTTCGCACACTCTACGCACTTCGATCAAATTTTGCACTCTGCTCTCGACGATCGAACTTCTCACTCCGCACTCTATCTGTGAACGTTGCAACTAACAACACCAACTCTTCAAAATAGCCTACCTTTTATAATAACACTTTCAAGATCAAAACCTTAATCTTAGTCGGTTGTAACCCTAATCTTTAGTCAGCTACACAACCCTAAACTTCGTCAGCTCAAATTTAACTTTGTCGGCTTCAACTGCCTCTGTAACTCTTCTATAGCTTTTGTCGTGAAACTACAACATGTCACGATATCATGACACCTTTGCAACCGTACACTTTCTTTTGGCTTTTGTCATGATATCATGACACTTCAGCCTTTGTCGACTTCAACTAAGCTCTTGTCATGATATCATGACACTTCTGTCTTTGTCAACATCAACTTTGCTTTTGTCATGATATCGCGACACTTCTCCCTTCGTCGACCTCCTTTCTGCTTTTGTCATGAAATCATGACACTTCTCCTCTGACATTCATCTTCACTTTCGTGATATCATGACACTTCATAAACTTCCTTTTGTCGTGAAATCATGACACTTCTCCTATAGAAGACCTACTTTCATTTTGTCATGAAATCATGACACTTCTACTTCCGTCTGCTTTCTTTTCTACCTGTCATGAAATCGTGACACTTTCTACATCCGTACGCATTCTTTGCAACCCATCATGAAATCATGACGCTTTCAGCTTTCGTACGCTTTCCTTGTAACCCGTCGTGAAATCGTGACGCTATCAACTTTTCGTATGTTTTCTTTGCAACCTGTCATGAAATCGTGACGCTTTACTTTGTACATTTTCTTTGCTCTTTGAGTCACAAAATTATGACATGTCACGATATCGTGACACTTTTCTAACTTGCTTTCTCTCTCCTTAAGTCGCGAAAATGCGACATGTCGCGATATCGCGACACTTTTCCTCCTTAGCTCTTTTCTGTTCTTCGGGTCGCGAAAACCCGACATGTCGCGATATCGCGACACTTTTTCTCCTTAGCGCTTTTCTTTTCTTCGGGTCACGAAAACCCGACATGTCACGATATCGCGACACTTTTTCTCCTTAGCGCTTTTCTTTCGAACCTGTCAGCTTGGGGTTTGCAAAAGACCTTTGAAACTGTCATGCCGTAACCTTCATCAAAACAAATTATTTGACATCAAATCAAATTCCTTCAAAAGCTTCTTGACATCAATGACAACTTATATACTTGAGCAAAGGCAATGTACCCAAAGTACCCAAAATTGCCAACATTCACTAGGAATAATTTTAGGACTTACTCCAAGTTTAAGGTGGGAATGCTTGATGTGTCAATTTAGCATACACCTATTGTTTGGCATTTATAAACTAAGCTATGCAAATGAAAGAACAATGCAAGACACACAAGATGCAAGAATACAAGAACTAATCCTAGTATGATTATGTAATTCAATGATATCTAACCCTAGGATTCCAAAACAAAGTCTTTGAGAAAGGGTCCAAGGGAGATGCTCAAACAAGATTAAAATCCTAGATGCACACTATATATTTTTCTTTTAAATGCCTAGAAATTCAATCAAATATTTTTCTTTACTTATAATATAGATTTTGGATAAAAAAAAACAAAACCAAACACCAAAATAGCCTAAATATCTATTAGGGCACTTATCTAATACAATGGTTGTTCCAAGCTTTATCTTGAGTCCAAAGTATTCAATGGTTCCAAACCTACAAAATAACTTCATAAATCCTAGAAAATTTGATCAGCGTTTGGGGGCCTGCTTAAGCTACTATAAAACTAAGCTTGGAGGCACAATAGTCAAGCCCCCTTGGTCCTTTTATATGATCGTTCAAAATTAAAAATGATATTTGACCTTTGGAACATGCACAAATAGAGATAAATAAATATGTAACAGTAATAAAATACAGGCAGGAGAGACACAACAAAATGCTAAAAATGCACAATGTAAATTAGGTTTTTGGGGTGCAAAACCTGCCCCAAGCCTTAAATAAACCAAATTCATACCCTATAAATAGGCAGCACAATTTGGCTTACCAAATTTATGCCCTACATGGGCAGGGCATGAATTTGGTTCAGATGCCCTTTTCGGGCCTCAAAATGATGAATATTTGAGCATAAAACAATGAAAATACACTCACGAATTAAACTAAAGTAAATGTAGAACCTAATGAGATGATGGAGAAAATAAGGAGTAATGACGAGGTGGAATAAATCCAACAAGGTTGATCTATCCAATAACCAATAATCCTCCACTCAATCCCCAAGGGCAACAATCACCAAAGCACAAAATAGAAAAAGAATAACTTGTAGTAGAAGAACACTTAATAGCATGAGCAAATGAGCAAATCAACAACTAGAATATCCTTAGAAATTGTTAGACAATCTTAGGGAATCCAAACCCTTATTTATAAGAGGTTTGGAGAGAAAAATAGGTGAGAAAATGAAATTTCATTGTGGGCAAAGGTCGACCCCAAAACATGCCTACAAGGGGAGGGGTTTTAGTGAGAAAAATCCCTAGAATGTCAAATTCTCATCCTGTCATTATAGGGTGCAAATATAGTAAGTCAAATTCATGCCTCGTCATTACAAGGTGCGAATCTGGTAAGCCAAATTTGCACCCCATAATGACAAGGCATTAATTTGGTAAAACTAAGTAAACAAGGCAAAGGGGGAGGCAAAAGAGCCCCAAATTTACACTTAGCAAGTTTGGGTGACTAGTTAGAGGTCTAAATCTACATTTTCCCCTCTTTGATGCATTTACAATGAATTAAATGCATCAAAGAAAGATGTAGACTCCTATGGGCGAACACAAAAAGGGGTGGTCGGGTTTGGACAGAGAGGTGATGCAAAAAGGGGTGTCAACCTGAACATCACAAATTTATATACAAAATAAGGCATTACTACCATTAATTCCTCTAAGGCTAGGGTGCCCCCTCAAGTTTTTGGAAGGAATACAAAATTCGAGATAAAAACTCGAAAAAGACGAACAAAGGGCAAAAAAGCAAAAAATAATGAAAAATGGCAAAAGACAAGACATGGAGAGAGAAAAGGAGGAATGGGTAGGAGAGAGAATAAAAGGAAGGAAAAGAAAAAGGGAGAGAACAAAAGGAGGGAAAAGAAAAAGGAAGGGAAGAAAAGAGGAAAAAAGAGAGAAAAGAGGCTCATTTTCACCGTGCGAGGAGGAGAAAAGAGCTTTGGATAAGAAAGAGGAGAAATGGTGCTACCAACTTACCACACTGCCATGGAAAGGTGTGACATAGGAACTGCTGCTAACCAAGCGAAGGTATGAATTAAGACTCACTTGCTTTTTTTATTTTGCACCTGCACAAAAAAACTTTAGCAATTTTTGCATTTTTTTTATTTTTTAAGCAATTTTTGTCAGAATTCATCATCAACCATGAATTTGGTCACGAAGCATGAATTTGGTAGGCTGCCCAAGCCAAATTTATGTCTTGTATGAATGGAGAATGGATTTAGTTGGGAGGCATTACAAAATTCAAGCCCAATCATTCCAGGGCACGAATTTGGTAAAATTTGCACAAAAGAGCTAGATTTTTATATTTTTATGTTTTTAATGATTTTTAAATGTGTGAATGTTGAACTGATGATAAAATTATGTTATTATGCAGATAAATGTACTCGAGAGTAGAGAGTGGTAGTCGAGCACACTTAAGAATGCTATGAGAGAGCTCACAATGACACATTGGAGAACGTGGGGCTACTGCACTTGGTAGAGATGCTCTGCATTGAGGCAGATCGAGCCCTACTGATGGCTTTAGCAGAGTGATGGTACCCAGAATCATCCACATTTCAATTATTGATCGAGGAGATGATGATCACACTAGAGGATGTGTGGTGCATCTTGAGGATCCCCATTAGGGGGAGGATTATTTACATGGTATGGTTATGATGGTGATATCGAAGATGATGTCAGGGGACCTGACATATGTGATCCAATAGAGTGAATTCCATGTCGATATGGAGTTGGGGCACTAACATTCATACTATGTAAAGTGGTTATGGGGATGCTAGTATGCCATACCAATAGGTGACACCTACCATAGGTATTGGTAGGGGTATTTGTAGACATGCAAGATCAAGGAGTGATATTTGCATGGGCATTGTATGTGCTGGCCTGATTATATAGGATGTTCCACAATATTGTGTATAAGCAGTAGATAAGGATGATATCTATGATATTGTTCAAGGTGTGGTGTTGGAAGCACATAGTGATGCAGAGACCTTGTGCAGTAATAGGACCATTACCCAAAATGGAGTGGCCAACAACATACAAGTGGAGCCGACACTACGAGCACAAGTATAGGTCGTATGTTGGTATCTTGCCACTAGGGAGGCAGGTGATAGATGAGCTATGGGAGCACCATATTATATGGTAACCATGTCATCTACACCCAGGATAGAGGGAGGACATGAAGGAGCTGGCTTGGGTGAGGAGGATCTGATGGCTCATCACTGAGAAAGGTGAGTGGGAGCTATTCAAGTTTTATCGAGTATAACATCGGTTCAACATTCTATAAGATATTTCAAACCTGGGAGAGTACTGATTTTGATGGGTGAGGAGGGGCCCATTAGGATGCAGAGGCACTCTTGATGTGGTGAGGTGGATGGAGGACCTAGATGATACAATATACATGGATCCAAGGGTAGACAACGTTAGGGTGGCTCTCGAGTAAAAGAGATGGTATAGGAGCATTATGCCCTTGAGGATATCCCCACCAGTGCCAGTGCAGATATGCTAGGTGATGAGCTAATGAATGTAGATGGTACAACCACTCGACGTGCCATCGAGAGGTAGCAAAGAGGTACGATCTCATCTAGACCATTGTGGGCATAGGTTTAGGTGGAAATAGTGACAACTAAGAGGGGGACCATAATGATCTACGACTCAGGAGGAGGGGGAGCCACAAGGGTTGCCCCCACTGTAACATAGTAAAGACCAGAGATGATAGATCCAAGGGAGGGAGAGGGGCTACGAGCCATAATAGCAACGATACAAGTGAATATGGAGTCCATTCGTAGTGTACTAGACCATAATCAAGTAGAGTAGGATATGACACAGGTGGAGGTAGATTGCCTTAGAGGGGAGATGGGTTGACAAACATAGACAAAGGGTATGGCTATCATGGTAGGTAGTAAATATGGCAAGGGAGGCCAGCTTCTGCTGATAAAGTTGTAGAGGATGAGGGAGTCATATGAGATGGTAGTACAAAGAGCGATCTACTATCATATGGCCTATTACCATACTGTCCCAACTGATCAGAGGTTTAAGAACCATTGTCTTAGTGATCACAAAACCACTCATAGTTGGGAGCATGATCTAGTTTACAATCTGTGAATATGACTTCCCTATCACCTCCAACAAGTGAAGCAGAGGGGATAGGCTCACACAACTAGGGCTAGTATCACGATGACATACCAATTTTGATTGTGGCATGCACTCCTATGGATGATTGAGTGTGTAAAGCTCTATTTTATGGCACAATGTCCAACAAGCACACACTTAATGCTATCAAGTAATACTAGCTATGATTTATTTATGTGTTATGGTGCAAAAATATGTGTGCTTATGTGTGATTGCTTTATTTATTTATTTTATTTTTTATTTTTTTGTGCATACATGGTGAACACAGACAAAATGGATGCAATGAATGAATCCTAAAATGAATGAGATGGAATGGTATGAATCTAACTAAGTCCAATGTAGCTAAACTATAAACCTAAATGAAATGCATGGACGAATAAAAATAAAGCTCAAAAAGGTCAAAAGAAAAAGAAAAGAACAAAACCCTGTGAAGATGTATGCTTGCAAATGATTGAGATGGAGGTTACCCCTCATGTGTGGCCATGAAGCTATCCTATGAGGGTTGCAAGCTTGCAAATATGGACAAGCTAGAGCTATATCTGCTATGGGTGTAGTGCTTACTAATGGCTAGAGAAAAGAAGAGATATACCTGCTAGGATGTATGCTCACAAATGGTTTAATGGAGGCTACCCCTCACTTGCGACCATGAAGCTATCTGCTATGGGATTCTAAGATGATGTGAATGATGTGCCAAAGCGAGTACTACCAAATAGGGATGTGGTTTATGCAATAAAGTGTATGGACAAAGCCAATGGAGCAAAACAAGAACTATATCCCTTGACTTGGGGAGATATAAGAAATGAAAAACTTTCAAGGTCAAGGGATATAGAACAACATAAGTGAATGAAATGATGGAAATGCATGAGGAGCCCTAGGTTGGGGATTTTCTAGGCATCAGAGCCCTAGTGAGAGTGTAATGCATGTGAGCTACGACCTAACTAGGTGTCATCACTTGTCATTATTGCAAAATCACCAAAATATACATGATCAAACAATAATGCAAATATGAATAAGTAACAATGCATTTGTATGAAAAGCAAAATACAAGGAATATAATGTCAGGAAAATAATGCAAAATATGATAGGAAGTCATGCAGTATGAATAAGAAAACCAAATAAAGGCTAGATGAAAATGCAATACCATGCAATTTTTTTTTGGAAGACTATATTATATTCATTGATTTTTAAAGTTGGCACAAATTTTGAGTGTGCCACTAATTTTAACAAACATGATGGTGATGCAAGGATCTGACCCATAAAAGAAAGGACTATGATGGAGGATATCTTCATGATTCTCATCACAAAGGGAATCTCCCATGATACATTCTTTGAAATATGTTACATTAAAGTTAGTGCAAACTCTGATTGTACCATCCTTTTTGATGAAAGGGGGATCTATTCCCAACTTCACAAGGTCTCTATAATATAGAGGAATAGGGTCTCCTTGAGAATGAGGATACTTAACATGTGCAACACCAGGCACAAACCCGTTGAAGGAGAAACTATTATGAGAGATATCCTTATGAGCCATGTCACAAGGGGTACTCCTTTTAGTATTCTTCTTCAGGGCCATACTAGACTCAAGATACCTAGTGGTCACCATATTGCAAAAAAGAATATCTAAGGGATAAGAGGGTCTCGCATCCTCATCACTCCACTCCAAGCTTTGAAAATATAAATCTTCAACATAAGTAACAAGATGATCATAATTATCAAAGGGTAAAGACTGGTTTTTATTAGGAATGTAGCTATGCCACACCTTCCAGGACAAATCTCCACTTCTAAGGGTTCTTAAATACCCTTCTATCATGGCCCTAAACCTTTACCTAATATATCCTATGCTAGATAGAGTTTGCTTGGGAAGTGGGTAATCATTGGATAGATAACAATGGGTAAAAGAACATTCAACACGACAAGGGTTGCTACCACATATCTTTTATTTGAGGGACATGTCTACGAAGATAAAGGTACATGTGCCAATGTGTACAACTTCACCCTTCTTATGAGATAAACCTATAGTCCTTGGTGAAGGTGGTAGCTTGGAAATATCTAGAAGAGGTTTTTGAAGAAACAAATTAAATTGATCCTGTAATGAAACATTGGTGAGAGGTTCCTCACTCGCCTTTAGATTTTCAAATGGATTGGTTATGTAAGATGAGAAAATCGATGGTCATAAATTAAGATTATATTGTGTTTGCTCAACCATCAAACAATATTCAAATGTGTGAGGGTCGCTCATAATGGTGACCATATGATTTTTAGATTCAAAATTCAAACACTAATGAAAAGTAGAAGGGACCTTCCTCATCGCATGAATCCAAGGATGTCTGAGAAGCAGATTATAAGATGAAAGGCAAGACACCACATAGAACAAGGTATCTAAGATCTTAGGTCCAACCCTAAGGGGGAGCGATATAACACCACAAGATTCTTGGGACTCGTTTTTGAAAGCTTTGATGATGATGTTAGAATTAGTTAAGTCTTCCTCTTTTAATCCAAAATTTTGGAAGAATTGATAAGTGCATAAATTGAGGGAATAACCATTATCAATCAAAATATGTTTGATAAAAATTTCTTAATAAATGTAGTAATAGGGAAGAATCCCCCCATAAGTTTGAGGGAGATATCATCGTCCGAGAATGTGATGTGATGTATCCCAAGAGAACTTACAACATTAGCCATAACACTAGGGGAAATATATTGAGGAACAAATTGTTGTCTTAGAAGTTTCAACAAAGCTTTCCTATGAATAGAAGTTTGCAAAAGTTCTAAGAGAGAGATCTTGGCTGAGGTACTAGCTAACTACTGTTGAACGTCAAAGGAGACTTTAGGTTGTGGTTTCAATACTAAAGATGGATTTTCTAACCTTGTGCTCCTTTTCTGGGTATTATTCAAAACTAAGGTGGGTTGGATGAAGAACTCATATCCTATTGAGAATATTGAGTCAGTTGATTTTGCACTTGTTACCTTGTAGTTGATGCTATCATACCAACCATATTACCATAGGGAGGTGGCACATTCTAATATAACACTTGATTAGCTGCCTGCTGACTATACTTAGGGAGGGGATCTTGAATGATACCCATGTCTTGATTAGGTGTGGATGCTTGCTGAGTAGGAGGTTGATTATTTGTTGGAGTATTGGGTTGATAACCTTCTATGACAAGTTGTCATTAATCAATTAGGTCCTGTTGGTCATCAAATCCGCACAGGAAAGGACTTTCGGTGGGTTTGCGCGCCCTGGACCTGCGACCAACATTGAAAGGCCGAGGGGAAGAGATGCCCCTCGTGCCAATCTCCGGAGAAAGGCCGGCTCCTATACTAATCTACTTTTGGGGTTTGAGACAAGAGTGCAGGAAAGAAATAAAAGGAGTAAGGGTTAGAGAAAGAAATAAAAAGAGTAAGGGTTAGAAGATGATGATTTAAGGTGGGAGAGAACAGGAAGCACGATCACTCGCTAATAACTCGAATAGCAGCAAAGAACACCAAGAATAGATGAAAGAAACGTGATACTCGCTTTCCTATGTATCCTCTGGACGAGTTCACAGGGTTCTCCTTTCTCTCTCGCTGGAATTCAGGGTTCAGAGTAACAACGATTAAGACAAGGGAATAACAGAAACCACGACCCACCAGGCAGCATAAAAGAAAGCTTATACGACGTTTTTCCTCTCCTATGTATCCTTCAGGGCGAATTTTAGGGTACAGTCCCCAATCGCACACCGGATTCAGGATTCAGAGTCTCAATATACGAGTGCAGACAGACAAAAGAATTAAGCACAGAAGGCAGCATAAAAGAGAGAAATGGAGTACAAAAATCTTTAGTATTAGACGCAGGACATCAAGTTACAGCAACTTTCTAGCAGAAAGTTCCCCCCCTTTTTACATTGCAAAGCCTGGGTTTTTATAGAGGACCCGACCCTCTGAGTCATTATTACAAAAAATGGTGGAGTACACCCTCGGCCTCGAGAAATCGGCTCCTCGCTGTTGCTGTCGATGATCTTTCAAATCGGTTGCCAAAACTGGCAACTGTGATCGGGTCAACCATGGAAACATTCATTTAATGCGCCGCCCGAGTGTCCCTGGCTTCTGGATGCTGTGCTTGAGTGATCGTTACGCCCGTCGGGTTTTACTTCGAGGACTGTTACGTCCCTTTCGTTTGCCAAAAATGGTCAGCGGGCTTATCGGGCAAGAAAGGGGGTATTTATAAGGGGCCTTCGATCACCTTGGGAAGCTGCCCGCCTTGGAACGTGGGCCCAAAAAGTGCTTCGCTACATCTCCGCCTCGCCAAAGCCTTGGGCCGAAGTAGATCTTCTCCTCGATTTGTTCTTCGCAAAATAATGCTTCGCAGAAACTACTTCGGGGATGTCGAGTGCCGAGCGGGCTCCATCTTTGAAATGGGGTTCTTTGTCCTTTGCTGGTGAAACTGCTTCGGATGGAAAATGTTTCGGCCCGATTCTCTCTCAAAACTACGGTTCGGGGAATATCCTCCCGAAGCACTTCTCTGTTTTCGAACCATTGTCATTTTGCTTCGGGTGAAAACTGGCCGAAGTAGGTGTCAGAAATACTTCGGGCCCGAAGTAGTTTCCTTGCCTTAGCTGATTTGGATTATGCTCTCCTCCTTCGACGAAGTCGTTTGGATGCTGCTTCGCAAAACTTCCGCCCGAAGCGGCTGCTGAAAATGCTTCGGGTGCGAAGCGTTATCTTTGTATTTTCTTCGACGATATTACTTCGCAAGGCTTTCGCCCGAAGTGGTAATTTAAAGTGCTTCGGGCCCGAAGCTCTTCCACATTCTCCTTCTTTCTCTTCGGCGAAGTTATTTTCCTTGGCCTGTTTGGTCGCGAAGCTCTTTCTTCTTCATTTTATAAAAGGGGCGATAAGGAGAGTCAAAATTGTTGTAACTTAAAATAAAAGAAAAACTTTCAACAAGGAAATATTATACAAAATTCTACTATTCTTCTACCCCTTGTATAATGTGACAAAAAGTGTCAACATTCTTGGCGGCTCGCGGGGTGACGAGCTCGTCTCGGCAAAAGAACCCTTTAGCCCTGGTCCATTGGGCTGCGGAGTTACTGGTTCCCCTCGAATTCTGCTTCTGCGGTCTATCCCTCTTCTTGTTCCTCTTCTTCTTCTTCTTCTTCCTCCGGCGTGGCCTCTGGCTGTGGCGATGGTTCGAGGCGGTCACGGATGCGCTTCATCGTTCTTCGGACATGGGACCAGGCGCCCTTTCGGAATGGCTCTTGATCTTGCAGCGCTTTGACCAAGTCACGAAATCGATTGATTTGCCCGACGTCAGCATTCTTGGCCCTGGTGAACAGGTCATCGAGGCAAGCCATGATCTTACAGTATCTCAGGATGAAATCTGTCACCTGCCCTTCTGTAATTGGTTCTTCCCAGCCATCGATCTCCGAGACATCGTTCTCGAATTGCAGCCAGACTGGCTTGAGGTCATCCTTGCTTAGAAGGTTTCCATCATCGTCTGTGAAACTCGAGAAACCCAGGGAAGAAAGATCTTGAAAGTGGCACATTGTTGCACGCTGCTCATTATCGAACATATCCTGGAGATTCCTTGCCTTCTGCGCTTTTCTTACCTTGGAAAAGAAAGCGCGAACAGTAGCCCGTGCCGTCGACCAATCTCTAGCCGTCCGAGACATTGCAGTGATCTGCAAGTCTTGATATCTAGCATTTTGGACGTCGAACGCTAGCTTAAGTCGGCTCCTGGCTTTCTGCGTGACCTCGTCGACGACTGGCCCTCCCTCGGCAATAGCCTGCTGTGCTTCGGTGACATACATCAAAATTGAAAAAGCACTGGCGCACCGAGGCCAGAAATTTTTTAGCAGGTGCATGCGAATCTCCTTAATTCTGGCCCTGTCAAACAGCGTTAGATCCTCTTTCGCATACAGCGGAGCCTGCATCTGCGCGATTTTGTCTTCAAGCTCTCTGGCCTTCAGATCACTCTCGGTCTGTTTCTGCGCTTGGCTCTCGGCTGTAGACTGGAGCTGTTGAACTTGCTGCTTTAGGTCGAGCGTCTCCTTCTTCATCAATTTGCATTGCTCCTCAGCTTCCGCTAATTCGGAGCGGACCTTTGCCAGGTTTTCCTCTAACTTGACATTGGCGGCCTCGGCTTCAAACCTGCGCTGGTTAGCAATGGTTGCATGTGCCCGAAAAGTCTCGATTCGGACATGCATAGAGGCCGATTCATTGTCAACATTCAGGTGTTCCAGGTCCTTAGGTGTCTCTTGATAATCGTAGTCCGCTGGAGTCATTTCATCCGGAGGCTTTTGTACCTTGGGGACCTTCTTGATTTTATGCACCTTTTCGGCCTCTAAATAAAAAATGATGCATTTTTCAACTGATGTCGTCGAGCGCCCTCTTCTTTTCCTTGCCTCCCTTAGTATTTGCTCAGTGTTTTGCCATGCTTGGAATAGCTTCTCGACAAGGGGGCGGTCCTTAATTAAGGACACCTCTGATTTGGACAAGGCTAGATCTCCAACCGAGGGAGTAAACAAATATAAAGAATGCGTGGGGGATGCCTCACCAGAAGGCTCGACGATAGGCATGGTGGGAATTTCGGCAACCGGGGCTACCTCACATGAGACAGGGGGTTGGAGGGTGGGACTCGGCGTCGAAGTGGGACCCCTGCCTCTGCTAATGACCAGGGGGATGGTAGTGTGGAAGGGCGAAGTAGGGTCAATGGTCTTACCCCCGTCATAATCGTGGGATGAGACCGGACCAGCAATAGGTGACGTGTGAGGGGGTGATGGGCTATGCAGGGGAGACTGGTGAGAACCCTCAGCTGGGGTTGTGGCAAAAATGTGTGAGACTAGGGCAAAGGGTGGAGAATGCGTACCTGCGTGCCCTCCTGGCATTGTGGCAGTGGTGACTTCTGGTGCAGCCGCATCTTGCTCTTTCTCAGTTTCGGCACTCGGCAGGGCTGCGACCTCGACACTTGCTTCGGATGGGCCTGATATCGGTCGCCCAGTGGAGGGGCTTGCAAATCCTGTGCGGGGTCACTTTGGATAGTTCGGGGGCAGTGGGCCCTATTCTGGCCTCTTTCTTTTGGTTCTCGCCAGCGGTTGTTCTGACTCTTCGGAGCTTGAGTCGTGGCCTCCTACAGGTACCTGAGGCGATCTTTGATGTGTAGCTTGGGCCTTCTCCTCCCTTCCCCTCCCCGAAGTAGTATCATCTCTTTTTGGGCTTTCGCCCGAACCTGGGGTAGCTGGAGGGATGAGGGCGGCGAAGGACAAAGGCTTCCACTTTCCAGCGTTGGCTTTGTAAATTTTGGTGAAGTCTTTGTCTGTTGCCAAGAACCCATAAGAGTTCATTTTCTACTAGTGGACCCTCATTATCCACCACTCTCTCAGCTGAGCCGCGTCCCAATTCTTTACTCCCTCCTTCAAGTCATCTTTCACTTTCTTCCAGAAGGTGGAATTGGGGCTCGGGAGTGAATGCCGATCTGGGTCATATGCGACCTCCATTGGGTAGAATTCGTGCCAGGGAGGCAAGGATTCCATCCTCTCCAGATGCCACTCCAGATCCTTTCCCCGAGGATTATTTCTTTGTTTCACAATTTTGGGATAGGGGCAAACATGGAAGCTCTTGACCCGTATGTGGTCCCTCATCACTCCCAAAGGATCATAAAGCCATTGCTGGGGAATTTGGAGCAGGCCAAACTTGGCAAGCTTTTCTTCCAAGAAGACGTTCTGATTCAGGGCGAACACTTCGATAACTCCTATCCTGAGAGGGAAGTCACAAGTGTGGGCCCATTTCTGACCCTTGCCGTAGATGGCATTAGTTGCATCGCTCTGCCTCGCGACTTCCAATGCGAATTGATACTCGAAGGGGTAAACTGGCAGTAAGAAGGGCTTCCCTATGAAGCCGAAGATGCGAATCACCAGCCCCTACGTTAGTCAAAAAATGTCTCCCCTCTTCTCCCGGACCACTATGTTTCTCAAGCCAAGGGGAACTCTCGGGGAGGACCCTGCTAACATACGCATGGCGGGTCCCAAGAATTGCTGATTAAAGGGATAGTAGGACTCCGATATCAATGGTAGGGGAGTCCACTGATATACTGGCAAAGGACTTCCATCCTCGCCGCTTGCCGTAATGGCAATATGAGGAAAACTATTATGAACATGAAAGAAAAATAGCCAAACAAGAAAGGAGCAGGGCCCGAAGCGCTGGCTGGTCCCAGCATTCTTCATGCTGGTGAGTTGCGCGTGTAAGCCCCTGGCCACCCATTCTGCCCAGTCGACAAAGACTGGGTCGGTGCTGGGTTTCGAAGTATCGGGGGCATTGAACTCTCCTCTGGAAATGCACTCGGCCAGGGACACCTGCCATGGATATACAGAAGCGTCAGTAGATAGGCCTGCCACCCATGCAATGATGGAGAAGAGGTCAACATTTTTAAAGGCCCCCAAGGGAAGGGGCATTTGGGGCAATTTGCTCGAAGGGAGCCCGCTTTTGAGGCTTTGCTACAAAAATTTTATCATGTAGCCAGCAGATGTGAACCTCTCCGTTTGTTCGCTCAAAACAATGTTGCGAACCATACATCCCTCGGGTGGACCCTGCTGTGGCGCAAAAGCTGCCTGTACATCTTCTTTCAAAATTGAAAATAGCTTCTGGCCAGATGTGTCTAACACCTGTCTGGTGGCGGGCTGGTAATTCTGCGCGATGGCATTGATCAGCTCAGGGCAATGGTGAGTGGGGGGCATCAGATACCAGTATATCTGGGAGTAGTAAGTTGCAGCTCGTATGCTCTCTATCGGGAGCCTGCTTCTCATGAGCTCAACGGTGTTTCTGAGCTCAGCTACGCTCTTCGACAGCTCCGTATCCCTGATTCTTTCCCACCTATCGACTGGTGGTTCTAGGGGCTGCTCGTCCTCGAAATCCCCCTTTTCTTCCATGACACGCTTATCTGGGCGGAGGCCCGAATCAACGGGCCTTGGCTTCGACCTTTTTCCATGGCCTTTTACCTTTGGTTTCTCGGGGGCTACTACTTCTAGCCCTTTTCCCTTCTCCTTGGAACTTTCCATCGTTGATGCTTAGGGCAACGGAGTTTGCAGTATGGAGAAAATTGGCGTCGAAGCTTTAGAGTGCGAAGTGGAAAAGTTTACAGGTTGGCAGTAGGGTCTGTATGAGTCGTTGAGCGAGTAATCCTTTGGCTACTTGGAGTCTGCATTATATAACCACCAAAGACAACTACCCACATTTATGGCATGTGCCACAATTAATCCTGCACTTCTCACCTGAGAGATCATCGGTTCATCGGATTGGCCATACGGTGGCGTAGTACACAGGGCCATGCGCTGTGATGATTGCGGCTACTTTGGGAATGCAGTCATCCACCACCTGGTACCTGGGGGCAGACTTTTCTCTCAACCGAATCCCCTGAGGATGTACCCGATGCCTTTTCATTTAACTCACCTATTTTGGACGCTTTTGAAGGCGACTGTCGGCACGCTCCTCTAGGCGAGCAATAAATGCTTTTGCCTTGTGCATCTTTGGGTCAGCGAAGCCAAAATCGGAGCTGACATACTTCACGGTGAACCTTTTGCGCCAGTTAATCTTTTATGCTTTGGGCTCGAAGTGATTCCTCCTACGCGAGGCTGCTCGCGAAGCTTGTTTCCCCCTTTTAAAAGCAGCTCGCTCGGACTCTTCTTAGGCGAACATCTTTCATACCTTAGTCGAAACCTTGCTCGGCCAATCGTACTTCACTGCGAACCACTTCGCATCCACTACTTCGCAAGCCAAGTTCCCAAAGGAGTTTTTTTTTTTATATATATATAGCTGTCGAGGTAAAACTCAACCTGAGTTTCTGAGCAACATTTTATTTAATAGCGAAACTTTTTACAATATTCACACAGGCTTGCGGCATAATAGGCATGCCGCCACCACAAACTCAGCTTCGGATATTTATCCGATGAATCTGCAATGCCCGGACCAGATCAGATTGAACTTCAGTTGATTCTTGAAGTCCGGATGGCTCCTCCCCAAAGTTCTCCATGCTACGAACAGAAAGCAATACAATAGTTTGTCGCTCCTGCCAGTACCCACGCTACTGATGCAGGATGTGGCGAAGCAGTTCACCACGTGAGGACCTTCTTGGGGTACTGGTTGTAGTGATGGCTGGAACCAGAATACCGAAGAGTCCAGTAACTATGGACTGGGTACAAGTTCTTCCATCTCCTTGATGCTGTAACAGGGCTTTTTTGGCAAAGAGCAAACTCCCAGGATCTCTTCAGGCTCAGCTTCTCGATGGAACATGCTTGTTGAGTCCTGACCGATCACTTGCGTGCTATGTTCTGGGATACAAAAAGAGTGCCAAGATGCACTCTCTTTGTTCTCAGGCTCTACCACTTGAGCCTGCTCCCCTTCCTGGCCAGTCCTCTGATGGAGATCGCAAGCAACCGTATTGTTCATCGTCGGGGCAAAGCTCACAAATTGCCATGGTTGGACTTGGATGGGATCTGCCTCTCGAGCTCCACATGACTGCATCTCAGGCTTCTGCTCAGTATTAGGAGTCTGCCATGAAGAATACTGCGTTGGATAGACGGGAGCAGCGACTATCGAAGAAAGTGATGGGGCTTCTCCCCACTGCCACTTTCTCGATAAAAATTGTTCTGCGCGTACTGCTTCCTCGAATATCTGAGGGAATCTTTGCTCACCAGATCGTAGCAAGAGGAGGCCTATATCTGGGTGAAAAGCCCGAACATAATAGAGGTGGGCTTGGGCGGGCGTCGGTTGGATCTCCCTTGGAATTCTCTTCCAACTTCTGATGAATCGGACATTGAAGTCTGTGACGCTCTCCAAAGGTGCTCTCTTGATGGTGGAGAGGTACGTCAAAAGCTGGAAGGGGTCCTGAGAGCCATCAAATGTTTTGAATAGTGCTCCCGCCAAGTCATCCCATGAGCAGATGCTTTTAGGTCCGAGCAGTCTGTACCACTGCAGCGCTCTTCCTTCCAGAGACAGGGCCAGAAGTCTGACCATGACATCTTCATGGATTATGTCGTAGAGGAACGCTAAGGTAGCAATAGCTTCAAGGTGTTCTCGGGCCATTCCCGTGGTGCCATCATATGTAGTCAATGCCTTCAAGGCGATCTCGAGAATCTTGTGGTAGCTTTGAAGATTCAAGGGGCCTCGGTCATCCCAGCTGGGAAAACCTACCCCTGCCATTATAGCAGCAGCCTGTAGAAATCATGGTTGTCACCGCTGAGTTGGAGTTGTTAGGTGAACATTCTTTCTCCGCTTATGAGGTCAAGGCTGCTCACCGAACCTCGATTCCTCTGGGATATCTTCTTTCAGATTTGAAAGGCACCTACGACCAGGAAATCTGGATCTTCAGCTCAACTGAGTCACCAGGTGATTTTATCAGATGAAGACAGGCCAGAGATTCACCGAACTCGGACCTTCTTAAGGCACAGGGAGTCCTGGTTACAAAAACCAGGCTTAGGTACTGGTCTTCATGACTTTAGAGATTCTCGGGTAAAACAGAGTCGCCAGATGCTAAGAGTCTTTTAGTAATGAGAGCATCGATTCTCACTACTACTCAGAAGATGAGACTGACCGGATCTCACCGGGAACTTGTTAGAACTACTGGCTCCGGTGAAGACGGGCTAGAAATTTTCTCAAATATGGGACCTTGAGTCCCACCGGGCGTGCCAAAAACTGTTGGTCATCAAATCCGCATAGGAAAGGACTTTCGGTGGGTTTGCGTGCCCTGGACCTACGACCAACATTGAAAGGCCGAGGGGAAGAGATGCCCCTCATGCCAATCTCTAGAGAAAGGCCGGCTCCTATACTAATCTACTTTTGGGGTTTGAGACAAGAGTGCAGGAAAGAAATAAAAAGAGGTAAGGGTTAGAGAAAGAAATAAAAAGAGTAAGGGTTAGAAGATGATGATTTAAGGTGGGAGAGAATAGGAAGCACGATCACTCACTAATAACTCGAATAGCAGCAAAGAACACCAAGAATAGATGAAAGAAACGTGAT